>CM046876.1:263555266-264240576 GCA_025667525.1 Glebionis coronaria
TTAAATTTCTTATGGAAATAACATATAATCACTTTCTTTATTATATTTGTTGTGCAATGTATTATATTATGAGATCTTGACAGGTTATCCAAATTTGTTATGATATCAGTGCATGAATTTTTCCCATGCAAATAATATAAAAACTGTACTAACGATTGAACTAATAATCTCCTTTTGTGTATGACTATAGACAAATGGTGATTACGAGATGAAATCCCAATAATGCAACCACTTCCAATGTCGATAATGCTGAATCCCTAGAAGCTACTCGAAATGTTACTACCGCACAACTGCGGGAAATAATAAGTGAAGGCATCATAGATGCCATGGCAGCCAGAGGAGCTGACCCGAATGCAAACAATGATCCAGACTTTGATGCACGCTGAAACAACACCAACAGGGGTTGCTCTTACCCCTACTTCTTAAAATGCAAACCCTCACACTACCGAGGGAAAGAAGGAGTTGTTGAACTGATGCAGTGGTTTGAAAGACTAGAGACAGTTTTCCGCATCAGCGGTTGTGCTGACGAGAACAGAGTTAAGTTTGCTACATGCACCCTACTCGAGAGGGCCCTTACTTGGTGGAACTCTGTGGTCGCCACCCTTGGACATGGGACTGCTTATACTCTCACTTGGGCCAACCTCAAAGAGAGAATGACTAAGTAATATTGTCCAAGAGGAGAAATGAAGAAGTTGGAAGTCGAGCTGTGGGGATCTAAAGTGTAAGAACAATGATATCCTTTGGTACAACTAAAGATTTCAAGAGTTAAGCTTGATGTCACATGAATGTTCCCTCTAAGGAGTGAAAAGATTGAGAAGTATGTCAGCAGACTCCCTACTGTAGAAGGTGCTATGGAATTTGCGACTGAGCTGATCAACAAGCAAGCCCACAATCTGTCCGAGAGGCAAACGGACAACAAGTTAAAATTCGATGAAAGCTCTCATAGCCAGTACCAGCAACCTTCCAAAAAGCAAAACGTTGGGCAAGCTGATGACACTACTCCCACAACCCGCACCAAGAACTACTCAGGGACGAAGCCTAAGTGTTCAAAGTGCAACTACCATCATGTTGCTGGAGGACAATGCCAAGGATGCTACAAGTGTGGCCAACAAGGCCATTTTGTTCGCGATTGTCAAACAAATGTTGCTACCCCAGGTCGACCCAATACCAATCCCGGGAATAGCAACAAGGGCAAGTCCAACGCACGTGGAAGTGGAAGTGGGCAGCAGGGAAACCGAAACCCCGCAGGTGGAAGTAGTAGTGGACCAGAGAAAGCTGTGGTATGTTACGAGTGTGGAACTCCTGGGCATGTGAGACCTGACTGTCCCAAGTTGGCCAACCAGAAGAAGGACAACAAGGGAACTTCTTCGCAAGTGTACATGGCCGGCAATGCCCAAGCTAATCCAGGCTCCAACATCGTACATGGTACGTTCTTACTAAACCAATGATATGCATCTATCTTGTTTGACACATGGGTAAACCAAAGCATCATAATTTCTAAATTTAGTAAGATATTGGAAATCCCTCCGTTAGCTCAAGACTCCTATTATACAGTAGAAAAGTCGACGGAAAAGTTATGATGGTTAACACCATCATTCGATGTTATTCCTTAAGACTTTCCAATCACCCGTTTTACATCAATCAGATCCTAGAAAGTCCTGATAGCTTTGATGTCGTCATTAGCATGAATTAACTAGCAAGTATCATGCAATTATCCTATATGACCAAAAATTGGTTCGTGTAACTTGGGGAGATGAAACCTTGATTATACTGGGGAGCCATAACCCCGATATAGTTAACACTAGATTTAGTGTCATTTCTAGCACCAACAAGCCAGAGAGTACTTGGTCCGGGGATACTCCATTTCCCTAACCTGTTTCTACCCTGCCTAAACCTGAAAGACACATCCAACTCACAATGGGTGTATTTTGTAGGGTTATATCCGCCACTTAGGCAACCCTAAACCTGAAAGACACATCAAACACACAATGGGTGTATTTTATAGGGTTATATCCGCCACTTAGGCAACCCTAAACCTGAAAGGCACATCGAACTCGCAATGGGTGTATTTTGTAGGGCTAAGTTTGACATCCCTCTTAAATAGATGTTGAATGTCCCATGTTTTTGGACATTCCTCTTTCCTCTGCGGGTCCAATTAGTTCGACAATACCATCACCCACCAGACTCTAGGAGATGTAATTTCCTCTCTTTAGAAGTCAGGATTTGTACAAACTTTTAACTAGTAATAGTGAATGCATGACCCTTGTTACGGCACCCTGCAAGGCGCACACTTCTTTATTCTTGGTATCTTATTTTATTTCCACCATTTGAGGTACTTCTTTTATGCGACCCTCTCGTTCAGCACCGCGGCGAATGAAGCAGATTCTTTGCAACTTCTTACCCAATCGCCATTAACAATAATCTTAACCTATCTGTTGGGTAAAAACTTTAGTACTAATAACTGATGTTTATATCCTACAAGCTTGAGGTATAATTGTAAGTCTTTCCTTAAAGCTGTTGATATAGGAAGGGTTGTAGTTAAAATGTTTTGTTTTACCTTCAACCCCCAATTTTCATCATCAGGTGTGGAGATATAACCTGTATCTCACCCATGAAAAGGATGCAGATATAGTACATCCCCAGCTTCCCCGGCGTATAAAACATGTTGGCGTATCCTCCTCATATCAGAAACCATTTGCAACGGATTTGTCCTCCTAATCAAATCCACAACGCCATTGGTCCTCTCCCAGATCCTGGAAGGGTATAGCTGCGACCCCCGTTGGGAAGCCCGCGCCTATCCATCCATAGCAGCAGTATCCTATACGGCTCAATCGGATGTATAGTGCAACCCGGATAAAGATCTCTCTACATTTCCTTCCTATCCATCCATAGCAACAGTCTCCTTTACTGCTCAATCAGATGGATAGTGCAACCCGGATAAAGATCTCTTTGCATTTCCTTCCTATCCATCCATAGCAGCAGTCTCCTTTACTACTCAATCGGATGTATAGTGCAACCCGGATAAAGATCTCTTTACATTTCCTTCCTATTCATCCACAGCAGCAGTCTCCTTTACTGCTCAATCGGATGTATAGTGCAACCCGGATAAAGATCTCTTTGCATTTCCTTTCTATTCATCCACAACAGTAGTCTCCTTTACTGCTCAATCGGATGTATTGTGCGATCGGATGAAGATCTCTTTGCATTTCCTGCTATCCATTCACAACAACAGTCTCCTTTACTGCTCAATCGGATATATAGTGCGATTCGGATAAAGATCTCTTTACATTCCCTGCCTATCCATCCACAACAGCAGCCTCCTTTACTGCTCAATCGGATGAATAGTGCAACCCAAACAAAGATCTCTTTGCACTCTCTTCTGTTCACCCGTAATAACAGAAGCCTTCATTAATGCCAAATCAGACGTATAAGGGTAACCTAGGTGTAGACCACTTCGCGTTCGTGCCGCCATCAGTACCTGAAAGAGAGTCTGAAATGAATCATATACATAGAACATCTTTCACTTAAAAGATAACTATGTTTTTAGTAGCTTTGAGGACAAAGCTAAAATAACGGGGTAGTGCTATAAAATCCATGATTTTACCATGATTAAATATAATAAATTTCCACCTAATAATCCTAGAACACTCATTCATGTGCTATACTTCTATAAGATGTGTGTGAACTTGTCTATCATGTAATTATACTTTTACTTTCATCTTTGTTGAAAATAACTTCATAACCTAAAACCATGAACATACAACTAGGAAAAAAAGTAATGAAATTATAACTAGTAATGTGCGTGTGTGCCACACTTAACAAATTGGAGAAAAATGTTACATCATGCATACTTAGCCGCTTATGCATATGTATACATCCCTTGCACATTACACTACTCTTGGACTAGCCCAAGACCATCACCCTCTTTTGTGATAAGCCCACAACAAGCCCCAGCCAAAGCCCATTACCCTTTCGCTAAGTTTACATGGCAAAACACATAGGTGGAAGAAGAAAGGGTGCAATGGTAATGGAAAAGCCGACACTTGGGACAAGTGGTCTTACCAAGGCAATCATGACTTTTGCATTCTCTTTCCCTCTCTCCTCTTTAAGCCGAAACACACACACACACACACACATTCTCATACATGCAATTTCACTTCTCTGTTCATCTCTCTCTCTACATTTTGGCTACAAGCCATAAAAATCCGAAGTTGATTCATTAAATCAACTAAATCTTTGTCCCATCTTGATTAAAAATCATTTGGTAGCATCATTCCTCTTGGAATCACTATAAAGAAGCCCTAGCCGAATCATTATAGGCCACGGCTTAGTTATAACTAGGGTTTTCTTCACCATCTTGAATAGTTCTCAAATCTCCTTGTTCATCTAGATCATTCTTGGTACTTTTAAGCAAGAAAGGTATACACTACATGTTCTTTCATTTCTTCATGCATGCATCATCATACATCTATAAACACAAGTAAATAACATGTTAAAACCAATATTTGATGAATCCATGACCATTATAGGTCACGGCATATTTATAAAAATCATGTACATGATTAAAAATCTTTTAATAAGAAACCTATGGCTTGTATTCTATGTTTTAAACTTGATTTGAAAACCATATGAAACATTTTATGAATCTAAACATTGCATGATTTACAAATCTTGTTTTATGGGACTTTGGTTAACTAATGACCATAGATCTCATAAAATGAACTTATGTAACTTAAAGATCATGAAAACCATGACCTTAAAGGTCACGGCTAAAATGAGTAATGACCATATGATTTGTCTACTAAGTTTTAATAATGGAATATAAAATGATACATGTTAAATGGAATATTAAAAATCACAAAAATAACTTATGTGTATGTATGTAGCCGTGGGTTACATATGACCTAAAATGGGTTAGATATACATGCATGCTTATATAAACCATAGATCTAATGATAGATTTAACTTGAGTATAATAAACATAAAAAAAGCTTATAAAATCTTATGGGAACCTTGGGAAGGGACAATATAGCCGTTGGCTATATGTAGTCTCCTTGGTAAAATGGTAACCTTGGAAACATGCATGACACCTAGATAATCATGATTATATTTTGGTAATTATTTACAAGACTTAAAAATTTGCTTAAGTGTTCATCTTGGAAATACCAAGATTTAGAAATATAGCCGTGGGCTATATATGAGTGAACATGGATCTATATTTGATTTTTAGGTCTAGACATAGTTTAGATCTCATTTTGGACTTGTGACTTGTTTTCTTGACTTGTACATAGTTAGATCTATTTTTGTAAACACTTCTAATTACATGAAACCTTAAAATAAGTTTTAACTCATCTTAAATAAGCTATAAATAATTATAGCCATGAGATATAAGCTCTTATTAGGGCTTATGACTTGCATGCAACCTTGTAACACACCTAGATTGTTGATACAAAAGTTGGGTAATCCTTGCTAGACCCGAATTAGGCTTAATTTGGGTTGGCTGGACTCCGGCTCCTACACCAAGTTAATTATCTGGTTGCGATCCTACACACTAAACAACACGCGTTAGGCTTACCGTGGGAATGTTTCCCACGATTAAACTCCGGTGTGAGAGTAAGTATTCTGTTAGGGTTATAGGAATCGGATGAGAGTTGAGAGTGTGTAAAATGTAATACCTTAGTGAAACCCTTGGGGGTTCCTTATATAGGCAGTGAAACCCTAATGGGCTATCACTGATTCTTTGGCCCCAAGGCAAGGATAATCACCAATTTAGATTGATTGTTATCTTCTAACTATGGTGAGTGAATATCCTCTCCTTTGGGATAAATCCTAATCATAGTAGGAGTATGATTCTGTCTAACCCTGCACCGGGCATACCGGGCCGTGGGCCGCACACGTGTGTGCGGTTACTGTTCATCCAAGCCGATAAGCTCAAATAACATTATTCCCACCCATCTGTGATGGGCCGGATATGGGTAGTACCCGTGGGTCGGGTTCATGACCCGGCTAAGGACTATACGCCATCATGTCCCCCCAGTCTAGTTGTTAAAGTCGTAGGCGTAACCTCTAGACTATCAAGAAGCTCCCTGGACGTACCAAGAAAAGATCCTTGAGGGAATGATAATTTATCAAAAATTCGTTTTGGCCGCACATGGCTGCCTGACTTGGGAATTTATTCTAATGGTACCTCAGCCGCACGTGACGACCGAGACGAATTAAATGTAGCATTGAATTTGGTCTTACGTAAGACCGAATATCCCGACATATTTGACTGTTCACCTGCCACTTGACTGACAAAGTGCAAACAGTCAGAACCTCGAGCGACGTAAACTACTGAGTCAGAAGTGACCTGTGGGTCCCACCTGACTTTTCACTTGCCACTTACACCCTAACCACACGATTGAGGATAGTGGCAAACACGTGTCATGCATCAAACAGACCATGACTCACAAGGCAATACTATAAATAAGTTACCCCTACGGCTGTGTGTAACATAGAGTCTTTTTCTCCATTTCTGCCATTAAAGCTTTTCTCCTTAGCACCACTTTCTAACGCACGGATCCCTTCCTTCTCAGGTTAGAATAACACGTCCTTAACTTTTTATTTAGTAATGGCCTAAAGAAACAACCTCTCTATTGGATCCGTGCTCAATGTAATGACCCAGGAGCAATTAGATCACTTTTGCACCGATTACTTCATCCCCAGCAATCTACACCCTTCTCTCCCTGGTGCAGGAGACCTCATAACTGAGGCTTCGCAGGGAAAGATTGGCCTATATACACGTCTTTTTGATGCGGCCAACTACCGCATTCCTTTCACTCGTTTCCTCATAGATCTCTTAGGATATTATGATGTACATATTAGCCAGCTGCACTGTATAGGCGCATGTAAGGTTAGTTAGTTTGAAATCCTTTGTCGTGCTAGAAGAATCCCTCCAACCGTAGAACTATTCCGGCTATTTTACACCCCTAGTTTAGTGAATGGTTGGCTATCTTTTAAGAAACGATCTCCCAACAGCCCCTAGTCCTATTACAAGGCCATGGACTCATTGAAAAACTAGTACGACCATTACTTTTTCATTGACTCGATAGTGTGGTCGGCCGACTATGTCTTCAAACATAGATTACCTCATGACCCTCCTCCGCACGCCAGTACATATAATCCCAAACATTCCCAAGAAATAGATAGGAATAGAACAGGGTTCCATAGAAACCTTCCCGAATCATTCCTCTGTTTTCTAGGGATTAGCCGCAACTATTTCGGCTCGTCCAACAGATATCATGTGTTTTGGAGGAGGCATGGTGAAGGTATGCATAGCATCCGCACATGAAAGACGTACGTACACTTATGTGCTATAACTAATATACTTCGTTTATTGTGGCAGAAATGAACTTCTTTGGAATCCTACGTCAAGGCGATCCAAAGCTTATACCAGAAGGATCCCGCCCCCGACGCGAGAACGAGCTACCCCTCTTTGAGCACACCCTGAATGTGACAGTTGCCCTAGAAGCCGTACCGGATCCCCATTCAGACGAAGAGGAAACAACCCTCCTGAGAACCCCCGTAGACTTTGACAAAGAGGATGGTGATCACATGATGCTGGAAGATGAAGCTGGGCCCTCCTCGCCGCCTAAGACTACTACCTCCGCACATCGGGAAGAGCAAGGTGACAACCTTGAGAGGACCAACTCCAGTCTTCGCCAGATGTTGGGCGATGACGAGGAGGAAATACATCAAGCAGATGAAGAAGGAGATGAGGAAGAAGCTCAGCCCGCCCCTATGCGTACCCGCTGAAAAAACAAGCGGGTGAGAAGAGTTGCCCAAGCTGAGGTTGGTGAACACAATGCCCCACCTAAAAAACTGCGCAAGGACCACCCCCGCTATCAATCTGTTGGGAGCACCACCCAAGCCTCCGAAACGGTACAGGCCGCACCTGTGGAGCCGGTAACTCAAGACCCCCGACTACATAAGAAATAGAAGGGAATAATATGTAAGTCTTCCCTTTTTATTTACCCAAAACATACATGATCTAAGTAAAAGCCACGACTTTCTTTAAACAATACTTGATACTCATTCCAATTGTATGTATGTAGAGATGAACAAGCTGGTGCCGCGCCTGCCCCAGATGCACGGAAAGAGAAGGGGAAAGAGAAGGAAACAGAGAGAGAACCTGCGCTGCATACAACCGCAACCAGATCCGGCCCTGCCTTTGAAGAAGGTACCCCCACAACTTCCCAAGAGATCCTGATGTCCGGCCCTCATCAACAGTTCAATCCTGACTGGAAGATCACCATTGCGTCACGGATGAGGGAGGCTGAGGAGTGCCGTGAGTACCTTAACAACTGCATCCCCCTGGTTTGGTACGAGATGTAAATGTACTAAGCCATGCGGATCTGGTGGATGAGTACAATGGCGCCTTGGTGCATCAAATGACGATGGGTACTTCTATGAGGGTAAGATTTGAGGCTGCTCTCGAGCATGTTAAGTCCCTGAAGAGGAAGGTTGGTCGAAGAGAGAGGATGATTGAAGAAAATGAAGCTCAAATTGCCACCCTCCAGTCCTAGCTTGCTACTACTGAGGCGACTGTTAAAGAACAATCGGCCCACGCCAATGCTCATGACCAACATGTAGCCGAGCTCGAGACTAAACTTGAGGCTGCAACAACCAAGGTATCTATCCGCGTCGCATCATACCTACGCCATAATAACCACCATTCTAACATGTGATGTATCACATACAGGTGACCGCGGCAGAAGCTTCAGCTAAGTCCTCCTCCGACCAAGTATCCATACTTACCAAGAAGCTTGAGGACGCCTATGCATTGATCCAGGGTGGGGAGAAACTTAAGGAGGAGCTTGTTTGTGAAAGGGCCGTGACTGAACAACTGAAGGAGGCATCCACCCAGAAGGATGTGCTAGTGAATGCACTCATCTCTGAGCGTGACGATGTGCTATACCCCCAGCTACTAGCAGCCATTGTCGGCCGTAGGTGTATGGTGGGTAACGGGGCGCGTTTGGCCGTAACCAAGGTGTTGGAAGCCCCCGAATTTTTTCAGAAATTTGTATACCTCTTGTCAGATGGCATCGACCACGGTCGTCATGAAGGAATGGTCATGGCCGCAGAGCTAATAAGGAAGAAGCAAAACTTCACAAAGCATGCCTTCTTCAACACCGGAGCTGCTGACAAGATGACTGCTTCTATGGCTGCAATGCGAGATCTCCACTATCCCTTCTTGGCCGAGCTGGAAGCCACCAAAGATGCGTCCAACATGGAGATTATGGAGAAACTAAGTCTTGGTGCTTTTTCTCAAGATGAGGGACATTCTTGGGCTCCCTTCAGCCCCTCACCCAGCCACCTCACTCTTCCTATTTATGAAGATGTGACCAGAATCATAGTTGGTGAACAAACATTAAGCGAGGTGTTAGAGAAGAATGCGGATCAAGCTCTGGGGCGGAAGGAACGTGGTGAGATGTTATCTTGTTTGGCTAAGGAGCGATGGGAGATAGGTAGATTTCTCCCCCCCCCCATGTAGGGTGCCCTTCATTTGTTATCTCTTGGATAATTTGGTTTGTAACCTAAACATTTGTCCGTGGATGTCCACGGTACTTTATGATTGTAAACATTTGTCATGCTATGTATAAGTCCATGGTAGGCACGGCAATTTTGATGATTTGGAAACCTGTTTATATCCTTTGCTAGATATCATGTATCTGCGTCGCATGACATGTCATGTCTTTCCCAGAATAAAACTAAGTCTTTACTTTACTAGACGTGCGGCGTGCGTCTTTACCATGGAAAGCACTACGTGAGCGCGACATATGGAAACTTATCACAACGTCTCGTGAATAAGGTGTCTAGTAAGGATACATGATCCGCGTCACTGGGGTTGCATCCCTCTTATGTGACAAGTTGAATTATTAAGTTCACTTAATCCTCTTACCCCACCTGGAGGCGCATTGTACATGTACGGTATTGAATGAATGAACTTAATCCTCTTACCCCACCTGGAGGCGCATTGTACATGTACGGTATTGAATGAATGCATATGAATAAGACATGGCACATTATAATAATAACAATTAAATCCATATGACTATAATAGAATCTAAAGAATAACAAAAACAATTTGTACGAAAACTAGTTGCGGAGCTAGCTAGGCACCACGGCATTTTATTAGAACGTTTACATTTTTTGTTTTGACAAGAATGGGAAACCCTAAAAACAAAAAGAACCTAGAAAAGCATAAGAAATAAAACAAAGAGAACACATGGATCTTCATTAAAGCCAAATATAGCAAAGTGTCCATGCAGAAGCCGTAGCTTTCAAAGATAACACCTTTTTAGATTGGAGATATTCCATGTGCGTTCCAGATCACGGCCATCCATGTCACGTAACTTGTACACGCCCCGTCCTAAGGCCTCCGTGACCTCATACCGTCCTTCCCACTTAGGGCCCAGCTATCCTGTATTCTCCGCTCGACTTGCTTCGTTAGCACGATAGACATAATCTCCCGGTCGAAAAGAAACACCTTTAACCTCGGCGTCATAATAAGCCTTCATCCGAGCCTTGGACTTGGCCTCATTGATAGATGTTATCTCCCTTTTTTCCTCCAACAAATCCAGATTGATCCGGAGCTGCTCGTCGTTTGTGACGACATTAACCTCTGACGTGCGGATGGTAGGCATTCCTATTTCTGCTGGTATAACAGCTTTAGTGCCGTAGGCCAATGCGAATGGGGTGTCCCCGTTGGCTGTTTTGATCATAGTCCTATGTGCCCATAGAAAATGTGGCAGTTCGTCCACTCATTTGGCACTTCGTTCCTCCAGGCGTGCTTTGATGCCTTCACCTTAGCTTCTATTTGCTCGCTCCACAAGACCATTTGTCTGCGGGTGTTTAACAGATGCGAAGCGCCGCTTGATATTCAATGCCACACACCAGTCCTTGAACGGATTATCCGCGAACTGCTTCCTATTGTCCGAGATGATTTCTCCTGGTAAGCCAAAACGGACCACAATGTTCTCCCAAACAAACTTTTTAACTTGTTTGCCTGTGATGGATTTGACTGCCTTGGCCTCTATCCAGCGTGTGAAATAGTCCATCGTGACAATCAAGAACTTGACTCCCCCCGCAGCCACGGGGAAAGGTCCTGCAATGTCGATCCCCCATTTATAGAATGGCCAAGGGGATGTAATAGGTGTAAGTTCCTGCTGCGGATGTCGTGGTACTGGTCTGTGCACTTGGTAATCACTGCACTTGCGAATCATGTCACGTGCGTCCCTATGCATAATAGGCTAATAATATCCTGTGCGCGGGGCTCGAGCTACCATGGATCAGGGACCCGCGTGCATGCCGCATAACCTTTCATGTATCTCACTAATCACGTAAGTAGCCTGTCGTGGCCCAACGCACCGTAACCACGACTGCAAGAAAGAGCGCTTGTAAAGAATACCTTCTCGAAGCTCGAAGTGCTGCGACTTCCTTCGAATGTGCCGTGCCGCTTTTTCCTCGTCCGGAAGGGTTTCATTAGTCAAATAGTTGACATCGGGGTCATCCATGTAGGTCCGTCCTCCTCAACTATAGAAACGACCTCCCCTTCTGTTATGGACTTTTCCTTGAGTATTTCCACCAAGACTTGCTTGGATAAGTGGGCGAAACTTGTAGACGCGATCTTGCTAAGAGCGCCCGCCTTCTTATTTTCACCTCTTAGTACCTTCTTGATAGAAAACTTGCTGAAAGCCGCAATAAGTGATTTGACTTTTTCCAAGTATCGAACCATGTTACCCTCCTTAGCTACGTATTCTCCCAGAATGTGGTTCACGACAAGCCGTGAGTCCACGTAGGCCTCAAGGTTGCGGACTCCCATTCTAGCGGTGATTTTTAAACCCGTAATCAACGCTTCATATTCTGCCTCATTGTTGGTGGCTGTGAACTCAAAGCGAAGGGCGTACGTAAACTCCATTCCTTCCGGATTCGTAAGGATGAGACCAGCTCCTGACCCATCCGTACACGAAGATCCGTCCGTAAACAATATCCATGGTTCTGTAGGAGTTTCGTCTTGCTGTATGATTGATCCCTCTTCATCCGGCTTCTCTATCAAGAAATCTGCCAAGATTTGGCGTTTAACAGCCGTCCTTGGTCCATAAGATATGTTGTGTTCTCCCAATAGAATGCTCCACTTTTGTAGCCTACCTGGCACATCCGGTCTAGAGATGACTTGTTTTATTGGTTGGTCAGTAATGACTACAATTGGGTGCGCCTGAAAGTATCGGCGCAACCATTTTGTAGCAAACACTAGTGCCAAAACCGATTTTTCCATAGAGGAGTAATTCAACTCCGGCCCTTGTAGTGTTCTACAATAGACCGGAGTTTGGACCGTGTCCCTATCCGTCATGAGTACCGCACTTATTGCTCCATGCGTGGCTGATAGATACATAATGAGATCCTCTTTTGGTCGGGGAGCTACTAGCATGGGGAGAGATGCGAGGTGTTTCTTGAGTTGACCAAAGGCTTCCTCAGCATCCATTGTCCACTGGAAGTCTCCCTTATTAATGCACTTCTTGAGTGTTTTGAATAGGGGGAGTGAATTCTCTGCGGACTTTCATAAGAATCTGTTTAGCCCGGCCAGCTTCCCATTTAAGGACTGCACCTCTTTCCGTGTCTAAGGGGATGGTAGTTGTATTACTGCGTCCGTTTTTTTGGGCAAGGCTTGATGCCATTTGGATCAATCATATATCCAAGGAACATTCCTTTGGTTGCCCCGAACGTGCATTTCTTTGGATTTAGCTTCATATTAATCCTCCTCAATGTGTCAAATGTCTCTTGGACGTCTCGAAGGAGTGCATCCTCCGTATGACTTTTGATAACTAAGTCATCCACATAGACCTCCAGGTTGCGGCCTATCTGTGAGTCGAAGGCTTTGTCAACAAGCCGCTGGTATGTTGCCCCAACGTTCTTTAGTCCGAATGGCATTTTTGTATAACAGTATACGCCTTGACTAGTGTGGAATGCCGTCTTCTTTGCGTCCTCTTCCGCCATCTGGATTTGGTGGTATCCTTTATATGCGTCTAAGAAGCACATAAAGGGATATCCACATAGAGATTCCACCTTCCAGTCAATCTCCGGTAACGGGTAACAATCCTGTGGACAGGCTTTGTTCAGATCCGTGAAATCCACGCACATGCGCCAGCTTCCATCATGCTTTTTGACCATGACTGGGTTGGATAACCACTCGTGATAGTATACCTCGCGCATGATACCCGCATCCACCAGTTTCGGTACCTCATCCAATATCACTTGGCTGCATTCAGGTGCCTGACCGCGCTTCTTTTGCTTGACGGGAGGATATCCCTAGCGGATCTGGAGCTTATGTTTTGCTATCGCGCATGGTACGCCCGTCATATGTTTGGGCTCCCATGCGAATACATCTAAGTTTGCCTTCAGGAGAGAGCACATGGCCCTCTTTCTGCCATCCGAGAGTGTTCCCCCTATGGACACCTCTTGTTCTGGGTAATCAGGATGGATTGCCACCTTCCAATTGGAAGGTGGTGACCCGTTCTTGGGGAAAACAGGTGGAGCCGGTGTTTTCACGGCATTACACTCGGATGCTGGTACGATTGTGTTATAGATGGTGACAATTCCTCCTTCCATAGGGAATTTGATCATCCCGTGTGCCGTGGAGGGTACCGCCCGTATGGCCAGGATACCTGGTCTGCCTATGATCCCATTGTATGGAGAGTGTGAGCGTATCACCATAAGGTTCATCCATGCCGTGGTGGAGTGCTCTTCATTCCCAATGGTTACAAGCAGACGCAGATGTCCTATTGGCCAAATGGTGTCTCCACTAAAACCGATGAGCAGCGCCGTGGTTGGTACTAATTGGCTTCTTATTTCTGGTCGTAACTGTATGAAACAATGTTCGTACGGGGTACTTCTGCTGATGACCCTCCATCTACATACATACGGCGAAAATTAAGTGTTCCAATGCTTATCTCAATAGTGAGAGGCGCGTCGATCGTATCGCTTGCTGTGATGGGAGGGAATGAGATTTCTCTGCCGCGTGAAAATTTTTGACTAATTTTCTGCCTCGTGCGGCGCTGTCTGGATTGGATCATATATATAGTTGAAGGATTGTCCTTTTGGGGATCCTTCTTTTCATACTTCTTGTTGTCTTTTCCATCCTTCCAATCCTTGACCAAATGCTTGAGTTTACATGACTTGATCAGTGACTCAATGTGCTTCTTGAGCTGGATACATTCCTCCGTACCATGGCCCTTGTCTTTATAGAATTCGCAAAAACAATTTCCTTGGCGACGGTCCAGCGGAGTCGTCATTGGGGGAGGTCTCGGAAAATTGGCCCCTTCCGTCAGCAAGATCTCCCGGTAGGACATCTTTAGAGGGGTGAACTTATCGTCCGGCCGTCCTCCTTTGTTTTGGCTCTTGTAGTCAGAGCCCCTCCCATTGTTCTGGTTGTTTTGACCGCCCGACTGTCTCCTGGACTGGTCGTTCGATCGGTAGCTGTTTCCTTTTGAAGGATAGGCCGCGGCTACCGCGGTTTCTCCCTCTATGAAGTTTCTGACCCTTTCCATGAGGTCGTCATACCTCTCCGGATGTTTTTCATTGAGACGTCTGATTAATTCCCTGTCTGTTATTGCATGCATATAGTCAGAAATTTTCAGGAGTTCTGGCATTGTCTTTGTGCGGGTGCACTCGTCATTGAAGCGTTCAGTGAAGGCCTCCGTAGACTCCCCCGGACGTTGCTTGATGGTTGTCAATGAGACCGGGTCCCTATTATACTTCTTCCGCTGAGTATAATTATTCTTAAACGCAGTACGTAGTTCAATGAAACTATCAATACTTCACGGAGGAAGTCCTTCAAACCAGTCACGAGCATTACCGATTAAGGTTGAATTGAACATTTATCACCATATAGGCATGGGCCATCGCTCAATTTTCGCCTGTGTATCAAATATCTTGAGGTGATCATCCGTATCACTAGTTCCATCATAAGTCTTGACACACGCCGGCATGCGACGCTTTGTATCCTCAGAGTAATTCCGTATGCGGAGAGTAAAAGGATCTTCCCTGGGATTCGCCCATGGACGGGTGAGACTGGGGTCACACCATGGACAGGAAAGATCTTCTGCTTCCGTTTCTCGATGGTAGGGCCCACCATAGTACTCTTCATTGTCTGGTGGCGGTGGAGGGGTACGCCTAGGTCGGCGACGCTTGGGCGGGTGGTCATCCGAGTCCTCTCTTGATGGACCGGGAGAAGGAGGTGGTGCCCCATCCTTTGGGTAGGGACCGCTCTTGTGAGAAGAGCCAGGATCCTTTTTCCCGGTATTTATCCTATCCCACACGCTTGTGCGGCGATTGTTTCTGGTCAGTTCCAGATCTGGTCGTTCGGGGGTACCGTCGGACTTCTCTCCCTCTTCTCTGGACTGTATTAGTTCCTACGTGAGACGATCCCCTATGCGTTCGAACACATTCCTGGGTTGGGAGTTTCCTCAAAGAGGCTCCGCTCCTGAGGTCGTGTCCTTCTCTTCCTCTGAGTTTGAGAAGAGGTGCCTGGTCCGGCGTTGCCAAAGTTGAGCCTATATTGGAGGTCCCTCCCTAGATTCAACCTTGATGCAATCCCTAGGATGATCCTCTCAAAGTTCTGCGTGAGAACTCGAGTGAGATCTTCCTCGCTGAGTGGTTCGACCTCTACTTCTTCCTCGGTCGATGGTCTGTGCGGCTCCTTGTTAGGGGGATTGGGCGCACTCCCTGGATCAGGATTATCCAAGGTAAAAGTAGGTGGTGGGGTCATGGAGAACGTGCCTGTCACCCCCATGGATTGAAGACCACTCCGGTTGTTTGGTCCGCCAGCTTGATGGCTAGGGGATCGATTGGGAATGAGTATTCCTTCCCCTTGGGACTTTCGATTTCCAGGATTTGTGTTCCTGGGATTTCCCTGCGAGTGCCCCTTCGTCATTGAGAATTCAAGATGAGATTTTGCTCTAGCTTAGTGTAATGGTCCCACGGATGGCGCCAACTTGTTGATACAAAAGTTGGGTAATCCTTGCTAGACCCGAATTAGGCTTAATTCGGGTTTGCTGGACTCCGGCTCCTGCACCAAGTGAATTATCTGGTTGGGATCCTGCACACTAAACAACACGCGTTAGGCTTACTGTGGGAATGTTTCTCACGATCAAACTCCGGCGTGAGAGTAAGTATTCGGTTAGGGTTATAGGAATCGGATGAGAGTTGAGAGTGTGTAGAATGTAATACCTTAGTGGAACCCTTGGGGGTTCCTTATATAGGCAGTGAAACCCTAATGGGCTGTCACTGATGCTTCGGCCCCAAGGCAAGGATAATCATCAGATTTAGATTGATTGTTATCTTCTAACTATGATGAGTGAATATCCTCTCCTTTGGGATAAATCCTAATCATAGTAGGAGTATGATTTTGTCTAACCCTGCACCGGGCATATTGGGCCGTGGGTCGCACATGTGTGTGCGGTTACTGTTCATCCAAGCCCATAAGCTCAAATAACATTATTCCCACCCATCTGTGATAGACCGGATACGGGTAGTACCCGTGGGCCGGGTTCATGACCCGGCTGGGGACTATACGTCATCATAGATCTATTTTAGAACATTACATAAAACCAACTATTATTTTTATTCTCTAATTAAGATCTAAAACTAAATATTAGTAAGCTAATAATAAGCTTATAATAATATCCTAAGTTAAAACTTATATAAAATGTAAAGTAGTGTTAATGGACTATTTAAGCCCATGAAATGTTAATCCAAGACTTAATGGACCCTATAAGCCCATTTGATAAATCTTAGTAACTTAATGGACTTAAGATTTCACTTAGGACTATTTAACTAATTAAAGGACTTAAAAATGTATTTAAGCCCAATAAATGATTTAAAGGCCCATTTAAATAAATTAATGGACTTGAGATATAATTAGACCCACTAGATAGCCCATTAGATGTTTAGCCCATTTAATGAGCTCATATAATGTTTGAATGCTAAATTAAAAGTTTTTATAATAAAATATAACTTATAAAAACTTTTTGGATTAAAATGACAATTTATGAAACTTAAGGACTAAAACCGTAACTTATAAAACTTGTTTTGATAAACTAGTAAACACAAGGACTGAAAATGTAATTATCTAAAATTCTAGGGTTTAATAAATACTATCCGTGGCAAATTAAACCCTAGGGACCATTTTGGGAAGTTTCTAAAAGTTATTTTGTCATTCTATAACCCTAAGGACCATTCTTGTAATTAGCCGAAACTTAAAGAAGCCCTAGGGGCTGTTTTTGTAATTTTAGTAAAGTTACAAAACATAGATATAACTAGGGGACTAAATCTGCCATAAGCCGAAACTTTAACAAGCCCTAGGTACCAAATATACTTGTTTAATAAATGAAGGGACTAGTTTTGCCATATTCCGAAACATTAACAAGCCCAAACTCTAAAATCCATTTTTAATTATAATAAAACATAATTAAACTCCTAGACCATAAGAATTAATGTATAAATTCTTAAGTGTTTAATTAATAAATTATTTTATAAATGTTAAAATAATTTATGGAAACTTTAAAGTTAAACAAAATATCATATTTTATATTTTTTTAAATAAAATATTTATATTTGTTTTAGGGAATAAATTGTATAAACAATATGGACATGTATTACTAATACAATTAGGAAATAAAATTATATGAACATTGATTAAATTGAATACCAATATTTAAGTAAAACACCTTACGTTTACTTAAAATATGAAACTTAATAATAAGTTTAAATGGATGATTATAATACATGAACTACGAACGTGAACTAATATTAAGTAAAAATTTTATATTTACTTAGTAATGAAACTTAGTAGTAAATGAGTGATTATAATACATAAACGGAGAACGTAAACTAATACTTTTAGTAGAACATTTTATGTCTACTTAAATAAGAAACTTAATTGTAAGCTGAATGATTATTATAAATACATGTATGCTAACTGATATTATTAGTTAAACATTTTATGTTTACTTAGAAATGAAACTTATATAGATAATTTTAAATGAATATTGATGATACTTGAACTACAGTTATTTAGATAAATACCGTAGCATAAATGAACTGACTAAAATCTGTATAAGCATACACATTGTTCTTTGTACTATCTATTAAGATTGTACTATTTGATTAGGCATAACTTTTGGCGTGAGCTTTATTTGGATATTCGTGTTAAACAGCTATTGCCTACTCCCAGGTGAGTTTACAGCCCCATATAAACTTTTGATAAAACTTTCCCTTTTGGGAAAGAAAATATGCAAACACTTAATGGACATAACAAAATTGTATAAACTTGACTATGATTGATTATTATTGGACTGTTAATTTATTGTAAATCACCCGAATGTTATAAATAGATCTATTAGGGATTAACCATCCCCATCTGGGTGAGTCATGCTCACTGTGCCTTGGCCGGGACAACAGATGTATACCATGATGGAACTGGGTTGGGTGTCTTTTGTAAGACACTAGGTCCTCATCTGTTGAGGACTATGGAAGGTTAAGCTTCAGTTTCTAATAATAAACAAATGTAATCTAATTTTAAGTAAGAATGCTTTGTGCATTGTTACTTCTATGATTAATGTATGTCCAAACTAATTAATTGTTAAAACCTGTAAATTCACCAACTTTATGTTGACCCTCTAGTATGTTTTGCACAGGAATATGAAGTTAGTACGTGGTGTGTGCATGGTCTCCAGCATCTTAGTAACCTGAATCGTAGGACTCGTCAGGGGTTCTATTTGGGAAACATAAACAATCTCCTCATGACATGTTAAAAACAATTCTTATTTATTTGTTTAATAAATATATAATCTGATTTGAATAACTCTTTATCTTATGCTCTATGGACTATATGCTATCGATCCACCCTAGTGACATCTCCGTGGATATTTCCGTATATTTTGACCCTACCTGGGGTCTCACAAATAGCCCAATAGTCTTTTGGATCATTTAATGAGCCCTTTTAATTTTTTGGATATTTAAATAAAAGTTTTTATAATAAAATATAACTTATGAAGACTTTTGGACTAAAATGTCAAATACGAAACTTAAGGACTAAAACCGTAACATTTGAAACTTGTTTTGATAAACTATTAAACCCAAGGACTGAAAATGTAATTATCCAAAAGTCTAGGGCTTAATAAATACCATCCGTGGCATATTAAACCCTAGGGACCATTTTTTAAAGTTCCTACAAGTTATTTTGTTATTTCATAGCCCTAAGGACCACTTTTGTAATAAGCCGAAACATAAAGAAGCCCTAGGAATTGTTTTTGCCATTTTATGAAAGATATAAAACCTAGTTATAACTAGGAGGATGATACAAGCCTTTTCGTATAGGTTCGGATTAAGTTCTCGGTATCTCCTCGAATTGATCTCGGCTCTAAGTGGAATGATTTGTTCTTGGTTAATAAAAAGTTGTTGGTTTGTTTATCTATTTAAAACTAATGACAAATAAGTAAGTGTCGATGCGTAAAATTAAAGCTTTAAAAGATTAGACGAGTTTAAAAATAAATGCTTGAAAACTTAACGACAAATTTAGAAAAATAAATGAACATTCAATAAAAACTAACACTTGGAAAACTTTGTAAAAACATGAACTTAGTCGGAAATTACTAAAAGAAAGTAAGATCGTAGTATCTTAAAAACGAGTACTGATCGGAATAATCGAACTAGGCCCAATCGAAATATATTCCGATCGTCTGATCGGAATGTTGGAAAAAGAGTTGCAATCAGAATGTTTCAAAACTCACATTAATCGGAATACCCAAAAGCATCACAATCGGAATAAGCCAAGATTGAGCTGATCGGAATAATCAATAAAGGGCAGATCGGAATAACTATGAATTGAGTTAGATCGGAATATTGCCAAAGAAGCAAAATCGGAATGATTGGAAATAAGCCCAAATCGGAAAACAGAAAACCTTTTTCCGATCACTGCGATCGGAATGAGGGTGCTGGTACTCTGGTCGGAATGTCCCAATCAGAAAAGGGTTTTACCCTTTCCGATATCCCTTTGATCCGAAATTCAAGCAAGATCAATAAGCTATGGAATAAGCTTATTACCAAAACTAGTACAAATCCAATAAGAAACAAGTTAAATAAGCACTAAAAACAACTTCTCTAACTTGAAATAAGCAAACTTTTAAATCAAATAATAAAAAGATAAACTTTTTATGAAAACTTTAAAAGGTAAATAAGCTAAACCAACAAATAAGCCAATAAGCACAAAGATCTTAAAGCTTATTCGTGTAGAAACTTAAGGAAACATAAAAAGATTAATTTTTTAAGCACAAAATCCTTGATGAACAACACGGATCATACGAGATTTGTACCAAAATCAATCAAAATCAAAGAAAGGTAGAATAAGATTAAAGGTTAAAAGCTTGAAACTAAACTTGATTAATGATAAATAATACAAAGGTTTGATCTTGAAAGAGAAAAAGATGAAAACTAGTGAGAGAAAGGATAGAACTTTCTCTCTCTAAAACTAGAGAGAATGAAAAAACTAAAAACTACTAAGACTAACTAAGTGTCCCAAATTTGTGAAGTAAAGTCCTATTTATAGGCATGTCTTGTGGGCTTTGTGAATGGGCTTGGTTTTGGGCTTCTTTTCTTCTTCCTTCTTTAGTCTTTACGTTTCTTTTAAATAAACGTTTCCGACTTTGGATTTTGAGAAGTGTCGGTGAATAATTCCAACTCGTCTTATAATCTTTTGTTTAATAGACTCGAGTTCTTCGACATATATGAATCTTCCATCTTTGGCTCTATTCTTCGATAAATCTTCAAATAGGCACAATGACTTCAAATCTTTTGCATCTCTTGGACAATAGACTTCGTCTTGAGTCTTTTTCCTCAATAAAACCCGTGCAATCCCATGTTTTCTTTAATATTCATCCGGTTGACTCTGAAAACACAATAAACACAAAAACCACGCATAACTCCAAACAAATGATATTAAATACGTGTTTTGGTCTCGTTTTAGCCAGAATTAAGTGGTAAAAGGATGGGTGTTTTCACACCTATCAAATCCCCTACACTTAACCATTGCCATGCCCTCATGCAATGCTTAGCGATAAAGCAAATTTACACTTTTCTCATAATCAATCAACCTTGGCCTTATTAATTATACTACTAAACCAAAATTATAGTACTAAGAGAAATCAAAACTTTAAAGTAAACAAAAGGATGGAAATAACTTGCAAAGAGATCAAGGACTTACATTAGGGCTTCGGTGCTGCGAAGATTTATCACCCTCATGTTTCACGTTCCCCAAACTAAGCTTAAAAACGAGATCATTGTTATTATAAGTTAGCAATTCAAACACTTACAAACATGGCTTAATTATATGCTTAAACTCCCTTATTCCTAGGTGTATCTCTTATATTTTATTTTTGTCTTAGAATGATCATGAAGATGCATTTTTGGACTTATTTCGATAGTTTATTTAGGCTGAAAGCAAAGTAGGACGATTTGATCAATAGTTAGCTAAAGGACAAAATCTCTTAAAACTGCTTCTCGGGATATCAAAAAGTTCATATCTTGGCATAACTCAGTTCACGATTTGAGACCTTTCTCGTGCCGATATTTGGCATGTACTTCATACTTCATATCTTCGAGAGACGTTCTTGAGATAATGGTCTTCTCATCGTTAATAGAGTTTCTTCACTTGGAGACTTTTGAGGGGTACTCCAACTTTGTTGACCACGACTTCATGATTATTTCTTCAATCTCTAATTGGGATTTTGAGATACAACGATCCGCCTCCTTTTCGGACTTGGATCTATTTATCCTCATACCTTGTTAGGGTCTTTTCGGATAGACTTCTCCATGATCTTTATGGGAGTTGATTGCTTTTCGTCGTGAGTCTTGATCCTTCATATTGATTTTGGGAATAATGCTTTTCACATCACCTTGGATCTTCAGCAATAAAAAATAATCCTCATGCCTTGTTAGGGCCTTTTCGGACTCGCCAATCTTCGCGCCCCGCTTCATAAGTTATGCCTTGGCTATGAACTCTTATCATTACCAAGCAACTTTTAAACGATCTTGGGCTAGAAGCTAAGTAACTTTTCAAATCGTACGACCTTACTTATTGCAGATAATTTATTAGCAAGTGATGGGAGAATAGGAAAATAATTACACCAAGTGAGCTTGTGTAGGAATACCGACTTATAATTGACTCTATCATTTCTCGTTCTCCACAATTTAAAATCTCAAGTAATGAGACTCGTGGATGCTTAGCCTAATAAACCAATTAAGATCTACATGGTTAAGGATACTAGCTAGAATAAACTTAGATAAGTCTATTCGGGTTGAGTCAAAATAATCGCAACGGGCCTAATATGTCAAAGACTTCTAAACTAGTTACACCACTTTATTAATATTTTAGACTTTATTGCGGGATATATACATATGAAAGCAACGATAAAAATTTAAAAATTACAACTAAATGGCCAAAGTTAATTAAAAATTTGAAAAATGTTGAAAAAGATGATTTTCTGGTTAAATGAAGGCATTTTCATGGAAAAGTCCACTTAAAACTTCGATAGAAGTCCCCCCTACACTTAAGATAAACATTGTCCTCAATGTTTAAGTATGTGGGAAAAGTCTCCCCTATACTTATGACATTGTGCACGTTGGTTAAATCAAGTTAAGGAAGAGACGACTAAAGTGATCAATTTCAAATGTGAGTATGAAGAAAATTGAATCACGATAGGTGAGAGATAGAACCGGATTTCGGATAACACGGGAGCATGGTTCTTCAAAGGTTCCAAAAGTGCATTCATACCTGTAATCACATCACACACAAACACAAAGCACCTATATAGGTCCTCCTACACTTAGGAGGTTAAAAAAGAAAAGGATAGATACTCGGGTTGCCTCCCGAGGAGCGCTTGTTTTTGATAACCGAGTCACGAGCCTGACTCAACCCAAAATTAGTTCATGGGGAACGTGGTGAGGGATGGAATCATCTCCTGAGAGATGTCCTCACCAAAGTACAACTTCACTCGTTGGTCATTCACCTTAAAATTCGGTCCATTAGGTTGAGCGAGCTCGAGAGTACCATATGGAAAAATTTGGGCAATGGTGAATGGGCCAGACCAACGAGATTTTAGCTTGCCCGAAAAGATTTTCAACCGAGAGTTAAAGAGTAAAACTTTGTCTCCAACTTGGAACTCTCGGTTCTTAATCTTAGAGTCGTGAATGAGCTTAGTCTTCTCTTTATAGATCAAAGAATTTTCATAAGCCTCATTACGGAGTTCATTCAGCTCATTGAGTTGGATCTTGCGTAGGTCACCGACTTTGTTGATATCAAAATAAGCCCACTTCAAGGCCCAGTAAGCTTTGTGCTCCAACTCAATGGGGAGGTGGCATGCTTTCCCTACACGAGACGATATGGTGTACAACCAATCGGAGTCTTGTATGCGGTACGAAAAGCCCACAAAGCATCATCAAGTTTATCAGCCCATGAGGCACGATGCTCTCCCACGGTTCTTTCAAGAATTCGCTTTAATCCTTGGTTGGATATTTCAGTCTGGCCATTAGTTTGTGGGTGGTAGGCGGTGGAAAGACGATGATTTACACCACACTTAGCCATGACTCTAGCAAATTGGTCGTTACAAAAATGAGTCCCGCGATCACTAATAATGGCACGAGGCACACCGAATCTAGCGAATAGCGATTTCAAAAAGTTAAAAACCACCCTTGCGTCATTAGTGGGTAAAGCTTTGGCTTCAACCCATTTGGAGACGTAGTCAACGGCTACAAGGATGTATTTGTTTCCTTTAGAAGAAGGGAATGGCCCCATAAAGTCGATACCCCAAACATCAAAGATTTCACATTCTTGAATGAAATTCTGAGGCATCTCGTCTTTATGTGTGATCTTGCCTTGTTTTTGGCAAGCATCACAATGTTTAACCATCTCGTGAGCGTCACGATAGACGGTGGGCCAATAAAATCCCGATTCAAATACTTTTTTGGCGGTGTAGTTGGGACCAAAGTGACCACCGGTGGGTCCTTTGTGGCAAGCGTCAAGGATTTCTAAAGCTGCCGGTCCATCAACACATCGGCGAATAATCAAGTCAGCACACTGCTTGAATAGATACGGGTCATCCCTAAAAGTAAGTCTTAATGTCGTTAAAGAACATCTTCTTTTTCTAAGATGTTAACCCGTCAACGAGAATTCCACCCGCCAAGTAGTTTGCAATGTCCGCAAACCACGGGGTTTCATCAGCAGTCGAGTTGATAGACATTAAGGTCTCCAAGGGAAAAGAATCATTGATTTCTTTGTTCGGATGATCCCCTTGGTAAGGATCCTCAAGTCTACTGAGATGATCCGCGGCTAGGTTTGCAGCTCCGTTTTTATCGCGAATTTCGATTTTAAATTCTTGGAGTAGCAAAACCCAGCGAAGAAGTCTTGGTTTAGAATCTTGTTTAGTCAACAAGTACTTCAACGTGGAATGATCGGTATAAACGATTGTGGTGGAAAGGACAAGATAGGGGCGGAACTTTTCAAAAGCATAGACAACAGCTAAAAGCTCTTTCTCGGTTGTCGTGTAATGCAATTGAGCCCCCGTCATTGTCTTGCTAGCGTAATGGATCGGTTGGAAGTGTTTTTTCACTCTTTGGCCCAAAACCGCACCAATAGCATAGTCACTAGCATCGCACATCTACTCAAAGGGAAGCTCCCAATTAGGGGTAACCAAGACGGGTACCTGATATGTGTGTAAACACACATCTTTTCTACCACTTAATTACAATAATAACCGGACCAAAACGTGTATTTTATGTCTTTTATGTTGGAATTATGCGTGGTTTGTGTTTTTGTTGTGATTTAGGACGAAAAGGTGAAAAGTGGAGAAAACACGGACATTCACGGGCATTTACGGATTTTTATTGAAGAAAAAGATGAAAGACGAAGTCAAGAAGTCAAGAGTGCAAAAAGAACGGAAGTCCAAGACCGATTCTGAAGATTTATCGAAGAAAAAGTCAAAAGACGGAAGTTTATCAAAAGCCGAAGAATTCAAGTCTATTTTATTGAAGAATTTAAAGAGGAGTTCAAAGAAATCCTGAATCCAAAAGTCCTTTAAGTCCAAGTTTAAAGAAGATTAGAAGAAAAGGACTAATGATGCAATTAATGAAGATTAAAGAAGTAAGGACCTAATCTTGTAATTAAGAGAAAAGGAAAGAGGGGAGGAAGCTTCCTTAATCCTCCCGTATAAATAGTCATTAGTTGTAATCATTTTCTTTTGTTGGCTAGAGTGACACTAGTTCTTCCATTTTCATTACCTTGCACATTTAAATACATGTCATTTAATTTCTTGTCTAATTTAAATACCTTGTCTTGCACCTTAAATTCATTAAAATTCAAGTAAGTTCCCATTTAATTCTTGTCAATCTTTACTTTATCTTGTTAATCTCTCATCTACCTTTCTTAATTCTTGATTTTTATGTTTATGTTTGTGTTCATGTTGATGTTCTTATTTTGATCCAAGTGATTTTTGATTAGTGTGGTTAAATTTGTTAGTTTTGTTGATTTAAATTGTTTGTTTATGTTTAACTGTTGATTCGTTATTTGTTTAGCTTAATCGTTGTGTTGATTTTGATTAATCTGCTTTAGATCTCATGTTTCTGTGATTCCCTTGTTCTTCTGGGTGTTTGTTTGTGATTCTGTATTCCCAGGAAAACTTCCGAGCCAAGACAAGAAGAGGAGTGTTCATTCGGAACTTTCAAATTTCCGAACCAGTGGCTTCATCCGGAAGTCTCAAACTTCCGGATCAAGGGAAGAAGTTCTTTCATTCGGAACTCAAAAGTTCCGACTCAAGCATTGTTCATCCGGAACATTCAAAGTTCCGGATCAAGAGTGTTCATTCGGAACTCTAAAAGTTCCGAACGAAGGTTCCGGACGAACTTCCGAGTCAAGCATTTGTTCATTCGGAACTTAAAAGTTCCGGATCAATAGACTTCATTCGGAACTCAAAAGTTCCGGGTCAAGGAGATTCATTCGGAACTCAAAAGTTCCGGATCAACTTAAAAGTTCCGAACGAAGGACAAAGTTCCGAATCAGCCAGATCTTCCGAACCAAGTTCCGGACGAAGGACAAAGTTCCGGATCAACATCTTTTGTTCATTCGGAACTTAAAAGTTCCGAATCAAGGTCTAAGTTCCGGATCAAGTTGCTTCATTCGGAAGTCTTGAACTTCCGAATCAAGGTCTCTTCCAGTTTTATTTTAGTATCTGTTTTTTAAATTTCTCTCTTTTATTTTAAAGTTTTACTTTTCTCGCCTTTTTATTTAATTGCACTTTAAAATTATTTGTCTTAGCTTTATTTTAGTTTTACCTTAGTTTAAGTTTTAGGTGCGTTTTAAGATTGCCTTAGATAGATTTAAGTTTACGTCATTTGCTTTAGTGCCCTTTAATTTCAGTCACATTTTAAATACTTGCACCATTATTTTAATTAGACTTAGATTTAAATTAACGCACTTTTACTTTAATTGTTCTGCACCTTTATTTTAAACACTACAACGACACATTTTTGTTCCACCAAAATAAAATAGAGTCACACATTAAACACAAGTTTTTCAATTCGAAGAGACACACGACAAAGAACAATTTAACTGAGTAAAATCTTAGTTATCAAATGGCGCCGCTGCCGGCTCTTTTCGTAAAGATTAACGGTTTTCTGTGAGAGACGTGTTGCTTTTTGGGATCCGTTCACTTGTGAGCGTTATTTTTCTTGCATAAAAATTCAAAAAAAAATCATAAAAATTAAAAAATTGATAAAAAACCATAAGAATTAAAAATTTCAAAAATCCAAAAAGATTTTATCTTTATTGTGTATATATATTGTTTTTGTGTTTGGTTTCTTTTTCTTTTGTCTTTGTAGGTGCATGCGTACTGGATCTTCTAATTATCAAGAGCCCGAGCCTCAAGAAGATTTAGCTATGTCTGGTGTTAACAACAATAATCCACCGCACCCTAATAATAACAACAATGTTCTTCCATAGCCCGATCTTCGGACCATGGAGGAACTTTGTCAACCAACCATGTTTGGACGAGGAGGACCGATTGCGCCGATGCAAATCAACGCTCCTGAGTTTTCGTTGAAGCACCACATGATTCAGCAAGTGCAAACAAACCCATTCCGTGGATTACCTGATGATGATGCCAACAAACACCTCGACAAGTTCATTACAATCACCCAAAGCATGAAGTTGGCCGGTGCCACAATGGATGAACTTCGCCTACAACTCTTTCCACACACTTTATTACATCATGCCGAGAAATGGTTTGATCGTCTCCCGAAGAATTCTATTCACACTTGGGATGACATGACTCAACGCTTTTTGTCGCGCTACTTTCCACCATCCATGGTCACGAGCCTTCGCAATCAGATCAGCGGTTTCATGCAAGATCCCGATGAATCTCTTTTTGATGCTTGGGAGAGATATAATGTCTTGATCGATAGATGTCCAAACCACAACATGCTCCCTGTGACCTTAATCGATACTTTCTACAAGGGTTTGACTTTTCGAGATCGTGATACGATTAATGCAGCCGCCGGTGGCACATTCATGAAAAGGAGACCCGAGGAGTGTAGAGAGTTAATTGAGAACATGACTACTCACCACAAAAACTGGGATTCCTCTGCTTCTTCTAGGAACAACCCGAGAGTCAATGTTTCTTCCACTTCAGCAAACCCTGAGATGACCGAACTCACCCGCATGATGACTGAAATGAGCAAAAGTATTACGCTTCTCGCTTCAAACCACCAACAACAACAAGTTAAAGCGGTTGCTAATCCTTGTGAAACATGTGGCGGTCCTCACTCATACACCGATTGTCCTTCTACACAAGGAAATCCAGAAAATGTGTATGCGGCTTACGGTAATTATTCACCGGAAAATTACCAAGCTAGACAACAAGGGGATAGAATTCTGCTGAGCTACCGTTCCAACAATTACCTTTCACCCGGTTTTTCCCCTCAAAACCAAAACCCCGCCAACAACTACAATAGAAGCAACCAAATCCCACCAAGAGCTTCTAACCCTTATCAACCACCCACCCAACAAACCCCACCCATTAATCCCGATGTTGAAGCCGTCATGAGAACTCAAGGTGAGCAAATCAAGAATCTACAGAGCCAAATAATCAATTTGAAAGGAGATATCATGAAGCAAGGTAATGACATTAGAACCAAGGTTCGCGATAATATTCAATCCTCCTTCAGCACTCAAACGACTGGATTAAAGAATCTGTTGGCTAGTTTCTTGCCCGCCACTCAACCTTCTACTTCAAGTTCTCTACCTTCAAACACCGTCACTAATCCGCGAGCTAATATGAGTGCTATTACTACTCGTAGTGGAGTCACCATCGTAGGACCACCAATCCCACCACCATCATCTACACCTCCTCCACCACCATGTATCCCTACTCCTCCTACACCTAGTATTAGTGCACCATCACCGTCTCCTCCTCGTCATGACGATGTCTCTCGGAAGGACCCTTCAACATCTCAACCCTTACCAACTACACCTTCACCTTCCACCTATAAACCCAGAATCCCATACCCTTTTCGCATAGGCAAGACCAATGATCTAACAAAGGAGGACTCTCAAGTGACAAAATATATCAATATGATTTCTCAAATGGGCTTCAGCATTAGTTTTCTTGAAGCACTTGTCCACATGCCCAAATTTGTTAAAGCATTTAAGGAATTGCTTAACAAGAAGGAGAAGCTGATTGAACTCGCCAACACACGCTTAAATGAAAACTGCTCTGCAGTTATTCTTAAAGAACTTCCGGAAAAGCTTGGAGATCCCGGTCGTTTTGTGTTGCCTTGTGTGTTCAACAAAACTGAAGAATTTACTGCCCTTGCTGATCTCGGGGCCAGTATTAATTTGATGCCACTGAGTGTTTGGAAAACACTATCATTACCCGACCTCACTCCAACAAAGATGACTCTCGAACTTGCAAATCGCACTCTCGCTTACCCCGTTGGTATAGCCGAAGATGTGTTCATCAGAGTTGGCGCATTTACTTTCCCGGTCGATTTTGTCGTAGTTCATTATGAAATGGACCCTCGTATTCCTTTAATACTTGGTCGGCCATTCTTGAGAACCGGACGTGCTTTAGTGGATGTTGCCGAAGGTGATTTAATCTTAAGAGTCGGGAATGCCTCACAAATTTTCAAAATGGGGAAGCTTACAGGAAAATATTATGGACAAGAATCAGTGAATATGATTAATGTGCTCGATGACTTTACCGTCTATAACAATCCTCTATTCGAGTCTTCCACTGATAATCCACTTTTTCAAGATGATGTGGATGATTCTCGGTCCACTTTGGCAGCTTCTCCCATTTATGATTCTCCACCGGTCTTTGATGCTTATGATGATGATGATTCTAGCTCAGACTCGGATGATTTTAATGATTGTACTTCCGAGTATCCCGAGCTTCCCACATATGATGATTTCGATGAGGCTGATACTCTTTCGAGCGATTCTTCACATGATGAAGATCCTCCGCCATCACTCGATCCTACTTTGGACGATTACTCATTTGAGGAAGATTTCTCTGAATTTCTCAACACTTACTTCCCTCATGAGAGTGATGCTCCTCCTTATAACTTTGAAGATTATCGTCTTGATCCTACTTTGGATTTGAAGAACATTCTTTCAAAGGAGAAGAAACCGGTTGACACCAATATCCGTTGCACATATGATTTGACACCTCTTTGTTCCCCTTCTGAGGACGAGGTTGTGCTTCTTTGTGGATCTTCTTCACACTCGGCTGAGCCTGAGTGCTATTTTCCCCTAAAGGAAAAGGTGTTCGACCCCGGTATTGAAGTCTTTAAGCCATCTCAGTATCCACCTGATGAAATAAAAGGAAAAATCTTTGGAAATATTGAAGACATGCTTGCACCTCACCATACTTGCTCCCACCGTGCTCCATCACAGCTTAAGGGAACCCTGCCACTTCTTCTTTGGCTTGCCTTGTTCGCCTTAAGCTTGTGCTATTTGATGGACGAAAACTATGTCTTTGATCCTGGTGGATATGTTTCATGCTACTTCCGTTGATGATCAAGGTCGAGTCAGGCTCACGACTCGGTTAACAAAAATCAAGCGCTTCTTGGGAGGCAACCCATGCATCTATCTTTTCGCTTTCTTTACCATAAGTGTAGGGGAGAACCTTTGGTTTGCTATTTCCTCTCCTCACTTCTTAATCAGAGATTCGAGCTTCATTGGTCCACTCTTGATGATTCTTGACGACCCGTGATTCCGTGTTCTACTTCTTCCCGGTTCTATCCTAAACTCTTTTCGATTCACTATTTTATATTTTCTCAATATTAACATAGGAGTCTCTTTAGTTGTCTTTTCCTTAGCAAGATTTAAACAAAGTGCACAATGTCCTAAGTGTAGGGGAGTTTACTCCCACATGCTTAAACATTGAGGACAATGTTTATCTTAAGTGTAGGGGGACTTCTATCAAAGTTAAGTGGTCTTTTCCTTGTATTTGTCCTCATTTTAACCGGAAAATCAATTTTTTGACATTTTTCAAAATTTTTGATCTATTTTGGCCTATTAGTTTTTCCCTTTGTATAGTTATTTTCTTTCCTTGTTAGAATAAATGTTTAATAAAGTGGTTTTAATTTTCAAACGTTGTGAATTTTTTACTCAACCCGAGTTTACTTATCTAAGTTACTCTAGCTAGTATCCTTAAAGTGTTTAAGTCAAGTTTTGCTAGGCTTTTATATAGGGAGCTATAAAACGCGAAAGTCTTAACTCTCATGGGTTAAGAACAAGAACTTTTCGCAAGTTCCTATAATTGATCCTAGAGAGTCGTTTATCAAGGGAACTTTAAAATGCGATTTCTAAACTTGAAAAAGTCTAAGAATTTGCAAGATCCTATAGGCGACTCGAAAACCCAAAACTTAGATTTAATAGGCTAAGTATGCACGAGTCTCATTACTTGAGATTTTAAACTGTGGAGAATGAGAGATGATAGAGCCAATTATAAGTTCGGTATTCTTTCGTGAATTTATGTGAGTTAATTATGAGCCTATTCTCCCACCGCTTGCTAATAATTTATCTGCTAATAAATAAGGTTGTACGATTTGAAAAGTTACTTAGCTTCTAGCCCAAGATCGTTTAAAAGTTGCTCGGTAATGGATTAGAGTTCATAGCCAAGGCATAACTAATTGAAGCGGGATGCGAAGATTGGTGAGTCCGAAAAGGCCCTAACAAGGCATGAGGGCTATATTTTGTTGCTAAAGATCCAAAGTGATGTGAAGAATCATTTATCAAAAATCAATATGAAGGATCGAGACACACGACGAAAAGCAAAACTCCCAAAAAGTCATGGAGAAGTGTATCCGAAAAGATCCTAACAAGGTATGAGGATAAATAGATCCAAGTCATAAAAGGAGGCGGATCGTTGTATATCAAAATCCAAAATAAAGATTGGAGAAAAATGAAGAAGTCGTGGTCCAAGTATGAATCTCTCAAAACTTCAAGTGAAGAAATTCCATTATGAAGAGAAGACCATTATTTCATGAACGTCTCTCAAGGTTTGAAGTATGAAGTCGCTGCCAAATATCGGTCCGAGAAAGGTCTCAAATCGCGAAGCGAGTTATGCCAAGATATGAACTTTATGAGGTCACGAGAAGCAGTTTTAAAAGATTTTGTCCTTTAGCTAACTATTAATTAAATCGTTCACTTTATTTTCAGACTTAATAACTATCAAAATAAGTCAAAAAAATGCATCCTCGTGATCATTCAAGACAATAATAAAATATAAGAGATACCCCAGGAATAAGGGAGTCTAAGTGAATAATTGGCCCACATGAGTTCATGTTAGTTTACTAACTTATAAGAACAATGATCTCGTTTTTAAGCTTGGTTTGGAGAAAGTGAAAACTTGAGGATGATGATTATTCATGACATTTCCAAAACCCAAGGTATGCTTTTGATTTCTTTATTTTGAATGTTTTTAATTTTCTATTTTTTTAATAAAGGCCGATGTGGATTAATTATGATGAAAAGTGTAATCTTGCTTTGTAACTAATGCATTGCATGAGGACATTGCAATGGTCAAGTGTAGGGGATTTGATATGTGTGTAAACACACATCTTTTCTACCACTTAATTACAATAATAACCGGACCAAAACGTGTATTTTATGTCTTTTATGTCGGAATTATGCGTGGTTTGTGTTTTTGTTGTGATTTAGGACGAAAAGGTGAAAAGTGGAGAAAACACGGACATTCACGGGCATTTACGGATTTTTATTGAAGAAAAAGATGAAAGACGAAGTCAAGAAGTCAAGAGTGCAAAAAGAACGGAAGTCCAAGACCGATTCTGAAGATTTATCGAAGAAAAAGTCGAAAGACGGAAGTTTATCAAAAGCCGAAGAATTCAAGTCTATTTTATTGAAGAATTTAAAGACGAGTTCAAAGAAATCCCGAAGCCAAAAGTCCTTTAAGTCCAAGTTTAAAGAAGATTAGAAGAAAAGGACTAATGATGCAATTAATGAAGATTAAAGAAGGAAGGACCTAATCTTGTAATTAAGATAAAAGGAAAGAGGGGAGGAAGCTTCCTTAATCCTCCCCTATAAATAGTCATTAGTTGTAATCATTTTTTTTTGTTGGCTAGAGTGACACTAGTTCTTCCATTTTCATTACCTTGCACATTTAAATACATGTCATTTAATTTCTTGTCCAATTAAAATACCTTGTCTTGCACCTTAAATTCATTAAATTTCAAGTAAGTTCCCATTTAATTCTTGTCAATCTTTACTTTATCTTGTTAATCTCTCATCTACCTTTCTTAATTCTTGATTTTTATGTTTATGTTTGTGTTCATGTTGATGTTCTTATTTTGATCCAAGTGATTTTTGATTATTGTGGTTAAATTTGTTAGTTTTGTTGATTTAAATTGTTTGTTTATGTTTAACTGTTGATTCGTTATTTGTTTAGCTTAATCGTTGTGATGATTTTGATTAATCTGCTTTAGATCTCTTGTTTCTGTGATTCCCTTGTTCTTTGGGGTGTTTGTTTGTGTTTCTGTATTCCCAGGAAAACTTCCGAGCCAAGACAAGAAGAGGAGTGTTCATTCGGAACTTTCAAAGTTCCGAACCAATGGCTTCATCCGGAAGTCTCAAACTTCCGGATCAAGGGAAGAAGTTCTTTCATTCGGAACTCAAAAGTTCCGACTCAAGCATTGTTCATCCGGAACATTCAAAGTTCCGGATCAAGAGTGTTCATTCGGAACTCTAAAAGTTCCGAACGAAGGTTCCGGACGAACTTCCGAGTCAAGCATTTGTTCATTCGGAACTTAAAAGTTCCGGATCAATAGACTTCATTCGGAACTCAAAAGTTCCGGGTCAAGGAGATTCATTCGGAACTCAAAAGTTCCGGATTAACTTAAAAGTTCCGAACGAAGGACAAAGTTCCGAATCAGCCAGATCTTCCGAACCAAGTTCCGGACGAAGGACAAAGTTCCGGATCAACATCTTTTGTTCATTCGGAACTTAAAAGTTCCGAATCAAGGTCTAAGTTCCGGATCAAGCTGCTTCATTCGGAAGTCTTGAACTTCCGAATCAAGGTCTCTTCCAGTTTTATTTTAGTATCTGTTTTTTAAATTTCTCTCTTTTATTTTAAAGTTTTACTTTTCCCGCCTTTTTATTTAATTGCACTTTAAAATTATTTGTCTTAGCTTTATTTTAGTCTTACCTTAGTTTAAGTTTTAGGTGCGTTTTAAGATTGCCTTAGATAGATTTAAGTTTACGTCATTTGCTTTAGTACCCTTTAATTTCAGTCACGTTTTAAATACTTGCACCATTATTTTAATTAGACTTAGATTTAAATTAACGCACTTTTACTTTAATTGTTCTGCACCTTTATTTTAAACACTACAACGACACATTTTTGTTCCACCAAAATAAAACAGAGTCACACATTAAACACAAGTTTTTCAATTCGAAGAGACACACGACAAAGAACAATTTAACTGAGTAAAATCTTAGTTATCAGTGCCTTAGTTAGCTTATCCTTAAGCGAGTTGAAGGCTTCAAGACACTCGTTGGAAAAGATAAAAGGAGTATCTTTTTCCAAAAGGTGGGTCATCGGGCGAGCGATTTGAGAAAAATCTTTGATGAATCGACGGTAAAAGCCCGCATGACCAAGGAAACTTCTCACACCCTTCACGGTTGAAGGTGGAGGCAACTTAGCGATAACATCGACTTTAGCACGGTCTACTTCAAGACCGGCTTTGGAGATCTTGTGTCCTAGCACGATGCCCTCTTTTACCATGAAATGGCATTTTTCCCAATTAAGAACAAGGCGAGTGTCTTCACACCGCTTAAGCATACGTTCTAACTTGGCAAGGAAAGCAGAGAAAGAATCGCCATAAACCGAGAAATCATCCATGAATACTTCCATAGTTTCTTCAACCATGTCATGGAAGATAGCCATCATAAACCTTTGGAACGTCCCAGGAGCATTGCATAAACCAAAAGGCATGCGTTTGTAAGCAAATGTTCCATAGGGACAAGTGAATGTGGTCTTTTCTTGGTCGTTGGGATCTGGGAATTTGAAAATACCCGGAGAAACCATCTAAAAAGCAGTAATAATCATTACGCGCAAGACGCTCAAGCATTTGATCCATGAAAGAAAGAGGAAAGTGGTCTTTTCTCGTGGCATCATTGAGTTTGCGATAATCAATACAAACTCTCCACCTAGTAACAAGACGAGTGGGAATCAACTCGTTGTGTTCATTGGAAACAACGGTTATTCCGCCCTTCTTGGGCACACAATGGACGGGACTTACCCATGGAGAATCTGAAATAGGGTAAATCAAGCCGGCATCAAGAAGTTTGATAACCTCTTGTTTGATGACGTCATGAATTCGAGGATTAACCCTTCTTTGGCTCTGGATTGCGGGTTTAAAGTCATCTTCCATGAGAATCTTGTAAGTACAAAAGTTCGGATCAATTCCGCGGATATCGGAAATGTTCCAAGCAATTGCCTTCTTATGATCTTTAAGTACGGCGATGAGGCGAGATTTTTCTTCTTCTTTCAAGTCCTTCACGATGATGACAGGCGACTTCTTGTTTTCTTCAAGGAACACTAACTCGAGATGGGGCGGCAACTCCTTAAGTTCTAAATCCAGAGGATTTTCGATGGGAGGCGTTTTCAAAGTCGGAGAATCGATAGCAATAACCGTGGGAGATGGTGGAGAAAGATTGTCTTCTTTGAGAAGGTTTTCAAAGAAACGCATGTCGTCATCCCAATCGGTGGGAGAATCGTCATTTGTTGAGTTCACATCTCCCATGGTGGCTTCAAGATCTTTCCAAAAGAAATCACTTTCTCCAAATAGAGACAGTGATGAATCAATAGAGGAAACGGTCTCAACATTGGGAAGAGAGGTAGGAATACTTTTACAAGCATCTTTGAAGTGTTCTTCACAAGCCTCATTAAGAACGTCAATACAATTAACACTCTCATTGGAATAAGGTTGTTTAGACAACTTTCCCATGTTGAAGACGATTTTATCATCACCCACTCTCATGATAAGCTCACCGGCTTCAACATTGATGAGAGTGCGACCGGTCCTCAGGAATGGACGACCAACAATTAATGGCACACGAGGGTCCATCTCGTAGTCGACGACGACGAAATCGGCAGGAAAAGTGAATTTGTCGACTCCTACAAAGACGTCTTCGGCTATCCCAACTCGATAAGCAACCGTACGGTTAGCTAATTCCAAAGTCATTTTGGTGGGGACTAGCTCAGGGAGAGATAATTGCTTCCAAACGCTTAGAGGTATTAGATTAATACTGGAACCTAGATCGGCTAGGGCCATGCAATTTTCTACTCCCGGGAAGTTACAAGGGATTAAGAAACGACCCGGATCACCAAGCTTGGTTAACAATTTCCTTAAGAGCACTGCAGAGCAATTCTCATTAACTTGGGTGTTAGCAATATCAAGAAGCTTCTCCTTGTCTCTAAGAAGATCTTTGAACATTTTCGCGTACTTAGGCATGTGAGCGAGAGCCTCAGCGAAGGAGATGTTGAAATTCAATTGTTTAAACATTTTAAGAAAGTTCGAAACCTGAATATCATCCTTGCTTTTGAGCTTCTCTTTCCTCAACCTTGAGGGATAAGGTATATCGGAAGAAGAGGAAGGCTTTGGGAGAATAGGATCACTCACATCCTTGGGTGGAGGAGGGGTAGCAGTAAGAGGCGGAGAAATTGGGGAAGTAGAAGGATGAGGAATAGGAGAAGGTGACTCGTTTTTCTTAGTCACAATCACCGGTGGAGGTATAGGAAGCTCGGGTTCCTTGGTACCTTTGCCACTGCGAGTGGTGATTGCTTTCATCTCCCCTCTTAGATTCGCAACGGTGTTACTCGGAAGAGTACCCGAAGAAGAGGGTTGATTACCTTGGAAGAAACTAGCCATCATATTTTTAAGTCATTCGTTTGACTATCCAAAGTGTTTCTCATATCAGCTCTCAGATCGTTCCCTTGTTTCACCAGGTCTGCTTTCAAGTTGAGCACTTCCCGCTGAAGATTTCCCACGATCACATCGTTAGTCCTCATGTAGGTTTCCACTTCTTGGTGTAAAGCGGTGGGTTGGTTGGGAGGAGCATTGTATGCGGGTGGTTGATAAGCAGGTTGCTGGTAAACTTGGTTGTTTCTTTGAGGTGGTTGTTGTTTTTTGTGAGGTCGTATGTATGGTCCACGAGATTGTTGTTGTTGTTGAGGGCGGTTGAGGTTTTGTTGTTGGTTTGGGTTGCTAGGAGTAAAACCGGGTGGTGAGAGATAGTTTTTTGAGCGGTAGCTAAGCAAGTTGCGGTCACCTTGAGGACGAGCTTGATAAGCGGGTTGAGGATAGGTGCCATATGCTGCATTCACATTCTCAGAAGGGTAGTCTTGGGTGGCAGTACAAGTGGTGTAAGAGTGAGGACCCCCGCATATCTCACATGGTTGGCTAACAGCATTGACTTGAGCGTCTTTAGCGTTTTTAGCGTTGATGCTGTTGGTGTTGCTGGCATTTTGGGTAGCAAGCGATTTAAGAAGCGCAGTGATTTTGTCAAGTCGCTTATCGCTGTCACTAGTACTAGTACTAGCGACATTGGTCCGAACACTCTTGGTTTGCACACGAGACTTATTCTCAATGATATCCCAAGCAGCATTGGAAGTCTTAGCCAAAAGATTACCCCCCGAGGCACTGTTTAGTGAATCTTGGTCATTCATGTTTAAACCATTATAAAAATTATTAATTTGGTGCACTTTGGTAGAACCATATTGTGGGCATTTTCTCAAAAGGTCTTTGAAACGGTCCCAAGATTCACTAAACGACTCATCGTACTTTTGTTCAAAATTGATAATTTCATTCCGCAAAGCGGTAGTACGAGAGGGTGGGAAAAAGTAGTTGATAAACTTGGTCTCCAAGTCCGTCCACGAAAGAATACTCTGTGGCGGTTCATTAGCAAGCCAATGCCGGGCTTGACCCTTTAAAGAAAAGGGAAAAAGTTGTAAACGGATTACCTCTTGTGGAACACCATTGAATTTGACCGTATTGGTGAGTTGCAAGAATCTTTTGATGTGGTCATGTGGATCATCAATGGTACGCCCCAAGAATGGTTGAGCAGAGACCATTTGGATAAAACCGGATTTGAGCTCAAAGTTGTTGGCTGCAAACGCGGGTATGACAATTGGATCATTGTTACCATCTACATGTGCTTACAGAAGTTCAATCATCGGGCGATTATCCGGTAGAGGATCATTGTTGTTGTTATTATTGTTGTTGAAAGGTGGATTGTTATTGTTATTATTATTGTTTTGAGGTGGGTTATTGTTGTTGTTTTGTACACCGGCCATGTCTAAGTCTTCGAGAGGCTCGGGCTCTTGATAAGACGTTGATCGTGTACGCATGCACCTGCAAAAGAACTAACAAGGCAAAAACAAAGCAAAAATATTTTTGGTTTTATGTTTTTTTTAATTTATAGGATTTTTTGAAAATTTTATATTTTTTTGTGTTTTTGAAAATTTTTATGAAAAAGTAACGTTCACGGGGAACGGATCCCAAAATCCAAGTTCTCACAAAAAATTGTTGATCTTAACAAGAAGAGCCGGCAGCGACGCCATTTGATACAAGCGTTTTCGTATAGGTTCGGATTAAGTTCTCGGTATCTCCTCGAATTGATCTCGGCTCTAAGTGGAATGATTTGTTCTTGGTTAATAAAAAGTTGTTGGTTTGTTTATCTATTTAAAACTAATGACAAATAAGTAAGTGTCGATGAGTAAAATTAAAGCTTTAAAAGATTAGACGAGTTTAAAAATAAATGCTTGAAAACTTAACGACAAATTTAGAAAAATAAATGAACATTCAATAAAAACTAACACTTGGAAAACTTTGTAAAAACATGAACTTAGTCGGAAATTACTAAAAGAAAGTAAGATCGTAATATCTTAAAAACAAGTACTGATCGGAATAATCGAACTAGGCCCAATCGGAATATATTCTGATCGTCTGATCGGAATGTTGGAAAAAGAGTTGCAATCGGAATGTTTCAAAACTCACATTAATCGGAATACCCAAAAGCATCACAATCGGAATAAGCCATGATTGAGCTGATCGGAATAATCAATAAAGGGCAGATCGGAATAATTATGAATTGAGTCAGATCGGAATATTGCCAAAGAAGCACAATCGGAATGATTGGAAATAAGCCCAAATCGGAAAACAGAAAACCCTTTTCCGATCACTGCGATCGGAATGAGGGTGCTGGTACTCTGGTCGGAATGTCCCAATCAGAAAAGGGTTTTACCCTTTCCGATATCCCTTTGATCCGAAATTCAAGCAAGATCAATAAGCTATGGAATAAGCTTATTACCAAAACTAGTACGAATCCAATAAGAAACAGGTTAAATAAGCACTAAAAACAACTTCTCTAACTTGAAATAAGCAAACTTTTAAATCAAATAATAAAAAGATAAACTTTTTATGAAAACTTTAAAAGGTAAATAAGCTAAACCAACAAATAAGCCAATAAGCACAAAGATCTTAAAGTTTATTCGTGTAGAAACTTAAGGAAACATAAAAAGATCAATTTTTTAAGCACAAAATCCTTGATGAACAACACGGATCATACGAGATTTGTACCAAAATCAATCAAAATCAAAGAAAGGTAGAATAAGATTAAAGGTTAAAAGCTTGAAACTAAACTTGATTAATGAAAAATAATACAAAGGTTTGATCTTGAAAGAGAAAAAGATGAAAACTAGTGAGAGAAAGTTTAGAACTTTCTCTCTCTAAAACTAGAGAGAATGAAAAAACTAAAAACTACTAAGACTAACTAAGTGTTCCAAATTTGTGAAGTAAAGTCCTATTTATAGGCATGTCTTGTGGGCTTTGTGAATGGGCTTGGTTTTGGGCTTCTTTTCTTCTTCCTTCTTTAGTCTTTACGTTTCTTATAAATAAACGTTTCCGACTTTGGATTTTAAGAAGTGTCGGTGAATAATTCCAACTCGTCTTATAATCTTTTGTTTAATAGACTCGAGTTCTTCGAGATATATGAATCTTCCATATTTGGCTCTATTCTTCGATAAATCTTCAAATAGGCACAATGACTTCAAATCTTTTGCATCTCTTGGACAATAGACTTCGTCTTGAGTCTATTTCCTCAATAAAACCCGTGCAATCCCATGTTTTCTTCAATATTCATCCGGTTGACTCTGAAAACACAATAAACACAAAAACCACGCATAATTCCAAACAAAAGATATTAAATACGTGTTTTGGTCTCGTTTTAGCCAGAATTAAGTGGTAAAAGGATGGGTGTTTTCACACCTATCAGAGGACTAAATCTGCCCTAACCCGAAAGTATAACAAGCCCTAGGTACTAAATGTATAAAATCCGAAAGTTTTACTTTATTTAAAATATGGAGGGACTAGTTTTGCCATATTCTGAAACTTTAACAAACCCTAAGTCTTATTCTATTTTAATTTAGTAAAACTTAAATAAACCCTAAACCATAAGGATTTAAGTGGTAAAGTTTTAAACTTGCAATCTATAAATTATTTTATAAATGTTAAATAATTTATGGGAACTTTAAAGTTAAATAAAATATTTATATTTTTACTTTGCAAAAATAAAATATTTATATTTTGCTTTATGAAATAAATTGTATAAACAATATGGATATGTATAATTAAATACATGTACTTATGTACTTTTATGAAATAAAATTATATGAACGTTAAAAAAATTGAATGCAAGTATGTATACTAATATTATAAGTAAGACTTTTTATTTTTACTTAAATATAAGTTTAAATGGTTATTATTATTAATACATATACTACGGACGTAAACTAATATTATAAGTAAAACACTTTATGTTTACTTAAATATGAAACTTAATTACAAGTTTAAATGGATATTGTTAATACTTGTACTACAATTATTTAGATAAATACTGTAGCGTTAATAAACTGATTAAAAATCTATATAAGCATACACATACGTTCCTTGTATTATCTATTAAGACTGTACTATTTGATTAGGCATAGCTTGTGGCGTGAGCATTATTTACATATTCATATTATACAGCTATTGCCAACCCCAAGGTGAGTTTCCAGCCCCATATAAACTATTGATAAAATTTTCCTCTACGGGGGAGAAAACATGCAACTATTTTATTGGACATAACGGAATTGTATAAACTTGACTACGATTGACTATTATAGAAACTGTTAAATTATTGAAATTGCCCGAATGTTATAAATAGATCTATTTGGGATTGACCATCCCCATCTGGGTGAGTCATGCTCACTGTTCCTTGGCCGGGACAACAGATGTATACCATGTTGGAACTGGGTTTAGGTGTCTTTTTTTGTAGGACACCAAGTTCTCATCTGTTGAGACTATGGAAGGTTAAGCTTCAGTTTCGAGTAATAGAAAATGTAATCTACCTTTTAGTAAAAATGCTTTGTGCATTGTTACTACTATAATTGATGTATGTCCAAACTAAGTATTATTGAACCTGTAAATTCACCAACTTTATGTTGACCCTCTAAGCATGTTTTTCTCAGGAAAATGAAGTTAGTACGTGGTGTGTGCATGGACTCAAGCATCATTGTAATCTGCATTGTAGGACTCGTCAAGGGTTCTATTTGGGGAAAAATAAACAATCTACTTTTATCATGTTGAAGACAATTTTTATAAATTTGTACGATAACCATGTAATATGTTTTGAATAATCTCTTATCTTATGCTCTATGAACTATGTGCTATCGATCCGCCCTTGTGACATCTCCGTTGATAATTCCGCATATTTTAACCCTAACCGGGGTGTCACAGAGAATCGTATCAGAGCATTAGTTATAGAGAACCAGATAAATTTTTAAATAAAATAAAAATGAAGTAATTTTTCTTTTATTTAAAATTGGACTATAACTTATAAAAATCTTTAGGGATTTTTTTTGGGAACGTATTAGTTAAGCATGTAGATCGTAGGGCATTTTGTGCTATGTGAACTAAGTGTGTTTTGATTGTTAAATAAACTAGTTGAATGATTATATATATATGAGTATTAATATATATAACTTTAAAACATTGCGATGATTGTTCAAAAGGGGTATACTTCATAAAACTTGTAACCAAAAATAATAATTTTTCTTTTTTTTTGTAAGCTTATACTTGCTTCAAATTTAAAATAATATTATTTTCAGAGTATCATGACTCCACCTACTGCACCTCCGACTCTCCTACCAGTGGTATCCCCTATTCCAGCTATCCCTTCATCACCACGATCAGTACTGTGTGGATGGTTATCGGCCTCAGATTCAGAGGATGACCAGACTATCGAAGCTGTACTTCCCGATGACTCTTTTTCTGCTCCAGCATCAGCTATGTTGGTCTCCACCGCTATGGAGGAGGACCTGGTATCTCCTGACCTACCATCTTCTGTACCTTTATCATTACCACCGGGATATTTTCCCGAGTCTATACCCGACTCCACTTTCAAGATTAGGGAGGGTTCGGGGCGGGACATGTCGATTCTGTTCAAGCCCAGATCGCCGCACTGGCCGCACGCCATGAGCGGGATATATCAGACCTTCGAGGCATATTGACAGCAGGCCAATTGGGCTACACTACCATCCATGATCGTATCGACTCTCTCACTCACACTATAAAAGGAGAAGCCCAGGCAGCTCGAGGTATTCAGACTAGGACTGACGAGGCATTACAGTGGCTATTGGAGGAGAACTACCGTCTCCATCAGCGTATTCAGGTCATGGAGAGTCTTCAGCATCAGACCCATGCTGCTCTATCTGCTCAGGAGCAGTCGTTGTCTATTTTCTTTGACCTTTCCTCCATCCGACACGATGGGGTTACTGCAGAGATGGCTTATCTCCGAGGAGCCGTCGACACACTTAGGACTCAGCTGCTGATAGCATTCCGTGTGCTTAAGGAGACCCGAGCGACAGTTCGGACACTATGGAGTACAAGGAGAGCATCTGCAGCTTCACCAGCCCTACCAGCACCAGCCTTATCTAGTAGACCATCTAGGCAGGAGTAGAGTAGATGTACTAGATTTCTTGTACATCATCATCAACTTATGGGTTGTACCCTAGCTATCATGGTATATGACTTTTGTACTTTTATTTATTTTCAACTTTTGTGATGTATCCCTGTACTGTACCTTTCTTTTCGAACATGTGTTTTTGGATATGATGTACTTAATGTGTACTACTACCAAGGACAAGGCCAGCTAAGCCTTTGTCTCGGATTTGCTATGCTCGATGAATGTTTAATTCCTTATGGAAATTTTCATGTAATCATTTTCTTATGTTATATCTGTTATGCAATGTATTATATTATGAAATCTTGACAGGTTATCCAATTTGTTATGAATTCTATGCATGAAATTTTCCCGTGCAAATAATATAAAAATTGTACTAACACTTGAACTAATAATCTCATTTTGTGTATGATTATAGACAAACGGCGATTACTCGATCAAATCCCAATAATGCAACCACTTCGAACGCCGCTAATACCGAACTTCCTGAAGCTACTCAAAATGTCACCACTGCTCAACTCAGGGAAATGATAAACGAGGGCATCACAACAGCTATGGCAGCCAGAGAAGCTGATCCAAATGTGAACAATTTTCCAAACCTCAATCTGCGCAGAAACAACGCTAATAGGGGTTTTTCTTTCCCCGACTTATTGAAGTGCAAACCCTCATACTACCGAGGAAAGGAAGGAGTTGTTGAATTGATGCAATGGTTTGAAAGACTAGAGACAGTTTTCCGCATCAGCGTTTGTGCTGACGAGAACAAAGTCAAGTTTTCCACCTGCACACTACTCGAGAGCGCCCTTACCTGGTGAAACTCTGTTGTCGCTACCCTTGGACATGACACTGCTTATACTCTCACCTGGGCCAACCTTAAGGAGAGGATGACTGAGAAGTACTGTCGTAGAGGAGAAATGAAGAAGTTGGAAATCGAACTGTGAAATCTAAAATGCAAAAACAATGGCATCCTTTGGTACAACCAAAGATTTCAAGAGTTAAGCCTGATGTGTACCCATATATTTCCACAAAGAAGCGACAAGATTGAGAATTATGTCAGCGGACTCCCTGACAACATTCATGACAGTGTGCTAGCATCACGCCCCATTACCGTCGAAAGTGCTATGGAATTCGCATCTGATATGATCAACAAGCGAGCCCGCAATTTGTCTGAAAGGCAAACAGAGAACAAGAGAAAGTCGGATGAAATCTCCCGTAGCCAACACCAGCATCCTTCCAAAAGGCAAGACGTTGGGCAAACCTATGATACTACTCCCACAACCAGCACAAAGGGCTACTCAGGTTCCAAGCCTAAGTGTCCGAAGTGCAACTATCATCATGTTGTTGGAGGTCAATTCTAGGGATGCTACAAGTGCGGCAAACAAGGCCATTTTGCTCGTGAATGTCAAGCAAATGATGTTACCTCGGTTCAACCCAATAAAAACACCGAAAACAGCAACAAGGGCAAGTCCAATACTCGTGGAAGCGGAAGTGGGCAACAGGGAAACCGAAACCCCACGGGTGGAAGCAACAGTGGACCAACGAGAACCATAGTGTGTTACGAATGTGGAACCCCTAGACACGTGAGACCCGATTGCCCCAAGTTCGCCAACCAGAAGAAGGACAACAAGGGAACTTCATCACAAGTGTACATGGTTGGCAATGCCCAAGCCAAACCAGATTCCAACATCGTCACCGGTATGGTTTTACTAAACCAACGCTATGCATCTGTCTTGTTTGACACTGGGGCAGACCGAAGCATTATATCTACTGAATTTAGTAAAATATTGGAAGTCACTTCATCAGTTTTAGACCCATACTATACTGTAGAACTAGCCGACGGAAAAATTTGTGACGGTCGACACCATCATTCGAAGTTGTACCTTAAACCTTTCTAACCACCCGTTTAACATCGACCTGATTCCAGTAAGTCTTGGTAGCTTTGATGTCATTATTTGCATGGATTGGCTAGCAAAATATCGTGTTGTTATCATATGTGATCAAAAACTGGTTTGTATACCTTGGGGAGATGAAACCTTGATTATACGAGGGGACGGTAACCCAGACATAATCAACACTAGACTTAGTGTCATCTCCTGCACCAAAGTCCAAAAATGTTTGGTCAAAGAATACCCCATCTTCATAACCCGTTCCTCCTCAAGTGACGAGGTAGGCAACCCTAAACCTAGAAAACATGTCTAACTCACCATGGGTGTATTTTGTAGGGTTATGTTTGCCATCTTAGGCAACCCTAAACCTAAAAGACATGTCCAACTCACAATGAGTGTATTTTGTAGGGTTGCGTTCGACATCCCTCGTAAAGATATGTTTAATACCCCATGCTTTTGGACAAACCTTTTTCCTCTTCAGGTCCAATTAGTTCGACAATACCATCATCCACCAAACCTTGAAAGGTATGACTTCCTTCCTTAGAAGTCAAAATTTGTGCAAATTTTGAACCATTAATAGTGGATGCATGACCCTTTTTGCAGCATCCCTCAAGATGCGCATTTCTTTATTCTTGGTATCTTCTTTTATTTCCACCATTTGAGATACTTCTTTTATGTGCCTCTTTCGCCCAGCCCCGCTGCGAATGAAGCAAATTCTTTGCAACTTCCTACCCAATCACCATCAACAATAATCTTAAGCTTTCTATTGGGTAGATGTTTTAGTGCTGTCAACTAATGTTTGTACTCCACAGGCTTGAGGTATATCAGCAAGTCTTTCACGTATAGTTGTTGACACAAGAGGGGTTCTAGTTAAAAGTTATTATTTTTTTAATTTATTTTACCTTCAACCCCCAATTTTCACCATCGGGTGTGGAGATATAACATATCTCTCACCAATGAAAAGGATGCAGGAGTAGTGCATCCCCAGCTGTCCCAGCATATAGAGCATGCTAGCGTGTCCTCCTCATACCAGAAACCAATTGCAGTGGATTTACCCTCCTAACCAAATCCACAACGCCATTGGTCCTCTCTCAAATATCGGAAGGATGTAACCGCGACCCTGTTGAAAAACTCCTCGTCTATCCATCCATAGTAGAAGCAGCATCTATTACTGCTCAATCGGATGTATAGTGCAACCCGGATAAAGATCTCTTTGCATTGCTTTCTATCCATCCATAGTAGTAGCAGCATCTATTACTGCTCAATCGGATGTATAGTGCAACCCGGATAAAGATCTCTTTGCATCGTTTTCTGTCCATCCATAGTAGTAGCAGCATTCATTATTGATCAATCGGATGTATAGTGTAACCCGGATAAAGATCTTTTTGCATCATTTTCTGTCCATCCATAGTAGTAGCAGCATCCATTACTGCTCAATCGGATGTATAGTGTAACCCGAATAAAGATCTCTTTGCATCGTTTTCTATCCACCCATAGTAGTAGTAGCATCTATTACTGCTCAATCGGATGTATAGTGCAACCCGGATAAAAATCTCTTTGCATTGCTTTTTATCCATCCATAGTAGTAGCAGCATCCATTACTGCTCAATCGAATGTATAGTGCAACCCGGATAAAGATCTCTTTGCATTGCTTTCTATCCATCCATAGTAGTAGTAGCATCTATTACTGCTCAATCGTATGTATACTACAAGACATATAAAGATCTCTTTGCATTGCTTTATATCCATCCATAGTAGTAGCAGCATCCATTATTACTCAACCGGACGTATAAGGGTAACCTGGATGTAGATCACATCACATCAATGTCACCCTTCGTTTCTGAGCATGTCCAAAAATAAACCTGTAGACCTATGACATCTATGCACTTAAAAGATAACTACGTTTTTAGTAGCTTTGAGGAAAAAGCTAAAATAACGGGGCGGTGCTGTAAAATCCATGATTTTACCATGATTGAATGTAATAAAGTTTCACTCAATAATCCTAGAACACTCTCTCATATGTTTTATTTCTTTAAGATGTATGTGAACTTGTCCAGCGAGTACTTATACTTTTGCAAACCGTCTCTATTGTATTAAGTTACATAACTTAAATCATGTACTTTAAGAATCAGAAAAACAAGTAATAAAATGTATAACTAACTATGTATACACAACACTTAACAAAATTTGGGAAATATGTTGCATTAAGTATCTATGCCATGTATACATGTGTGTACATCATAGGCATACATACACTTTCTTGGACTATCCCAAGATCACCTCCTCTTTGTGTTCTATCCCAACACAAGCCCACAACAAGCCCACCTTTCCCTTTGGTTAGCCTTACACGACACACACATGCACTATGTGGGAGAAGAAGGGTTGCCTAGGAAATGAAAAGTGTTACACTTGGCACAATGACTCTTACCAAGGCAATCATACCTTTTTGCCTTGCCCTTCTCTCTCTTCTTTAAGCCGAAAACACACACACACACACTTTTCATTCTCTCATGCAAATCCAATCTCATTTCTCTCATCTCCTTTCTCTCTCAAATCATACGGATACATCAAAGAACATACACTAACTTCACTAGATCCTTGTCTTCATCTTAACTACTAATCATTTAGTAGTATCTCCACCTATGGAATCATTATAGCAAGCCCTAGCCGAATCCTTAAGGGTCACGGCTTGGTTATAGTTAGGGTTTTCATCTTCATCAAGATTAGATCCCTAATCTCCCTTGTTCTCTAGATCTTCCTTAGTAACTTTAGCAAGAAAGGTATTACTCATTATTCTTTCTTCATTTTTACTTGCATGCATCAACATCCACCTATAAACACATGTAACAAACTTCTTAAAAATTAAGATTTGATAAAACCATGACCATCTAGGTCACGGCATATTTGTGAATACCATTAGTCATGGTTAAAAACTTTGATAAAGAAACCTATGACTAGTATTCTATGGTTAAACTTGATTAAAAATCATATGAATCATTTTATGAATTTAAATGTAGCCGTGGGTTACAAATCTCACTTTTGGGGATCTTGGTTAACTAATAATCATAAATCTCATAAGTAAACTTGTGTAACTCAAAACCATGAAAAACCATGACCTTAAAGGTAACGGCATAATTAAATGGACATCTATGATTTATGTACTAAGTTTTAAATAATAGGATATGTATTTATACTATTGATCCCAAACTTAGATCGATTTAGCTTGTGTAAACGAGATTAAATCAAGTTAAACACGTAGAGAAACTTTGTTGTGTATAAAACAATTTAAGTATTATGCGGAATTAATACTCAAACAAGAACACACAAAGAATGTAAAACAAACTTTCACTTGATTGATTATAACAAACATGCATACGATGAAAGTGTTAAACGTATGAAAACTTATATGAAACAAAACCTAAAGGTCTTCTTTTATAGATATAAGAAGCCTTGTACAAGAGTCTACGTGTCAGCTATTCTAGGTAAAGATTAATATAGAATATACATTGTTGATCCTGTCTTTACTAGAAACAAACTAGAAACATAATACGCGTAGACCATATCTTTCTATCAGTGCTTGACTTCATGCTATCAAAGCTTGATCTGTCAAGGCTTGTTTTCTTCTTATCAACGCTTGTTTTCTTCTTGTTAGCGTCCAAGTGTACTGGCTATATTTTCATTCCCAACAATCCTCCCCTAAACTTGATATCTACTCTAGCAATCAAGTTTCTGAATAAAAATTAAGAACTAGGAGGAATCTTACAAATCTTATCATATTGGAAATTAACATGCCTAATCAAATCTTTGGCCACGTCACTTGAATAGTCAATCTCCAGCTGTGTTGTCTTCATCTTATCCAAAACTTCTTTAGACATGGGATACTCAACATCTACAAGAAGATACTCAGCAAACTTTGTGGAACTCAAATAATACAGACCATCAGCTAAATACAAATGCCATTGAAGTCCACTGATATCATCCTCAAGATCCTTCCAAACAGAATCTTCTTCTTCTGGTGCACACATTCTCTTGAATGTTGACCAAAGCTTTATTCCATTGACTGAAGTAGGTGCTTCAGTCTCATACTTGGCCAGCAAAAACCTCCAAAGGTCTACCAAGTCTTCCCTATCCATACTTTCAAAGAGAGACATAATAGTAGTAAATGTGTGTACCTCTTTCCCATATTTGCCAATCATCCAAAACCCACTTGCATCGTCTTCATAGCTAATGATAGGCTTTCTGGCATCAAGAGGTAACACTTGTACCATATCTGAAGCTTCCATGGGTGAGAGCTTAATGCTCCTTCTAAGAACAGCTTCACTGGGAGACACTTTATTTAAACCTTTAGGGAACTCAAGTGGAACTCCCTTCTTCAAAGGCCTTGGAACAATCATTGCCTTTTGAATCTCCATCTCTTCTTCAAGTTCTTCTTTCCTTTCATCTAAAAGAAGTCTGATAGTATTCATTTCCTGCACTCTTGCCCAAATGGGATAATCCTTATACTCCAATTCTTCAAAAGATAATCCCTGCAATTTCTTGAAGGTCCATCCAGTTCCATGACATCTGAGTAACATGTAGTAAAGCTCCCTTCTATCCCTCTTCAGAAGTGAGAAAACATTGCTAGCCTTATGCTTCAGAATTACCTTGCAGTCTCTTTGAACTCTTAGAAGAATCTCCAATCCCCAAATTTGATCTGATATTGTTAAATCTGGATTCTCCATAATCCTATTCTCCCAAGCATGGTACATCTGAGCAACTTCTGGCATATCATAGTCTACTTGAAATTTTAACTCTCTAAGCTTCTCTCTTACCAACTCATCACCATATTCAAGTCTTTCTGGTTGTTCAATTATCATAACACTTGAATCTGAACTCCCTTCATCACTTCCTTCTTGTTCCTTAGAAGTAACAACAAATGGTGATTCACCAACCTTCTTCATTTCTTGTTCCACAAGTTGTGCAGCCAACTTTGAATCAAACTCTACTTGAGCTGCATCCTTTGAAACTTCTGTTTCTACCATGATTCCTTTACCCTTATCTAATGGATCAATGATGGGTAAAGATGATGATGGTACCTGTGAAGACACTTCCTTGATGATAGCTGATGACTGGAATACATCAACCATATTTGTAGGTCTGTCAACGCTCAAATTCTGTATGTCAGCGCCCAACTTACTCTTGTCAGCGCTTGGTGTGTCAGCGTCCAAAGTCTGCTTGTCGACGCTCACCTTACTTGTCTCAGCGCCACTTGTGAACTGCTTCATCATAGTTGTAAAGGACAAGTTCAAGTTTGTAGGAGTAACCAAATATGTATCAAAACGTGGTTGCTTCTTCAATTTAGTGAGGGCTTCAACAACACCCAAAGATTCTCCATCATGTGAGCCTTTGTCACTCACATGGATATGCTCATCCTCCCCTTTGGAAGATTCCTCCATACCACGCCTAGTGTTAGCATCCTCCAAAAGAACAATCCTCTCCCTCAATTGCTTGAGTTCAAGGCCTTGTGTACTGTTTGTACCAGGTCTGCATTTTGCTTTTGCAAGCTAATGCAGACAGCCGTCAATTCCATCATTATGTATGGTTCCAATCTGCCCTCCTCTAAAATGGTTATTTGACCTCCCAAAGTAGAATCATGGGGCATGGATGAGGTCTTAAAGATGTTAGGACTGGCTTGGCCTGCATCTAAGCTAGTACCAATAGTCCCAGCCTCATCCATAGCACCAACCACACTTGTGGTGGTGGTTCTCTCTGCATCATGGCTAGGACCACTAGAGGAGAACACTCCATTAGTCCGTGGGCGTTTTTGCAACCTATATTCAAGGGGTGTAGAAGATGATGGGGATTGGGTGGTAGTTTGAAGGTTAAGGGGTGTTTGGGTCTGTGAAGGAAAGGTGTCAATGTTTGGATTACTAGTGTCAACGCCAACATTTAACGTGTTAGTGTTAAAGGATTCTTGGTCAAGTTCCATGTGTTGAGGTGAAGGTAAAGGGTCTGGTATTGGGTCAAGTTGTGGTTGTGGGTCTGGTTGAGGTTGTGCTGCTGCAATAACAGCAAGCATAGCTTGGGTGAGGGGTAAATCACGGTTAGGGGGTGAGTTCATCTTACTAAAAATAGATTTCTTTTGCACAGGGATCTCATAAAAATCATCATGATCCCTTATGCAGTACCTTTGTTCATCAAAAACCATTTTTAAAAATCTGGGATAAGCCAAGTCATCTTATTCCCCTTGTTTTTACACATGCCATCAAAAATTAGTTTTGAAAAATTATACTTTTGCCCATTTGTAATGCACACAATTGCACTAGCAACAGATCTATTAATTTCATTATGTGTAGTACATTTGGGACTCAAACATTGAAGGATGACATGTATGAGGTACTTCCAGGCTGGGGGAAATTCTTGTTTATGATATTTATTTAAAGTACCCTCATCAGGGAAAGGATACCCCAAAGCCCGAAGTCCTTGTTCTATCTCATTAATAGGGAGAGTGGTTATACCATCTGCATCATTAAGATGTAAAGCCTGGCGAACCAAGGCTTCAGTAACCACCCAAGTGCGCCCATGAACAATAGCTGTTAATGTAGTCACATTATTAAGTGTTGAGGAATTAACAGTGTTCCAAAACTGTTTAATATGAGTGACAGGGATGAGAGGAGCATGAGAAAGAGCATACCGTAATGGAGATGCATTCAAATACGCCACCATTTGGGTGTATTTTGGAAACAAAGTATCATCAGCCTCCAAATAAGCAATCATATTGTGCTGACTCCTGAATCCCAATACCAAGTCACTTGGTTTAAGCTTTGGTGGCATTGTTGAAGAAAGCTGTGTGTGAAAGATTGATGAAAGATGAATTATAGGAGAAAAAGTGTTAGAGAAGAATATGAGAGTACCCTGTTTAAAAATAGGAGTCAAATATATAGGAGAGATAGGCACATGTGATTGGTCAAAAATAAGGCAAGTATTTTCAAAATATAATGATGAAAATATTGAAAAGAAAATAAGTTATCTTGTGCATTAATTAAAAGTTATCTACTCCCAAAATTACGGCCCCAAAATTCGTCAAAAATAACAACTAGGTAGGTCCCAATGAGTGTCAACGGTCAAAAATAACCCATCAACGCCCAACGGCTATATTCTTGTCAACGTTTGCAAAAGCCATGTCAACGTCTAAATTGGTCACAACAACGCTTGGAAATGTATTTGTCAGCGTCCAAAAATAAAAGTAATAAAATTGAAAAAGGACCTTAACAAAGTAATTTATCCTAGTGAAGATAACCTATAAACTGAAAATTATTATAAGGCGGCAAGCACTGTCCAGTTATGCACACTTGCTTATGCAAGATAGACATAAAAGTCCTCTAGTGTCCCTTGCTAACAAAAATTCTTAACAATCAAGTTATCTCATCAAATCCCTTGTAACTCCCAGGTAAACCCATTATAACTCATTCCCAAGTCTCCCAACAGACCACATCCAATTCTAGGCCAAAAAAATCTTGGCAACATGCATAGTATATCAACTTTGCATGCTATAGTGCCTCATGAGATAGAAAACTAACTCATACTCACCTGTGGACACAATCTAGAATTGTGATAATAGTATTATATGAATACCCAAAAAGTCCTAAAGGTTCCTAAAACCTCCCCTTAAACTGTGATACATAAGTTGCCAAATAATATGTATGTAAATAAAAATTTATGTCAAGATAGGAATATAAATATTCCAACCATCATCCATAAATTGAAACATGCTCCAATGATTCTCCAAGGATCCATAAGCAACTCTGTATCCAATGGTACAATGCTAACAACACCTGCACACTTAGATCAAAAACCACAAAACTAACATGTTGTTGACAACGTCACGATAACACTTATCAGCATTAAGATAACCTTTTCCGGCGTTAGACAAATATAGTGGAAAATCTAACTTGTCAAAAAGACCAATAACAATGCATATCTTGTACATACTTTTACAATAAGACCCCAAAACACATATTATGTGAGATTGATCATTCCAATACTTGTTACCAAGTATTGAAACCTTCTAGTATCAACAGGTTTAGTTAATAAATCAGACACATTCTCTTCTGTGTCAACCCTATCTGGTTGTATTAAACCCTTTTCAAAACAATCTCTTATAAAATGATGTCTAATTTCTATGTATTTTGTTTTAGAGTGAGGTACAGAATTTTTAATAATGCATAAAGTGTTGTTATTGTCTACAAAAATCATGGTATGCATGAAATTATACCCACAATCCAACAGCTGGTTCTGAATCCATAAGACTTGTCCACAACAAGCAGCTGCTGCAACATACTCTACTTCAGTTGTAGAATTGGCCACCACTGTTTGTTTCTTGCATGGCCAAGATATCAACCTACTCCCAAGAAATTGACATCCACCAGTTGTGGATTTTCTATCAAATTTGTCACCACTATAGTCACTGTCTGAATATACAATAAGCTCCAATGGTGAATCTTTTGGATACCATAATCCCTGGTCTAGATAACATCTAAGGTACCTAAAGATTCTCTTGACAGCATAAAGATGACACTCTTTGGGATTCACTTGATGGCGTGCACATGCACACACATCAAACATAATGTCAGGTCTTGAAGATGTGAGATACATCAATGAACCAATCATTGATCTATAGTGCCTGACATCCACATCTTTTCCATCTCCAACTTTTCCCCAAGGGTGTTCTCTATCCATAGGAGTACTAGCCCTTTTCTCATGTGGAGAAAAGCCAAACTTCTTCAAGATTTCTGCCACATATTTATCTTAAGAGATGAAGATACCATCTTCTTTCTGCTGAACTTGTAACCCTAGAAAGAAGTTCATCTCCCCCATTGCACTCATCTTGAATTTTTTTGTCATGAGCTTGGAAAAGTCTTCACTCATCTTTGGACTTGATGAACCAAAGATGATATCATCCACATAAACCTGGACAAGTAAGAAATCCTTACCAGTCTTCTTTGTAAATAAGGTCTGGTCTATGGTGCCCCATTTGAATCTATTTTCCACCAGATAGGTGGACAATATGCCATACCATGCTCTTGGGGCTTGATGAAGTCCATACATAGCTTTCTTGACTCTATATACCTTGTCTGGATGTTCTGAATCTTCAAAACCAGGAGGCTGCATTACATAAACCTCCTCTATAATTATGCCATAAAGAAAAGCACTCTTCACATCCATTTGATAGACAGTAAAGCCCATGCAGGAAGCATAAGCTAGAAATATTCTTATAGCCTCAATCCTTGCAACTGGTGCAAAGACCTCCTCATAGTCTATCCCTTCCTCTTGTGTATATCCTTGAGCCACTAAACGTGCCTTGTTTCTGACCACAATGCCTCTTTCATCCTTTTTGTTTCTAAGAACCCATCTTGTCCCAATAGGTCTGGCATGTCTGGGACAATCAACTAACTCCCAAACATCCTGGATAGCAAATTGGTGAAGCTCATCCTACATTGCTTCCACCTAACTTGGTCCTTTGAGAGCATCAAAAATCTTCTTGGGTTCCTGTTGTGACAGAAAACAGGCAAACAAACATGCTTGAACAAGAAGGGTATCAACCTTCTTGTGAATATTGGCAATAAATCCTCCAATATTCTGATGAGATCTTCTAGTTTGAACAGGAGACATCACATCACCAATAATTAGAGAAGAGGGGTGATCCTTCAATGTAGAAGTAAGAACTCCTCCCTCAAAAAGTGTGTTGTCTTCAATCTCATCTTCCATGTTGCCAATATCTTCTTCCGACTCTCTTCCCTCAACATCTGTATGAACCTCACCATTTCTACTTGAAGGTTCACCTTGTTCAAAATTGGAAGAGAAAATATGGTCAGAGTTGTCAACGCCTGAACCAAGGTTGTCAGCGTTTGAGCCATCAACGCCTGAATTTGTCTTGTCAGCGCCAGACTTTACTTTGTCAGCGCCTGAAAGATCATGCATGTTGTCAACTGGTGATACTTGGGGACCACCATTTTCCTTTCCAACAGCAGCAGCAGCAGCAAAAGCATCTGTCCATATGGGAATAGTGACATACTCAAGTATGGGTGATGATTTGTCTGCATGTGATCCAACCTCTTCATTAACCTGTGTACCTGAAACATCAACAACTGGTTCTTCCACAACATTTGAAGTTACCCTCACAATGTTTAGATTAGTAACAGGCACATAATTCAAAGTCCTAGATAGAGGTTCCAAGTCAAATAACCAATTTGGACCACTTTCAGGATCACTAGGTTTACTTTCTAAAAACCTAACATCTACTTTTTCAAGTATACGTTTTTTCTTCTTAATGTAAACCCTATATCCTTTACTCTGCACTGAATAGCCCATGAAGTAGCCTTCATCACCTTTAGCACTAAATTTACCTAAGGCATCACTAGTATCCAACACAACTACATGACAACCAAAAGGTTTAAGAAAACCAATATTAGGTTTCCTTTCTCAAAGTAACTCATAAGGTGTTTTATTATGTATCTTGTTGACTAATGCTCTATTCTGAACATAACAAGCTATATTCACAGGCTCAGCCCAAAAAGCAATGGGAAAGTGAGCATCAGCCAACATAGTCCTAGCTGCTTCTATGAGGGTTCTATTCTTTCTCTCAGCAACCTCATTTTGCTGTGGGGTTCTGGCTATACTAAACTGTCTAGTAATCATTTTCTTGGCACAAAAATCATCCAACAACTTATTTCTAAACTCACCACCATTATCACTTCTACGCATCTTAACTTCATTACCAGTCTTCTTCTTAATTTGGTTAATAAAGTTAATTAAAGTATTAGCAGTGTCACTTTTCAAAGCTAAAAAGAAAGTCCAAGTAAACCTAGAAAAATCATCAGTAATGACAAAGCAGTACGATTTACCATTCAAGCTTTCTATATTAGTTGTACCAAACAGGTCCATATGCAGCAAGTGAAGTGGTTTAGAACTAGAGTGCACCTGTTTAGACTTAAATGAGACCTTGTGTTGTTTGCCTTTAAGGCATGTAACATAAGAGTGGTCATTGTGGAAAGCCTTTTCAGGCAAACCATCAACCAAGCCATGTCTCACAAGTCTGTTTATATTTTTATAGTTAATGTGCCCTAGTCTCCTGTGCCATAGATTACTCTCATCAACTGAAGCCTTAGCATAAAGACATGACAAGTTATTATTCATCCTAATACCATTAAGATTCACATTATAAATGTCTTTATGCCTAGGTGTTCTATAATCAATGAATTTCTCATCTGGTATTTTAAAATCCTTGCTCAACACCAAGCATTCAGTACCAGTGAAAAGAACCTTATTTTTGTTATCACAAACTTGTGATATACTAAACAGATTATAGTCAAGTTCTTTTACCAGAAACACGTTTTCAAAAGCAAATTGTTGGTGAGAAGAGTTCCTTTGCATGTGATAGTTCCATATCCGCCTCCAAAGTAAACTTTATCACCATCCTTAACGGGAGTGAAGTTTGTGAGATAATCTTCCTTCCCAGTCATGTGCCTAGAGCATCCACTATCCCAATAGCCATAGTCATTAACCTGCTTTTGATTGCCCTGCACATAAAGAAAACAAATTAGTTTTCTTTGGGAACCCAAGCCTGAGCAGACTTGGATTCATTTGGTTGTTTAACAAGAACAGACTTAGTCCTCATAACAACCCCTTGTTCATCCCTTTTTGGATTAAACACCCAGTTAACCCCAGTTGGTTTTGTGATGACCTTTGAAATATAATTAAATCTGTTACAGGTCATAGAAATCCCATCTGAATTAGGGTTTTGATCTTGCTTAGGTGTCCATGTCAAGCTAGAAGAAGCTTTAGACCCCTTTCCCTTTGGTTGCAAATATTTACCATTATTTGGTAGGCAACGTTTGTGTCAACGTTTGATTTGGTCTTGTCAACGCTGAAATTACCCTTATCAGCGTTGAACCTAGGGTTTGCTACAGGAACCCATTGTCTATTAGACCATGTATTGGTCTTTTGAAAAGGTCTTTGTCCATAAGTATTAGACCCTTTAGTAAAGAATGGGGCTGGTCTAACAACTTGTGGACTTTGCTGAACAAAAGTTTTGGGTTTGTCAGCGTTGACCTTTGAAGCGTTGACACACTTATAGGCTAAATGTGAAAAACTACCACAAGTATAACAGGCTTTTCTAGACATAACTCTAGGTTTAGAAGAAAAGAAACCTGTTCCATCATCACTAATTTGGCTTTTTGGTGACCTAGTATTTCTATACATTTTTGCATATTTAATACTAGGTTTTCTAACAACGTTTGAGCAAAGGTCAACAGTCTTGCCAGTGATTGGGTTTGTTACTTTAATAGGGGTAGACTCATTAGGACTATCACTAAGCATGCCACCCTTAACAAACAAGGTAGGTTTGGCTTTCTTCCATTGGTCCAAATCAATCAACTTCTGTCTATATTCTTCTACTCGGGTAAGGAATTTTTGGTGGAGGAATAAATTCCTCTTCTTGGAGTTCTGGTAAACCAATCCAAGATAAGTCTTTTCTTTGGACACCATAGAAGTCCCCAGCTGGTGGTGGAACACCAGCATACTCTTTCATCCCAATCCCAGTCATATCCCTAGAATCCCTTTGTTTACTAACACATTCTCCTAGGGTTTGTGAGGCTTTATCAAATCTCTGAATTTTAAGATCTACATTATCCCTATTCTTGATAGCCTCATCTAACTTAGCCTGTAATTCAGCATTGACCCTCTCCATGATGTTTCTAATATCATTACTAGCATTTAAATCATGTTTTAAGATATTGATTTTATCTTTTAGGTCAAGCTCCATTTTCTTATACTCAACTACAGTCTTTTTAGTTTGAGTAAGAGCAAGTTGATAGTTAGACAACTTGCATCTTTCATTACCTACATCTGTTGACAATCTTAAAACTTCTTTGTTAAGTCTTTCAGTATTTAGACGACAACCCTTACTACAAAAAGCATCATCATATACCTCATTGTCTGATGAAGATGAGGAGTGTGCCATGAGAGGATAGAGAACATGCTCTTCTTCTTCCATTCAGCAACCAAAGCTTTATTTTCTTCCTCATCCTTAGCCAAATAGCTCCAATCCTATCCAACACCATCAATTTCTTGCATTGCAACCATGGCCTTTGGATCCTGAACCTTAACAATTTGGCTTGAGGGTTTTCCAACATCAGATCTTCTTGGAGATCTGCATTCTCTCATGAAGTGTCCCATACGATGATAATTGTAACACTCAACCTTGGATTTATCAAATCCAGCAGTGTCCTTAGCATTAAAAGTCATCTTCTTTCTTGAATCTTCTATTCCATCTGTTTGCTCTTATACTTGCGAGAGCCATATTCCACTTTATGTCCATCTCCTCCAAATGCTCATCACTAATTTGCTCAAGGTCCTCATAAGTAATCACTGAACCATTGGGCAATGAAGCAATGTATGAACACACAATATCCAGATCAATACCAGCATGCTTAACTCTTGGTGAGTCAATTTTGTATGTGTCAGCGTCTGAATGTGAGGCGTTGATAGGGTATGATCTAGCGTCGACACAGGTTGAACTAGTAACTGGGTGCATGTATGACTCCTTTTGATCAAATTGACCTTCACTATGTGAGAAGAAGGCCATGTTTCCATTGGTAGACTTGCTTCCATGATCCAAAAGAGTTTCATTCTCTATCAGCCTCAGTTTATTGTAAACATCATCAAAAGTAGAGCTTTTGTGAGTGTTATTAGCAATTATAGACCTTGCTTCAATCTTCCATGCATCGCCAAGGCTTTTAAGAAAAGTGGAGATAATATCAACATCACCAAGCACTGATCCCATGAAGGATAGCTTGCTTGTGATGTCCAGAAGTCTGCTTCTCACACTACTTAGCTTCTCATTAGGTTGAGCCTTAAAAACAGCATACTCATGCAAGAGTTGCTTCTTTTTCTCTTGCACAATATCAGCATTACCACCATAAGCAACTTCAAGAGCTGCCCAAAGATCTTTTGCAGACTCATAGCTTCTGTATTTGTGCTGATTTTCTTGCCACAAAGAGAGTTTCAGAATGCTTAGGGTTTTCATATCAACCCTTCTCTTTGCTATATCCTCAGTTGAGACAGCTCTACCATCTTTAGATTTTTCTCTTCGTTCCTCTTCAGTAGAACCTTGAATAGCTGCTCTTTGAGCGATGGCAACTGAAATCTTTTGAGCCTTATTGAATGTGTTTCCATATTCAATAATTTCCCATAGGGTGTAGTCATGGATTTGTAGATATTGCTCAAAGTTAAACTTCCACAGCTCAAAGTTTTCTGGGTCTAACATAGGAATCTTGATGTTTTGGGTTAAGGAGGAGGAGTTTGCTTCTGGGGTAGACATGATGTTTTTAGGGTTTTGTGAAAATTAGGGTTTTTGGCAGTTTAGGGTTCTTGTGTTCTTAAGATCAAAGTTTTTCAACAAGCTCTGATACCACTTGTTGATCCCAAACCTAGATGGATTTAGCTTGTGTAAACGAGATTAAATCAAGTTAAACACGTAGAGAAACTTTCTTGTGTATAAAACAATTTAAGTATTATGCGGAATTAATACTCAAACAAGAACACACAAAGAATGAAAACAAACTTTCACTTGATTGATTATAACAAACTTGCATACGATGAAAGTGTTAAACGCATGAAAACTTATATGAAACAAAACCTAAAGGTCTTCTTTTATAGATATAAGAAGCCTTGTACAAGAGTCTACGTATCAGCTATTCTAGGTAAAGATAAATATAGAAAATACATTGTTGATCCTATCTTTACTAGAAACAAACTAGAAACATAATACGCGTAGACCATATCTTTCTATCAGTGATTGACTTCATCCTATCAACGCTTGATCTGTCAACGCTTGTTTTCTTCTTATCAACGGTTGTTTTCTTCTTGTCAGCGTCCAAGTGTACTGGCTATATTTTTATTCACAACATATACATGTATTATGAACTACTAAAATATCACTAAAACACTTTATGTGTACAAATATAGTCGTGGGCTATATATATCCTTGGATGGATTTTAAATGTACATGCATGTCTATGCAAAACCTAGATCTAGTGTTAAGGACTTAACTTAACCTAATAAACATAAAACAAGCATAAAGATCTTATGGGAACATTTGGGGAAAAACAATAAGGCCGTGGGCTATATGTTGTTTTTCTTGGATTCATAATAACCTTGGGAACATGCAATAAACCTACATAATTATGTTGGACTTTATAAATATTTATAAAACACAAAACTAGCTAGAAATCTCATCTTGGAAACATGAAGATTAAATTATAGTCGTGGGCTATATATATGTATACACATGGACTTGTGATTGATTTTTAGGTTTAAACATAGTTTAGATCTTATTTTAGGACTCTTATGATTACATGCAACCTTAAAACAAGTCTTGACTTATCTTAATAAGCTAAACCTTAAAATAGCCGTGAGTCATAAGCTCACATTAAGGTTTATAACCTACATGCAAACATGAAACAAATCTAGATCTCATTTGATACACCAAGTAAAATAAACTTTGAGTTTTATTCTTTTATTAGGGTTTATAACTAAATATGGATATGCTAATAATAAGCTTATGAGAAAACCTAGACTATTACTTACATAAAATGAAAAGTAGTATTGATGAACTAATCAAGCCCATGCAACATTAGCCCAAGACTAAATAAGCCCAATAAGCCCATTTAACAAATCTTAGTACCTTAATGGACTTAAGAATATATTTAGGCCCATTAAATAGCCAAATAGTCTTTTGGATCATTTAATGAGCCCATTTAATGATTTTGTTATTTAAATAAAAATTTTTATAATAAAATATAACTTATGAAGACTTTTGGACTAAAATGTCAAATTATGAAACTTAAGGACTAAAACCGTAACATTTGAAACTTGTTTTGATAAACTATAAAACACAAGGACTGAAAATGTAATTATCCAAAAGTCTAGGGCTTAATAAATACCATCTGTGGCATATTAAACCCTAGGGACCATTTTTGAAAGTTCCTACAAGTTATTTTGTCATTTCATAACCCTAAGGACCACTTTTGTAATAAGCCGAAACATAAAGAAGCCCTAGGAATTGTTTTTGCCATTTTATGAAAGATATAAAACCTAGTTATAACTAGGAGGACTAAATCTGCCCTAACCCGAAAGTATAACAAGCCCTAGGTACTAAATGTATAAAATCCGAACGTTTTACTTTATTTAAAATATGGAGGGACTAGTTTTTCCATATTCCGAAACTTTAACAAACCCTAACTCTTATTCTATTTTAATTTAGTAAAACTTAAATAAACCCTAAACCATAAGGATTTAAGTGGTAAAGGCTTAAACTTGCAATTTATAAATTATTTTATAAATGTTAAATAATTTATGGGAACTTTAAAGTTAAATAAAATATTTATATTTTTACTTTACATAAATAAAATATTTATATTTTGCTTTATGAAATAAATTGTATAAACAATATGGATATGTATAATTAAATACATGTACTTATGTACTTTTATAAAATAAAATTATATGAACGTTAAATAAATTGAATGCAAGTATGTATACTAATATTATAAGTAAGACTTTTTATGTTTACTTAAATATAAGTTTAAATGGTTATTATTATTAATACATGTACTATGGACGTAAACTAATATTATAAGTAAAAAATTTTATGTTTACGTAAATATGAAACTTAATTACAAGTTTAAATGGGTACTGTTTTATACTTGTACTACAATTATTTAGATAAATATTGTAGCGTTAATAAACTGATTAAAAATCTGTATAAGCATACACATACGTTCCTTGTATTATCTATTAAGACTGTACTATTTGATTAGGTATAGCTTGTGGCGTGAGCATTATTTGGATATTCATATTATACAGCTATTGCCAACCCTAAGGTGAGTTTACAGCCCCATATAAACTATTGATAAACTTTTCCTCTACGGGGGAGAAAACATGCGACTATTTTATTGGACATAACAGAATTGTATAAACTTGACTACGATTGACTATTATAGAAACTGTTAAATTATTGAAATTGCCCGAATGTTATAAATAGATCTATTTGGGATTGACCATTCCCATCTGGGTGAGTCATGCTCACTGTGCCTTGGCCGGGACAACAGATATATACCATGTTGGAACTGTGTTTGGGTGTCTTTTTGTAGGACACCAAGTTCTCATCTGTTGAGGACTATAGAATGTTAAGCTTCAGTTTCGAGTAATAGAAAATGTAATCTACCTTTTAGTAAAAATGCTTTGTGCATTGTTACTACTATAATTGATGTATGTCCAAACTAATTATTATTAAACCTGTAAATTCTCCAACTTTATGTTGACCCTCTAAGCATGTTTTTCGCAGGAAAATGAAGTTAGTACGTGGTTTGTGCATGGAATAAAGCATCATTGTAATCTGCATTGTAGGACTCGTCAAGGGTTCTGTTTGGGAAAAAATAAACAATCTACTTTTATCATGTTGAAGGCAATTTTTATAAATCTGTACGATAACCATGTAATATGTTTTGAATAATCTCTTATCTTATGCTCTATGAACTATGTTCTATCGATCCACCCTTGTGACATCTCCGTTGATAATTCCGCATATTTTGACCCTACCCGGGGTGTCACAGCAGTCCTGCAAGCCCTCCTTCCCCAATTTCGCAACGACGTCAGAGACGAAGTTCGTGCGGAATTTCAGGCTCATGGCAGCAACAATAGCAATCCTCCACCACCGCCATCCCTTTCCAAGACTGAGAGGCATGAGTTGTTGAGGGAGTACTATGGAATTAGGCAAGGAGTTGAGGAGAGCAGCAGCGAGTTCATGCAACGTTTTCTTCGGCTGGCCGACTCTATTGGCACAACAACACATACTACGGAAGAACAAGCACACCACTTCTGATGGGCTCTTCGTACATCGGTCCCCAATGAGTTGGCAGATTCCACTTTTAGCACAGTGGCACAAGTGGCCAATGCAGCTCGGAAGTATGAGATTCTGTAGAAGCAAGGGGTGTATAGTGAGGACAACCCAGCTAAGAGGTATCTTAAATCACCATTTGTTAACCGGTGATGTCTTTCAGTATATAATTTTACGTCATTCTCTGTTCAAATTCCTCATTTCAGACAGAAGACTGAGGCCCGGAATCCTCCGGCTGCTCAGCAACAGTCCTCCGAAGAGAACGGTCAGTTCTATGATCATTCTGCTCCAGTAAGGCAGGACGATGATTACAGTTAGCAAAATGATGATAACGAGAGCCGGTCTTCACCTTTACATTCGATGTTATTAAGTTGCGTACATTTTACCATTCTGAGACACCAGCGCTTATAATCAGGAACAATGGTTACGATAGGGACCAGGTCCGCAGAGGTTCGTAGTTGAACTCTCCTGCAACACAAGGCTCTCAGCTAGTTGGGAGGCCTACAGGGAGATACATGCACCCTATCTGTCCTGCTTGTCCGCACAGACATTCGGGTGTTTGCCGTCGGAGTACTAGTGGATGTCTTAAATGTGGCCAACAAGGTCATCTATAGAAGGACTGTTTCCAGGGTGAAATAGAAGGCACTTCTGGACACGTCGACACTAAGACACCTCCTACTTCTGGTCGCGTGTTCACTACTACTCGAGATCAGGCGAATAAGACTTCAGGTACCGTCACCGGAAATCTCTTTATGAATGGTTTGGTAGCATGTGTTCTATTTGATACTGGAGCGACGCATTCAGTCGTGTCCACTACTTTTGTTGTACGTGTTAGGATTTCCCCGATGCCATTAGATAATGCCATTTGCATTTCCACGCCACTTAGGGACTCTGTACGAATCACTCAGGTGTATAGAGATATTCCCCTAGAATTTGATGACAAGATCCGTAGAGTTGACGCACTCCCTTTGTACATGTGCGATTTTGACTTGATTTTGGGCATGGACTGGTTATCCAAACACCAAGCGACGATTGACTGGCACACTTATCGGGTTATCTTCGGTGATGTTAAATCTCCAGAGTACATACACCATGGTTTTCTGCCAGGGAGGTCAGTACAGATTATTTCATCAATGGAGGCGCGTGCATTGCTATCACACGGTTGTCATGGCTTCATAGCCAATATTCATGACATTACTGTCGAGTCTCCATCGATCCAAGATCAACCTATTGTGTCAAAGTTTACTGACGTATTCCCAGATAAACTTTCGGGCATACCACCTGTTCGTGAAGTCGAGTTTGGAATCGAGCTCATACCAGGTGCATAGCCGATTTCCAAAGCTCCTTACCGTATGGCTCCTATAGAGCTTAAGGAACTAAAAGATCAGCTACAGGAACTTCTGGAATGAGGTTTCATCCATCCCAGTGCATCGCCAAGGGGTGCACCAGTACTGTTCGTGAAGAAGAAAGACGGCAGCATGCGTTTATGTATAGACTATCATGAGCTAAACAAGATCACGATCAGAAATCGTTATCCTTTGCCGCGAATTAATGACCTATTCGATCAACTTTTGGGCGCCATGCATTTTTCCAAGATCGATCTGAGGTCCGGCTACCATCAGTTACGGGTTAAAGAGAAGGATATCTCCAAGACTTCATTCCGTACACGTTATGGGCACTACGAGTTCGTAGTCATGCCATTCGGACTCACTAATGTTCCAGCTGTCTTCATGGATTTGATGAACCATGTATTTCTTTAATTTCTGGACAAGTTCGTTATTGTGTTCATTGATGACATCCTGATGTTCTCCAAATCCAAGGAGGAACATGAGGAACACCATCGTACAGTCTTAAAGATTCTTCGTCAGAAATAGTTGTACGCCAAGTTCTCTAAGTGTGAGTTCTGGTTAACCAAGGTGGCATTTCTGGGCCATATTGTATCTCTAGAGGGGATCACCATAGATCCTACCAAGGTTGAAGCTATCACTAAATGGCTGAGACCTACATCTGCAACGGAAGTTAGAAGTTTTCTGGGTTTAGCCGGCTACTACCGCAGGTTTGTAGAGAACTTTTCACGGTTAGCCTTACCTTTGACTAAGTTGATGAGGAAAGGAGAGAAATTCGTCTGGACGGAAGAGCGAGAAAAGAGATTTGAAGATTTTAAGCAGAAGTTAGTGACTTCACCTATTCTTACTCTCCCATCTGGCTCAGGTGGATTTCAGATATATAGTGATGCTTCAGGAAAGGGTTTAGGCTGCGTTCTCATGCAACATGGGAAGGTTATTGCATACGCATCACGGCAGCTGAAACCATATGAAGAAAACTATCCTACTCACGATTTAGAGCTTGCAGCAATTGTTTTCGCGTTGAATATCTAGAGACATTATTTGTATGGTGAATCATGCGACATATTCCCCGACCACAAGAGTCTTTGGTACATCTTCACCTAGAAAGAACTGATCATGAGATAGAGGAGATGGTTAGAGCTATTGAAGGATTATGACACCAACAATTAGTACCATCCTGGTAAGGCGAATGTGGTGGCAGATGCTCTAAGTTGAAGGTCGGGTATGATTGTTGGCATTTTGATTGCAAAGGAGATCATTCGTGACCTAGAGATGACTGTTATTGAATTTTGTGTACGAGGACAACACGGTTACTGGGCTAATTAGAGTGGAACCAGACTTACATTCTAGGATCAAGGAAGCTCAGAAGGACGATGGTGATATTTGGGCTATCATTCAGAACCTTGATCAGCAGACGGAGTTTCGTGTTGACGATGACGGTATCTTATGGCAGGGTACTAGACTAGTGATTCCTGATGACTCTACTCTCAAGGAAGCTGTGTTGACTGAGGCTCACAGTTCTCCATTTACCATACATCCTGGTTCTACCAAGATGTACCACGACATCATGCAACACTTTTGGTGGAGTGGTATGAAGCAGGATGTTGCCACCTTCATTTCTAAGTGTATGATCTGCCAGCAGGTGAAGATCGAACACCAGCGAGCTAGTGGTTTACTACAACCATTAGATATTCCAGAATGGAAGTGGGAAAAAATCTCCATGGATTTTGTTACCGGTCTTCCGGTTACTCAGAAGAAGAATGACGATATCTGGGTCATTGTGGATAGGTTGACTAAATCTGCTCATTTTCTGCCAATTCGCAAGGAGCATCCGGTTAGCAAATTAGCATACACATTCCAGCGGGAGATCATGAGACTGCATGGTATTCCATCAGAAATCATCTCTGACAGAGATCCCCATTTCACATCACGTTTCTGGCAGAGTCTACAGAAAGCTTGGTGCACCAGACTTAAGCTAAGCACTGCCTTTCATCCTCAGACCGACGGACAATCGAAACGTACCATTCAGACATTGGAGGACATGTTGCGATCGTGTGCTCTAGAATGGTCAGGAAGCTGGGATGATTATATATTCCTAGTAGAATTCGCATACAACAACAACTGGCACAGTAGCATCAAGTGTGCTCCCTTTGAGATGTTGTATGGCAGAAAGTGTCGCGCCCTAATCTGCTGGGATCAAGTGGGCGAACGACTGCTTGAAGGTCCAGAGATGATTGAAGTGACCAATGAGAAGGTCATTGTCGCCAAGGCAAAGCTTTAGAAAGCTCGTGCTCGTTAGAAGAGCTATGCTGATAAACGTCGTAGAGTTGTGTCTTTCAACGTGGGTGATCACGTTTTCATCAAGGTATCACCTACACGAGGAGTTAAATGTTTTGGAATCAGAGGGAAGCTCAGTCCTCGCTTCATCAGACCGTTCAACATCATATAACGCGTTGGTGAAGTGTCATATCATTTAGCGTTACCGCCTCAGCTATCACACGTTCACAACGTGTTCCATGTGTCCTTACTCAGAGGATACAACTATCATCCAGTTCATGTTTTCCATTATCCACTTGATCAGATTCAAGAGGATCTTTCATATGTCGAAGAACCCGAGAGTGTTCTTGAGCGACAAGATCGTGTCATGCGGAGGAAGACGATCCCTTTCGTCAAAATCCTCTGGAGGGATCATCCTGAGCGGGAAGCCACTTGGGAGACGGAGGAGTATATACGGACTTCTTACCCTCATTTCCAGTTCTAATTCGGGTATGTTTTCTTTCAGTTTACGTTTCTCCAATTCGAGGATGAATTGTTCTTTTAGAGGGGAAGAGTTGTAAAACCCGCATTAAAAACCTATGAACAGTACAGGTGAACAGTAGCTTACGAAAAACACGGTAAAATTTAAACTTTTCATTTATAATATTAATACACGTGTCATGACAATAATTAACGAACACTTATGAATATTATAAATGTGACACAATCATGAATACCAAAATCACGAATAATAAATCACGAACACACACGTAAATTATTTAACACATGAAAAACTACGGGTTTATCCCATGGTGGGCCCCTATGCCGCGGCTAGACAAAGAGAGGAGGCCAAGTGGGCCTTTTGGCCCAAAACCAATTTTAATAAAAACATATGGAGGAAACCTTTTTCATTATTTTTAGGTTTACAGAAAATTTTGTCGTATTCCTCTTTGTTTCACCATAGCCGTCAGCCACATCAAGAAAAAGGGCAAACCCAGAAGATTTTTGTGTTTGTTTAATTATGCGTGATCACCTCGTCATTCTACACGCATTGGTATATTCAAAAATCTTTTCTTTTCATTTTTTATTTTCTTATGATTTCATGTTTAAAATTAATTAATCCCATGAACATGTAAATGAATAACCTAGGATTAATTAATTTTGTCAAGGGTGTGTTTGGTTTGTGGTTTGGACCAGCCGAGACACCGGAGACCCCAAGGGGGGTGCTTGGATTTTTTTAATCACCACCACCGAGACCATAAAGGTCTCGGTTTAGTTGTGTGAGGCTCGAATGCAGCAGGAAACCCTCGACCAAGGGTCGGGGTGTGTTTGTGTGTTCGGTTGGGTGTAACTGAGGCACCACCGAGACCCCCAAGGGGATCGGTTGGTTTTGTTTGATCGGACCCGAGATCAAAGGGACCCCGACTTCGAGTCGGGGTATGGTTACATGTTTAGTTTATTAAGTAGTGTCAACCGGGACCTCTCGAAGGTCTCGGTGGGACTTGTTTATAGCTTATTTGGTTCGGCTTAATTTAAACACGGGCTCGGGATTTAGGTTTTTATAAAAACTATTTTTATAAATTATGTCATATTAAACTTTAGGTAAATTAATTTATTAAATTAATTCATGTATAACCTAAGGTATTTATACTTAGTCATTTTAATTAAAACATGTATTTTAGTTAAAATCATATAACGTAAGTTTAATTAAATTAACCAGTTATTATTTATTAAGCTATCACCATGACTTGTATTGTACTAATTTAACTTCACTTATTATTTATAATTCAGCTTAATTCTACTTATGGAAACTTACTATTTTTGGAAACTTTCTATTTTTGGAAACTTTCTATTTTTGGAAACTTACTATTTATGGAAACCTCCTACTTTTAGAAAGTTACTTAGTATTACAATACAAGTATTATAATACACTTATACATGAATAATACAAACAAAATATCAGAATAACTATAGTTAACACAGTAAACAGTAAAACATGACAAAATATGTATAACAAGCTAATAACACACGGAACCGGTAAAACACATGTAATTCAGACAACTCATACACGTCTATATTTCTTCTGTAGTGTTATCCTACAAGGCGGATTAGTCTTCATCGTTTCTGTTAGCTTCTACTGGACATAAGGTACGGATTTCCCGTCCTTCAGTAAGGACAATCTCTTCCTTCATTAGGATTTCCCGTACACAGCCAACTGTTTTCCCCAGTAGTTACAGATTAAATGCTTATGTTTATTAGTTACTGATAGGTGTGAAAACACCCATCCTTTTACCGCTTATTGCTTGCTAAAACGAGACCAAAACGCGTATTTAATGTCATTTGTTTGGAATTATGCGTGGTTTGTGTGTTTGTTGTGTTTTCAGAGCCAACCGGATAAATATTAAAGAAAACATGGGATTGCACGGGTTTTATCGAAGAAAAAGACGAAAAGACGAAGTCTATAGTCCAAGAGATGCAAAAGATTTGAAGTCAATGGGCCTATTTGAAGATTTATCGAAGAAAAGGACCAAAGATGGAAGATTTATATATGTCAAAGAACTCAAGTCTATTAAATGAAGAAATTAAAAGACGAGTTGAATTTATTCGTCGACAAGTCCCGAATCGAAATCGAAAACGTCAACTTTTCTGAAAAGACGAGAAGACAAAAAGAAAGGAGAAAGTCCACTCACCAACAAAAGCCAGGCCTATAAATAGAGACCATCCTTCACATTTCAAGACTAGTTTTTCTTTCTGTTTCTTTTCTCCTAGTTCGTAGGAACACCAACTCAATTAAGGAGTTTGGTGATTTTTATTTTTCTTTGATTCCTCCATAATATTGTAAGTTTAATCTTTCCTTTTGTTTGTTTGAATCTTAATCCTTAATACAAGTTTCCATTTAATCTTTCTTTCTTTTCTTGATGATTCAAAGTTCTAAGTTTTTAATTTTTTTATTGAGTTTGATCTTCAAAATTAAGTGGGTTTTGAGTTTTTGTTGATTTGGTTTGATGTTTATCATTAGTAAATGATTAGTGAATAAATTGGTTTAAGTTTTGATTAAAAACTTGATTGATTTTGGTAAAATCGTGTTGTTATTGTTTCCCTGTTCTTCGCATTCTCTGTTTACCCAGATTCCGAACCAAGTGTTTTCAGTAAGTATTCCGGATGAACAAAATATTCCGGATGAGTAAGACATTTCGAATCAGTTATCAGTGTTAGTTATTCCGGCTCAGCATTATTCCGAACGAGAAAAACATTCCGAATAAAGAGATATTCTGAATGAGTCCTTTGTTTTAATTTATTCCGAATCAAGCTTTCCATTTAGTTATTCCAAGTCAAGAAAACATTCCGAACCAAGGCCCTTCAATTTTATTCCGAACCAGAAGATATTCCGGATGAGTTGATTATTCCGGATAAAGAAGTTATTCCGAACCAACAAAGTATTCCGAACCAACAGATTTATTCCGGATCAGTTTTCTTTTGAGTATTCCGAATAAACATTCCGGATGAGCAGTTTTCAATTATTCCGCATCAGTTGAATATTCCAAACCAAGCTCTTTATTCTGAATAAACGTTTTTATTCCGGATCAACATACATTCCGAATGAAGGAGTTTTCCGAATGAAGGATGTTTGGTTGAACATTCCGAATGAAACAGTTTCTAGATTATTCCGCGTGAAGCAAATCATTCCGGATGAAGGTTTTTGTCTAATATATTCCAAATAAAGGTCATATTCCGGATGAAGGTTTTTGTCTAAATTATTCCGGATAAAGAAAGTATTCCGAACGAAGCTAATATTCTGAATCAGCTATTTTTCCAAGTTAAGGTATTTACTGTTTTAAGTTTAATTCCAGCTTTATTATTATTAATTGCTTTTAGATTATTTTTATTACTTTACACACTCACCTTTTAAGTATATATAGATCAAAAGCTCCCCCTTTTAGTCACCAATTACAACAATTCCACTTTGAACCGTGATCGATTCCAGAAGATACCGAGAACGAAACAACGACAAATTAAATTGGGTACGAGCAACACAAAGAAAGATCTTGCAAAAGCTAAATTTTTAAGTAACTAAAATTCAGTTATTAAAATGGCGCCGCTGCCGGCTCTTTTCGTAAGGATCAACGGTTTCTTGTGAGAAAAATTGGATTTTGGGATCCGTTCTTTCGGGAACGTTATTTTCAAACACAAAAATTTTCAAAAACCCATAAAAATATAAAATTTTCAAAAATACAAAATCATTAAAAAACCTATAAAAACCAAAATTATTTTCTCTTGCATTTTCTTTTTAGTGTATGCGTACTCGATCAACGTCTTATCCCGAGCTCGAGACTCTCGATAATTTAGACATGGCCGGTGTACACAACAACAATAATAATCCACCTCACCCCAACATGAATAATCCACCCCTACCCGACCTACGAACCATGGAGGAGCTATGCCAACCTACGATGAATGGAAGTGGAGGCCCGATTGCGCCGATGCAAATCACGGCTCAGGAGTTTTCGTTGAAGCATCACATGATTCAACAAGTGCAAACTAATCCATTTCGCGGATTGCCGGATGATGATGCCAACAAGCACCTCGACAAATTCATTACCATGACTCAAAGCATGAAGATGCCCGGTGTTTCTATGGATGTACTTCGCCTTCAACTATTTCCCCACACGCTTTCTCACCATGCCGAAAAATGGTTTGACCGTCTCCCAAATAATTCTATTCATACTTGGGACGACATGACTCAACGCTTTTTGTCGCGCTACTTTCCACCATCAATGGTCACGAGCCTTCGTAACCAAATTAGTGGATTCATGCAAGACAATGATGAATCGCTCTTTGATGCTTGGGAACGATACAATGATTTGATCGACCGTTGTCCAAATCACAACATGCTCCCCGTCACTCTCATTGATGCTTTCTACAATGGTCTCACTTTTCGTGATTATGACACGATCAACGCCGCCGCTGGTGGTACTTTTATGAAAAGGAGACCGGAGGAATGTAGAGAGTTGATTGAAAACATGACTACTCACCACAAGAACTGGGATTCATCCGCATCCTCAAGATCTAATCCGAGAGTCAATGTTTCCTCTACTTCTTCCACCACTAACATGTCCGCCATGGAACGAGCCATTATCGAAATGAGCAAAAATATGCAAATTTTGGCTAATAACCACACTCAACAAGCTAAAGTCGTTGCTATTTCTTGTGACACATGTGGTAGTCCTTATTCTTACAATGATTGTCCTTCCACTCAAGGCAATTTTTGTGAAAACGTTAACGCGGCATACGATACTTATCCCACGGGAGGCTATCAAGCTCGTCCTCAAGGAGACCGTAACTTGCTAAGTTATCGTTCAAACAACTATCTTGCACCACCCGGTTTTACTCCTCAAAACCAAAAACAACAACAAAGCTATAACCGAAATAACCAATCCCAACCTCGTGCTAACAATCAATATCAATCCCAAAGAAACCCATACCCACCTCAAGGAAATTCTCAAGCTTACCAAGCTCCACCTCCCAATCAACCGATGGCATTGAATCAAGACCTCGAGACGTTCATGAGGACTAATAGAGAGATGGTAACGAATCTTCAGAGTCAATTCATCAACTTGAAGGGAGACATGGCAAAACAAGGGAGTGATATTCGAGCCGAGCTAAGGAATGACATGGCGAAACAAAGCAATGATATTCGCGCAGACATGAGAGACTCTTTCAGCACTCAAGCGGATAACATACGTGATATGATCGGGTCGCTTTTCCAAGGTAATCAACCCTCTTATTCGGGTACTCTTCCGAGTAACACCGTTGCTAATCCAAGAGGGGAGATGAAAGCAATCACCACTCGTAGTGGAAAAGGTTATACGGAACCCGAGCTTCCTACACCTCCACCCGTGATTGTGAACAAGGAGAAAGAGCAACTTTCCTCACCTCCTTTGCCTTCTACCCCCATACCCCCACCACCGCGGTTATGAGTGATCCTACTCCCCTAAAGACTTCCTCTTCATCCGATATACCTTACCCTTCAAGGTTGAGGAAAGAGAAGCAAAACAGCAAGGATGATATTCAGGTTTCAAACTTTCTTAAAATGTTTAAACAATTGAATTTTAACATCTCCTTTGCTGAGGCTCTCGCTCACATGCCTAAATATGCGAAGATGTTTAAAGATCTTCTAAGTGACAAGGAGAAGCTTCTTGACATTGCTCAGACCCAACTTAATGAGAATTGCTCCGCGGTTCCCTTAAGGAAATTTCCCACCAAACTTTGTGATCCAGGTCGCTTCTTGATTCCTTGCAACTTCCCGGGTGTAGAGAATTTCATGGCCCTAGCCGATCTAGGCGCCAGTATAAACTTAATGCCTTTAAGTGTTTGGAAGCAATTATCTCTCCCGAGCTAGTCCGCAACAAAATGACTTTGGAATTAGATAACCGTACGGTTGCTTATCCAGTGGGGATAACCGAAGACGTCTTTGTTGGCGTTGACAAATTCACCTTCCCGGCGGATTTCGTTGTCATTGACTACGAGATGGATATTCGTGTTCCATTAATCGTTGGACGTCCCTTCTTGAGGACCGGTCGCACTCTCATTGATGTATCCGCGGGCAAAATAATCATGAGAGTTGGTGACGACAAAATTGTCTTCAACATGGGTAAGATTTCTAAGCAACCCTATTCATATGAGAGTGTTAATGCTATTGATGTTCTAGATGAGGCTTGTGAAGAACACTTTCATGATGCTTGCAAAAGTAATCTCTCCTCTCTACCCAATGTTGAGACCGTTGCCTCAATTGCTCCGTCATTGACTCCATTTGGAGAAAGTAACTTTCTTTTGGATGATTTTGAAGCTAGCTTGGGTCCACTCGATCTTAAGTATGATGATTCTCCCACCGATTGGGAAGAAGACATTCGTACAATTGAGAAACTTCTTAATGAAGACCCGTTTTCTCCTCCTTCTCCTAAAGAGGTGACTAATGATGATCCATCGTTAGTTACACCATCTATTGAGGATCCTCCTACTCTTGAGCTTAAGGACTTACCTCCTCATCTCGAGTATGTTTTCTTAGAGGACATTGATCAACTTCCCGTTATCATTGCTAAGGACTTAAAAGCCGATGAGAAAACTCGTCCCATTGAAGTTCTCAAGAAACATAAAAGAGCTATCGCTTGGAAAATCTCTGATATTCGCGGAATTGATCCTCACTTTTTCACACATAATATTCTCATGGAGGACGATTTTAAGCCCACCATTCAAAGCCAACGAAGGGTGAATCCTAAAATCCATGACGTTATCAAAAAAGAGGTTATCAAACTTCTTGATGCGGGAATGATTTACCCTATCTCGGATTCACCATGGGTTAGTCCAGTCCATTGTGTGCCTAAGAAAGGTGGAATCACAATTGTGCCCAATCAAAACAACGAGTTGATTCCTACATGTCTCGTTACTAGGTGGAGAGTTTGTATAGACTATCGCAAACTCAATGATGCCACGAGAAAGGATCAGTTCCCTCTTCCTTTTATGGACCAAATGCTTGAACGTTTAGCGGGTAATGAATATTACTGCTTTCTAGATGGTTTCTCGGGTTATTTCCAAATACCCATCGATCCCCAAGATCAAGAGAAGACAACATTCACTTGTCCCTATGGCACATTTGCTTACAAAAGAATGCCTTTTGGCTTATGCAATGCCCCCGGGACGTTCCAAAGGTGCATGTTGGCTATTTTCCATGACATGGTTGAGCAAACCATGGAAGTCTTCATGGATGATTTCTCGGTCTTTGGGGATTCATTCTCTTCTTGCCTTGCCAATTTAGAACGTATGATTAAGTGGTGCGAAGACACTCGCCTTGTTCTAAATTGGGAAAAATGCCATTTTATGATAAAAGAAGGCATTGTGCTAGGACACAAAATCTCAAAAGCCGGTCTTGAAGTCGACCGTGCTAAAGTGGATGTCATAGCCAAATTACCTCCACCTTCAACCGTGAAGGGTGTGAGAAGTTTTCTGGGTCATGCGGGCTTCTATCGTCGATTCATTCAGGATTTCTCTAAAATCGCTCGCCCGATGACCCACCTCTTGGAAAAAGATACTCCTTTTATCTTTTCCAAAGAGTGTATTGAAGCCTTCACTCTTCTTAATGATAAGCTAACTAAGGCACCGGTCTTGGTTACCCCTAATTGGGAGCTACCTTTTGAGTTGATGTGCGATGCTAGCGACTTTGCTATTGGATCGGTTTTGGGACAAAGGATTAATAAAAATTTCCAACCAATCCATTATGCTAGCAAGACAATGACGGGGGCTCAATTGCATTATACGACAACCGAGAAAGAGCTGTTAGCTGTTGTCTATGCTTTTGAAAAATTTCGCCCCTATCTTGTTTTATCCACCACCATTGTATACACGGACCATTCCGCGTTGAAGTACTTGATGACTAAGCACGACTCTAAACCAAGACTTCTTCGCTGGGTTTTACTCCTTCAAGAATTCAACATTGAAATTCGTGACAAGAAGGGAGCCGAAAACCTAGCCGCGGATCATCTAAGTAGACTTGAGGATCCATATCAAGGGGATCATCCGAACAAAGAGATCAATGACTCTTTTCCCCTTAAGACCTTAATGTCTATAAATCTCAATCTTGATGACACCCTGTGGTTTGCCGACATTGCAAACTACTTAGCGGGTGGTGTTCTCATCAAAGGGTTAACATCCCAACAAAAGAAAAAGTTCTTGAATGATGTTAAGACTTACTTTTGGGATGACCCTTTTCTCTTCAAACACTGCGCTGATTTGATTATTCACCGATGTGTTGACGGACCGGCAGCTTTAGACATTCTCGAGGCTTGTCACAAAGGACCCACCGGTGGTCACTTAGGTCTCAACTTCACCGCCAAAAAAGTTTTTGACTTGGGATTCTATTGGCCCACCATTTATCGTGACGCTCACGCAATGGTTAAAAACTGTGATGATTGTCAAAGGCAAGACAAGATCACACATAAAGATGAGATGCCTCAAAATTTCATACAAGAATGTGAAATCTTTGATGTATGGGGCATCGACTTTATGGGGCCATTCCCTTCTTCTAAAGGAAACAAATACATCCTTGTCGCTGTTGACTACGTTTCTAAATGGGTTGAAGCCAAATCTTTACCCACTAACGACGCAAGGGTGGTTTGTAATTTCTTGAAACAATTGTTTGCTCGATTCGGTGTTCCTCGTGCTATAATCAGTGACCGCGGGACTCATTTCTGCAATGATCAATTTGCAAGATTCATGGCTAAGTATGGTGTAAATCACCGTCTTTCCACCGCTTATCATCCTCAAACCAACGGTCAAGCCGAGATATCCAACCGTGGATTGAAGCGAATTTTGGAATGTACTATGGGAGAGCATCGTGCCTCATGGGCCGATAAACTTGATGATGCTCTGTGGGCTTTCCGTACCGCCTATAAGACACCAATTGGTTGTACACCTTATCGTCTTGTGTACGGGAAAGCATGCCACCTCCCTATCGAGCTGGAACATAAGGCATACTGGGCCTTGAAGTGGGCTAACTTCGACATCAACAAAGCCGGTGATCTTCGCAAGATTCAACTCAACGAGCTATATGAACTGAGGAATGAAGCTTACGAGAACTCACTGATCTACAAGGAGAAGACCAAGATCATCCACGATGCTAAAATTAAGAACCGAGAGTTCCACGTTGGTGATCAAGTCTTACTTTTTAACTCTCGGTTGAAGATCTTCTCGGGCAAGTTGAAGAGCCGCTGGTCTGGTCCATTCACCATCGCCAAAGTCTTTCCCTATGGCACCATTGAGCTTTCTCAGCCAAATGGGCCCAATTGTAAGGTGAATGGCCAGCGTTTGAAGTTGTACTTTGGTGAGGACATCTCTCATGAGATGATTCCATCCCTCACCACGTTTCCTATTGTTAGCCCTATATTTTATATAGCCGAACAAGAATGTAATAGGTCATCTTAGTCGTTAAAAGGTCTTGTATTGTAATAGGTTAGTCGGGAAAACCGGGCTTGGACTTTAAGCTAATATTGTATAAGTTAGGGGCGTAAGCCCAAAGCAAAGCCAAGCCCGGCCCAAGATGAAGCCCACAAAGGCCTTAGAGCCGTGGGGTATATAACCCTCTTTCACATGTGAAAGAGGGTGTTGGTTCATTTTACTTTCTCTCTCTAGTAAACATAAACCTTCCAAATCTCTCTAGTTTCTCTCTCTACTTTTCTTCTCTTTCTCTCTCTAAATATCTCTTCTAAATCTTGTGTTATGGATTAAATGGGAATAACATTTGGTATAAAGAGCCTATAGTGGATAGGTGATTGAAGATTCGTGTGATGTGTTCTTGATTTTTCGTTGTCATTTTGATCTATATATCACGTCCCAAAATTTTTCTTGTGTTTTTTATGGTTTTTTCTTGATACGAATCTTCTACATAGTTGTGGTAGAGATTTGGTATATTTACTTTGGCTAAAAACACAAAATTTTTGGGTGTTTTGATCATTTTTTGGCTTAAAATCACGAATTGGTTGAGTTTTGTCCGAGAAAAGTGGAAAATATTCCGATCTGGTCAAATCGGAAAAGGGTTTACTTATTCAGATCGGCATTCCGATTGGTTGATATTCAGATTGGGCATTCCGATTGGCATTCAGATCGGCATTCCGATTGGTTGGTATTCAGATTGGGTATTCCGATTGGCATTCAGATCGACATTCCGATTGGTTGGTATTCAGATTTGGTACATTCCGATTGGTATTCAGATTGGGTATTCCGATCACTCATTCCGATTTGGTCATTCCGATTGGACATTCCGATTGGACATTCCGATTGGACATTCCGATTGGGTTTATTCCGACAAGGTTATTCCGATGGATATTTTGTTTGAGTAATTTTTAGACTTAGCCACTATCTAGACTAGTTTCGGAACATCGTTTCCAAAAAAAAAAAAAAAAAAAAAAAAAAAAAAAAAAAAAAAAAATTATTTTTTCCTATACCATTTTTAGGCCATTTAAGCTTCAATTTCAAATTTTGGCGATGCGAAAAATTTTTCGACCAAAAATTCGAATTTTCGGACCAAAATTCAAATTTTTAGGCCATTTTAGGTTTTATTTTTTGTCAAAAATTTTCATTTTTCAAATTTTTTCCCTACTAGTTTTTGGCTATTTCTAACTCGATTTCAAAATTTGGTGATTCAAAATTTTTTCGGCTTACCGTTTTGTCGGACTGAGGAATTTATTGTCGGACTGAGAAAAAATCAGATTTTTCGGAATTTCAACCACAATCAAATCACAACACATCCACTAAGATCCTTAATCCATACACATCATATCCTCTTTAAGACATCCGTTCAATGGACATCTTCGTGGATTCAACACCAACAACGTCCATGACTGAGATGAATAAAGAGAAGATGCAGAATCCAGAGGTTCAGACAAATACTGAGACTCCAATCAGTAAACCTTCTAACAAGGATTCTACCACCAAAACCGTTCATGCAATCAAATACAAGATATCGAAAGCAAAAGAAAGATGCATGGAACACATAAAGTTGCTTCAGTCACACCTTCAGGTTCTTTCAAGAGAAGACCTAAAAGGCACTCGTCTTGAAATTGGATTCAAACGGGTATTCTTTTTACTATTTGGTCAAGATGTTGAGACATTCATCAGAACGATGCTACTTAATGTGGACCATCTTCAACAAGAACTTGACAGAGACGATTTTCACGAGAATATATCCATGGAGGTCCTTTTAGCTCTCAACAATCAGTTCCAGCAATTCATTGACTCAAGTGGCTTATCCAAAAACGATCGAGAGTTCACAAGCACATACTTTACCAAATATACTCTCGTAGATCTTCAAGCGTTCAAAGAGACACTTCTTCAACATATGAGCAACATAAAGAAGTCAATTGCTGAAAGAACACGCCATCAAAGGCACTTTCAAAGAAGGGTGAATCAAATACTGATGCAGACGAAAGAGAGCACTGTCGATAGAGATCAAGCATTGGATGCTTCTTCGGTTGATACAGAGAGCAGCGGGACAGAATCAGAAACGCAGCATATCAGTACCAGCTTAGGGAATGATCAAACAACCAATGATGTGGATATCAGACCCATTTATGATGATCATCCAATGGCTATGGTACATTTAAATGCTGAATACGATGTCTCTCAACATACTGAGCAATCTGAACCCATTCTTGACACGTATCTAGTGGAAAAGGTTGATAGCAATACCACACCTGATTCATCAGCTACGAGTACTAATGGTGGAGAGACTTCTCAGGATGTTAATTCTAGGATTCACGAGCTTGAAAGTCTGTTAGCTCAGAAGACAAAAGATTTTGAGGATGCCGAACTCGAATTTTCAAAGAAAAATGACAAATTTGAAGCTTATCTTGAAAAACTTGAAAAAGCAAATGTTGTTCTTGAACAAAAATTGGATCGTAAGATTCAAGATTTCAACGCGGAAAAAGAACATTTTGTGAAACAAATAAATTTGTTAGAATCAAAGTTGGCTTCTCAAAATCCAAGTCCTCCGCCTGCTTCATTAAGTGAAATATCTGTGCAAACTATCGACACTGTAGAAAGTAATGATACGAATGCTGATAACGCCATATTTAATAATATGAACATTAAGTTAGAACAACGCGTTGCTCAATTACTTCTACAAAATGAGCAATTAAAGGCTCAGATTCAGGAAAAGGTTTTTGCACTGACAGCAGTGAAAAACGAATTAAGGAAGATAAAAGGAAATAGTGTGGATACTAAGTTAGCAAAACAGTCAGTATTGGGGAAACCTCCTTCTCAACCTGTCAGAAATCGCTCAGTTGCTAGACAACCGAATGCGTTTAAATCTGAACGACTCAAAACGTCGAATCTGAGGTTTGCATCCCAAGTTGACGTGCGTAGCAATTTACCTAAACCAGTCACTCCACAATCTAGACCCCCATTAAGAAAATCCGCTTCTGCAAAACCTGATCACATGAATGCTTCAAGCAACTCTAGATCTAGCTCCAAGAACATGCCTAGGCGTAGTTCAAATGACACGGGTCATAAAAGCTATCTAGAGGATGCTAAAAACAAGACACAAGCAAGAGATAGGACCAAACCACAACCTAGGAGCGTTGTTCACAAATCTAGGAATTCTAGACCCTTCTATGATGTGCACAATTCTACCAACCCTAGGAACTCTAGAGCCTTCTCAGATGCTAAGCACTTTGTTTGCACGAAATGTAACAAATGCGTGTTTAATGCCATTCATGATGATTGTATAACTAAAGTCCTGAACAAGGTGAACCAAAAAGCTAGAGCACCTCAAAGACGGAACCCTAAAGAAAATAGGTTTTCTCCAACTAAGTCTTCCGCTGTGCATGAGAAACCTATGTCTCCTAGACCTTGTCTTAGGTGGATACCAACGGGTAGAACCTTCAAAACCATAGGTCTTAAGTGGGTTCCTACTGGAAAGATATTTCCCTCTAGCTCGACAAAGGTTCAAGGTGAACCCCCACATGGCTCTCATCAAGATATCGCTAACCCACATGCAAGCATACAAACTACTGATAAAAGTGTAGGTAATAAAGTAAAGATTCAACAAGAACACAAAGGTTTTCCATATTCATATCGTTCAACAAAAGACACTCTCAGAGTTTGGTTGTTGAAGAAGCAGATATCAGAGAAATACGTGTCTCAAGGGTTTCACAAGTAAGATTCAAGATGACTTACAGTCACATATCAGACTGTAACTCGAACGTCAAAGAAAGGGAACTTTATCTCTTCCACGATAAGTTACCCTCAAAACGAGAAATTAATATTTCTCGGACACGAGCTTCTCTTAAAACTATTCGAAAGTTTTAAGCTCGTGTAAATGACTTCTAAGCACATCACAGCTTAGGACTCGAACTCAACTAAGGAAAGTTTATCTCGGATGATAACTTATCCTCCTCAACGAGAAATTCATATTTATCGGTCATGAGCTTCTCATAAAAACATTCAAAGTTTTTAAGTTCATGAAAAACGATTTCTAAGTAAATGTCAGCTTAGAACTCGAAACTCAACTTAAGGAAAGTTTATCACGGATGATAACTTATCCTTCACAACGGGAAATTTATTTTTCTTCGTCATGAGCTAGTCACAAAACAATCAAAGTTTTGAGCTCATGAAAAACGGACCCGAAAGGGGAGTGTACGTTTCAGTGCGCTTTCCCTAAGCAATAGAAGAGAAGTCTTCTATCCTGATTATTTTAAAACCGTTGAACACAATTTTTCAAGAATTTCTCAAAAGGTTTTTCTAAATCTTTCAAAATTGTGTGTTCAACACTCCCTTCCTCATAAGTGGTTTTTATATCTCAAAATTGTCATATGTTATTTTGATCAATTTTTGAGGAGGAGCGTTTTAAAATCAAGCCTTTTAATGTTGTTGGGTACATCTCTAAATTGTCATATTTTATGTATCCAACACATTCCGAAAATGATATAAAATTGTCAAATGTAATATATTATATCGGAAAAGGCATCTCAACTCCGTACCTCAACATATTTTGTGGTGTCGTTTTTCTAAATTTTTGTCAAATTTTGTCTCAAGACACACATATATTGTTGAGGGGGAGCGACCCGACTAAAAATGTTCCATGATTCATTCGTGCACACATGTTTCTCTCCCAATCGGTTTTCAAAAATTGTCATATTTTAATCAATTAGTATCTCTAATATGATGTTTTTATATTAGAGATAGGGGGAGAAAATGTGATTAAAATGTAATATATCGCAACATGTGATCTTAAAGACTAAAGTGCAACTCTTTCCTTCACATGCCAAACTATTTCGTATATCGATGCATGTGTGTAGGGGGAGCTTTTCTAAAAGATAAAACTTTCAAAGTGTTAAAAGTTTTGATTTTTATCAAGCACTTTGAATGGTTTTCAATGGTTTAATGGTTACGATCTATACCCAAAACAACCTACTATCCACGACGAAACGATGGAGTCAAAAGGTGGTTTAGGATAGGAAACTAAGTCCTATGATCCAACCAGAACCGGAGGGATCTACCCAAGGACATTCCATAGCTAGAAATAGTTGTCCTTAGGAAAGATGGAGTGGAATGAAGCTGAATGCGGACCAAGTACTTAAGTTAGCACTGGAACAATCACAACAAGGTGCTAATGATGACGTATTGGTAAGCATTGAAGGAGTTGAATATTCTATGCAACTTAGGCAGAAACCGGGTCAATACATCTATTGAAGACAAGTCATCATGGACCCAGTGATGCAATGCACAACCCTTCCCAGCCATTCGAGTTTCTCTCAAAAGAAACTAGTCTCATTGTCACGGAGATCAACACGTATCTATTGACTTTCTCACTCCGAGTCAGTTAATATTGAAAAGGTGGCAGTCTGCTCCAGCCTCCGATTACCAAAATGCACTTATTGAGTCTAGAGCCAATCGAGATCTATCTATCATCTCATTAGGACACAATCGAGTCCTACGCATTATCCTTGTGATATTGCCAGAACATCTGAGTGATACGATTCACAATGAAGATGGAAATCCTGCTTGAGCCAGCATCAAACAAGCTCATGGTAGGTAACTTGTGCGATTCTACACGAATCAAACTTGTGAGAACTGGAAAGCAACTAAGTTTCGATTCTTAATTGATTCAAACTTGATTCCAGGTTTCTTCACAAAATCCATGTGATCTTGCCAGAACATTCAGAGTGACACTCATCAGTGTTCACAGTGACGAATGGAAATCCTTCCAGTGTCAACATCAAACAGCACTGCGGTAGGTAAGTCGCAAGATTCTCTATGAATCAAGCTTGTGACAAACTGGAAAGCAACAATGGTGCGATTCTTTTAGAATCAAACTTGTTCCAGGAAATCTGAATTGACTACTCTAATCAGACGGATAATTTATCCTTATGATTCACTCTTTACGTTCGCAGTCTGCTTTGAGACGGTCGAGTAAAGAGAACTGGCTACTACCGCCGGGAAACCCTGTCAAGGAGGTTCTTAATCGAATCTACCTGATCACAGGTACGGTATTTAATACCGTTTAACGGTCTTCACTGACCGGAGGTAAAACGCTACCGAGTTAGGGTGAAATGTTCAAAGCCATTTCATCCGTGTCTATATATGTTGCTGCATATCAAGAAGGTGGCGTAGCTGTGCAACCGATGTCGATTCAGAAGTCACAAGAGCACAAGATGGCGATAATCAAGATACCTAAGAATGTAAGAATGTAATAGGTCATCTTTGTCACAAGGAGCAAAGATGAAGATCTCAAGCACTCTAAGTCAAATGACCAAGGCTCAAGATAAAGATCACGAAAGCATGAAGGAACAAAGCTGTTACAAACAAGATCAAGACCAAGACCAAGATACAAGACCAAAGCTGGAAGATCTCCTCTACAAGAATGTATTCACTCAACCATCTTATGCTTTTTAAGCATTTTAAGATGACCGATACATTGGGGGAGATTGTTAGCCCTATATTTTATATAGCCGAACAAGAATGTAATAGGTCATCTTAGTCGTTAAAAGGTCTTGTATTGTAATAGGTTAGTCGGGAAAACCGGGCTTGGACTTTAAGCTAATATTGTATAAGTTAGGGGCGTAAGCCCAAAGCAAAGCCAAGCCCGGCCCAAGATGAAGCCCACAAAGGCCTTAGAGCCGTGGGGTATATAACCCTCTTTCACATGTGAAAGAGGGTGTTGGTTCATTTTACTTTCTCTCTCTAGTAAACATAAACCTTCCAAATCTCTCTAGTTTCTCTCTCTACTTTTCTTCTCTTTCTCTCTCTAAATATCTCTTCTAAATCTTGTGTTATGGATTAAATGGGAATAACACCTATGAACTAGTTTCGGAACCGAGTCAGGCTCGTGACTCTGTTAACAAAAACAAGCGCTCCTCGGGAGGCAACCCGAGTATCTATCCCCCCTTTTCCCATTTTTCATCCTAAGTGTAGGGGGAGCTATATAGGTTTCTTGTGTTTGTATGGTGATATGATTACAGGGATAAGGGCACTCTTGGAATCTTTGAAGAACCGTGCTCCCATGTTATCCGCAAATCCGGTTCTATCTCTCAACTATCGTGATTCTATTTTCTTAGTACTCACATTTGAAATTGATCACTCTAGTTGTCTTCTCCTTAACTTGATTTAACCAACGTACACAATGTCATAAGTGTAGGGGAAACTTTTCCCACATGCTTAAACTTTGAGGACAATGTTTATCTTAAGTGTAGGGGGGACTTCTATCGAAGTTTTAAGTGGACTTTTCCATTAAAATGCCTTCATTTAACCGGAAAATTTGATTTTTCGACATTTTTCAAAAATTTTAATTTATTTTGGCCTAGTTGTATAGTTGTATTTTCCTTCGTTATGGTTATTTTCTTTCCTTGCTAGAATAAATTTTGAATAAAGTGGTTTTAATTTTTTCAAAGTCGTGAATATTTTGACTCAACCCGAGTTTACTTATCTAATTTTACTCTAGCTAGTATCCTTAACGTGTTTAAGTCATGTTTTGCTAGGCTTTTATATAGGGAACTTTAAAACGCGAAAGTCTTAACTCTCACGGGTTAAGAACAAAAACTTTTCTCAAGTTCCTATAATTGACCCTAGAGAGTCGTTTATCAAGGGAACTTTAAAACGCAAATTCTAAACTTGAAAGAGTCTAAGAAGATGCAAGATCCTATACGCGACTCAAAAACCCAAAACATTGATTTAATTGGCTAAGCATCCACGAGTCTCATTCCTTGAGATTTTAAATTGTGGAGTACAAGAGATGATAGAGTCAATTATAAGTTTGGTATTCTTTCATGAATTTATGTGAGTTGATTATAAGCCTATTCTCCCATCGCTATTAAATAAATGAATGCAATAAATAAGGTCGTACGATATGAAAAATTACTTAGCTTCTAGCACAAGATCGTTTAAAAGTTGCTCGGTATTAATTAGAGTTCATAATCAAGGCATAACTTATTGAAGCGGGATGCGAAGATTGGCGAGTCCGAAAAGGCCCTAACAAGGCATGAGGGCTACATTTTGTTGCTAAAGATCCAAAAGTGATGTGAAGAATCATTTATCGAAAATAAATATGAGGATCGAGACACACGACGAAAAGCAAGTACTCCCCAAAAGATCATGGAGAAGTCTATCCAAAAAGTCCCTAACAAGGTATGAGGATAAATAGATCCAAGTCCTAAAAGGAGGCGGATCGTTGTATATCAAAGTCCAAAATAAAGATTGGAGAAAAATGAAGAAGTCGTGGTCCAAAGATGAAGAATCTCTCAAAACTTCAAGTGAAGAAATTCCTATTATGAAGAGAAGACCATAATTTCAAGAACGTCTCTCAAAGATTTGAAGTATGAAGTCGCTGCCAAATATCGGTCCGAGAAAGGTCTCAAATCGTGAAGCGAGTTATGCCAAGAAATGAACTTTATGAGGTCCCGAGAAGCAGTTTTAAAAGATTTTGTCCTTTAGCTAACTATTGATTAAATCGTCCCACTTTATTTTCAGCCTAAATAACTATCGAAATAAGTCAAACAATGCATCCTCGTGATCATTCAAGACAAGAATAAAATATAAGAGATACACCTAGGAATAAGGGAGTCTAAGTGAATAATTAGGCCACATGAGTTCGTGTTAGTTTGCTAACTTATAATAACAATGATCTCGTTTTTAAGCTTGGTATGGGGAACGTGAAACTTAAGAATGATGAACATTCATGACAACCTAAAACCCCAATGTAGGTCTTTGAATATTTTACTTGTTTTGCTCTTTTGGTTTCCTTAGTGTTTAGAATTTAATAAAGGCCAAGGTAGGTTATTTATGATGAGAAATGTAAACCGTGCTTTAAAATTAATGCATTGCATGAGGGCATGGTAATGGTTAAGTGTAGGGGATTTGATAGGTGTGAAAACACCCATCCTTTTACCACTTATTGCTTGCTAAAACGAGACCAAAACGCGTATTTAATGTCATTTGTTTGGAATTATGCGTGGTTTGTGTGTTTGTTGTGTTTTCAGAGCCAACCAGATAAATATTAAAGAAAACATGGGATTGCACGTGTTTTATCGAAGAAAAAGACGAAAAGACGAAGTCTATAGTCCAAGAGATGCAAAAGATTTGAAGTCAATGGGCCTATTTGAAGATTTATCGAAGAAAAGGACCAAAGATGGAAGATTTATATATGTAGAAGAACTCAAGTCTATTAAATGAAGAAATTAAAAGACGAGTTGAATTTATTCATCGACAAATCCCGAATCGAAATCGAAAACGTCAACTTTTCTGAAAAGACGAGAAGACAAAAAGAAAGGAGAAAGCCCACTCACCAACAAAAGCCGAGGCCTATAAATAGAGACCATCCTTCACATTTCAAGACTAGTTTTTCTTTCTGTTTCTTTTCTACTAGTTCGTAGGAACACCAACTCCATTAAGGAGTTTGGTGATTTTTATTTTTCTTTGATTCCTCCATAATATTGTAAGTTTAATCTTTCCTTTTGTTTGTTTGAATCTTAATCCTTAATACAAGTTTCCATTTAATCTTTCTTTCTTCTCTTGTTGATTCAAAGTTCTAAGTTTTTATTTAGTTTGATCTTCAAAAGTAAGTGGGTTTTGAGTTTTTGTAGATTTTGTTTGATGTTAATCATTAGTAAATGATTAGTGATTAAATTGGTTTAAGTTTTGATTAAAAACTTGATTGATTTTGGTAAAAATCGTGTTGTTATTTTGGTAAAAATCGTGTTGTTATTCTTTCCCTGTTCTTCGCGTTCTCTGTTTACCAAGATTCCGAACCAAGTGTTTTCAGTAAGTATTCCGGATGAAAAAATATTCCGGATGAGTAAGACATTCTGAATCAGTTATTAGTGTTAGTTATTCTGGATCAGCATTATTCCCAACGAGAGAAACATTCCGAATAAAGAGATATTCCGAATGAGTCCTTTGTTTTAATTTATTCCGAATCAGTCTTTCCATTTAGTTATTCCGAGTCAAGAAAACATTCCGAACCAAGGCCCTTCAATTTTATTCCGAACCAGAAGATATTCCGGATGAGTTGATCATTCCGGATAAAGAAGTTATTCCGAACCAATAAAGTATTCCGAACCAACAGATTTATTTCGGATCAGTTTTCTTTTGAGTATTCTGAATAAACATTCCGGATGAGCAGTTCAATTATTCCGCATCAGTTGAATATTCCGAACCAAGCTCTTTATTCCGAATAAACGTTTTTCTTCCAGATCAACATACATTCCGAATGAAGGAGTTTTTCGAATGAAGGATGTTTGGTTGAACATTCCGAATGAAGCAATTTCTAGATTATTCCGCATGAAGCAAATCATTCCGGATGAAGGTTTTTGTCTAATATATTCCGAATAAAGGTCATATTTCGGATGAAGGTTTTTGTCTAAATTATTCCGGATAAAGAAAGTATTCCGAACGAAGCTAATATTCCGAATCAGCTTTTTTTCCAAGTTAAGGTATTTACTGTTTTAAGTTTAATTCCAGCTTTATTATTAGTAATTGCTTTTAGATGATTTTTATTACTTTACACACTCACCTTTTAAGTAGATATAGATCAAAAGCTCCCCCTTTTAGTCACCAATTACAACAATTCCACTTTGAACCGTGATCGATTCGAGAAGATACCGAGAACGAAACAACGACAAATTAAATTAGGAACGAGCAACACAAAGAAAGATCTTGCAAAAGCTACATTTTTAATTAACTAAAATTCAGTTATTAGTTAGCTTAGCCATATACATGCATGACCAGTTTTACCTAGTTATGGAGGTACCATAACCATAACACTATTGGCACTAGTGTTATGACTTCACCACGGTGGAGTGATAGCTCGTGGCGTCCCTTTTCAGTTATTTGGCCATTTTATTATTATATTATCATGTGGGGGTATGGGTGCATCCTAGTTACATGTTTCAGTCAGGATTTCATGGTGAATGTGGTGTGTGCCTTGCATAATTCACAAGGAGCCGATCCCTCCTACCCACTTACCAGATAATTAGAGGTAACCCCTCTAACTGCATGATGAGGTCTCCCCTCCAAGTATTCATGCACGTTCTTGACCTCATGACCTATATTGGCTATTACGGTACATTAACTAATACAGATTTCCATAAGTGACATAAGCTACGTTTTTAGAACTAAAACCAGTTAACATGACAGACAACTAGGTTTTCCAAGACTTATTCATTTCCGCTGCCATTCATGCTATATATTCTTTGTATGATTCTATACTCTATGTTTTTTCATGCTTTATTGTATATCCGTGCACTGAACGTTATGCTCAGCCGTCTACTTTTCCATGTTCCCAAACGGCAGGTACCCAAGGACGCATGCAGGAACACTAGAGTATGTGCATTCTGATTGGAAGCTATCCGGCCTCTTTTACCTTATGCATTTATTCCTACTTTATCATACATTACTTCTTTTGGACATTGGTTAGTCCTTTCCATTTACGGTACTTATATTGCTTGTGTGTGAGTTACTAGACTACCGATGTTTGATTCCGGTATTTCTATTTATGGTCATGAATGTTTAGACATTTACCTTGCATGCTTTGATGATACGCCATAATTTACTGTAGCACTCTATCCTATTAAATGGGGTGTTACATGTAATATTGTCTTATTCAGTGGGAGGTATGAGCTTACCACCTTGTTAGTGACCCACTTAATTCCTAGATTGTCTTGAAATAACATCAAAGTTTTCTAAGCCTTGTTGCTTATTATTGTTGAAAGATAACTAGTCGCTTTTCTGATGTCGCTTCTCGAAATGTTATCTAAAAGTAGTTATGCATGATTGCTTATTAAACGATGAAGTTCTACATAATCCTTTTATACAAGCTTGATTTGAGTATGACTTAAATTATATTATATCTGTGAAACTTTAATATTATTCATATATGATGTTGTGCCATGCTCAAGTGGGAGTAATTATAGAGTGTGCAAGGTACAATACAATATGGCTAATAATATTCTACTAGGACTTATACATATTGATGTATGTTGTCTAATAGAGAATTCATGTTAAGAAATAATAAAAACTAATTCATCACATTACCTAAATGGTTTTGCTAATATGCATATGTTTTCTTTTAAAGACCTAATTCGAAGTATGTAAATTAAGTTGAAAATACTATTGAAGCCAAAAGTAGGCATTCAATAATACATTATTTATAATATGTTTATGTCTTAAAGTAAAGACATAAACGTGAACTTCCTTGAATAGTTCAAAGACTTATAAAATAAAGTAAGTAATTGACTTGTTGTGTCTTCATGTTAGGGCATATACAATAAAGTTATTAAAATTGTTCAATACATTATAAAGTAAATTTAGCGACTAAAATGTTATGTTTTCTTGTCGAAACATGAACATTTCTTGAAGTGCTAAAACAATCATACTTTATAGCATGCAATTGGCTTGAATATATTGTTTATGCAATTTGGTTTCACTAAATTAGAAAATATGTGAGCCACAGAGTATTAGGTTATCTAAAGAATTGTGATATTGTCTCACGATCGCAACACTATGTCTCATGTGTAAAATCAAATATTATTGTTATTATTTAATCCTTCATAACATTAACTACTCTCTCTCATATCTATGTGACAATCCGTCAATTTATGCTTGATATTTTATTCTCAAGTATAATTTAGAAAAATTATTTTAATGTTATATTATGAACTCACTCATTTTTGGGAAGAAATTTGGGTTTACGCCTTGAAGTAGCATCGACTACGTCTAAACCGGAGGATTCTACGTTACGTGCTTACATTTACATACACCGTTTTGGTGACAGTCCGACATTTCAGGAAATAAGTTTATCCGTAAATATTATTTTGGGATTTATATTTGTGTTGGTTCATAAACTCACTAATTTACGAGAAGAGATTAGGACTTACGTTAATAATTTAACGTCCTTTACGACTAAACCGGAAACCTTAGGATTACGTATTTACGTTTTCGAACTCTGATTTTGATGAGACAATTTTTATTAGATTCGTTTTGTGCCGTTGATTCGTAATTTATAAAAATGTTTTTCGTAAAACGACCGGAGGGCACGCAAATCGAGGAAACTAGAATCGAGGAATACCCGTAAATTAGTGGGATGGGACAAAACAAGTTTATCCCACTGATAGGTGTGTAAACACCCATCCTTTTACCACTTAATTCTGGCTAAAACAAGACCAAAACACGTATTTAATATCATTTGTTTGGAATTATGCGTGGTTTTTGTGTTTATTGTGTTTTCAGAGCTAACCGGATAAATATTAAAGAAAACATGGGATTGCACGGGATTTATCAAGGAAAAAGACTCAAGATAAAGTCTATTGTCCAAGAGATGCAAAAGATTTGAAGTCACTAGGCCTATTCGAAGATTTATCGAAGAAAAGGACTAAAGACGGAAGATTTTCATAAGTCGAAGAAACTCGAGTCTATTTAACGAAGAAATCAAAAGACGAGTTGGATTTAATCGACGACAAATCCCGAATCAGAATCGAAAACGTCAACTTTTCTGAAAAGACGAGAAGACAAGAAGAAAGGGAGAAAGCCCACTCACCAACCAACCACTAGGAGTATAAATAGATACTCCCTTCACATTTTAGGGAGTTAGCTTCATTTTTCTTTTTCCCAGTACCTTAGGTTCGTTCCTTAACCAACTCCATTAGGGAGTTTGGTGATTTTTCTTCTTTCTTTCAATCTTGTAAGTTTGATTCAATACTCTTGTTACTTTTCCTTTAATTAATCCATTCCATCTTTCTATTCATCTTGTTCTTCATCATTTTTATTGCAAGTTTCTAAGTTTCTTATTTGATTCAAGTTTGATTTCAAAAAGTTGTTGATTTAGTGTTTTTATTGGTGGGATTTGTTTCTTATGGTATTTAAATGATTTGTGTTTATTTTGGTAAAACCTTTTTGAGTATTTAGTTTGATTTTGAGTAAAATCCGTGTCCCCTGTTTACTCGTTGCTGCTACTGTTCTTCGTGCCCAGACTTTCCGAACAAGACCGATATTCCGAATAGACTTGCTCCCGTTTGCTTTACTCGGAATATTTCAATTATTCCGAGTAGAGGTTTTATTTCTTCTTTATTCGGAATATCCCAGATATTCCGAATAGCTCATATTTTCCGCATAGAAGTTCATCTTTCCGCATAGACCCGATTTTCCGATTAGAGTCATTTTTCCGCATAGGGTATGTTTTTCCGAATAAGCAATTTTTTCCGAATAGCATAATTTTTCAGAATAGCCATATTTTTCCGCATAGAGATTATTTCCGAATGGCCAAGTATTCCGAATGGACATATTTTTCCGCATAAAGATGTTTTCCGCATAAGGCAAGTTTTCCGATTAGCACCCTTTTTCCGCATAAGCTGATTTATTCCGAATAGCCCTTGTATTCCGAATAGAGCTACTTTCCGCATAGGCCATCTTTCCGCATAAGGATTATTTTCAGCATAGGGCATTTTTCAGTAAGAGTATTTTTCTACTTTATCATTTATTTGTTTTTATCTACTGTTCCGGCTTTAATCTTTATTTGCCTCATTTATTTAGAATAGAAAACCAAATCCACTTTTTGTCACCAAGAACAAATCATTCCACTTTTAACTGAGATCAATTCGAGAGAACTTTAATCTGAACCCCTTGCAAACCTGTGTATCAAATGGCGCCGCTGCCGGCTCTTCTCGTTAAGATCAAAAGTTTTTTGTGAGAATTTGGATTTTGGGATCCGTTCCCCGTGAACGTTACTTTTTCACAAAAATTTTCAAAACCACTAAAAAAATATAAAATTTTCAAAAAAAATCCTAAAAAATAAAAAACAATAAAAACCAAAAATATTTTTGCTTTGTTTTTCTTTGTTCGTTCTTTTGCAGGTGTATGCGCACTCGATCCACGTCTTATCAAGAGCCCGAGCCTCTCGATAACTCAGACATGGCTGGTGTACAAAACAACAATAACATACCACCTCCGAACAACAATAATAACAACAACAACAACATGAATAATAATAACAACAATGAGCACCTTCCGGATAACCGCCCCATGATTGAATTGCTGCAAGCTCATATTGATGGCAACACGGATCCAATTGTCATCCCTCCAATTGCCGCCAACAATTTCGAGCTTAAATCAGGCTTTATCCAGATGGTCTCCGCTCAACCGTTCTTGGGACGAACCATTGACGACCCACATGACCATATCAAGAGATTTCTACAACTCACCAACACGGTCAAGCTCAATGGTGTACCACAAGAGGTTATAAGGTTACAACTTTTTCCCTTTTCTTTAGAGGGACAAGCCCGGCATTGGCTTGCTAAGGAACCGCCACAGAGTATTCTCTCGTGGACGGATTTGGAAACAAAGTTTATCGACTACTTTTTTCCACCCACTCGTACTACCGCTTTGCGGAATGAGATTATAACCTTTGAACAAAAGTACGATGAGTCATTCAGTGAATCTTGGGATCGCTTTAAAGATCTTTTAAGAAAATGCCCACAACATGGTTTTACCAAAGTACATCAAATCAATACTTTTTACAATGGTTTAAGCATGAATGACCAAGATTCACTGAATAGTGCCTCGGGGGGTAATTTATTGGCTAAGACTTCCAATGCTGCTTGGGACATCATTGAGAATAAATCTCGTGTGCAAACCAAGAGTGTTAGGACTAATGTTGCTAGTGCTAGCACTAATGACAGCGACAAGCGACTTGACAAAATCACTACGCTTCTTGAATCGCTTGTCACCCACACCGTCAGCAACAACAACAGCAACAACGCCAAAAACGCTCAAGTGAACGCTGTCAGCCAACCTTGTGAGATATGCGGTGGTCCCCACTCTTACACAACTTGTACCGCCACCCAAGATTACCCTGCTGAGAATGTGAATGCGGCATATGGCACCTATCAACAACCTGCTTATCAAGCAAAACCTCAAGGTGACCGTAACTTGCTTAGCTACCGCAGCAACAACTATCTTTCACCACCTGGTTTCCCTCCTGCCAACCCAAACCAACAACAAAACCTTAATCGCCCTCCTCAACAACAACAACAACCTCGACAACCATACATCCCTCCTCACAAGCAACAACAACCGCCTCAACGAAATAACCAAGTCTACCAACAACCTGCTTACCAACCACCTGCATATAATGCTCCTCTCAACCAACCCACCGCTCTTCACCAAGAAGTGGAAACTTATATGAGGACTAACGATGCGATAGTGGGAAATCTTCAAAGAGAGGTGCTCAACCTGAAGGCAGATTTGGTAAAGCAAGGAAATGATTTGAGAGCCGATATGAGAACTACGTTGGATAGCCAAACTAATGATCTGAGGAACATGATGGCTAGTTTCTTCCAAAGTAGTCAACCCTCTTCTTCGGGTACTCTTCCGAGTAACACCGTTGCAAACCCAAGAGGGGAGATGAAAGCAATCACTACTCGAAGTGGTAAAGGTACCAAGGAACCCGAGCTTCCTATACCTCCACCGGTGGTTGTGACTAAGGAGAACGAGTCGCCTGCTCCTATTCCTCCTCCTTCTCCTTCCCCAATTTCTCCACCTCTTCCTTCTACCCCTCCTCCACCCGTGGTTGTGAGTGATCCTATTCCTTTAAATCCTTCCTCTTCTTCCAATATACCTTATCCTTCAAGGTTGAGGAAAGAGAAGCAAAAGAGCAAGGATGATATTCAGGTTTCGAATTTCCTTAAAATGTTCAAACAACTGAATTTCAATATCTCCTTCGCTGAGGCTCTCGCTCACATGCCCAAATACGCCAAAATGTTTAAAGATCTTCTGAGCGACAAGGAAAAGCTCCTCGACATTGCCAACACCCAACTTAATGAGAACTGCTCTGCAGTGCTCTTAAGGAAATTGCCAACCAAGCTTGGTGATCCGGGTCGTTTTCTTATCCCTTGCAATTTCCCGGGAGTAGAGAATTGCATGGCCCTAGCCGATCTAGGTGCCAGTATTAATCTCATGCCTCTAAGTGTTTGGAAACAATTATCTCTCCCAGAGCTAGTCCCCACTAAGATGACTTTGGAATTGGCCAACCGTACGGTTGCTTATCCAGTGGGGATAGCCGAAGATGTTATTGTAGGAGTCGACAAATTCACCTTTCCTGCTGATTTTGTTGTCGTCGACTACGAAATGGACCCCCGTGTGCCACTCATTGTTGGTCGTCCATTCTTGAGGACCGGTCGCACTCTTATTGATGTTGAAGCCGGTGAGCTTATCATGAGAGTGGGTGACGATAAAGTAGTCTTCAACATGGGAAAGTTGTCCAAACAACCTTATTCATATGAGAGTGTTAATTGTATTGATGTTCTCGATGAGGCTTGTGAAGAACACTTTAATGATGCTTGCAAAAGTATTCCTACCTCTCTTCCTAATGTTGAGACCGTGTCCTCTATTGATTCATCGTTGTCTCTATTTAGAGATAGTGATTTATTCTGGAACAATCTTGAAGCTACCATGGGAGATGCGAATTTAGCTACTAATGATTCTCCCACCGAGGGGGATGAAGACATGAATTTCTTTGACAATCTTCTCACCGAAGACACTCCTTCGCCTCCATCTTCCACGGTCATTGCTATCGATGCCACGACTTTGCAAACGCCACCCGTCGAAAATCCTCCAGATTTGGAACTTAAGGAGTTGCCGCCATATCTCGAGTACGTGTTCCTTGACGACAACAAAAAGTCGCCCGTCATTATTACGAAGGATTTGAAAGATGAAGAGAAGACTCGCCTCGTCGCTGTGTTGAAAGATCATAAGAAGGCTATTGCTTGGAAAATCTCGGATATTCGTGGAATTGATCCTCATTTCTGCACACACAAAATTCTCATGGAGGACGACTTTAAGCCCACTATTCAAAGCCAACGAAGGGTGAATCCAAAAATACATGAAGTCATCAAAACAGAGGTTCTCAAACTTCTTGATGCGGGTATGATTTACCCTATTTCGGATTCACCATGGGTTAGTCCAATTCATTGTGTGCCCAAGAAGGGCGGAATAACCGTTGTTCCCAATGAACACAACGAGTTAATTCCCACTCGTCTCGTTACTGGGTGGAGACTTTGTATAGACTACCGCAAACTCAATGATGCCACGAGAAAGGATCATTTCCCTCTACCTTTTATGGACCAAATGCTTGAACGCTTAGCCGGTAATGAATATTACTGCTTTCTTGATGGTTTCTCGGGTTATTTTCAAATACCCATCGATCCCCAAGATCAAGAGAAGACTACATTCACTTGTCCCTATGGCACTTTTGCTTACAAAAGAATGCCTTTTGGCTTATGTAATGCGCCCGGGACTTTCCAACGGTGTATGTTAGCTATCTTCCATGACATGGTTGAACAAACCATGGAAGTCTTCATGGATGATTTCTCGGTCTTCGGGGATTCTTTCTCTTCTTGCCTTGCCAATTTGGAACGTATGCTAAAAAGGTGCGAAGACACTCGCCTTGTTCTAAATTGGGAAAAATGCCATTTTATGGTAAAAGAAGGCGTCGTGCTTGGACATAAGATCTCGAAAGCCGGTCTTGAAGTTGACCGTGCTAAAGTCGATGTTATCGCAAAATTGCCTCCACCTTCAACTGTGAAGGGTGTGAGAAGTTTCCTGGGTCATGCGGGCTTCTACCGTCGATTCATCAAAGATTTTTCTCAAATCGCTCGCCCGATGACCCACCTCTTGGAAAAGGATACTCCCTTTATCTTCTCCAAAGAGTGTCTTGAAGCCTTCAACTCGCTTAAGGATAAGCTAACTAAGGCACCCGTCTTGGTTACCCCTAATTGGGAGCTTCCCTTTGAGTTGATGTGTGATGCTAGTGATTTTGCTATTGGAGCGGTTCTTGGACAAAGAGTGAACAAACACTTCCAACCGATCCATTACGCTAGCAAGACAATGACTGGGGCACAATTGCATTATACGACAACCGAAAAAGAGCTTTTAGCTGTTGTCTATGCCTTTGAAAAGTTTCGGCCCTATCTTGTCCTTTCCACCACCATCGTGTATACCGATCATTCCGCGCTGAAGTACTTGTTGACAAAGCAAGATTCCAAACCAAGACTTCTTCGCTGGGTTTTGCTGCTCCAGGAATTTAAAATCGAAATTCGCGATAAAAAAGGAGCAGAAAACTTAGCCGCGGATCATCTCAGCAGACTTGAGGATCCATACCAAGGGGATCATCCGACCAAAGAAATCAATGATTCTTTTCCCTTGGAGACCTTAATGTCTATAAACTCGAAGTCGAATGAAACCCCGTGGTTTGCGGACTTTGCAAACTATTTGGCGGGTGGAATTCTCAAGGAAGGGTTGACGTCCCAGCAAAAGAAGAGGTTCTTCACCGACATTAAGACTTACTTTTGGGATGACCCTTACCTATTCAAACAATGTGCCGACTTGATTATCCGCCGATGTGTTGATGGACCGGCAGCGTCTGAAATCCTTAATGCTTGCCACAAAGGACCCACCGGTGGTCACTTTGGTCCCAACTACACCGCAAAGAAAGTGTTTGATTCGGGATTTTATTGGCCCTCCATATACCGTGACGCTCACGATATGGTCAAACGATGTGATGTTTGCCAAAAGCAAGGCAAAATCACACATAAAGACGAGATGCCTCAGAATTTTATTCAAGAGTGTGAAATTTTTGATGTTTGGGGTATCGACTTTATGGGGCCATTCCCTTCTTCTAAAGGAAACAAATACATCCTTGTTGCCGTTGACTACGTTTCAAAGTGGGTTGAAGCCAAAGCTTTGCCTACTAATGACGCAAGGGTGGTTTGTAACTTTTTGAAAGCTCTATTCGCTAGATTCGGTGTGCCTCGCGCCATTATTAGTGATCGTGTGACTCATTTCTGCAATGACCAATTTGCTCGAGTCATGGCTAAGTACGGTGTAAACCATCGTCTTTCCACAGCCTACCACCCACAAACTAATGGCCAGGCCGAAATATCCAACCGAGGTCTTAAGCGAATTCTTGAAAGGACCGTGGGAGAGCATCGTGCCTCATGGGCGGATAAACTTGATGATGCTTTGTGGGCTTTCCGTACTGCTTACAAGACCCCGATCGGCTGTACGCCTTATCGTCTTGTGTACGGGAAAGCGTGCCACCTCCCCATTGAGTTGGAGCACAAGGCTTATTGGGCCTTGAAGTGGGCTAATTTTGATATTAACAAAGCCGGTGACCTACGCAAGATCCAACTCAATGAGCTAACTGAACTTCGGAATGAGGCTTACGAAAATTCTTTGATCTATAAGGAAAGGACTAAGCTCATTCACGACTCCAAGATCAAAAACCGAGAGTTCCATGTTGGAGACAAAGTCTTACTTTTTAACTCTCGGTTGAAAATCTTTTCGGGCAAGCTCAAATCTCGTTGGTCCGGCCCATTCACCATTGCCCAAATTTTTCCATATGGTACTCTCGAGCTCGCTCAACCTAATGGACCGAATTTTAAGGTGAATGGCCAACGAGTGAAGTTGTACTTTGGTGAGGACACTTCTCACGAGGTGATTCCATACCTCACCACGTTCCCCATGAACTGAATTTGGGTCGAGTCAGGCTCGTGACTCGGTTATCAAAAACAAGCGCTCCTCGGGAGGCAGCCCGAGTATCTATCCCTTTAACCCCCTAAGTGTAGGGGAGGACCTATTTTGGTCGTTTGTGTTTGGTGATGTGATTACAGGGATAACTGCAATCTTGGAAATCTTTGAAGAACCGTGCTCCCGTGTTATCCGAAATCCGGTTCCATCTCTTAACTATCGTGATTCAATTTTCTTCATACTCACATTTGAAATTGATCACTTTAGTCGTCTCTTCCTTAACTTGAGTTAACCAACGTGCACAATGTCATAAGTGTAGGGGAGACTTTTCCCACATGCTTAAACATTGAGGACAATGTTTATCTTAAGTGTAGGGGAGACTTCTATCGAAGTTTTAAGTGGACTTTTCCATGAAAATGCCTTCAGTTAACCGAAAAATCCTATTTTTCAACATTTTTCAAATTTTTTTATTAACTTTGGCCATTTAGTCGTAATTTTTAAATTCTTATCGTTGCTTTCATATGTATATATCCCGCAATAAAGTCAAAAATATTAATAAAGTGGTGTAGCTAGTTTAGAAGTCTTTGATCTATTAGGCCCGTTGCGTTTATTTTGACTCAACCCGAATAGACTTATCCAAGTTTATTCTAGCTAGTATCCTTAACCATGTAGACCTTAATCGGTTTATTAGGCTAAGTGTCCACGAGTCTCATTACTTGAGATTTTAAATTGTGGAAGACGAGAAATGATAGAGTCAATTATAAGTCGGTATTCTTGCACAAGCTCACTTGGTGTAATTATTTGCCTATTCTCCCATCACTTGCTAATAATTTATCTGCAATAAGTAAGGTCGTACGATTTGAAAAGTTACTTAGCTTCTAGCCCAAGATCGTTTAAAAGTTGCTCGGTAATGACGAGAGTTCATAGCCAAGGCATAACTTATGAAGTGGGGCGCGAAGATTGGCGAGTCCGAAAAGGCCCTAACAAGGCATGAGGATTCAATTTTATTGCTGAAGATCCAAAGTGATGTGAAAAGCATTATTCCTGTGACACCCGTGAAAATGCCGTATGATGCTAAGTTATTGTCTCAAGAGCTCTTCAGTATGAGCATCTCTCTTAAGTTGTGGCTCACTTGTGGATGTGATATCCCGAGCCCAACATTATTTATTTAATCCTATTTTACGTATATTTTTGAAATTTTTAAGAATTTTTATCGTGGAATTATTTGACGGTTTAAGTTGAAACCAACGTTTACGGTCGTAATTTAACGTTTGACGATTTAAGAAGAACCGATGACGACTACGATACCGACGGATGCCCAAAATTTACATTTTATTATCGATTGATCGATATTTGAGTTTTTCGAGATTTTATTTTTATTACGTGTTAAGTCGAGTCGGAACCAAGTGTATATTCGTTTTGTGTGCGTTTAAACCATTTAAAAGTATTTTGAGGTAGCCGGGACGAAACCCGACTCTCGTAAATTTATAAAAACTTACTAGGTACCATTTTTGCCATCTTTAAAAGTCATTTTTCAACAAAGGCCAAAAGAAAACTAATATTACACAATCTACCCTCCCCACCATATAAAAGGCCAATTTTACACACACACCACTCATTTTTCATTTCAAAACACACACACTCTCTCCCTTTTCTCTCTAGGCCGCCGGCCTACCACCACCATCACCTTAGATCCGCCACAAAAACTTGATTTTTGACAAATCCAATCAAATACCACCTCTTGTTTCATCATTGTAAGTAATCTAATCCATTAAAAACACACATGCAACATCTTTGATTTTTCCAAAAATTTATAATTTTTCAAAAATGGATTTTGATCAAATTAAATGGTACACATGTTTAATTCATGTGTTAATAATGTTAATTCACCTATAAAACAAGATGGGGGTTATGATTTGTGTCTTCCACAGCCCCTAAAAGCCACGAAATTTTTGGGGTTTTGGGTGTGTTCAAGGTGTTTGATGAAATGTGTTGTGGGGTTGTGTCTAAAATGGTGTTTTTAGTGTTTTTAAATTGTTTAAACACATTGCATGCTTGTTTTTAGGATTTTGATTTATGAGGTTGATGATCAATAGGGGATTAGGACTGAAAATATGATTTGGTTGTGATTAGGGAAGCTTAGGATGATGCCTAGAGGTGATAAATAGGTTTGGAATCGAGCCTAAGTATGATTTTGGTATGGTTAAAATTAGGCAGAAAGTTTAAGACATTTTTGTAAAAATAATTTTTCCTACAGGTCTAGATAGTTAGATATAGTTATGGAGTGTCTTCTTAGCTTTAATTTGGTATAAGGTAGAGCTCGTGACTCCAAACGAGCCAAAAGTTATGAGGTTTTAAAGATCGTGTACCGGGAGACGAGAACTTTCATAATCCAAATTTATGTTTAGTTTTAGTCAAATCCCGAGGACCACAAGTATGAATTGGTAAAAGGTCAAAGGTCAAATTTTGGTCACAAACCTGTGTAATTGAGTCTATAAGTGGACTTAGGAGTCAAAGAGGTCAAAGGTGCATTTCAAATAGGTCAAAGAAGTCCAAGTTGGTCGAAGTACAATTTCAGTCCGAAAAATGTAGGTTTAGTAATGTGTTGAGTAACGGGTCGTAAAAGCGAAAACTTTTAATGGGATTAAAAATGGGTTTTCTACAGGTCTTATAGTATTTTTGAGAATTTTCTCAAATTTTATGAAAATGGTTAAGTATAGTAAAACAGTCCGTACTTTTGGTAAGTATCGGCGAAACCGTAAAATGGATAGTAACTTTAATAACATTGATAAATGGTATAAGTCTAGTAACAACTATTTGTTTGACTTTGGCGTGAGTTTTCATAAGCATTGAGTGTGTTTGCATTTGCGTGTGTTTAGTACAATAATGTACGCGGAGTATTGATTTGGTTTACGTACCTTGATTTTTAGGTCAAGTGTTTGATTTCCCCGGGCATCCACGTCGTCGGTGACATTTCTCGTTACGTCTTCGCTAGAACTACTACTACTACGCCAGGTGAGTCTATAGCCTCGCTCTTTACTTTATTCAAATGTTTTTAACCCGCGAGGGGGATACATGCTATTTAAATGAAAATGAACATAAGGCTTGAATGATTGTTGGACCCGAATGTTGCCTCGAAATTGTGTTGAGTACCTAGTTGCAAAAGTCCCTAAATTCATGAACTATTAACTATTGTCTTGCCCTTACGAAGGGGGAAATAGCCGCTTATACAATTTGTAGTACTACGGGGCTAACGACCCAATGCTAGCCGAGAAGCTGTACGTTGAGTAAGTTCTGCGGTAGATTATCTTGTATGAGAGATAAGGTATAATTGCAACTGATGCCTTTAGAAGGGGCACTGGTTTCATCTGAATCACGCCGGTAATTATTACGCGGGTGATTGAGTTAACGGATTAGTGTCATGAGCTTAAACACAATTGTCATAACCTTGAAAATAGATTGTGAGTACGACAATGCTATTGAATGATCATGATTGGTTTTAATACTTATGTTCAACTGATGTTTTGATAAACCTATAGATTCGCTCAACCTTTGTGTTGACGATTTTAAGCATGTGTTTCAGGTAACCAAGATTGTTAGCAGCGGAGCATGCGAGGATGGAAGTTGTGGTGGCTTGGCGGTCTACTTTGTTTTCCTCCCTTTTTGCACTTAAAAATTTTATACTATGTCATGTGAATGAAAATGTATTTTTGGGTTGAGATTCAGTGGGGACCTAAACGCAAACTCTGTATTGTATTCTTTTGGGGTTTGGAAAATAGTAGACATGTACATTTTAACTATGTTTAAATAATGTCAAGACTTTTACGTCTTTTGAGTCGTTTGATATATCTTGTGTGCGATGATAACTGTGTAGCACCCAAATGTTGTAGTTCCGCTGCGCATAGCATTTGTGGGGGTGTTACAGATTGGTATCAGAGCCATGAGTTATAGAGAACTAGGTCATTTTGAAAAATCCTAAACTATAACTTTTGGTGTCGTAAGAAATTGTCCAAGCACACAACTATCCTGCATGGCTCCGGTAAGAATTCTTTAGCATTGCTTTATATTTTAGATGTATCCCTCGAAATTGATATGAATTCCCTAAGTATTTAGTAAGTAAATACTTTGAGATATATATATTGAGATATATTGTTTTGTACGTTGAGTACTTATCATCGTAATTTGCGAATTCTTGTAAGATTATCTTATATGTTGCATGTAATTGGCATAACGGGCTACATTGCATTACATGGCAACACCGCGTTGTAATCATACGTGTATGTAGGAATGGTTGTATGTATAAGTATGTATATACTATGGTATTTAAAGGCATTTCACGTGAAGCAATGGTCCTTGAGTAATTATCGTACATTAAAATGCGGTTTCGTTGAGATTTCGGCTTAACCGCTAATTATCCATCTTGATAATTAATTTATTGTTCGAATAACCGAGTGTGAACCTCGTTTGATATCCTAGATATGTAAATGATGCTTCGTAACATATTTTATATCGACTAGGTCGATCTCGATTGTCGTTATCGCACCGTGATGTGTCATTTTGAACATTTTCTTTTGAAACGTAATTTACTTACGTATTACTTTATTTCCTTTATTCCTAATGGGTTTGATATGTTAGTTCACGTAACTATAACATAGACGAAGTATAATCGACGATGCGTACATCGGGGCGGCGAATCATGTGTGTATATTATGAAACATGGTTGAGGCGTGTTGCCATTTAATCATTGCTTACTATTCTACTTGAATTTAAAGATGTGTTTTAAAATAGACTGGCGTTGTGATCAAGCGCGATAACTTGGAATTTGGTTGGTTTTTGTGTTAATTTTGTGGAGTACGATTTCGAGACTCATCCGAGGCCGATAACAACATTTAGTTGACATACGTATTCTCGTCCCATTCATTTCATTTTGTTTTGTTGATTCATTATTTTGATGTTAATATTTTACATGACGAGGTCCGGCATTTGTGCAAGTTAAGTAAGCATCGAACTTTGTTGATTGAATGATTTAAACATAAAGTGTTTTATATATTTAATATTTGGTGAATGAAACTTTCGGATAAAAATGACGTATGATGTGTTTTGTAACAAGTAAAATTCACTCTAAACGGTAAATTTTATAAAGAGAGAAAGGCACGTAGCCAAGGTTTGATACAAAAGCACAAAGAGTAAATCAAACAAGGACACATCCCTTGTTGACAAACTTTGGCAAATCAAAAAACATATGGCATTGGACAATACCCAAGCTCATAATACAAATATTAGATACAATCCAAGGAAAACAAGTATAAACAAAACCTGAACCCTAGATTACAAACTAATACTACCAATTGCACTCCATTAGACAACCAATTCCAATTGCTTAGCCATATGAGAGGTCTACTTCAGAATACATGGACTACTTGAATCAACCCATAAGGAAGCATCCAAAATAGCCCAATCCATCCCCCATAGAACACACTCAAAAGCTAAGCAATATATGGAAGCAGGCAATAGAAAACCTGCATAAACTAAACTGGAGTACAAATACCATCAAAGGAAGAGCCAGAGTAGCCGTATGAACCATTTTGCCTCCTTAAAAAGCCCTCTCAAGTAAAACCCAGTGGGAAACCAAGAAAGGGGAAAAAGAGTACAACAATAGCTCATACCTTCCTTTACCACCTGATGAAAACAGCAGCAAGCTATGAAGTAACCAGGCTGCTCAAATAACTATAACCATCGTCTAGAAAACCTTCGTTCCACCACAGAAAGCAGCAAACCTGGGCAAAACAGGACAAACCAAGCACAAACCATATACCTTGCAAGCTCAGCCTAAGCTCACAAGCCCAAATAACAGCAAAAGATTTACCTATCATCAATATCCATGAAAACCGACACATCAACCCCTTTCTTCGACAGCAGGTCAGGAAGATCCCAAAGCCTTGCAGCAATGCCTACATCCGTAGACCAGGTAATGGGCAGACCAAGGAGTTTGAGCCTGACAGTGTTAAAAATATGATAGAACAGACAATCCACAGGCCTAAACACCTTAGCAAACAGCCTTGAGTTTCTTTCCTGCCACAAGAAATAAACCGAAGCTCCGAACACCAACCTTTGGATGATACTCCATATAGACTTACTAGCTTTCCTGGAACAAACAGCAGACACAACTTCTGCCCAAACATTAGAAATATTACCAAGTCTCGACAAAGGTTTCAACCTGTTCCATATATCACTAGAAAATGTACAATCAAAGAACAAATGTGAGATGGATTCTAACTCAGCATTACACAGAGGGCATGTGACGACATCCACATGAAACCACCTAGAAAGCCTATCCTGAGTTGACAGTCTACCCCTAAGAGCAAGCCACAAGATAAAGGAATGTCGTGGAATACATTCGCCAAACCAGACATGATTGCTCCACATAACCTCAGGACAATTGTCTCTTAAACATTTCGACACCTCTTTCGCACAGAAGTCCACCTTTTTGTTATTCTTATCAAACCAAATAGCCTTATCAGCTTCTTCACTTAGAGTAGGAGACGAAAAATCAAGGGAACTCTTATCCTTTCTATTCCACACCCTAGGCCAAGACCAACCATCCACACCTATCCTATCAGCAACTTTGTCCTTCACATTAAAGCCACTAGACATCTTAAGATCATCAGAGATTAAGACCCCTAACACTCCTTTCTCGTGCCACTTATCAACCCACATAAAACAATCTTTTCCATTTCCAAGCTTAACACCCACAAAATTTTTAACAGAATCTCTTAGGGAGAGGATATGCTTCCAAGACCACGAGGCATGACTGGGAACTTGACAATCCCAAATGCTACCACCCTTAAGTCTATAACAGTTTATCCACCTAACCTATAACGAGTCCTTTCTACTAAAAACATTCCAAAGATGTCTAGCCATCATACTTATATTCATGTTTCTAGTAGACCTAATGCCCAACCCACCCTGACACTTAGGCCTACAAACATCTTTCCAAGCCACACTAGTAAAACCTTTTCTTCCTTCATCAAACCCCCACAAAAAGTTTTTTAAAACTCTATCAATGCTATAACATATGTGTTTTGGCAAGACAAACATAGAACCCCAATAAACACTGAGGGAAGATAAAACAGAGGAAATCAACTGTAATCTCCCCGCATATGACAGGTACCGATTCCTCCAATCTAACACTCTCACTTTGACATTATCAACTAGAAGTCTACAGTCCTCATTGCGTAATTTCTTAGTGATCATAGGCACACCTAAGTAACGTATAGGTAATGATCCTTCCCTAAAAGGCAAAGCAAGGCTTATCCTAGACTTGATATCACTAGGGACATTGTTAAAATAAGCAGTACTCTTCTCCATACTAGGGTATAGGCCAGAACACATACTAAATTCATCCAATCCCCTCCTAAGGATACTAGCCGAGAGCTCATCCGCATGACAAAGGAGTAAAAGATCATCAGCAAAACACAAGTGTGTTAGATTCAGATCTTTACATCCATAATGGAACTTAAACCTTTTATCTAACCTTATATGTCTCTTAATCATTAAATTTAAAACCTCCATAACTAAAGTAAAGAGATAGGGTGATATAGGATCACCCTGTCTCAAACCTCTTCCACTTTTGAAAAACCCGTGAACCTCCCCGTTTATACATAGAGAAAACGAGGCAGTTGTTAGGCAAACCATAATCCAGTTAATCATTGTTTCATGAAATCCAAACTTAACTAGAATAGTTTTAAGAAAATTCCAGTTAACAGTATCATACGCTTTCCTAATGTCAACTTTAAAAGCACAATTCATAGCCCCTGTAGTTCTCTCATAACCTGCCATAAGTTCTTGCGTTATTAAAATGTTATCACTGATATGTCTACCCGGTATAAAGGCACATTGATTCCTATCAACCAACCCATCTAATCCCTCCTTAAGTCTATTGGTAAGAACTTTACTAATACATTTATACACCACATTGCAACACGCAATTGGTCGATAATCAGCAAATTTCCTAGAAACCTTAAGTTTAGGGATAAGAGATACCAGATTGGTGTTAAGTTCACCGAGAAGTTTCCCCGATTTAAAGAACTCTCTCACAGCATCACAAACATCTGGGCCGACAACACTCCACGCCTTTTTGAAGAACTTTGAAGTGTAACCATCCGGGCCAGCAGCTTTGTCATCCTTGATATCAAACATGGCAGTCTTCACTTCTTCGTCCAAAACAGGCCTGATCATAGCTTCAGCAATCACCGGGTCAAGCTTCTTAGAAAAAAGATCATCAACATCTTCCATCTCAATAACACCAACATCACACTGGAAAAGATTCTTGTAATAATCAACAAAGGGGCCATAGATGTCATTCCCATGAAATGTGTTGCCCTCCTCATCACAGACCACTTCAATCCTACGCCTGCTAACCTTGCTTTTAAGAAACTTATGAAAGAATGCTGTGTTAAAGTCGCCTTCACGTAACCACTCAATTTTAGTCTTCTGCTTGAGAACCCGCTCTTCATCAATAACCGCATCGTGATATGCCTTAGAGAACAATCTCTCCTCTTCCCTTAGCAAAGGATTAAGAGGGTCTTGATCGAGTCTACGCTGAACTTCACCCAACTCAGCCTTAAGCAAACTAGCTTTCTGGTAGACATTACCGTTATCTCTATTGAGCCTTCTCATATATCTCTTCATATTCTTCAGTCTTTTAGCCAGAACAAACATCGAGTATCCTCTGACATCCACAAACCAATTTTCTTGAACCATAGGAAGGAAACCCTCCTTCTCAGCAAGAAAGTTCATAAACCTAAAGGACATTGGTTTAGAAACAGTAACCTCCGGGAAGACAACAAGAGCTGGGCAGTGGTCCGAAGATAAGTACGGAAGGAAATTGGCATAACACCTACCAAACATCCGAGTAAAGCCCTCATTGCACATGACTCTGTCCAGTTTCTTTAGGATACCAGTACTTGGATCATTCCTCTTCTCGATCCAAGTGTAAAAGAAGCCATGACCACACAAATCATCAACCTCCAAAGAGCGAACACATTCACGGAACTCTTCCATACCACCAACTCTAGAACTATAACAGCTAGAGCTTTCCTCAAACGACATAAGGACGTTAAAGTCTCCAAGTAATAACCACGGAGAGTCACCTATATCCCTCTTATAATCCACCAGATTCTTCCATAATAACCGCCTGCTTTTCTCAAAGATCTCACCATAGATGAATGAGACAAAGAACTTACTCTGAGTACTAACAAAAACTACTTCAAAATGCATAACCTGATCTATTTGTGAGACCAACCTAGCATTTATAACAGACGGGTCCCATCCGACTGCAATCCTACAACCCTTCTTACTGTCCACTGAATTAGAAGCCCAAGACCAACTACCAAAGACCTCATCACAGGCAGAGTTAACAAACTTCTTCCTAAGCCTAGATTCAATAATACCAAACATACAAATACCATTATCCTTAATCAAATCCTTAACCTGTTTCTGTTTAAGGGTAGAATTCAACCCTTGAACATTCCACGCAGCAATTTTCCCTATCATTGAAAATTTGAAGGATCAGATGCCACACCCCCTTGAATATCTATCATAGACACGTCATTCACATTACTAACTTCATCCTTCGACACAAATTCCGCTGTAGCATTAGAAACACCTTCTACATCAGCAAAGTGTCCATTAATCCTATCATTATCAATAGCCTCTAGTGCATCATCGAAGTATTCCAGCATGTCATCTGACCACGTGGCTTTAACCTCATCAGTCAATGGCACGCCCGAGAATACAAATAGATCCACCTTTAGCTTGTCTCTTTCCCATTCCATCATGCTCACCTTATCCGTTTCTTTCTTAATAGCCTGCTCATAAAATTTGGTATAAGCAGCCGTGTTCTTCTTACCCCCACATTCATCCACTATTCTCTTTTTAGCGATCCTAGTAGCATTTTCATGAAGAGTTTCATTAGACGCAACAATCTTATCCTGAAGACTCTCAATCTTACTCTTAAGGATGCTATCCTGAGAATTTGCCTCAACTCTCATACTACTGACCTTACTTAAATAGTATTCCAATTCCTTTACCGACCACTTACTCTGTTCCTCCTTTGAAATTATGAAACCCTCATTACACAAGATATCAATTCTCATACAAAATTTCTTCCATTTTTCATCCTCTAAACTAATCTCATCAACAATAAGGCCTTCAAACCTATTACCAGTGACAACTTCCTTAACCACAATATTACTTTTAAGAGCCCCCTTTTGAACAGGTTTCTTACCAGTAGGTACATCCACCTTCTTTTTCGCCTCACTAGATTGACCTACAATCTCAGATTTAGTCTCTTGAACAACCGGCTTAGTACTAACACTAGGTTGAACATTATTAGCAGTTGGAACATATTGCCTAGCTACACCACCTCCTCTACCACCATTGTTATTAGAATACCCTCTTCCACCTCCAAATGACCCTCTACCTGCATTACTAAATCCTCCTCTGCTATAACCTCCCCTTCTGTTAGCTACATCCCTCCAACCTTCACCACTTGTATTCCCAACATTCCCTGTCTTAGCAGGCTTGGCAGCATTCGTAGCATTGGAAGCCACCCCCGCAAAACCTTTAACCTGGCAGTTCATGAGAGTATGACCAAATACCTTGCAGTGTTCACAAACCGGCGGTTTCCAAGGATACTCCACCTCCAAAATCATTGACCTCTCTAAACTCTTGTAATAAATTTCCACCTCACTAACCAACTCCTTCGAAGAGTCCACTTCCACCATCACTCTTGCAAAAGATGCTCTACCATATGTTCTATCACACATCTCCGTAGTTATTCTATCCATTATAATAGGAACACCAATTCTGCTAGCAATACGACTTATCCCTTCTACATTCCATGCCTCTAATGGAACATTATAGATCTTCGCCCATACTGAAACTTTAGTGAGTTCTGGCTTAGACATACAGATTCCCGGCTCCCACTTCTGGACATAAAACGGCTTGTTATCCACCAACCATGGACCACTTTCTACAACAGCTTGCATCCCATCTATCGAATCAAAATTACAAAAATAAAGTCCACTGTTGTTCATCATTACATCCTTAAAATGGAACTGTCGCCACATTCTTCTTAAATTTCCCAACAGTTCTCTATGAGGCATCTGAAAACCCACAAAATGACCTATTACAGTCCTATTCCACTTAGAACTACCTTCAACCACCACCGGATCCATATCCGCAACCTCCTTTCCTTTCTTATTTACCGTACCCTCAACGTATCTTAGTTTATTACTACTAAGGCCTTTCTCACCTGTCACAACATTCGCGAAAGAAAATTTCTTCTCACTACTCCCATTACTGTCCTTCATCTCCTCATCCTTCACCCCACTACCTTCACCAACCTCAAAGTTGCTAACCGACTGAATCCCACTATTAGCATTCACACTACTAACCTTAAACATACCCGGCCTACTCTCACCCCCAAAACTCACTTTAACAGGGCTTCTAGGCTTATTTCCATCACCAGACTTAGGATTAAAAACTGGATTTTCTGCAAAAGGAACTGGCATAGGGGGGTTCTTATCAGTAACCAAACTTTGACTCCCCTTATCCAAGTTCCTCACCATACTCTTGACAACACTCTCCACCTTATTCCCCTCACCATCAACACTAAGAGCCTTACCTTCAGCTACATCAACAGCACTTTTATCATTCCTATCCCTTAGACTAGCACTACTACCCTTACCATTCTTAACACCAACTTCCTTAGTAACACTACTAACACCATTACCCTTATCCCTTACACCATCAGGTCCCCAAAACATCTCAGTATCCTCCCCTGAGTGTACTGAGACGTTTTTATCCCCCTTCTCAACAACAACATCATCAATAATCTCCATATCTATGACACCACTACCTAAATCCCCAGATTTAGCACTAGCACGGGTACTAACCCCTTTTTTAACAACAATACCCTCTGGGTGTTCTAAAAAATCTTTATCAACATACTTCATAGTATTACCTGAGCTAGGATTCATATTCCTAGTGGTCTTCTGAGGTTTCAAACCTCTACCTGATTTCTTATGAGGTGGAACAAACGACCCCACCGGCGGAGGTCCCACAGAACCCACCGGAGGTGTTTCAACCAATCCCACCGGATCCGACATCGCCGTAGCAGATGAACTAGACATGAATCATAGTACCAGAATGAGTATAAGGAAGAACGAAGGATGAATTAAGGTTTATAAGGGAAAAATTTATGAAAGGATTAGGCGGACTCAAAACAGTATTTTAAAACTTGGGCTTAATAAAATGGATTTAAAACTGGATGAACAGGAACGATTTATGGTAAAAAAGTATATGAATGTGTAGGTAATGAAAAGGAGATTATGGATCTATAATAAAATTCATGATCCCATGGTCGGATCAAAAATTAATCAATGATTTCTTAATAAAATGCTATTAGGGTTTTTAGAGAGAGAAATAATTAATAATTAAGAAACTCATGCTTAAGTATTATTTTCCTTCAACCTTGGTTGGTAAATCGTAATAAGTAATTATTATTACTCGTAAAATCCTTGTTTTCATATATTAAAATTTGATACTAAAAGATTGTGATGGACTTGTTAAGAATTTGTTTAAATTAGTTCGAGAAAGGAGTTATAATAAAATTTGCGAGATGACTATTGAGTATATGTAGCTTCGGATTTAGTATGAATTAATTTTCGGGTCAATGTAGCAAACTTTTGGCATAATTTGTAATATAGAGTAGAAAAATTGGTCATATATTTTGGAGGTAGAAACTTTGTAAAAATTGGTTTATTTTAAACATAAGGTTATGTTTACGTATGCATTGGTGTAAACTAGAACCCGTCACTCGTTGTAGTAAATAAACTGGGATAAAATCAGAATATACACTTTAAGTATGAAATTATAATACTTGAAATAAAATTTTAAACATTGATGGAACGTCATTGGAAATCATTTGTTTGTTTAATTGTCGTTATAGAGAATCAATATGTGTAATTTGGTGATGCTTGTTTAAAATCGTTTGAAAAATCTTTTGTTTTATTCCGCGACGAGATGTGTTAATTTTAAAATCATTTGATAATGGGCTAAGGATTAAAAGTTGAATTTTATATATTTTAAAATTATTGAGATAAGCATTTTGATTGTTTATTATATTATGATTATTGAGATTTAAGTCTCGACTAAAATCAGTAAGTATCCGAGATAATACCACGTGAAACCTCTTTATCATTTGAGTCGAATTACGCGAATATGATTTAACAAAACAGTTTTGGGGAAAACATGTGTGTAATAAAAGTCAAAGGTTGATTTTAAGAGTTAATTGGACTAGTTTGAGTCATGTTGGATACGTGTATATTTGTGATAATATAAGTCGTAATAATAAAAACGTAAAAACTTGGAAAATTCTTACTACGTATGTTTTTGGTACTTAAGATATGAACATTAATGAGGTTTTGACACAAGTATGGAGATTTTCAAACCTAATGATTTGTCAATTATGATAACCGAGTCACCGCATCTACTAATGTTAATAATTTCCGAGAGATTGAAATTTTTCCAGAAATGAAAGCGTTGTAAAGATTGGAAAATGAAAGGTATAAATTCTTTAATGGTGTAACACAAATTAAAAATGTGTAAATGTTCGGTTTTACAATGTACAAGGTAACACTAATTATTATACGCAACTGGATTACACAACACACGCCTACTTGTATATTATTTAATAAAGATGTATATATAACGTTTTGAGTCACGATGGTTCGATCGTCCGACATCCCTTCTTTGATTTTGTGAGTCTGTATCTAAACATGAGTCGTCATGTGATTGTTAATTTTAATATTGTCTATGGTATGAAACCAATATTATTATATTTATTTTTGTGTCGCTACTTCGCTAGTACTTGATGATGAGGGTATGTCACCCGGTGTATTTTGTCATGATCATGGACGCCGTAACTTTCTTCTTTCGGTTAATGGAACCAAAAATTATGTATTTACTTGTATGATGCTATAAATCTTCATTAGAGTGGTTGTTTATTTATATTTAACAAAAGCGAGGAGGCGTAGCCGCTTTACCAAATTGTAGAGGTGAAAGAACTCGATCTTCCTGGTGAAAATTGTTTATAGTTAACCAAGTGATTATTCTTCTCTTCCCGTATACACTTCGTGGAATGTGTGTGCAACTCGAGACGATGGAAATTATGATCGTTGTTTTATTTTTGAAGCTTGTGTTGATATTCATTTTTTTTACTCCATGTATTCGTAGATCGTTGTTGTTATCCCGAGACTTTTGTCATATGTTTGAAGTACTTTTGTTTCTGATGTAGTTAATTTCAGTTGGCAATTATATTGCTCGATTACCTCGTTAGATCCCATTGATTTTTAAATTTTATTACTTGTTGTGCTTGCAATTATCTTTAATCGTGAACCACCTTACCATTATTTTGTGAATAGTCCATTGTGAAAAAAAAAATAAAAAAATAAGGTATGAGTGTGTCAAATGTTTTGGTGAACCAAATGCAAATGGTGTCGATTCCTTTATTTAATTATTTATTTATTTTTCTCACAAAAAGGCAAAGTAAACGTATGATTTCAAAATGGATGAAAAATGTTTGATGTGTTTCTTAAAACGATGGTAGCAATATTTTCCCATTTCAAATTTCATTTCAAATGATTTAATTATTTTGAAGGCTAGGTCGAAAACTTCCATAGTCGTGTTTGGTATGTAATAATAATGTTTGTGTTGTCACTCGATCCTCAATTATGCACAGCTTAGCTAACTATGCATAATTCGGGAAGAGTCCTGTTTTGTTGGTTGTTGTTGATTGATCCTCAAGTATGCATGATCTAGCTAATTATGCATAGTTTAGGAAGGGCACTATCGTGTCAAACAAATTGGTTATCTTGAAACTTGTAGTGTTTTGATAAATGTTTGGATGAGAACGTTTTTAAAAATGGTGGATCCTTATGCAAGTAATCGCATTTTCTTTGATTCCTAAAGACAATTTTTGAATTTTTCTTGTATTCCTTGAAATCTTTTCTTTCGTTTGGTGTTGACTTGGTAAGTCACTGTGACCGAGTAGTTTTTGGAAAATGTTTTTATGAGTTGTGTGTAACGTGCAAATTTCATCGGAATCACGAGGGTATTGATGAAATACCAAAGGGGCTCGTATCGTCACCGGGAGAAGAGTTTTTAATAAAGATGGAAAAATGCCGAAGTAGAGGAAATCAGAGTTCGAATAACTCTAAGGGAAAGGACGAAGACTTCTCCTACGTCGAATGTATCGTACTTTATTTATCATTCTTTTCTTGTTCTTTTGATATGACAACGACACGCGGTAAACTGTTGATGTTTACCAACTGTGCATCAGTAATTGGAAGACAATTCCATTGTCGTTTTCGTTTATTTAAGTGAGGAATCCTCTTTGCTTGACTCAACCATCCTTGATTATCGATGGTTAAACGATAGATATCCCTAGTTGATGTTTTTGTGGTAAACCCTTGCCTTTTATGTATTTGTGTGGTAAGTAATCTGGTCGAGTGATCGTAAGTTGTGAGAACTTGAGACGACATTGTCCAATGAAGTCCGATCATGGAGAACACGTGCCATGTAATGTATTTTTTTTTAAACTGTGAACGATGATATTTATTAAGATTTTGACCACGTTTGGGACGGAAGTAAGATGGTGTCCTTGTAGTATCTTTTGGGTATGGATATGTAAATATTCTTGTTTTATCTTGGCTTGGCTGATTAGCAAGCGTGGGTTAACTGATTGAACTGATTGGTTTAGCATGGTTTGGCTATGTTGCAAACATGTCGTAATATGGTTGTATGTGTTTCATAATGGATTTTGTGTTTGTTTGGATTGTGATGTCTTCGAGAGAGTTATGTATACGCCGAATGATTTCGTATCAATGAATTCGTTTTTGACGAAGTAGGGTTGTATGTACGTAATATCGTAATAAGGTGATTTGGTACGACTAGTATTGATTACTTCGTCTTTTATATTTTGAACGTTTTTCTATGAGGTGATGTGCGACCCGTGTGATTTTCTTTGTGAGCAATTATTTTTATGAGATGATGAACCAAGTGAAAGGACGATTCGAAAGTTGGAAGACGTGCTCCGAGCGTATGTGTTTGATTTTGGTGGAAGTTGAGATCGTGGAAGGGCGTGATTCGTTTTGGAGAATAAGAAAGGTGGGTCCAAAGGTATGTTGGACCAGTTGCCTACTAGTTGGAACTGCTGGATGAACTCCGTGGAAATGACAATACTCTTCATGTGTCGAATTTGAAGAATTATGGGATGAAAAGGTAGATCACCAGTTGGATAGAATGAAGCAGGAAAAAGTCAGTTGAATGGACTTGAAATGATTCGAGAGGCTACGGAAGAGATGGTGTAGATTAAGAATCACTTGCTAACCGCGAGAAGCTTTGAAAAGAGACGTGTTGATAACCGTAGGAAGAATTTGGGAAATTGAAGTGGAGATCATGGATCGAGATGTTAAGAGATTGAAGCAAGGCATAATACTCATTGTGAAGGTGTAATGGAACCCGAGATGTGAACCGAAGTCCACATCGAAACGTGAAGACCTCTTTAGAAAGTAGTAACCCTTATCTTCCTAGTAGTACAAAATGCGAGTATAAGAACCGGAGAGCGCCGGGACGTCGCTCCCTTAAGGAGGGGAGGATGTGACACCCGTGAAAATGCCGTATGATGCTAAGTTATTGTCTCAAGAGCTCTTCAGTATGAGCATCTCTCTTAAGTTGTGGCTCACTTGTGGATGTGATATCCCAAGCCCAACATTATTTATTTAATCCTATTTTACGTATATTTTTGAAATTTTTAAGAATTTTTATCGTGGAATTATTTGACGGTTTAAGTTGAAACCAACGTTTACGGTCGTAATTTAACGTTTGACGATTTAAGAAGAACCGATGACGACTACGATACCGACGGATGCCCAAAATTTACATTTTATTATCGATTGATCGATATTTGAGTTTTTCGAGATTTTATTTTTATTACGTGTTAAGTCGAGTCGGAACCAAGTGTATATTCGTTTTGTGTGCGTTTAAACCATTTAAAAGTATTTTGAGGTAGCCGGGACGAAACCCGACTCTCGTAAATTTATAAAAACTTACTAGGTACCATTTTTGCCATCTTTAAAAGTCATTTTTCAACAAAGGCCAAAAGAAAACTAATATTACACAATCTACCCTCCCCACCATATAAAAGGCCAATTTTACACACACACCACTCATTTTTCATTTCAAAACACACACACTCTCTCCCTTTTCTCTCTAGGCCGCCGGCCTACCACCACCACCACCTTAGATCCGCCACAAAAACTTGATTTTTGACAAATCCAATCAAATACCACCTCTTGTTTCATCATTGTAAGTAATCTAATCCATTAAAAACACACATGCAACATCTTTGATTTTTCCAAAAATTTATAATTTTTCAAAAATGGATTTTGATCAAATTAAATGGTACACATGTTTAATTCATGTGTTAATAATGTTAATTCACCTATAAAACAAGATGGGGGTTATGATTTGTGTCTTCCACAGCCCCTAAAAGCCACGAAATTTTTGGGGTTTTGGGTGTGTTCAAGGTGTTTGATGAAATGTGTTGTGGGGTTGTGTCTAAAATGGTGTTTTTAGTGTTTTTAAATTGTTTAAACACATTGCATGCTTGTTTTTAGGATTTTGATTTATGAGGTTGATGATAAATAGGGGATTAGGACTAAAAATATGATTTGGTTGTGATTAGGGAAGCTTAGGATGATGCCTAGAGGTGATAAATAGGTTTGGAATCGAGCCTAAGTATGATTTTGGTATGGTTAAAATTAGGCAGAAAGTTTAAGACATTTTTGTAAAAATAATTTTTCCTACAGGTCTAGATAGTTAGATGTAGTTATGGAGTGTCTTCTTAGCTTTAATTTGGTATAAGGTAGAGCTCGTGACTCCAAACGAGCCAAAAGTTATGAGGTTTTAAAGATCGTGTACCGGGAGACGAGAACTTTCATAATCCAAATTTATGTTTAGTTTTAGTCAAATCCCGAGGACCACAAGTATGAATTGGTAAAAGGTCAAAGGTCAAATTTTGGTCACAAACCTGTGTAATTGAGTCTATAAGTGGACTTAGGAGTCAAAGAGGTCAAAGGTGCATTTCAAATAGGTCAAAGAAGTCCAAGTTGGTCGAAGTACAATTTCAGTCCGAAAAATGTAGGTTTAGTAATGTGTTGAGTAACGGGTCGTAAAAGCGAAAACTTTTAATGGGATTAAAAATGGGTTTTCTACAGGTCTTATAGTATTTTTGAGAATTTTCTCAAATTTTATGAAAATGGTTAAGTATAGTAAAACAGTCCGTACTTTTGGTAAGTATCGGTGAAACCGTAAAATGGATAGTAACTTTAATAACATTGATAAATGGTATAAGTCTAGTAACAACTATTTGTTTGACTTTGGCGTGAGTTTTCATAAGCATTGAGTGTGTTTGCATTTGCGTGTGTTTAGTACAATAATGTACGCGGAGTATTGATTTGGTTTACGTACCTTGATTTTTAGGTCAAGTGTTTGATTTCCCCGGGCATCCACGTCATCGGTGACATTTCTCGTTACGTCTTCGCTAGAACTACTACTACTACGCCAGGTGAGTCTATAGCCTCGCTCTTTACTTTATTCAAATGTTTTTAACCCGCGAGGGGGATACATGCTATTTAAATGAAAATGAACATAAGGCTTGAATGATTGTTGGACCCGAATGTTGCCTCGAAATTGTGTTGAGTACCTAGTTGCAAAAGTCCCTAAATTCATGAACTATTAACTATTGTCTTGCCCTTGCGAAGGGGGAAATAGCCGCTTATACAATTTGTAGTACTACGGGGCTAACGACCCAATGCTAGCCGAGAAGCTGTACGTTGAGTAAGTTCTGCGGTAGATTATCTTGTATGAGAGATAAGGTATAATTGCAACTGATGCCTTTAGAAGGGGCACTGGTTTCATCTGAATCACGCCGGTAATTATTACGCGGGTGATTGAGTTAACGGATTAGTGTCATGAGCTTAAACACAATTGTCATAACCTTGAAAATAGATTGTGAGTACGACAATGCTATTGAATGATCATGATTGGTTTTAATACTTATGTTCAACTGATGTTTTGATAAACCTATAGATTCGCTCAACCTTTGTGTTGACGATTTTAAGCATGTGTTTCAGGTAACCAAGATTGTTAGCAGCGGAGCATGCGAGGATGGAAGTTGTGGTGGCTTGGCGGTCTACTTTGTTTTCCTCCCTTTTTGCACTTAAAAATTTTATACTATGTCATGTGAATGAAAATGTATTTTTGGGTTGAGATTCAGTGGGGACCTAAACGCAAACTCTGTATTGTATTCTTTTGGGGTTTGGAAAACAGTAGACATGTACATTTTAACTATGTTTAAATAATGTCAAGACTTTTACGTCTTTTGAGTCGTTTGATATATCTTGTGTGCGATGATAACTGTGTAGCACCCAAATGTTGTAGTTCCGCTGCGCATAGCATTTGTGGGGGTGTTACAATTCCTAAAGTCTATATGAAGGATCAAGACTCACGATGAAAAGCAATCAACTCCCATAAAGATCATGGAGAAGTCTATCCGAAAAGACCCTAACAAGGTATGAGGATAAATAGATCCAAGTCCGAAAAGGAGGCGGATCGTTGTATCTCAAAATCCTAATTAGAGATTGAAGAAATAATCATGAATTCGTGGTCAACAAAGTTGGAGTACCCCTCAAAAGTCTCCAAAGTGAAGAAACTCTATTATGATGAGAAGACCATTATCTCAAGAACGTCTCTCGAAGATATGAAGTATGAAGTACATGCCAAATATTGGCCCGAGAAAGGTCTCAAATCGTGAACCAAGTTATGCCAAGATATGAACTTTTTGATATCCCGAGAAGCAGTTTTAAGAGATTTTGTCCTTTAGCTAACTATTGATCAAATCGTCCTACTTTGCTTTCAGCCTTAATAAACTATCGAAATAAGTCCAAAAATGCATCTTCATGATCATTCTAAGACAAAAATAAAATATAAGAGATACACCTAGGAATAAGGGAGTTTAAGCATTTAATTAAGCCATGTGTGTAAGTGTTTGATTTACTAACTTATAATAACAATGATCTCGTTTTAAGCTTAGTTTGGGGAACGTGAAACTTGAGGGTGATAAATCTTCGCAACACCAAAGCCCTAATGTAAGTCCTTGATTTCTTTACAAGTTGTTTCCATCCTTTTGTTTATTTTTAAGTTTTAATTTCTCTTAGCATTTTAATTTTTGTTTAGTAGAATTTAAATAAGGCCAAGGTTGATTAATTATGAGAAAAATGTGAAAATTGCTTTATCACTAAGCATTGCATGAGGGCATGGCAATGGTTAAGTGTAGGGGATTTGATAGGTGTGTAAACACCCATCCTTTTACCACTTAATTCTGGCTAAAACAAGACCAAAACACGTATTTAATATCATTTGTTTGGAATTATGCGTGGTTTTTGTGTTTATTGTGTTTTCAGAGCTAACCGGATAAATATTAAAGAAAACATGGGATTGCACGGGATTTATCAAGGAAAAAGACTCAAGATAAAGTCTATTGTCCAAGAGATGCAAAAGATTTGAAGTCACTAGGCCTATTCGAAGATTTATCGAGGAAAAGGACTAAAGACGGAAGATTTTCATAAGTCGAAGAAACTCGAGTCTATTTAACGAAGAAATCAAAAGACGAGTTGGATTTAATCGACGACAAATCCCGAATCAGAATCGAAAACGTCAACTTTTCTGAAAAGACGAGAAGACAAGAAGAAAGGGAGAAAGCCCACTCACCAACCAACCACTAGGAGTATAAATAGATACTCCCTTCACATTTTAGGGAGTTAGCTTCATTTTTCTTTTTCCCAGTACCTTAGGTTCGTTCCTTAACCAACTCCATTAGGGAGTTTGGTGATTTTTCTTCTTTCTTTCAATCTTGTAAGTTTGATTCAATACTCTTGTTACTTTTCCTTTAATTAATCCATTCCATCTTTCTATTCATCTCGTTCTTCATCATTTTTATTGCAAGTTTCTAAGTTTCTTATTTGATTCAAGTTTGATTTCAAAAAGTTGTTGATTTAGTGTTTTTATTGGTGGGATTTGTTTCTTATGGTGTTTAAATGATTTGCGTTTATTTTGGTAAAACCTTTTTGAGTATTTAGTTTGATTTTGAGTAAAATCCGTGTCCCCTGTTTACTCGTTGCTGCTACTGTTCTTCGTGCCCAGACTTTCCGAACAAGACCGATATTCCGAATAGACTTGCTCCCGTTTGCTTTACTCGGAATATTTCAATTATTCCGAGTAGAGGTTTTATTTCTTCTTTATTCGGAATATCCCAGATATTCCGAATAGCTCGTATTTTCCGCATAGAAGTTCATCTTTCCGCATAGACCCGATTTTCCGATTAGAGTCATTTTTCCGCATAGGGTATGTTTTTCCGAATAAGCAATTTTTTCCGAATAGCATAATTTTTCAGAATAGCCATATTTTTCCGCATAGAGATTATTTCCGAATGGCCAAGTATTCCGAATGGACATATTTTTCCGCATAAAGATGTTTTCCGCATAAGGCAAGTTTTCCGATTAGCACCCTTTTTCCGCATAAGCTGATTTATTCCGAATAGCCCTTGTATTCCGAATAGAGCTACTTTCCGCATAGGCCATCTTTCCGCATAAGGATTATTTTCAGCATAGGGCATTTTTCAGTAAGAGTATTTTTCTACTTTATCATTTATTTGTTTTTATCTACTGTTCCGGCTTTAATCTTTATTTGCCTCATTTATTTAGAATAGAAAACCAAATCCACTTTTTGTCACCAAGAACAAATCATTCCACTTTTAACTGAGATCAATTCGAGAGAACTTTAATCTGAACCCCTTGCAAACCTGTGTATCACCCACCCCACTCATATGGGACGGCCAACTAATGCCACCACATCACTTGATGTGTCAAACTAGAAGCTAAATGCTTACACTTGTTAAGCAAAGCTTAGCAATTAAGCTATTCTTACACAAAACCACTCAAAACCACTTCACTTACCATTTTCTCTCATTTACAACTTGCAAAACCACACACTTCTCTCTCACCCTCAACCCTTGCCGTCCAAACCACTATCAAACACCCTCATTTGATCAATTTAACCACAATATCATGTGTTATTCACACATATGTTGAAGAACCTTTGAAGATATGAAGATTGGAGGTGATCTTAACCTATGAAAAGGAGTTTTCATGAGGTTAAAGGGCTGAATTCATGGAGGTCTTCATCTATCCAAAGGACCCAAGAAGTTTCCTTGCTAAAGTTGAAGATTGGATAACAAGAACCAAGTCTTGTTCATCAAAAACCTCATCTTTTCATCAATAATGGTGGTATAAAGATTGTTGTTCCTATCCTCTTATTACTTTGATTATGTTAGCTTGTATTTTATTTAATTATGTATATGTATATGATGATGAATGATGATAAAAAATGTTATGTGGGAATTTGGTGTTGATAAATATGGGTAAAAAGATGGAAAACCACATATAAAATGGTTAAGATCTTGCTTAATATAATGGCTGTATAAAAACAGTAAGTAACCAAATGCCAAACTGATAAAATTACATGTTGGAATCAATTTACAGTAAGTATAAGATGTCATACACATGTGAGAGTTGGCCATGCAATGGAATCATAAAAATGAGTGAGATATGATCAAAACAAAATTTGTATACCAATCTGAATAGTCTGTTTTGGATTGAGCAGTAGCTATAACTAACTTATTTGTAGCACATAATATGATGTTTATGTCATCCAAAAATGAGCTTCTATCTCCTTATAGAACTTAAGATAAGATAAAAATGGTGAAAGTGAAACTAAAAATCAGATTTTATGAAATTAAAGTTTAATAGTATTATATAAGCACTCAAAATAATATAGTATAAAATGTGAAATTAAAACCCACTAACTTATATATTTCATTTATATAAATATGTATAAGGATAAATAAATGGACATTATATAAAAATGGTAGTTTGGTAAGTTTTATAAGTTATAAAAACTATAAACATGATTTTTACGTCTTTTCGGCTAGTACCGTAAAATTAACGTTTTTCGTCAAATAAAACTTAGACGATCGGACCCGTCTAATGTAAACTTTTTAAAAGTCATATACTGATATATAAGTACTTAATACAAGTAAAAACCGATAAAACCCGAACTAAATAACATATGGACATTATCGGGCTAAGTTTGCATTATTGGACTAATAATCCAACTAAATGGGCTAAACACTTATAAACTTACTTATTGGGCTTAACCCACTTGGGCACAACATGTAAAGTATAATACTGATATTAAAAGTGTAAAACGGATCCATATAAGGTAATGGACTTATAATGGGCCTAATGGGCCTTGACAAGTAAAGAAAATGAACTAGTAAACTAGTATAAAAGTTACCAATACATAACACTAAAATGAGTAAAGGAGAATGTATAAACCCACATGATCATCATCATATATATAAAATCATCATATGTATACATAATTGCTATTTTTATAAATTCATTGGACAAGAGTCTAAGACAAAGTATTATTTGACTAGGTTTCCGTGATTGAAGCACGTACCGTACATCCAAATCACCGATAATCGCCTTCCCACATCAAAGTGAGTTCATAGCCTCACACTCTTTTAAATGTTTTTATGAAATGTTTTATAAACCCGCGAGGGAGATAACATGTTAGTTTTATAAAATAGGACACTAGTTGTCCCGATTGTCTGTTTATTGATTTGGACCCGAATGATTGTATGACCCGATGAATGATTAAATGACCCAATAGATGAAATGAAATGGATTATTAAAGTTAAGTTATGTCACTAAAAGTCCCATCAGCATGAATTGTGAACTACCGGGATTTGGTAGACGCTTATGCATATAATAGTACTATTTGGGGACGATCACCCCAGTTCGCGCCTTGACGGTTGATCCCCGTCGTGCCACATTGATTGGTAAGCGAATTTATGTACAAGAAGATTTACACAAGTGTAATTATTGTGACGACACGCTAAATTAGATGGGCAAATGAGTTTCGGGTTAGCTACCCGTTGTTTGTTGTAGTAAGGTAACAATGTCATGCGGCTTATAATAATCCAAATAACGAATTACTGCTATACGCACTGAATTACAATGAATTGCCTGACTAGCAGTACGGGGTCTTATTATTGATTTTATGTTCGTGTTTTGGTTTTACATAACCATATTCATATAACCGTTTTTATTTAACTTCATACAACGTTATAAAACGTATTGTATGATGTTTTTACGACTTTGGTTCGTATAATGATTTTGAAGGCAAAAGCCTATATTATGATTTTTCATAAGGATTTGTATAAAATGACTTCGGCTATTTTCTGGCCTATTACAAGGATTTGTACAAAATGATTTTCGGTAATAATTTTATACCGATGTTATATTAATGGTTTTATTAAACTCTATGAATTCACTCGGCGTTATCGCTGACCCTTTTCTTTTAACATGTTTTGTCTCAGGTACTTGAAGGTGATTCTCCCGGGAAGACAACAAGAATTCATCGCCCGCACTTAAACAACAATTTCCATTCAAATGTTTTGTAAAAATTATATGAAATAATATGACTTGGGACCTATGTAAACTTGATATTTATGAATGGAAATGCTTTATTATTAAACAACGTGATTTTTAAGCATTGTCTATGATGTGAGTAATGTGCTATCCCGTAAAACCAACGAGTCTTCCGCTGTATTAAATTGTGTAAATTTGGGGGTGTTACAATTTGGTACCAGAGCTCTCGTTATAGAGAACGAAAGATTTTTAAAACTAAGGTTCTGAATAGAACATTTCAAAATCTTTTAACTATAAACATTTTTCTAAAAATGTCTAAAAATCTTTTGACTATAACGGTGCCGAAGAATTCCCGAGTTACCGACAAGGCCAGACTGAGAAGTGTTATTTTAATATGTATATAACTTAGATTATATATATATGTTGTAATTTGATTACATCATTGTTTAATGATTATTTTGATATTTATACGAGGTATTTATACGACGTAGATTGTCACAAGAAACCCTAACTCCCCTAGCAAATCAATCGAAGCTATTCCCGTAGGAATTCTAGCTATTCTAGATCTAAACCAAGTTGTGGATATTTATGATCCCAACAAAATGATTGATATTCGTAGGAATGTAGATATTAGTTTATTGTGATATTGAAGAAGAATTGGCAAGATTAAATCTGATGTCGATGTCATGACGATCTTTCCTTATAGAGTGGAGTTTGACAAAACGTTATCAACCTAGAAAGATGTCATCTGATTCGTTGTCATCCAATTCTTAAATTTGAAATTGAAAGGGTGAACGTTGCACTTGAGGCTGTCACTGGAACCATTACCCAAAAGCCTCATGCCACTAGTACCTTTCCAAGAAGTCTAATTGAATGTGTGAGTCATTTCATACTAGTGACTCATTTGATAACTATTGATGAAGGAGCTATAGGAGTGGAAATTAAGTGTTGCTTATATCGAGCCTTTATTGCCCTATTAAGGTCTAAGAATAAGGTTGAAAGTATTGGAGAATGAAGTAGGATATCACATTGAGTATAAGTTGATTGAAAACTTGAATTAAGTAAAATTTAACTCGTATGGAATATGAGATTGTTAAGAGGAAGTCGTTAAGTCATGTGATTGAATTACAAGGTTTTAATTGATTGGTGATTCGTTTTAAGGGTTGTTCCTAAGCCATTGTCCAATGACGAGGATGCCCAGTGTCCAATAAATAAATTGAATAAATCTTCTTCTAAATTGGGACCGATGGATCTTCTGGGACATGTTGAACACCTAATGACTCTTGTAGATTAGTATTCATTGTGGTATCTTTTAAAAATAATCCCTAACTTAATTGAGAAATCAGTTGGTAGGATGAGTTCTTGGAATTGTATGACATAGTGACACGTAATGTGTTACGGTACAATTTAGACTTGTTTGTGATTAATGAAAAGACTACCTTTGATTGCTAAATTCTACATGTATCGATGTTATCTATCTTTTATTGCTTCATCCTAATGTTCACATTAGTGATGCAACCATTGAACAAGTACTCATCTCAATTTGAGTTGCGTTGTGAATTTTTCTTTTTGAGTGCCATCGAGATCATGAACCTCGTGATTATTTGGCTAAGCTCATTTCTAATTATATTGTAGTTATTTCTTGGTGAACAACTTTTCATAACTCTTTTGCAGATCACTCATTGTTTTTATAAGATAAAACAGTATTCCTTGAGAAAAATTGAATTTTCATCACCGTAAGGATGATCTAAAGTGAGATTTATAAGTAATCGTTATCGAAATAAAGTTGTTTATGAAACACCTTGGAAAACTTAATTGTTTCCATAACAAAGAACATCTTTGTAAATTTATTTTTTATTCTTATTTAAGAATTAAGCATGAATATGTTTTTATTATAAACATAATGATAAAGTTTTGACGAACTGAGTATTGCATCGTTAATCTTAAAATTGTATATAGTTGCGCGCCTACATACAATTTGGAATGGACCATGCAAGGCTGATTAGTAGTCACCATAAAACTGACTAATAAACACTACATTTTCTTTGAAGATTGTGAAAGATTAAATTTTATGAGATCTGCAAGAAGTGAAAAATAGGGACATAGTGTTAGGGACACCTACATATGTGCCTGAAGCATCTATTCTTCTGAGTCGAATTTACTCATCTGTGTAAATTGTCTTATTTGACAATTAACAATTCTTTCTTGTCCAATTCTTACGTAGTGAGATTCTTAGGAAAAGTATCTGATTACCGAGTGTTGATACCCGATTGGATGTATCGACGTTCCTATCATTTCTTTTGATTAGATGTCATTTAAATGACCTGGGTAACGATCCGAGGAGCTTTCGAATGCGTACTCAAATTATGAAAACATGGGATATATTCATATTCGTTAATGTTTTCGTCTGTATCTGATTTGAAATTCTCTCGCGTAGATTATGCGTTGACCCAAGTCTTTTAATGGTTGTTGTGTCTCCATATATCCTTGAATTTGTGAAGGATTATGATTCATTATTAGTCTTTTGAGAGGTTCACATCTTACCAACGGTAATGAAACTGGAAAGTTGATAGTGCCAGTAGAACAGATTGATTGATTATGATATGACGACATTGTCTTAATTGATGGGAACTCGAGTAGAATTCCCCTAAAAGATAAGATGTTGATTATCAAAAGTGACCTAAATAATTCTTGATGGATGACCATATCCTGCTTTTAGACTTTAAATTTATACCATGAATGGTTATGAACTGATCATAGTTCTCGTAATCTAGAAAGAACTTAAAATAAATTTATTAAAAGATGTTTCTATTATCTAAAAATTTAGGAGGTATTTGCTGTTGAATTACCTAGACTTTCGCCATTAAGGCATGTTGAATTTGGTATTGATTATATTCCCGGTGCTGCACCTATGACATGTGCACTGTACATCAGCACCATCGGAATCGAAAGAATTACCGTGCAACTGAGAGAGTTGTCGGAGAAAGATTTTCTTCTACCAAGCTCGTCATCATGAAGAGCTATGGTGTTATTATTTCTTATGTTTATTGATTATCGTGAACTAAGTAAATTGACGATTAAAATCTATATCCACTACCCAAGATGATGGATTGTTCGATCATTTACAAGGTTCTAGCGTATGTTCTAAAAATTTGATCCACGACATGGTTATCATCAACTTCGCGTCCGTGAAAAAGATTATCTATTCCAATCACTACATTCAAAACTCGTAATGAACATTATGAGTTTCACGTGATGTCGTTTGGATTAACTAATACACATGTAGCATTCATAAATATGGTGAATCACGTGTGTAGGCCGTAATTTGATAAATTCATGCTTGTGATTATTCAGGACTATTTGTTTGTTTATAAGAATAAGAATGAGTTAATAATTATTTATAGATTGCCCTGAATTGGCCGAACAATAAAAACCTGTACCTTGGATATTTAACATGAGATTTAAGGCTTAATCCTTTACATTATTTGACCGTGTGATTAATAGATAATGAAATATATTGACTCTTCAAAAATTAGAGCCATTAAGGCTTTGGGATATACCAAAAAGAAAAGTGCAAATATGTTTTGACAAATAATTTATCAAAGGATTTTTTTAGGGATTATTCCCTTATACCCAAATCAATTAACTAAACTCCTGTTTAGGGGTAAATGTTTGTGTATACCTCAAGACAACCTAAGAGGGATTGAGAAAAACATTTAAACCATGACTTGAAATTTAAAACGACAATTTTTGCTTGTCAACTAAGAAAATTGTGACCAAAGTATAAACAAAGATTTTTCGAACATTTACGAATCTCACTAATTTTTTTTAGTAAATCAACAAAAATCGTGCTAATTAAATTTAAATTTATTCTTTTGAACATTTTCCTATAGTTGGACGAACCGAGAAAAGTTAAAACTTTTTACGTTTACGTTTCATAAAATTAAATATTTATTATTTAATTACACGAATTATTTATCGACACTTTAAACGTCGAATTGATTAAATTGATAAAAATAATAGTTGAGACGAAACTAAACTTAGAAAATATGAAGAAAGAAATTTTGAATGAATACGGTCATGATATTTATTTCATCAGGGAAGGTGAATGTAGATACTGACACATAATATAGAAAGAATAAAGAACTAAATAGGATGTATTTCTTAATAATGACTGTGCAAAACAAATTGCCGAGCAATTTAGAAATAATTGATGCTTGTAAGGAGGATAATATAAATAATAAAAGGGGGTTCGCGGCTAATGTGAACCATTAGTAATAAGAGCCGATGGCGTTAAATGCTTAAAAGGCCACTTGTAGTTGCCTAAATATGGAGGTTTGTGAGATGTATTCATGTTGGAATCCCGTAAGTATAAGTATTCTATTCCTGTCATTTCAGATTTAATGTATCTTTATCTGAAGAAGTTGTACTAATGGCAAATTATGAAGGCAAACATCACCTCATACATTAGTAAACGTCTAACTATTGTAAAGGTCATCATCTGAATTTGATTCGATTTGGGTCATCGTCAAATGACTGACCAAATGTATTAATATCATTCACGTTAATGATAGATTCTTGATGAAGAAATTGACTCTTTGTATTTAAAAGAGTTGTGTAGACATAGTGTGCCTGTATCAATCATCTCTATCAAGATCCTCGCTTCGCATCGAATTTCTAGAGATTTGCTCAGAAGTCATTGGGAACGAACCTTGATGAGAGTACTGTTTACCACCCCAATCGAAGGGACGAGGTAAAGTAACGATACAAAATACTAGAAGTGCTGTTTTATGTTTGAATGATTGACCTTTGGTAATGAACCATATAATTGTTTTTCCTTTGGAAAGATTATCATTGATAATTATCGTGTTAGGATCGAGATCGAATCTTGTTAGGATCTATATGAGAGCATATGTAATCAGGAGTTGGGATGAAGACACCCGACATACACCCATTGTGAATTGGACATGTCTTTTAGGTTTAAGGTTGCCTATGATGACCAACCTAACCTTACAAAATACCCGACCCGCGAGACCTGAATTGATTGTTGAAATTAGGATCTGTTTATTGACTACCGGTAGTGGGCAGGGGGTTATGTGAATATGAAGTGTAGATATTGAAGTGCATGATGGGTAGCAAAGTTATGCCAAAATTTTTAACCATGGAGAAGTAAATTGATGATCTGAAAGATCATGGGAAATAAGTCCCCGTTGTATGGGACCACTGAGATAATATAAAGAGTTGGTTTGAAAGGCATATAAGCTGGATCTACCCTAGGGCTTCAAGGACTGCGTGAATTATGTTTCGTATATCTAACTTGATAAAATGTCTATCAAGTGAAAATCTGATTTCTTTTTGATGAAATTTAGATCGGCGAAAAGTTGCATTCATAAAAAACACGTGAACATCATGGATAGAGAAAGTAAGTCAACATTAAGCCTAATCTTATTCCCGTAGTTATGTTTGATGAAACTCGCGTATTGTAATGAATTACACTTGAGAGAAAAGACCGAGTGTGGAGGAAATAACCACATGGTTTTAACTCTATAAGAAGCGAGTAGTAAGATAAATTGATCTTTGAGGACAAAGATCCTGTTTAGGGGTAAATGCTGTGACAATCCGTCAATTTATGGTTGATATTTTATTCTCAAGTATAATTTAAAAACATTATTTTAATGTTATATTATGAACTCACTCATTTTTTGGAACAAATTTGGGTTTACGTCTTGAAGTAGCATCGACTACGTCTAAACCGGGGGATTCTACGTTACGTGCTTACGTTTACATACACCATTTTGGTGACAGTCCGACATTTCAGGAAATAAATTTATCCGTAAATATTATTTTGGGATTTATATTTGTGTTGGTTCATAAACTCACTAATTTACGAGAAGAGATTAGGACTTACATGAATAATTTAACGTCCTTTACGACTAAACCGGAAACCTTAGGATTACGTATTTACGTTTTCGAACTCCGTTTTTGATGAGACAATTTTTATTAGATTCGTTTTGTGTCGTTGATTCATAATCTATAAAAACGTTTTTCGTAAAACGACCCGAGGGCACGCAAATCGAGGAAACTAGAATTGAGGAATACCCATAAATTATTGGGATGGGACAAAACAAGTTTATCCCATCCCACTCATATGGGACGGCCAACTAATGCCACCACATCACTTGATGTGTCAAACTAGTAGCTAAATGCTTACACTTGTTAAGCAAAGCTTAACAAGTAAGCTACTCTTACACAAAACCACTCAAAACCACTTCACTTTACATTTGCTCTCATTTACAACATGCAAAACCACACACTTCTCTCTCACCCTTCACCCTTGCCGTCCAAACCACCATCAAACACCCTCATTTGATCAATTTAACCACAATATCATGTGTTATTCACACATATGTTGACGAACCTTTGAAGATATGAAGATTGGAGGTGATCTTAACCTATGAAAAGGAGTTTTAATGAGGTTAAAGGGATGAATTCATGGAGGTGTTCATCTATCCAAAGGACCTAAGAAGTTTCCTTGCTAAAGTTGAAGATTTGATAACAAGAACCAAGTCTTGTTAATCAAAAACCTCATGTTTTCATCACTATTGGTGCTATAAAGATTGTTCTTCCTATCCTCTTGTTATTTTGATTATGTAATCTTGTATTTTCTTTATTTATGTATATGTATATGATGATGAATGATGATAAAAAATGTTGTGAGGATTTGGTGTTGATAAACATGGGTAAAAGGATGGAAAACCACATATAAAATGGTTAAAATCTTGCTTAATATAATGGCTGTATAAAAACAGTAAGTAACCAAATGCCAAACTGATAAAATTACATGATGGAATCAACTTACAGTAAGTATAAGATGTCATACACATGTGAGAGTTGGCCATGGAATGGAATCATAAAAATGAGTGAGATGTGATCAAAACAAAATTTGTATACCAATCTGAATAGTCTGTTTTGTAGGGAGGTTAAGGATACTTAGACATTGATTGAGCAGTAACTATAGCTTACTTATTTGTAGCAAATAATATGAAGTTTATGTCATCCAAAAATGAGCTTCTATCTCCTTATAGAACTCAAGATATAATAATAATGGTGAAAGTGAAACTAAAAATCAGATTTTGTGAAATTAAAGTTTAATAGTATTATATAAGCACTAAAAATAATATAGTATAAAATGTGAAATTAAAACCCACTAACTTATATTTTTCATTTATATAAATATGTATAAGGATAAATAAATGGACATTATATAAAAATGGTAGTTTGGTAAGTTTTATAAGTTATAAAAACTATAAACATGATTTTTACGTCTTTTCGGCTAGTACCGTAAAATTAACGTTTTTCGTCAACTAAAACTTAGACGATCGGACCCGTCTAATGTAAACTTTTTAAAAGTCATATACTGATATATAAGTACTTAATACAAGTAAAAACCGATAAAACCCGAACTAAATAACATATGGACATTAACGGGCTAAGTTAGCATTATTGGACTAATAATCCAACTAAATGGGCTAAACACTTATAACCTTACTTATAGGGATTAACCCACTTGGGCCCAACATGTAAAGTATAATACTGATATTAAAAGTGTAAAATGGATCCATATAAGGTAATGGACTTATAATGGGCGTAATGGGCCTTGACAAGTAAAGAAAATGAACTAGTAAACTAGTATAAAAGTTAACAATACATAACACTAAAATGAGTAAATGAGAATGTATAAACCCACATGATCATCATCATATATATAAAATAATCGTATGTATACATAATTTCTATTTTTATAAAGTCATTGGACAAGAGTCTAAGACAAAGAATTATGTGACTAGGTTTCCGTGATTGAAGCACGTACCGTACATCAAAATCGTCGATAATCGCCTTCCCACATCAAAGTGAGTTCATAGCCTCGCACTCTTTTAAATGTATTTATGAAATGTTTTATAGACCCGCGAGGGAGATAACATGTTAGTTTTTATAAAATAGGACACTAGTTGTCCCGATTGTCTGTTTATTGATTTGGACCCGAATGATTGTATGACCCGATGAATGATTAAATGACCCGATAGATGAAATGAAATGGAGTATTAAAGTTAAGTTATGTCACTAAAATTCCCATCAGCATGAATTGTGAACTACCGGGATTTGGTAGACGCTTATTGTAACACCCCCAAATTTATACAACTCAATACAGCGGAAGACTAGTTGGTGTTACGGGATAGCACATTACTCACATCATAGACAACGCTTAAAAATCGCGTCGTTTAATAATAAAGCATTTCCATTCATAAATATCAAAGTTACATAGGTCCCAAGTCATTGTATTTAATACATGTTTTACAAAGCATTTGAATGGAAATAAGTATTTAGGTGCGGGCCATGAATTCTTGTTTTCTTCCTGAGAATTACCTTCAAGTACCTGAGATAAAACATGTTAAAAGAAAAGGTCAGCGATAACGCCGAGTGAATTCATAGAGTTTAATAAAATCCATCATTATAACATCGGTATAAAATTATTACCGAAAATCATTTTGTACAATCATTGTAATAGGCCATAAAATAGCCAAAATCATTTTATACAAATCTTTATCAAATCATAATATAGGCATTTGCCTTAAAAACCATTATACGAATCATTGTCGTTAAAAACACCATACAATACGTTTTGCAACGTTGTATAGATTAAATAAAAACCGTTATATGAATATGGTTATATAAAACCAAAACACGAACATAATATTAATAGTTTGACCCCGTATTGCTAGTCAGGCAATACATCGTAATTCGGTGCGTCTAGTAGTATTTCGTTAGTTTGGATTATTATAAGCCGCATGACATTGTTACCTTACTAAACCAACAACGGGTAGCTAACCCGATACTCAATTTTCCCATCTAAAGTAGTGTGTTGTCACAAAGGTCACGCTATGGAAATCTTCTCATACATAAATTCGCTTACCAATCAATGTGGCACGACGGGGATCAACCGTCAAGGCGCGAACTGGGGTGATCGTCCCCAAATAGTACTATTATATGCACAAGCGTCTACCAAATCCCGGTAGTTCACAATTCATGCTAATGGGACTTTTAGTGAAATAACCTAACTTTAATAATCCATTTTATTTCATCTATCGGGTCCTTTAATCATTTATCGGGTCATACAATCGGGTCATTCAATCATTCGGGTCCAAATCAATAAACAAACAATCGGGACAAATGGTGTCCTATTTTATAAAAACTAACATGTTATCTCCCTCGCGGGTTTATAAAACATTTATAAAAACATTTAAAAGAGTGCGAGGCTATGAACTCACGTTGATATGGGAAGGCGGGTTATCGGCAATTCGGACGTACGGTACGTGCTTCAATCACGGAAGCCTAGACAAATAATACTCGTCTTAGACTCATGTCCAATGACTTTATAAAAATAACAATTATGTATACATATGATGATTATATATATATGATGATCAAGTGGGTTTACATATTCTCGTTTACTCATTTTAGTGTTATATGTCGATAACTTTTATACTAGTTTACTAGTTTTACCTATTTACACGTTTTAAGTCCAATAAACTTATTATAAGTTCTTTAACTTGGTTTAATCCATTTTATACTTATATTATCAGTGTCTATACTTTCCAGGTTTGGCCAAATGGGTTAAGCCCAATAAGTTCTTTTTATAAGTGTTTATCTTATTTAGTCCAATATGCTTAGTTAGCTCGTTAATGTCCGTATGTCCTATAGTTCGGGTTTTATCGGTTTTTACTTGTATTAGTTACTTATATATATCAGTATATGACTTTTAGAAACTTTACATTAGACGGTTTTGATCTTCTAAGTTTTAATTGGCGAAAAACGTTAATTTTACGGTAATAGCCGAAAAAGTCGTAAAAATCAAGTTTATAATTTTTATTACTTATAAGTGTTATTCCACTACCATTTTTATAATTCATACACTTATTTAACCTTTTACATATTTATATAAATAAAATCTATAAGTTAGTGGGCTTTTATTATACATTTTATACAATATAATTTTGAGTGCTTATATAATAATAATAAACATTAATTCTCAAAATCTGATTTTTATTTTCATATTCACCAAAACTGCCATATCTAGAGTTATATATGAAGATAGAAGCTCAAATTTTTATCACATAAACTACATGATATGTGATCCATTTAACTCTTTTATAGCTACTGTTGAATCATCCTCTAAGTATTTTCTAAAAATCGTCCAAAACAGTTAACTCAGATTTGTACTTTAAACTTGTTTTGATCATATCTCACTCATTACAATGATTCCATTGCATGACCAACTCTCACATGTGTACAAGACCCATATCTTACTGTATATCAATCTACTCAAGTCATTTTACCAGTTTACCCTATGATTCTTTACTGTTTTATACAGCCATCTAAATTAAGCAAGATTTTAACCTTGTTTCTTATAGTTTTTCATCTTTTTAAGCATGTTTATCAACACCAAATCCCCACACAATATTTTTAATCATCATATACATATACATAAGTGAAATAAATACAAGATTACATAATCAAAAATAACAAGAGAATGAGGAGGACAATCTTTATACCACCATGATGGTGTAGGTTGATCAAAACATGGATTTTGATGGAGAAACTTGTGATGCACCAAGACCATCTTCAAGACCACCATTCTTCATGAACTTCTTGTGGAAAATCAGCCCCAAGACTCCATGGAAACTCCTCCTTGGATGTTATAATCACCACCAATCAATAGGATTTCAAAAGGGCTTCAACATGTGTATGAATAACACATGATTTCATGGATGAAATTGATCAAAAGGGGTTATGGTGGAGTATTTTTTTTGAACGACACAACAGAGGAGGATGAGAGAGTTTGAGGTGGTTTTGCATGTGTGAAATGGTAAAAATGAAGAAGCTAATGGTTTTAGTTAGCTTAGGTGGTAAGTGGCTTACACTTTAAGCTTAGCAAGACATGTGTTACTTAGTTAGTTAAAGTTTTGACACATCATAAGATGTGTTAGGTGAGTTTTGGCCGCCCCATGTGTAGTGGGGTGGGATAAACTAGTTTGTCTCATCCCACTAATTTACGGGTATTCCTCGATTCTAGTTTTCTCGATTTGCGTGCCCTCGGGTCATTTTACGAAAAATGTTTTTATAAATTATGAATCAACGTCACAAAACGAATCCAATAAAAGTTGTCTCATCAAAAACGGAGTTCAAAAACGTAAATACGTAATCCTAAGGTTTCTGGTTTAGTCGTAAAGGACGTTAAAATAAAATCGTAAGTCCTAATCTCTTCTCGTAAATTGGTGAGTTTATGAACCAACACAAATTTAAAACTCCAAAATAATATTCACGGATAAATTTATTTTCTGAAATGTCGGACTGTCACCAAAGACGGTGTATGTAAACGTAAGCACGTAACGTTGAATCCTCCGGTTTAGACGTAGTCGACGCTACATCAAGATGTAAATCCAAATTACTTCCCAAAAATAAGTGAGTTCATAATATAACATTAAAATAATGTTTTCAAATAAATATTGAGAATAAAATATCGACCATAATTGACGGATTGTCACAGCATTTACCCCTAAACAGGATCTTTGTCCTCAAAGATCATCTTACTACTCGCTTCTTATAGAGTTAAAGCCATGTGTGTATTTCCTCCACATTCGGTCTTTTCTCACAAGTGTAATCCATTACAATATGCGAGTTCTATCAAACATAACTACGGGAATAAGATCAGGCTTAATGTTGACTTACTTTCTCTATCGATGATGTTCACGGGTTTTTGATGAATGCAACTTTTCGCCGATCTAAGCTCTACTAAGAAACAATCAAATTCTCACTTGATAGATATTCCATCAAGTTCGATATTCGAATCATAATTCACGTAGCTCTTGAAGTCCTAGGGTAGATCCAGCTTATATGCCTTTCAAACCAATCTTTTTACATCTTCTCAATGGTCCCATACAATGGGGACTTATATCCCATGATTTGTCAGATCATCTATTCATTTTCCATGGTTAAAAATTTTGGCATAACTTCGCTACCCATCTGGCACTTCAAGATCTACATTTCATATTCACATAACCTCTTGCCCACTATCGGCAGTCAATAATCAGATCCTAATTTCAACAATCATTTCATATCTCGCGGGTCGGGTATTTTGTAAGGTTAGGTTCGCCATCATAGGAAACCTTAAACCTAAAAGACATGTCCAACTCACAATGGGTGTATGTCGGGCGTCTTTATCTCAACTCCTGCTTACAGATGCTCTAATATTTAGATCCTAACAAGATTCGATCTCAATCCTAATACGATGATTATCAATGGTAAACCTTCCAAAGGAAAGCGATTATACGGTTCATTACCAAAGGTCATTCATTCAAACATAAAATAGCACTTATATTACTTTGTATCGTTACTTTACCTCGTCCCTTCGATTGGGGTGGTACATAGTACTCTCATCAAGGTTCGTTCTTAATGATTTCTGAGCAAATCTCTAGAAATTTGATGCGAAGCGAGGATCTTGATAAAGATGTTCGATACAGGCACACTATGTTTACATAACTCTTTTGCATTTATCATTAACGAAAATGATATTAGCAGATTTGGTCAGTCTGTCGACGATGACCCAAATCGAATCAAATTCAGATGATGACCTTTGCGATAGCTAGACGTTTATTAATGTATGAGGCAATGTCCGCCTTCATAATTTGCCATTAGTTCAACTTCTTTAGACAAAGATACTTCTAGTCATAAATGACATAAATAGAATACTTATACTTACAAATTCCAGCATAACTATATCTCACAATCCTCTATATTTAGACAATCACAAGTGGTCTTTTATACATTTAACGCTATCGGCTTCTCAATTCTAATGGTTCACATTAGCCGCGAACCCCTTTTTATTATCTATATTATCCTTTTTACAAACATTGTTTATTTTTATATCGTTTGGCAATTTATTTTGCACCTACACTATTAAGGAACATGTCCTAATTGGTTCTTTATCTTTTCTACATAATGCGTCGGTATCTATATTCACCTCTCATGATGATATAATTATCATGTCCATAATTCACTCAGATATTCTTTCTATATTATGCGTCAGTAATTACGTTCACCTTTCTTCATATTTTCTAAGTTTCAGTTTCGTCTCATCTATCATTTTTATCAGTTTTTCTCAATCCGGCGTTTAAAGCGTCGATAATTATTACTATTAATTAAATAATAATTATTAAATTTTTATGAAACGTAAAATAAAAATTTTAAATTTCTTAGTTCGACCAATTATATAAAATGTTCAAAATAAATTTGAATTTAATTAACAAGATTTTGTTGATTTGTCGAAAATATAAATAAGAGTCGTAAATATTTGAAAAATCTTTGTTTATATTTTGGTCAAAGTTTTCTTAGTTGAAAAGCGTAAATTATCGTTTCAAATTTCAAGTAATAAGTTATATAGTTTTCTCAATTCTTCTTAGGTTGTCTAGAAGTATACACAAACATTTACCCCTAAACAGAAGTTTAGTTAAATGGTTTGTGTATAAGGGAATAATCCCTTAAAATCCTTTGTTAAAACATTTGTCAATTATATTTGCACTTTCTTTTTAGTATAACTCAAAGTCTTAAATGACTTCTAAATTTTGAAGAGTCAATTTATATTCCATTATCTATTAATCACACGGTTAAATCATGTAAATGATTAAGTCTTAAGTCTTATGTTAAATATTCAAGGTACAAATTTTAATTGTTCGGCCAATTCAGGGCAATCTATAATTATTTATTAACTTCATTCTTATTATTGTAAACAAACAAATGGTTCTTAATGATCACAAGCATGAATTTATCAAATTACAGCCTACACACGTGATTCACCATATTTATGAATGCTACATGTGTATTAGTCAATCCAAACGACATCACGTGAAACTCATAATGTTCATTACAAGTACAGGATGTAGTGATTGGAATACATAATCCTTTTTCGCAGATGCGAAGTTGATGATAACTATGCCATGGATCAAAAACCTTGTAAATGATCGAACAAATCTTCCATTTCGAGTTATGGATATCGTTTTCGATTGTCAATTTACTCAGTTCACAGTAATCTATAAATATAAGGAATGATAACACCATAGCTCTTCATGATGACGAGCTCGGTAGAATAAAATCTTTCTCCGACAACTCTCTTAGTTGTTCGGTAATTCCTTTAATTCAGATGGTGCTGATGTACAGTGCACAAGCCACAAGTGCAGCACCGGAAATATAATCCAACTTGCTTGAATGGAAAAAGTCTAGGTAATTCATTAACAAATACTTCCTAAAGTTTTAGATAACGGAAACATCTTTTAATAAATTCATATTAGGTTCTTCTAAATTATAATATCTATGACTAATTCACAACCATTCATGGTATAATTTCAAGTCTAAATGCAGGATATGGTCATCCATCAAGAATTATTTAGATCAGTTTTGATAATCAGCATCTTATCATTTAGGGGATTTCTACTCGAGTTCCCATCAATTAAAACAATGCCATCATGTCATAATCAATCAATCCATTCTACTGGCATTACCAACTTGCATTACCAACTTTTCAGTTTCATTGCCGTCGATAAGATGTGAACTTCTCAAAAGACTAATAATAACTCATAATCCTTTGCAAATTTAGGGATATCAGGAGACATAACTAACCTTAAAAGTGTAAGGTCAACGCATAATCTACGCGAGAGAATTTCAAATCAGATACAGACGAAAACATTTAACGAATATGAATATATCCCATGTTTTCATAATCTGAGTACGCATTCGAAAGCTCCTCAGATCGTTACCCAGGTTATTCAAATGAAATCAAATCAAAAGAAATGATAGGAACGTCGATACATCCAGTCTGGTATCAACACTCGGTAATCAGATACTTTTCCTAAGAATCTCACTACGGGGGAATTGGACAAGAAAGAATTGTCAATTGTCAAATAAGACAAATTCCACAGATGAGTAAATTCAACTCAGAAGAATAGATGCTACAGGCACATATGTAGGTGTCCCTAACACTATGTCCTTATTTTCCACTTCTTGCAGATCTCATAAAATTTTATCTTTCACGATCTTCAAAGAAATGTAATGTTTATTAACCGGTTTTATGGTGACTACTAATCAGCCTTGCATGGTCTATTCCAAATTATATGTAGGCGCGCAACTATATACAATTTCAAGATTAACGATGCAATACTCAGTTCGTCAAAATTTAAGCATCATGTTTATAATAAAAACATTTTCATGCTTAATTCTTAAATAAGAATCAAGATAAATTTACAAAGATTTTCTTTGTTATGAAAATAGTTAAATTTTCCAAGGTACTTTATAAACAACCTCATTCGATAATGATTACTTATAAATCTCATTTTGAATAACCCTTTTAGTGACGAGAATTCAATTATTCTCAAGGAATACTGTTTTAACTTATAAAAACAATTAGTGATCTACAAAAGAGTGATGAAAAGTTGTTCACCAAGAACTAACTACAATATAATAGGAAATGAGCTTAGCCAAATAATCATGAGGTTCATGACCTCGATAGCACTCAAAAAGAATAATCCACAACGTAACTCAAATCCAGATGAGTACTTGTTCAATAGTTGCATCACTAATGCGAGCATTAGGAAGAAGCAAGAAAAGATAGATAACATCGATACATGTAGGATTTAGCAATCAAAGGTAGTCTTTTTCATTAATCACAAACAAGTCAAAATTGTACCGTAACACATTACGTGTCACTATGTCATAAAATTCTCAGAACTCATCCTACCAACTGATATCTCAGTTAAATTAGGGATTTATAAAAGATACCACAATGAATCCTAACCTACAAGAGTCATTAGGTGTTCCACATGTCCCAGAAGATCCATCGGTCTCAATTCAGAAGAAGATTTCTTCAATTTATTTCTTGGACACTGGGCATCTTTGTTAGTGGACAATGGCCTAGGAACAACATTTAACACGAATCAACAATCAATTAAAACCTTATAATTCAATCACAAAACTTAACGGCCTCTATTAACCATCTCATATTCCATACAAGTTAAATTTTACTTCATTCAAGTTTCAACCAATTTTATACTCAATTTGATATCCTACCTCATTTTCCAATACTTACAACCTTATTCTTCGTCCTTGTAAAAGCAATAAAAGCTCAATATGATCAACACTTAATTTCAATCCTATAGCTCTTACAACAACAATTATCAAATGAGTCATTAGTATGAAATGACTTGATCATTCAACTAGACTTCTCGGAAAGGTACTAGTGGCATGAGGCTTTTGGGTAAAGGCTCCAATGACAGCCTCAAGTGCAACATTCACCCTTTCGATTTATATTTTTAAGAATTGGATGACAACGAATCAGATGACATCTTTCTAGGCGGTAACGTTTTGTCAAACTCCACTCTATAAGGAAAGATCGTCATGACATCGATATCAGATTTAATTTCACCAATTCTTCTTCAATATCACAATCAACTAATATCTACATTTCTACGAATATCAACCATTCGTTGGGATCATAAATATCCACAACTTGGTTTAGATCTAGGATAGCTAGAATTCCTACGAGAATAGCTTCGATTAATTTACTAGGGGATTTAGTTACTTATATATCAGTATATGACTTTTAAAAACTTTACATTAGACGGCTTTGATCGTCTAAGTTTTAATTGGCGAAAAACGTTAATTTTACGGTAATAGCCGAAAAAGTCGTAAAAATCAAGTTTATAGTTTTTATTACTTATAAGTGTTATTCCACTACCATTTTTATAATTTATACACTTATTTAACCTTTTATATATTTATGTAAATAAAATCTATAAGTTAGTGGGTTTTTATTATACATTTTATACAATATAATTTTGAGTGCTTATATAATAATAATAAACATTAATTCTCAAATTCTGATTTTTATTTTCATATTCACCAAAACTGTCATATCTAGAGTTCTATATGGAGATAGAAGCTCAAATTTTTATCACATAAACTAAATGATATTTCCTCCATTTAACTCTTTTATATCTACTGTTAAATCATCCTCTAAGTATTTTCTAAAAATCATCCAAAACAGTTAACTCAGATTTCTACTTTAAACTTGTTTTGATCATATCTCACTCATTACAATGATTCCATTGCATGGACAACTGTCACATGTGTACAAGACCCATAGATTACTGTATATCAATCTACTCAAGTCATTTTACCAGTTTACCATATGATTTTTTACTGTTTTATACAGCCATCTAAATTAAGCAAGATTTTAACCTTGTTTCTTATAGTTTTTCATCTTTTTAAGCATGTTTATCAACACCAAATCCCCACACAATATTTTTAATTATCATTCATCATCATATACATATACATAAGTGAAAGAAATACAAGATTACATAATCAAAAATAACAAGAGAATGAGGAGGACAATCTTTATACCACCATGATGATGTAGGTTGATCAAAACATGGATTTTGATGGAGAAACTTGTGATGCACCAAGACCATCTTCAAGACCACCATTCTTCATAAACTCCTTGTGGAAAATCAGCCCCAAGACTCCATGGAAACTCCTCCTTGGATGTTATAATCACCACCAATCAATAGGATTTCAAAAGGGCTTCCACATGTGTATGAATGACACATGATTTCATGGATGAAATTGATCAAAAGGGGTGTTATGGTGGAGTGTTTTTTTTGGGCGGCACAATGGAGGAGGATGAGAGAGTTTGAGGTGGTTTTGCATGTGTGAAATGGTAAAAATGAAGAAGCTAATGGTTTTAGTTAGCTTAGGTGGTAAGTGGCTTACACTTTAAGCTTAGCAAGACATGTGTTACTTAGTTAGTTAAAGTTTTGACACATCATAAGATGTGTTGGTGAGTTTTGGCCGCCCCATGTGTAGTGGGGTGGGATAAATTAGTTTGTCCCATCCCACTAATTTACGGGTATTCCTCGATTCTAGTTTTCTCGATTTGCGTGCCCTCGGGTCATTTTATGAAAAACATTTTTTATAAATTATGAATCAACGTCACAAAACGAATCCAATAAAAATTTTCTCATCAAAAACGGAGTTCAAAAACGTAAATACGTAATCCTAAGGTTTCCGGTTTAGTCGTAAAGGACGTTAAAATAAAATCGTAAGTCCTAATCTCTTCTCGTAAATTTGTGAGTTTATGAACCAACACAAATTTAAAACTCCAAAATAATATTCACGGATAAATTTATTTTCTGAAATGTCGGACTGTCACCAAAGACGGTGTATATAAACGTAAGCACGTAACGTTGAATCCTCCGGTTTAGACGTAGTCGATGCTACTTCAAGATGTAAATCCAAATTACTTCCCAAAAATAAGTGAGTTCATAATATAACATTAAAATAATGTTTTCAAATAAATATTGAGAATAAAATATCGACCATAAATTGACGGATTGTCACACTTATGCATATAATAGTACTATTTGGGGACGATCACCCCAGTTCGCGCCTTGACGGTTGATCCCCGTCGTGCCACATTGATTGGTAAGCGAATTTATGTATGAGAAGATTTACACAAGCGTGATTATTGTGACGACACGCTAAATTAGATGGGCAAATGAGTTTCGGGTTAGCTACCCGTTGTTTGTTGTAGTAAGGTAACAATGTCATGCAGCTTATAATAATCCAAATAACGAAATATTGTTATACGCACTGAATTACAATGAATTGCCTGACTAGCAATACGGGGTCTTATTATTGATTTTATGTTCGTTTAATGGTTTTACATAACCATATTCATATAAAGGTTTTTATTTAACTTTATACAACGTTATAAAACGTATTGTATGATGTTTTTACGACTTTGGTTCGTATAATGATTTTGAAGGCAAAAGCCTATATTATGATTTTTGATAAGGATTTGTATAAAATGACTTTGGCTATTTTATGGCCTATTACAAGGATTTGTACAAAATGATTTTGGGTAATAATTTTATACCGATGTTATATTAATGGTTTTATTAAACTCTATGAATTCACTCGGCGTTATCGCTGACCCTTTTCTTTTAACATGTTTTGTCTCAGGTACTTGAAGGTAATTCTCGGGAAGACAAAAAGAATTCATGGCCCGCACTTAAACAACAATTTCCATTCAAATGTTTTGTAAAAATTGTATGAAATAATATGACTTGGGACCTATGTAAACTTGATATTTATGAATGGAAATGCTTTATTATTAAACGACGCGATTTTTAAGCTTTGTCTATGATGTGAGTAATGTGCTATCCCGTAACACCAACGAGTCTTCCCCTGTATTAAATTGTGTAAATTTGGGGGTGTTACATCTTATTAAGGTTAACAAAAATTTGAATGAGCCACATGCTTATTCAATATGGTTCCAAACAAGAAGATAACTAAGAAACCATCAAGTTATGGAATGGGATAACTCCCAGTAAGTCTTAGTTAGAGTCTTGAATTTGTTGAAATCATGTTAGACGTGTTATTAACAAACTAGAATCAAGAACCGTCATTGTATTTTATACACCCAAACGAGAACAATTCATTGTTGCTCGATATGTTTCGTAATTTGAGAAAGTCTCCTCTTACAAGAAGCAAGTGGGAGCCTTTGTGCATCATTGAACAAATAAAGGAATGAAATACAACCTTCTGAATACATTAGAGAAAGACATAATGAGGCTGAGCATGTAAATGCAAAAGCCACAAAGTATTGTAACTCCCATCCGTATATCCGCAAGGATACCTCAAGCACCTGAAAGATATGAGTTCCATGTCAATGCTGAGAAAGATTAGTTAGAGGATCATAGTGAACATAATAACTACCGAGACCCATTTCAGATTTTGAATATAATGGATGACTCAAAACTATGAATGCTTAGATGTAGTCCATAAAACAATCAATTATGGAATTTGATTATCTTTCACCAATCAATAAGACTTATATTTTATATATGGTATTCTATGAGAAGATAGATATGGACATAATTGTACATTTTTATACACACTCTCTTTGATAAGAGTTTAAACGCATGCTTAAGCAATTGACCATGATTAAAATTTTCTTTTCGTTGCGAGTGTTAGATAAATAAAGATATTAATTACCATACTTGATTTCACTAGTATGAAATATGTCTGCTGGATGTCAAAATCCTCATGAATGATTACATTTACGAGGACGTTGTATAATCAAAAGGGTTTATAAATCGAACTAATCATTAGAAAGTGTACAAGCTCTAGAAATCCAATTGTGGATTAGAGCATGCATCTAGGAGCTGGAATCTTAAGTTTAAATCAAGAATATGATCATGATTAAAATGACGATAACTCATGAGTACACCTTTGAGCTAGTAGGAGCACTATGTTTTGTTTTTCATAAATCTTATACGTTGTTAATATATTGGAATGACATTCCATCTAAGCTATTTTTTAATCCTTGGCTTGGAATATATTCATATTAATAGATATAAGATATAAAACATATAACTTTGGAACATACGCTTATTAGGATATGGCATGTGCGGTTAATAAGTCTAAATATGGCACATCATTGAGAAAGTCTCAAACTTCTATCTCACTTGATAAGATTGAATATGTACATGGAAACTCTTAGTTTACCTAATGGATTCATTACATATGATATGTTATGTATTTGACTAATTTTAGTACTTGTATGAATGCAAGATGAATTGATCACAAAGTATCTAAGTGAAAGTCATTAGACTATTGTTGACTTGTTCATCCTTTATGGATTTTAGGTAAGAATATTAGTGTTGAGTTTATACATTAATGCTTACTTTGTTTGAGATGGTACTCAATCCTAGAGATAGTAGGATTTTATCTTGAATGATAATACTACTACCTAGACGTACTTGACAGAAAGCATTGTTGCACTACTCGTTAGTAAAATAAGAATACTTTACAGCTTGAGAAACTATCAAGAAGATTGTCTTAAAAGGTGTTATACATGCTTTTAACAACCTACATATTGTATTATGGCGATGCTAGTATTACTGTATTAGCACTTGAGCGCACATATACAAAATGACAATCATCGTATTATTCAAAATCTTCACTATTTGTGAATTTCTGAAATAAGCATTCTCAAAGTTTACTCAGATGACAACTCAAGAGTTCCTTGTGTAAGGTCAATGTATTGTAACCAAACATGTTAATCATGGTAGGAATATTGGACTTTGACCTTGTAGTAGTCTCATGTATATCTGTTTTTTTTATGTATTTGGATAATAGAACATTAAGCAGTTTTATTAAATAAAGAATTGCTATACTTGGTATCATCGTTTTTATTTGTACTACTATGTTCTATATCAGCATGTTTAATCCATGAATAATTTATTTATTCTAAATCATCCATTATCGATTATTGATACGGGAGTATCGATGAATTAAGACAAATATGAGTGTTTTGGTCATATTCATTTGGAATGAATATTAATGGATGATGCCGCCAAACTCATATGTGTTCATTGGATGAACATTAGATTGACCTTCACTACATGGATCAGCGTCAATAGTTAATATCGCAAGTGGTTGAATCTCTCATCCTTAAACTTGAGATTCAAGTAGGTTTTGTATGTGTGGAATGTCAATCTTTGATATGGTTCAACGTTGTCCTGAACACGGCTGCTATAAAGACCATTTTCAGGTGCGATGTGAAACACATGAACGACACGTGTAGTCAAAATAGGATTTTTCTCCACATGTATTGGAATTAGATATTACTGGGCCCCTCGATGAATTGTACAAATGTATGTGTGGCCACACCCAAATGTAGTTAAGATGATACTTGATTAATTTAGAGATCTAGTTCAATATTAAAATCGAGAAATAGAATAGTTGAACTTAAGAATGACTTTTAATCCATGTCTAAAGTTTAACAGAGTATCCTAAACAAAACGATGACTGATATCTAAATTATTTAAATATGATGTTTGAGAAACTATCCTTATATGTTTCTGGGGTATTGGCGTGTTGCTAGACGCTAACCATTGCTTGTATAATTACATGATTATTATCACGTGTGCAAGTGAGAGTTGTTGGAGTATGCTCGTGTCATAACAAATAATTATACGGACATATGTGAGCCTATGGGGTCACACACATAAACACAGAGTTACCACTTAATATATCGTATCTATTGTAGTTACGGTATACGTATAACCTACGTAACTGAGATCAATATCGGGTCTCTAATTACTAAGCTAATACTTAGTTTATTGGACTATACCAACCTATAGACATACCCATTAAAAGTATACTTGTCGTTCTTAAATGAGTATAAAGAAAACATAATAAAACATTTCTTTTAAAAGTTAATAGTTTTGACTTCTATACTTGTAACCTACGAGTTATTAAGGAAATAACTTGAATGACATTAACTGTGATAAACATGCATATGTTGTCTATTCTATATTTTTGATGCACATACACGGTAGAAAAGTATACAAAATATGGTGATTGTTTTTTATCTAAAAATCTTATATCTAGTGTAGAACAAGATTGATTTATGCATTAAGGGTTATTAGACTAGCATCTACGATGTATACTATGACGTGTAGTGTGTCTCGACATAGAGGTGATCTATTTTAGTCAGTTGGATTTCTTGGTTGTTGATGATTCTCTCCGTTCGATCCTATCGAATCACGCTACAAAGGTATACTTTTATCTCCATTATATTAATTTATCATATGACTCTATGGATCCAATATGTGATCTTTCTGCTGCATTTATTATTTATTCATATCATGTTATATGGATAATCACCTATACTTTTTTTGATTTCTTACTTTCTTTTCATTCAAGAACTTAAATTTAAAATTACACAACATGCTTATATATCATCCTTATTTATAAGAATAGTCTTCATCTTCATCTTTTTGTTTAGCTTAATTTGTAAATAGAGCTTAAAGATTTTTGGTCTCTTATGGTAGTTTAAACTTCAAAGTTGTGTCTAAGGTCGGTTAATTGTGTATCTTGCAGGTTCTCGAGCAAGAATAATGGTTTCTGGTTTATTTTGTAAAGGTTTGCGAGTTTAAAATTTACTAAAGTTGGTTCCTAAAAATCAAAGTGTTTTAATGACTATAACATGGTTTTTGTAGGTTTCACAAGAAAGTATTACTTGGCTAAATCCACAAACTTGAATCTTTGTTGGTAAAGGTTTTGGTTAATTTCATTTTAGATGTACCAACTATGTGTTCGGATAAACTGCTATGTAAAGTAATTTATGAATATGACTAATGTGAGCTGAGTTTTTTTCGTAGAGATATATATTCATCTACCTTTATGAAAAAGTTAATATCCTTGCATCGGGTCATTATTAGTAAATGGGTAATCATAACGGATTGTTAGCATGAAGTCGATGTTCGGTTTAGTAATTGAGGTGAAAGGTATTTTGTAAATGGAAGTGTACATATCATTTATTAAGGTTGGATAATTTGGATGTTAAAATATATAATGCATTTGTAATTGTAGAGGTCGGATGGTTTGGATTGTAAAAGCAACAATTGAATGGAATGAGAATATAAATTTGTTTGTTGTTAATATCTTATTTATCTTAATGGCTTTATATTCTTTTCTTAAAGCTTTATGAAGCATATTGTTAAAGCATGTATGTGGGTTGCAGTAATGTTAGACATCAAATATTGGTCGTCTGTCAAGTTTGAGTTGTTGGGTTTGATACAATAATAAATAGTTGAATATTTTAGCTTAGTGAAGTGCCTTTCTGTTCATTTGCATGTGAGTATATTTTTTCTTCATGCAGCGGTTATAAACATATGATCATGTAACGGTTATACGACATGTCCAATCGTTTAGTTGGTTTAACTATTGATTGAAGGAATTGTAGTTGAACCTATATGATATTTAGTAATTTAGGTCGTAGACATATGTCTATGCATTGGTCATGTTAGTATGACGCCATAGATTGCTTATTTTATAAATCAAGTGTGCATACATACTTTTTTAATACTGTTTATGAATGTCATTTTTCATTTCCTGGCGTCTACCCTTAATTTACTCTAATCCTATTATATAAATGTTATAAAATTCTCATGTTTCGTTCTAACTAATATACAATGACATCTTTTCAACCACTTATATGACTCATTTTTAAAATATATTTTTTTAAATATCTTATATTTCCCGTGTTGAACACGGGTTCTTATCTAGTTTGAATGTGTATTTTCGTGTTATGTATGTTTTATCGAGCTTTTTATATCAAATAGTTTTAAACGGTTACAAGTATGGTTTAAATGGAGTGCCACATATATGATTTAAATGATTTGTTATAATATTACAGGGCTCTTACAAATATAGATATAAATAAATTTAAATTATATAAAACTAACTTAATTATGTGTATGTTTCAAATATAAATGTAAATGCAATTGAATTTTTTAAAGATAACTTAATTATGTATGCTAGAATTTTTATGCTAAGCAAAAGGAACATTTTTTATAGTAATGTTTTTTTTTTTGTTTTTTTTTAAATTGCATATTTAGAAAGTCTTAAATCCTTTATAAATTAGTATAAAAAATTTAAGTTTATTTTAACACCAAATTTTATTTAAATACTAGACTAATCTTTACCTCTTATCTACATGTTAATCCAACCATAAATGACTTTAAACACAAAACTAATTTTCACCTAATTTTTCTAAACATTAATATTTCTTAAACCGTTAATCACTAAACGAAACAAAATATACTACAACGACGAGCATTTTATTATTACTTTGATATATATGCACTATGCTATACTTTCAACAAACTTTCTTTTCTTTTTTCATGTTTTTTCTTTATTAAAACTTGCATTAACAAATCACATCACATATGATATAACGTTAATTGGAATATAGGCATAAAATCATATATGGTAAAATGCTAATATCTTATTTGATTTAACACTAGTATGTGATTTAACACTAATATATTAACACTACTATCATATTTGATTTTACATTAAAATCACTTGTGATTTTTCATGCAAGTTTCAACAAAAAGAAAAATAAATAGAGAAAACGTAAAAAATGCTAAAAACGTGAAAGAAAATAAAATTTGTCGAAAATATATCGCAGTGCAAATTAATAAAGAGATAATTAAATTCTCTTCACGATGGTATACATCTCTTCGCTTAATGATTAACGGTTTAGAAAATATTTAAATTATAAAAAATAAGTAAAATAACAAAATACATTTAATCATATTCATTGTATTGAAATCTATTATATATAAACTTTAGGTCCTTATATTAAATGTTCATGAGTCCATTCAATGCTAAGAGTCTTTTCTCTCCTGATTTTAACATTGGTGCTGTTTTAGAATGCCAAAGATCAAGCGTTATTTCAAGTTGGAGTACATTTAATATGTAGGAGTCTTTTTCCAGTTATGAGTTTGAAACTGCAGGAATTCCATGGGTATCCATGACTTCATTTAATCAATCGAAGACTAAAATTATTTCATAGTAAAATTATGCTTAAACATCGGCGATTTATCATACCCCATCAAAAAACACACACAAATAATCATATCGGTCACAAGAGAGATTATTGAAAGATGTAATATGTAAAACCCGCATTTTGAAAATAGGGATTTTTCATTTACGTTTCGTTAATATAAAGTATGGGTTTTTAATAAATAAAGAAGTTAGAATAATAAACCTTATGTTTTTAATATTTTAGAAATTATGGGAATATAATATAAAGTAAAAAAAAAACTTTCCTTTTATAGAAAAAATGAAATTTGTAGTAAATAACCAAGAAAATCTTTTATTTTTAGGTTATTTGTTATATTTGGTTAAAAGGGTGTAATATACTAAACATGATTTTGTATTATGGGAAACCTTGCAATATAATACATATCTTTTCCCTATAAATTTCTTAAACCGTGTATTCTCTTCCATTCTCCCATTGCACCATTTTTATTTTTCAAGTTTTTCTCTTTAATCTCATCGAGGAACCGTGAAGTTTTGAAGCTTTCTTGTGAAATCCTCCTCCATCCTTTGTTATCTTGGTGTTTTGGTGTTTGGTGAACCTCTCATCATCTTTTCATGTAAGTTATAAAACCCGTATAACCTATTTTAATTGCGATGACGAAATTTCTTTTTAGAGGAGAAGAGTTGTAAAACCCGCATTTTAAAAATATGGATTTTTCATTTTTGTTTCGTTAATATAAAGTATGGGTTTATAAATAAAAAAGAATTTATATAATAAACCTTATGTTATAATATTTTAGAAATTATGGGAATATAACATAAAGTAAAAAAAACTTTCCTTTTATAGAAAAAACGAAATTTTTAGTAAATAACCAAGAAAATCTTTTATTTTTAGGTTATGTGTTATATTTGGTTATAGGGGTGTAATATACTAAACATGTTTTTGTATTATGGGAAACCTTACAATTTAATACATATCTTTTCCTTGGGAATTTCTTAAACCGTGTATTCTCTTCCATTCTTCCATTCCACCATTTTTATTTTTGAAGCTTTTATCTTTAATGTCTATTGAGGAACCCTTGATGTTTTGAAGCTTTCGTGTGAAATCCTCCTTCATCCTTTATTATTTTGGTGTTTTGGTGTTGTGGTGATCCTCTCATCATCTTTTCATGTAAGTTATTCAACCCTTAAATCCATGTGTCACCATGATAATCTCTTTATTTTATGTATTTTGGAATTAGGGTTTTTATAAACCCTAATATTATGTTGTGGTGGTTTAAACAATTTTCCAAATGATCATATCATTTTTTATGTTTAAACAGCCTTTAGGGTCTTAATTAAGTTTATTCATAATAATCATGAGTTAAAACCCTAGGTTGGTTTAGATGGATAGAACACACTTTTTAAAACTAGGGTTTTGAGCAGTTTGGAAATAGGGTCATTTTGTAACCACCATAAAATGAGTTTCCTAATAGATTTTAATATGAATCTAGTTTCCTTGACCATCTACTCTAAGTCTACTTTATTAATATGGTCTCCATTTATTTTTAAGAACTTTTTATTTTTGGGTTACTAGTATTTTCTCATAAGGTGTCAAATCTGTTTTTAAGACTAAAAAAGTTAGTTTCACCGTAAGCGCCATAAAACCTTTAATAATTTAAATTAAGTTAAGCTACTTCAGGGGGTGATCTTCATATGTTGTGGCTATCCTTGATATTTTCTAATATTTTTTATGTTGTTTAAGTGGGTAAAAATCGTTACAACATTTTGTATGTTTTGACTAGACTGTTTTTGGGCTAGGTTGTGCTTATTGGGTCATATCATGGGTTAGGTAATAGTTAGGCTTAAAACATCTTACAGAGGCCTTATTGACCCCTAATTCAACCTCTGTGAATTTTGTGGAAATTTATGGGAAGTCTATTATGGGGTAGTTAAGTAGTGCATCTTACCTTACTTACCAACAAATCTTATAAATAAGGAAACCCCTATTTTTGGAAAGACAATCACCTATTTTTCAAAACATTCATTTTTATGTATATGATAAGTATGTATGAGATGTTTGTATGTATATTGTAGCCTTTGTGACACGGGATTAGGATTCGTTTTGTTTTGTGCTGCTCTTTGTTTGGTTTTGCGCCAAGGTACGAATATTCGGTTCTTTTAGTAAGAACACTTCTCTTAATCTTTTGTACACTCTTCGTTTTGATCATTCCCTAAGCCCTTGCTATGTTCCCTATAAGTTTAATTTCTGTATTGATATGATCCATTAATTCCTTTGACTCGTTATGATCCTTTGATTTGTTATGCCTTCATATGCTCCACTTTGACCAAATATGATATATGCTTTCATATGACCTTTTTATTATGAACCCTTTAGTCTGAGCCATATTTTGTTCCTTAGTCATGGAGGTACCATGACCATGTCATCGATGTACCGGTGGCATGACACTACCTGAGGCGGTGTGATTAGGCCTCGGCGTTCCCTTTCTAATATTTTCTGGGTACGTATGCTAATGTACATGCTAATCTGTTTTGCAGGGGGCGTATGGATGCATCCTAGGCTTCGGTAAGTTAATCTGAACTGAGTGAATGGGTGGTGTGTGATATATGCCCCTATCGATTCTGGTATATGAGACTAGCTATCCATGTACACCTATCTAACTATCTGATTTATTATGTGATATATTATGTGAGCTCATGGGCATTACTATACATTTCTATCATTCTCTTTATACTCCGTATAGTCTTTTGCTCATCTATTATTGTTCCACTATTTCCGTTATACTTCTTCCATTTGTACCATTTGTTTGTTTGTATCCGTTCACTGGGCGTCTTGCTCAGCCGTTTTCCTTTTCCATGCGACAAGTTTTAAGCGGGAGGCTGGGCTATGAGAGTTTGATGTGTGCGTCTTGAGTTACCCGACAAAATAAATTAATGATCACTTTATGATTTCAGTACTTTGCATTTTGTACCCCGTTGTTTTGGGTATTTTTATTTTAAGATATTACTTTGAATAGTATGATGTTTTAATATATGTTTTAGTTTAGCCCTTTTAAATTATGATGTATCTGATGTGATACTATAGTAGTAGCACTTTGTCTCTTTTAGAAGCGGGGTGTTACATAATACATATAAGTTGATTATTTTGATTTACTATTAATTCCTTTTTTTCTTTTTCTTTTCTTTTTTGATAGCCTGATGCAAGATGTTAATTCGTTACAGTGGATAAGAAATTCATCAGAGCCCCATTAAAGGTATATAATCTTGGTTTAATTTAATTATGGTTGTGAATTAATGATTTTTCAGATTTACGAGTTTTTAGTTTCAAACTATTACTTGGACTAAATCACAAGATTGCAATTCCATAGGTAAAAATAAAAAGTTATATAACTCAATTTGAATATTCGTTATTTTTGTCATAAATAGTTGAATTTGATGTTTGTGTAGAAGATTGTTAAGAATATTGTGATATGTGATGTAGGTTTTTACTTTCTTAGTTTATCTTATGAATTATGATGCTTAGTAACTATGGATACCAAGTGTTTGTTTTTATGCCTAAGTAAAAATTTCTTATAGTTTAATAAATTTGAGCTTTTACATGGATTTCGAAGCTAAAGTATGAACTTTGTGCATAATCACTATGCAAGGTTCGTGGGGAAATTGCGCTGAATTGAGGGACTTGATGAGGTGTCAAAAGTTTAAAATGGGAATATTTTGTATCTTTTTGCTTTAAGAAATTTGTGCTTTCGATTTTGGATTGGTAACCCTTAGTTACACTATATTTTTTTCTATAGGTTAACATAGATGAATACTTCAATTATAAAGCCTTAGATACTTCAATGATAAAGCCTTATAGAGAAAGGAACCTGATGTGAACACTACATCCTCCAATGGTATGCATATAGGGATTTTAGCCCCTAAGATACATTAGTTACACATGTTGTTGTAACTACATTTGATTCGAAAAATCGTTGAAAGTCAGAATTCTGGAAAAATGCTGAGTGTGGAATTGAGTACTTTCATTTCTTACCCATATTTGTAGATTATGCAGGTTCATTATATATACACCTTTACTTTAAATCATGGTATTTATGCAGAACTTATGTGAGGATTCTGAGGTACTTTATGTACGTTGCTGCAATGCTCTTCCAATCAACTTTATGTGATATGCGTTATCATTGTGTGTATGAGATGAAGAAACTGGTAATACCTGATGATGATAGCGAGAATGGTCTTAATGATGAGGTTTTTGGCCTAAATGTTTTGATCGAAGTGTTGGATACTGCTATTGGTATGAGGATAAAAGTTTTCCATGTTTTTTGTGATATAAATTAGCTTTATCAATATTTAAGTGTTCATTTTTAGGTCTTGAATGGTGGTTGACAATATATCTTTTTGATAGAAGTTAGAATTCATGATGGATACTCACACTATCAAATTTAGTAATTTGAGTTGGGGTTAATTGCTTGAAATTAAAATTTCATGCAATCATGAATCTTAAGAGTTGATGTGGTTTTAGACATATAAACCATTGCAACCACCATTGTAAGGAAGCGGCGATGATCTCATGACGTCAAGTGCTAATGTAAGTGAACCCAACTGTGGAGGTGAGGCATCAGACTATGATGATCAAGAGCCTATATATGAATGTGAAGAGGTTCTAGCAGAATATGTAGACAAGGTTAGTAGTCGTGTAGATGAGACAAAGGACAAAGGTGAAATTACACGAAGGCAAGGTAGGAGTTTGTCTAAAGTTAACTGTTTTCTATAGTTTTTTTTCTGAAATATTGTCCTTAAACGAATAGCTTAAGATGATCTTCATTTAAATAAGAGATTTGATCATGAAGTTCCTAAAGAATACTAATACTGCCAGTTGACTATATATAGGTATGTTTTATCCATTGATGCACACACATTTAAGCTTTCATTAAGAAAAGTAGAGTAGTGCCGCTTGCTTTATTATAAATGATTCATTCATATTGTTGTCCCAGCGCTTGCAGCTTAACTTCCTTGCAAGGACTAAAATATCATGCCAATTCACTAGCAATCTGTCTTCAATTAGGTTGCAGAGGAACGAACCACTTGTGAATAACATTATGGGTCATGGCCATGTTAAAAGTGACATCAAATGGCCTAATGGGTTGTAACATATTTTCTATTGTTGATTTTCAAAACAAATGGCCATGTTGAAAGTGACATCAAATAGCCTAATGGGTTATAAAACAAATGGACTAATGGGTTCAACTTCTTTAATGCACTTACATTATGAATCGACGGAAATTCCAATGGTGGTCTGTGTTTGAATTATGAGAATTATGAGCTAGTTATGTAGGGGTGTCATTCGGTTCGGTTATCGGGTTGTTCTGTTTATTTAGTTCGGGTTATTCGGTTAATTTTTTCTCTGTGTCATTCCGAAAACCAAACCGAACCAAACTATATTTCAACCGAACCGAACCAAAAACCGATTTTGAAATCGGTTCGGTTTTCGGGTTGACCCGAATTACCCGAATTATCCGAATTTTCCTAAAAAAGTATTTAATTATATATATTTTTGAAAATAGTTTATTTTGGTTTTTGGTTTGGTTCTCGGGTCTGATTGTCAAATCCATATCCAAGCCGAAAACCATATTTGTAGTTAGGTTCGGTTCGGTTATGGCCCAAAACCTGAATTTTACTTCTGGTTCGGTTCTACTTCGGGTTCGGTTTGGTTTGGTTTGTTTTTTTGTTTTTGTGGGTCAAACCGAAATTATGGACACCCCTATAGCTATGTACAATGATTTTCTAATTAAATATGTACTAAATTATAATATATTCTCTATTATCACGCAACAACTAAATACTAAAAAAGCCACACACGATTGGAGCAAAACGATTCAATTCTCATAAAATAATGTAGTATAAACTTCTATAACGCTAACCATAAGAAAAAGACTAGTTTTAATAAATAATACTAAAACATTACATGGTCGAGAGTATTTTTCACATAACTGTAACTAGTCGACGAATAAAACATTCAACAATAAAGCCATGTTACCAACTCGCGTGCACCGTGCGGGTATGCATGCCTCGTAGTGATGAATGGTAAAGATAAGTCCCATGATATCAAAATAATAAATGGTGTTTATTAAATTATTATGTAGATAGAGTATGCATATGATTTATATAAACATATATTGAAGTTTGGTTATCGGGTTACTCGGTTTATTCGGTTCGGTTAAAAATTTTTTAGAGTCAGCCTATATACTGACCTAAACCCAATTAAAAATTTGATTTTCGGTTCGATCCAGTTGAAGTCAAGTTCGTTTCAGTTTGGTTCGATTTTCGAATATACCCAATTTACAAAATTTATTCATGAAATATTTATATATATATATATATATATATATATATATATATATATATATATACTAGTGGCAAAACCCGTCCGATGGACGGGTATGACCTATAATTTTCGTTTTACTTTTATTTTACTTTGTAGATATTTGTTTTTAAATGTTCTATTGACAAATATGACTATTGATTGTTTTTTTCTTTGATGAATATTTGTTTTTAATCAGTCGTGATTTATTTTAACCATAACAGTTGTTTTTTAGACATGACTTTAGTTTTATTTTTTGTTTTTAGTTAAAATATCTTTATTTTTTTGTTACATATAAGTGTTTTTTTCATAACAAAGTCACTTAAAAATAATTCATAACTTTCAAAAATGTTATATAAGTAAAGTTAAGTAAGAACTAATAATCGTTTCAATTGAAAGAGAACTGGCTACAATGTTCGATCTCACAATCCAATCTAATGAATATTAAAAAAAACTCTTTTTGCCATTGAAAGTTGAGACTTCAAGTACAATCCACTTTAAGTAGTTACAAAATATTAGCTCAAAACTTGAATTTCATAAATTACATGTAACTAATTGGTTAAGGGCAAAGACTATTTGAATCACTGTAGCATATAGAGTTGAGTTAGAATTATTTTTTCTTATTTAATCGGGTTAGGATTCAACCCAATAACGTGATAAGTTTTTCAACTCTGCATTTGTGCGTATGACTCCAAGGCTGGCGCCATGGCTTCTGTGACCGTGGTTGCCAACTTAAAAATTCTCATGTTTTTTATTTTTTATTTATTTTTTATTAATAAAATGGAGTATATGTGGACAAAAAATATCACTTTTTACTCATATGACACCAATTTTTTTACGGCTTATCACAACCCCACCAAATGTGGTGTCATATCATGCATTCTGAGCAGGGACGAAGTCAGAACAAAATAAGACCGAGGGCACAAATTTTTTTAAACCTTATAACATAATAGAGTTCAATTTTTTTAAATATAGTACTAAATAAGACCGGAAACTCATTTCAAAGCACATGGTGCATTTAAGATATATTTTGAGAAAATTGGTGTTTTCTTTTCGAAAATTAACATTAAATCAAAAAAATCTATAAATGTCATGGGCATCCACGGGACACCCCCTAGATTCGTCTCTGATTCTGGTGCCATAACTTACGTGACAATACTTTTTTATTATAACATCAGTTTTGGTTATGACACCGCCTCTACCACATTATACATTTAAACTCTATCGTTGAATTTGTTTTGAAATGAGAAGTGAGGATTGAATATGGGGAACTTTTTTAGATGAGTGGTTATATGAGAAATTTTTGACTTACTATAATAGAGTGGGAACATCAATCAATTTACGGTTTAAACATGCATAAAAATATATCTTACACACGCAACAACATGAAAAAAAGACACGCAATCGCAAACTGTAAAATAGATGTATGTTTCACAATAAATCCAATAGACATGTTCAAAAAAGAAAAAAGGGTAATAGACTAACAGTGATAAAATTCAAGCAATTGAAGTTGGTAATATGGCTAGGTCTGGTAACTGGTCAAACAGGTAGTCTTCTGATATTTAGCAGGTTAAATATGATCTTATAAAAATAATTTATTGCAGCAATAGTCTATTTATCAAAAGAGAAAAAATTATTTTCAGGTGATATATGTAGTAAGCATAAGGTTTGGGCAGTTGTCGGTCCGTTAGACATTTAACAATCAACCCGGTACCTTTCAGCAGTATTTTCGACATTGACGTGTTAGACATGAAACGTGTCTCAAATCTACTCGCCAACATTTGAAATGCGTTTGTCATACATTTTATACTTGTCATATATTTTATTCCATTCAAAGGAAATGGGAATCAATCATATTAATTAACATTACTCGCATGGCAAAGTCAACCCGTTGTTTGGGTTAGCCTAAAAATATTCATAACATAAGTTGATGGTGTGTCTATGTTCATTAGTGCAATCTCTTTTAATAAATGGCTCACTGAAAGTTTGATCTTTTTTTACTTTTTTTGAACAAACATGATCTTTTTCTACTCGCATTTGAACTTATTATATATGGAGTCAGCTGATGCGTCGTAATAGTTATAATAATACTTATATTTTTTTTATATAGTAACTCGATGGCAAATACCCCCTTATGACCGAAAGGTACTTGCTTTGTTATGGATATGACCTTTATGCATTTGGTGGTAGCTTTATTAAGTCCGCATTATGTCTAATAATCTTACTGCTATGATTTTATTTGCAGAGTCGTGATTAAAAAGGTCAAAATTTATGCGGCTTCAGAGATGCCGATAGAACTTGTCTAAAGAAAATTTGACAATTGGTCCGATACTCATAGTCATTAGTTAAAAATCTCTTGCTAAAAGGCGTCTGAAGTAACAAAGAAATTTCGGGAATCAATATTTGCAGAAACTAATTGGTTGTATTTAAAATACAATATCCATGGGATCCATCTTTGTGATTCCAGCACCAGCCAATTCTAAATATATCATATAATTGTTTGCAAATATAATAATTTGATAAAAATGTGAAGTTCCATAGTGACATCCCTAAATGCAAGCCAGCCGTGAATCAATTATTAGATCCTACTCCATTAGAAAGATAAGGTGGTGAAATAGATTATGGGATATAAATACCAAAACAGAGAAAATGCCACAAGTCCCACAACTGCAGTCATCTTATCGTTTTTAGATATAGAAAAGAGTCATCTCGTCACGTTTCTTCCACCAGCGTCTATGATACCAGAAGCTAAAATAGCTCCCATTTTAGACATTGCATTCTCATATTAATCTAGAATAATTTTCTCTAATTGAAGGATGTTAGAAAATTAGGAAACATGAGACAAAAGGTCAGAAAAGCAAAAATTAATAAAAAGCAAGTTTCAAATTCAGTCACTTCTGCTTTTCAAAAAACAAAAAATCAGCCACTTCTCTTCATATGAGAGCCTAACAGGTTGAAATTCGTATTTAAAATAATATGCTAAAAAGAGTGTCGAACGCCTAATCTTTAATTTTGCTACACAATTGCAACCTACATACAGATTTTATAGACAGATAATTCCATAACTCCTGAAATTTACGAGATGAAATTGAAACAATAAAATTAACCGAGAATATATAATAAAGATGGAACTTTAATCAATTAAATTAAATAATCGATTGATGAAAACATAGTAACATAAAAATTAGGGTAAAAGCAAAAAATAATAAATGTATTACCTTATACATTGTAAATGATTTTATGTTCAATTTACATAACGAAACTTTGAGGTAACATTTGAGAAAGATTTACAACGTCAATCTATTTAATAATCGCAACGTCAGTGCATTTAAAAAAATTTAACTTTTGAAGATTAAACTTTGAAAAAATATATTTACTTTTTAAATTATGAAAACATAAAAATATATAAAAATATTATAAAAACTTGAAAACTTAAAAGAAGTTCCAGAAAAAAACTCTTAACATTTTTAAAAATAGTCGAAGCAAATTTTTTATAGAAATTTTAAATTTTTTGTTTTTTTAAGAAAAAAAAGTTTAGATTTTTTTAACTTTTTTGAAAAAATCGAAGAAAATAATTGAAAAATATTATATACAAATTTGAAAAATATTTTTTTTTTCCGAAAAACCCGTTTTTTTTTTAACTTTTTTAAAAAATTCAATATAAAATAAAAATATGTTATTATTTTTAATAATAAATAATTTTTTTTCAGAAAAAAACGTTTCGTTGTTTATATATTTTTAAAAATTCAAAGAATAAGTAAAAATTTTAACCCTCAAAAAAGATATTTACGTTTTATTGAAAACTTATTTAAATATATTTAGAAAAAAGATTAATTTTTTTAATTTATAAAAACTTTTAAAAACAGTCAAATGAATTTGCAAATTAGCTAAAGGACTAAACATTAGCTACGGGACTAAAACTGTCAAACTGAAAAAGAATTGTGTAAAAAAGTTTATAAAAAGCGTTAGCTAAAGGACTAAAAATGTCAAACAAAATTGCAAATTAACGTGAGTACAAAAATGTAACCAATGAAAAAGGGAAAAAATTTAGCGTATGGTGCTGCTACAGTTGACGGCGAACTCGCTTTGGGAAACATTCTTGATCAAAATGTTGAGGTGGCAATATGTATATTGAACATAAATTAATTCGTAGTGTATAATGGTTACATTTAGGTAGCACATTGAGTATTTTTGGCTTTTATCCTAAGAATTAAATATTTTTTTAAAAAAGTTACGAATATAGCTAACATATTTTAACAATGCGTTAAGAAGGATGAAAACCACTGCATTACAAAAAGGATAAAAGTTCAATGTAGAGTTTTTTAACATAAACTTAATCAATCATATCTACCCATTTTTTTCTTAAAAAATCCACTTTTTTAAAACTAAATATCTCACAAACCGTTTAATCCTTACGCAAAACGAAACATATCATCGTGACGAGAATTAAATTATCTTTCTATCGAGAGGCACATGTATATACTTGTCGAACTTTTTTTTCTGAGAAAATCATATATGATTCGTTTCACGAACCATGTATGGTTTTGAAAAATCATATATGATCGTGAGATATTTAATTTTTATGAAAAAGATGGAAAGTTTGTTTGAATGAATGTAATTGGTTGATATGATTTATGCTAAAAAGAGAGTTTATATTAATCTAAACTCTTACGAAAAGTTGAAATATCGATGGTTTATATAGTACAAAAGAAGTACCTGCGTAACTAAGATTTTAATTTCCTAAATTTTCATACACCAATGAACTTTTAGTGTTGTCAAAACTTTTAGCATTTTAAAACTTTCTCAACGTTTTAATTAGCGTAACCTTGCATTGAATTTCTTGTATGCATATATCGCCTCGTAGTATAACCAAGTTCATAAGCGAGTATGTTCAAAACAATCGAGTAAACTTACATGTGAATATGGCCATATGATATGATCAACACCCATTGATTCATTAAGTAATAATACCCACATTTCTTGGTTCTCTTTTTAGCCATACGAGCTTCTGAAAAGATTTTGTTGAGTGAAAGCATATCATGTGTCCATGTGAAGTGGCTGATTGTTAAGGTGATCTAGTATTTGACTAAAAAGATGAAGCATGTGAACATGGAAGTCCGTACCACTGCCATAGTAACATAACATAATCCATTAGCTTTATGAAGTGATGCTTGATGAAACACATTCCTTGTAGCCCTTCTTAATAAAACCAATTCCCTCATTAGCACTTCAATTGAACCGAAAAAAATGCGACCTCCCAAAATGACAACTGCGACGCCGCAAGTTTCTTTGACTCTAACAGGTTGCTTATGTGCTATGTATAGTATATATTTGTTTTTCTTCTGATCTTCATAATTAATTATACACATATATGTGTATAGATAGACATGAATATGAATGAACAATACAGTGGTATTAATTAACACATTATATACCCAATTAAAGCACCTTACATTTACATAAGTAACAGAAATAAGCATCAAAATGTACCATACAAAAAGTGACTAATTAACTTTATAAAGTAAGCATCAGGTCCATAATACTATTTCTAAACGTTTCCTGTTGCTTCTTCATGAGCATGCCGAAAGATAGGCTCCTTGTTCCTTGAATGTTGATAACGTAAAAAACTGCAATTTGTCATAAATCATCCATTAAAGATCAAATATAACTCAAATCAACTCAGTTATGAGTAAACGGGTCAGAATTTGTGAATTTCAACGACTAACCTTCAAGTAAATCTCAGAATATACATCTTCTCCAAAAACTCTGATTGAAGCTCGTGTATTGTAAAAACGATAGCCATCCACTTGTTAAGATTTGAAATGGCATCTTTTGTTGTTCCTTAGAAAATCAACATCCAATTGAATGTTAGATTCAGCAACTTAGGAACAAGTTGTTTCCATAGTCCTACATCATCCTCTACGAAAAAAACAAAAGAAACACTAATGACTTGCAAACCAATAAAGGCTTGGATGTTTTGATAAAAAATAATAATTATTTTGTTTGAAAAAGAAGGAAAAAAGCAGCTGCATGGATCTGAATGTGCAAAAACCGATAAAACATCAAGTCAACTGAAGCTTATAAAAATGAGTTGATTTACGCCAAGTGTTAACTGAATTAAGGAAAACACATAACATCTTTATTCTTACAGTCAGATAAAGCAAGCGACGTAATGTCAGGTATTAAGAAAATTATACAATAGGTAACATCTTTATGCTTTACTCATTAACTAAAAAATTACCTTTCGGTTGCATCTTGTAACATGTCGTTTTAAATTACTCTAGTCCCATACGGAAGAATACCGAGACCAGTTCTATCGGAATTTATTCTTGAAAGATAAAAATTTAAAAACTGTCCCGGAAAAAGATACATATTGTTAATAGATGAAGTTTAAAATTGCATAAGATGTTTGAAGACGAACCAAGATCTACATTCTTAGCCGGGTTTCCACTTGCAAAAATGATACCGTTTCAAAGAATAGAATAAGCTTCTTGAGGGGTGCATTCTTCCCGCGAATGAACCTTTGGAAATGCAATGCGGCCCAACTTTAAATTTCTTAAACTTACTCGTAGCACACTCCAATTCAGTATATGAGAATATTTTTAGATCGTGGTCAGGCATTTGCTCATTGCCAGAAAGCACTTCATTGTTCTCTGTGGGTACTGAACTCATGTGGTCACTACTATTATTGTAGTTCCTTTGTGACCTTTTGTAAGCAGATGGACTGTCTTAATTAGCTGAAGTATGCAACTCGACAAGCTTAGATAATGAAAATCATGTAGAATATATAGATTAGCTTATACATCCGAAAATCTACCAAAATTTTATGACATGGGGGTATAAAAGAAAGTCAATGTTTGAAAATGATGGAAACAAAAGAGTACCATCCCATTTTTCATTTTCATTCTACAAAAGCAGGTATAGCAACCCACCAAAATTTACTTGATTCTTGTAATTAATAAAACCAAAACCACATGTGAATCTATCGTAAGGCATCAACTTGAACTACTCATTGCATATAATATTTCATATTGGTAACGTACTTATGCCGAGATAACTATCATAAAAAATTTCTCACCTGACTTCATATTTGTGCTAAAGCATATTTGGGACTTCAAGTTTGGACCGAGATCCACAACACTGACCGATCATTTAATAACGGTTCCTTCACCACCCTCAGAAGCTGCAGCCTGCCCCAAACACCCCCTCATATGTTTAATAAACACATATTGCGATGACCTGATATATGCACCTGATATAATATAATTCAGTTAGCTCGATATACTTTTTGTTTCTATTATGACCTGATCCAAATAATCCTCATTTCTCCAACACCAAATTTGATTCCAAGAATACTTACAGGTCACTCGTAGTATATCTCACTTTAGAAATTATAGCATCTCTCTATTAGACGTTCTTAAACAACTTACTGATATGAAGCATACATTAAAAAGGGCCAGCATACTTCGTTATAAAAAAACCCCTTAAAGCTACTTAAAATACAGTTTTAAGAGACTAAAACATAACATTCATTGAACTAAAACCCCCTTAAAGCTAAACTTTTCCAGCAACCCCAGACACGACCTAAAACAGCCTGTTAAGAATATATGCATCCGCTTCAAGTAGTTATGCATTGCTATCTTCCTGTCTATTCTGAGTAATCTAATTCATTTGCAGCAAATGTCTTTTCCTGAGATAGTGAGATCTAAAGACTAAAAACATCTTAGCCAGTTCCTACTGCAAACTTTGGTTTAGCAAGGGTTGCCTTCAATGATCAACATACTACACACCCATTACCATTTTTTGAAAGAGAGTTGATATATGGACCTAATAAAAAGGCCTAAAAATATACCTAAGTCTACGTGTCGTGTGGTGATTGGTGAAATGCAGGGGCCCACTATTTTATATTTTTTCTTTCCTCATCTCAGCCTTTCATTGTGTCATTTGTCTCAATCTTGTGATTAGACCTCTTTTTAGGCATACGAATTAGGTCTCTCTATCATTTTTCTTTTTAAAAAAGTTCTTCATTTTTATTTTTTGCTTTAGAGTTAAGTGAGTAAATTAGAATGATAGTTCAGGAAAACTAATGAAATCAAAGAAAGAGAGTAACATATCTTAAAGATATCTGCTCAGTAATGCTCTTAAGGCTTCAAATATTTGCCGAACTGCTCTTGGAATTACATCAGCTTCAGCAGGTAACTCTCCGCCCTTAAATATGATTAATATAGTTGATATTAATTAAATTACATAAAATGTTACTATGTCATAAGGTATATGCAAAGAGTTCAAATATTTACCATCTATCCCAAGAAAGCCTTAAACTTTTCGCCTGGATAACAGACTTTTTGTCCCGGATAAAGCCTTAGAAGTCTCATGTGGAGCTAATGAGCGGTAAAAAAAAGAGATGATTTGAACCTTTCAACTGTCTGCCATATAAGATCTCTTGTTTGTGGATTGTACCATGCTTTGGTCCTGATTATTGGCAATATTAATAGAGACCATAAATGTCACCCGACAGCAAAGCTCACCTTGTGATGCCTGTATATATGACCTTTATTATCAGTACATGAACAACGTTTTTACAGCATGAAAAAGAAAGTTTTATTTTGTAAACAGTTTTTGACTCACTTGTGAACTTTATTTCTGAAAGGGATTTTAAAGCAGCCATATCGTCTTCCTTAGACCCAAATATTACACTACATGTTCCAGATCCAATAGTGAGCTTACAATCTTCAATGATATATGTTTACCAATAAAATATCACATATAAAGAGTGTTTGGGGTTGCTTTTCCACCCTATCCAATTATTAAATAAAGTTGGAACCTGTCCAATAAAACTCTTAAATAATCAAAGTTCCGATAGAAAAAAAATTCAACAGCATAAGTAGGTAACATGTTATCATAATACATTCCCAAAGGTTATCATCTCACGTACCTAGAGCATCTCTATTCATGTTTTCTAATCCCATCATGTTTTCTTTTCCGCCGAATGGCACCTACATTATTAAAGAGGAAAAGTGAGAATCCTAACATGTAAATGTTTATCATCTCACGTACCTACTGAGCATCTCTATTCAGGCATGCAAATAATCAGATGATGATTATGTGTATGATCAACAACAAACCTGGTTCGAGTTCTTTTTTCAAAAAGAATAATATTACCTGCATATACAAATAAAACAAAGCAAAAGGTTAGTAGGGTTGGCTGATAGATTTAAAATGATGATATATAAATCAGAAAACACACCTGTTTGGAATCGGAACCTTGTTCAACAATGACGTAGGAAAACACACATCTGTATACTCAATCATTGATTTATGATAACATAACGACCAATTTATAGTCATAGATGCTTTTGTTTCGTGTTAATCGACCTGGCATTTAAGTGATAACTTTTTAGGGCTAACTGATTGAATCAAGATCTACTTTTTAGGCCTAATAGATTTTGGGGTTTTTATTGTGGCAATCGATTGTGACGTAAATTGTTTCGTGATATTGAATGAGAGGGTTTGAATAAAAGGATGGATATAAATGAGGATAAAATCGATATTGGAGTAAATAATACTACCTTTCGTTTATTTATTTATTCTCTTTTGCAAAGACTTTCAAGATTTCGAATGTGGCACAGCGGTACAGCCTTTGTCTTTGTTGTCGAAATTCCAGGTTCGAATCTGCGTAGAGACATTTTTGTCCCGAATTTTTTCTAATTAATTAACAAACGAAAATTGTGGAAAAAAATGATGACATGGATTAATGGAGTGATTATGTGGCATTTCCCTCCTCTTATATATAATGTAAAGATATATATATATATATATATATATATATATATATATATATATATATATATATATATATATATATATATATATATATATATATATATATATATATATATATATATATATATATATATATATATATATATATATATATATATATATATATATATATATATATATATATACTAGCGTCGTAACCCGCCCAACGGGCGGGGTTGTTTCGTAAATCTTTTATAAAAGTACGTTTGTGTATCCGTTATATTAGTTTTCAGTTTGACATGGTTTTTGTTAAAAAAAAAGTAAAAGGAAACTAATCTTTAATATATATAGGCCTTGCCCGATCCAACGGGCGTGTTTTATCCCATGTAAATAGTTGGTTGTACAAATATTGGTTTTTTTTATGTTTTTTTGTTAACCAAAAACAAACCTTTGATAGTCTTAGACCTCGATACACCCAAAGATTGTGTTTGATGTTATGTCAATTTATGAATGTATATAAGTCTATGTTGTATTAACTTTGTTTTAAACACCGTTTGTGGTTTCTTTATAATTGTTTTTGTGTTCTTCTAAACATAAAGTCTTCTATTAGTGTAGAAACATCGTCTTTCATAAAAGCAAACAAACCTTTAATAGTTTTTGGCTTTAACTTTTACATCTATAAAGTAAAGATTAGCAACACATAAAACAATAAAAACAAAACGAAAATGAATATAACCAAGTTCAACCATTAAATTTTTTCCCTTTTCCACGTATGATTTACTCTAACATCAATCTCGTACAACTTGAATAATAGTAACCATACAAAATAGAACATCTAATTTTATAGACGGAGAAAAGGAATCTAATTTGCTTTGGCACCTCTAATACAACAATGAGAAAACACAACACATCGCACAACTTGAATAAAAATAACCATACAAAATCGAGCATTTAATTTTATAGATGGAGAAAAGGCATCTAGTTTGCTTAGGAACCTCTAATACAATAATGAGAAAACACAACACAGAAATTTCATCAGTATCCAAATTCTATAAAAATGAATCAGTTCTATCATTCCATGGTACATTAATCACATGAAAGAATCAAACAAAAATAAACCCAAACTCTAGACATGCCGATGTTTCGGACCAATGAATGATGGCAAAGATGACACCTTCCTTTCTAATGAGAAGTTTAATCTGACTGCGATAGACAATAACATGTAACACGTTAGATATGTTTAAATAAAATCCAGACAAAATTTTTGCAGGTCAACCTTGTTTTGACCTTGGCCCTCGTATATTTCCACTTTTAAATGGTAGCATAAACGGTGCCATAATGCAGATGAATTGTGGAAAGACATAAGTTTTACGCTTTTAGAAAAGCAAAAGGATGATAAATTTATAAAGGATGATGATATGTACACGGAAGTTTTTTATATGTACACAGAAAATTGATTTAAAAAGACAATTGTATCCTCTTTACATTTACTAAATTGTTCATCTCTCATCTTCACCTTTTAACATCATAACTTCACCTTCAACCTAATAACTGCAATTTCTTTCTCTCTCTCTCTGTCTCAATTTATAATTTTTAAACTCGTCAATTCTAAAACTTTTATTAATCGTGTATTTTAGCAAAGATTCATAATTTACAGAAACCACTTCAAATTCATTGAGCTAATTAAGTGCTAACAAACTTCACCCATAGGGAAAAAATTGAGCCACTACTTTTTCGTAAACAACTTCGATTGCTATTTCAGTATTATTCACACTCATTTATTCCTATCTTTATCAAAAGTTATCGTTTTTTATAGTTGCATATCTCATTGATTTTGTGCTTGATATATGGGGATGACCCTTGATTCCATGAAATGCACTTTTTAGCTTTAATGTCTAGTAATAGGTAAGTTGATTATCTGTGGATAAGGTACAGAGATGTCGATTAACAAGCTTAAAATAATAACTTTTGATTTTTTACGGAAAACGGGTTAAAACGGGTACGTTGTTCTATGATTCTCAAAAACCCATATGTAAACTAAACCATCCAAAAATCGGAGACGTTTGGCTGTTTGGTCATTTGGAGGCCATGGTTTTTTTAGACTAAGTAGATAAGGGTCTCGTATATATCCACCTGAATGTGAAATTATAAATTCACCTTCAGTTATATTATTGATATAATGGATATAAGTTCCCAACAATTTTGAAGTTATAGCTTTTATTAACTATTCGCCTTCAGTAATATTATTGATATAATAGAAAAGTTTGATTTAGGTGATGTATTTTACCAGCTGAGTTTTGAGTTAGAACTACGAATAATACCATCAACAAGATGAAGTAATTAAACATGCAAGGGTATGATTGTCTTTTCAACTTGAACTTCCGTGTACCAATAAAAACCTTCCGTGTACAAATCAATGCCCATTTATAAAATGCATATATAACATATAAATATTTATTAGATTATTATTTTATTATTCCTGTTATTAAAAAACTAAGAATTAAACATAATATATATGTTATAGATATTTTTTATAAAAAATATATTTTATTTTATTTGTAAGTAAATTTTATAACTTGAAGTAATTGTATATAATATTTATTAATTCTTTTAAAAATTGTAAACTATAAAATAATTAAAAAAACATGTGCATTTAGTAATAATGCAATTAGTTTATGTAAATTTTAAACCTTATTTTTGTATGACTTACCCAGTAAGCACACGAGCTTCTTATCTTGTCTAAAATTTATTACTCATTAACTAAGCAAAGAAACATTCATAAGTGGTAAATAGCTTATTTTATTTTATAATATTCTCATAGTATCCGTCCACTGATTTAAAGTGGTTGCAAAACGGGCGGTGAGCTAAACGCGCATGAGCTAAACGAACGCAAGCTTAAACGAAGAAAAAACATATATAAAAAGTATCAAAATAAAAAATAATAATACTTGTTGAAAGTAATGAATAAAAATTTAAATATAGAAGATTCGCTAAATGCCTAATTAATATTTTACATACTCCCATTAAGCCCACATAGAGCATCTACAATGTTAAAAATGACTAATGACTTTTTACTATTCTATCAAGTGTTTTGACATGTTTTATTGCATTGCATGACTTGCTTTTTGTAAAGCTTTTTATAAAATCTTGACAAATAACAAGTGCTTGACAAAACTTGTAGGCATTAAAGTGGTATTGGAATTTAAAGCATTAAATTTCAGTCTTTGAAAAACTTTAGCATTGCTAATGCTCTTAATGTTTTATATATGCGTCTGTTTAACTCATTAACAATAATGAATAATAGACAATTCTTTTTAAAAAACCCATAATTTAATAAAATAAACGAATTTTGCCACCTCTAGTTTTCTATTTTCGATAGCATCATAATGATAAATCCTTTTGTGAAGACATGCAAATAGAAATATCAATGGACTTAATTTGTTTTCATTTGCTAAACATATACTCCCGTAAAGTACACATTGTGGAGCATGGATAAACTTATTCATAAACAATTACTAAACGATACTGATCGATGACCATGTATAAGTAACACAATTTAAATACTTCGTGCTATACATACCCTTCTTTGTCATAAAATTGACCATCAATCTTTCTCATGTGTGAATAACTATTAGATACGCTTTCTTGTCAAATTTGTATCTTCTATATTACTTTTATCGGCTGTAGTAAAAGCTAAAAAGTTTTACTAAGGTCTATAGCGAGCTAATAATTAAGCTACCATGGAACGCTTTAGGTCGCTAGCGAGTTATGTAGTTGGAAAAATTGCTACTTAAACTTGAGTTCTATAGAATAAACATTCAATGGTAATTGAATCAAATCAAAAGAATCAATCTTTGTGTGTATTCTTATATAAATGTGTCTTTAACCCAACCACTATAGAATCAACAAAACTACAAGCAAAAAATCATGCAAAGTATAATTCACTCTTGGCATTCTTTTCATATTCTTTTCATTTCTTGCAACAATCTCAAAGGCTCAAAACAATAAATTCATCTAATTTAAGTACTATGAAGGCTCTTCTGATCTTCTGATTCTTCAATACCACATGGGTCCTATCTGGTATTTGGGGCTTGTTAATATTCACTTTATAAGCAAAAAAATCCCAAGGACAGTTAAAACCAATTTTGTGGCTGGATGTAAGATAATTAGTTTATGAATGCAAGTGCAACATATATATGTTCGCGTACCTTAGAATCTTGTCTCTTTTAGGTCAGTTTGCTAATGGGAAGAAATGGGCTTAGCTGAAATAGTTAGTTCTTAAGACTGGTCAAACGGGCCAATCGAGTCGCGTTGATCTGCAAATTCAGTTATCCACTTTAAACAGTCATAGTTACGAATCGCCAAAATCTCATCAGTCAATACCATCTGGTTGATAGCAGAATTGTAATCAGAAACTTGCATATATACACAAACTGCTCCAAGAACGTTGTCTGTAATTTTTCAAGAAGTACACCATTGTAACCTTGATCTGCCAACATACAACACCAGCAAAACATAAGATTTTTTTTATAAAGGAACCAGCAAACATAAGATTAAAAAGATAATAATATCACATTCTGATTATGATCAAATCTTCTTTTTAATAACTTTCTGTCCAAATAATTAGAACCAATTTTTTTAGTAAAGAAATAATTTGAGCTCATATGAGACTCGTGAAGAATAAGATCTTTTTACCTTCTTGTAGACATATTCATAGTTGGATTTGCTGATCAGGCCCCATAAAAACTCAAAGTTCTAGATTGGTTATAATCCTCTTGTCTTGTTTCACTTATCACACAATCAATATCTGTATAAGTAAAGAATAAATGAAAAACACGATCACATAATGTATCGATAAATGCATATTTGATAACAGGATTTGTATCCCATCACTAGATTTCTCATACTTGCAATAGAAGTATCTATAATAATATAGATGGATGTAGAGTAAGTTCCATAGAGAAGCATAACAAAATCAAAAAAGTAATCTTCTGAATATGACATATCATTGTTTACCTTGGAAATTAAAAAGTTAATGTTCTCCCTCGGATACTGCAGCAAGGCCAATTGATGATATTTACACCGGAAGCAGCCTCATCTTTGAATGATTCGTTGTGATTTGCATTGGATTCTTCGCTTATTGTTGCGTCTGATGAGATAAGTGTTCCAGGGTCTGCCATTAGATTAACAATGTACGCCCTGGAATTTGTGCAGTAATGTACTTTAATTTGATGGTAATTAGTATTAAGAATATAGTAATAACTGAATCAAGTAGACGTAAAGGGTATCACCTTCCATCACCAGTCTAGCATGTGCTCACCATTCATTTTGAGCTTCTTTAGCCATGATGGAAAAATGACAAAAGGGTCCACCTATTTTATGTTGGAAAATATAAATAACAAATCACTTGTGTGCCACCAATTGTCACTTTACTGTGTATAACTTACATTGTACTATACGAATCATTAACGATTAACTAATTTTAGAGTGCTAATTAGTTAAAGAATGTGGTCAAAAACACGATTTTAAGTGTATAAGGATCGGGCAAACTATAATAAAATAAAAGCAACCTTGATTTCATATATTCAGTACATGAAATTAGTGCCTACACCTTATAGTTCAGTTTTACCTTGTGTACATATTCTGATCTGAATCGCCATTCCAACGCTAATATTATCGCGAAGGAATACCATTAGCGATAAAAGTCCTGCAAGGTTGACCTAACACTCACACTCATCAAAAATGGACCTGAAGGTTCCTCAAGCTGATGTAGGTAGAAGACATATATTTGTAACACGTATTAATATGTACATAATAAAGTGAGGACCCTATATCAGATAATATGAATTTTCACATCAATAAATTATCCTAATTAACTATTTTTTTTCCATTGAGACACCAACTCTGAAACACTTGTAATCAAAATGTAGCCAATATTGTATTAAAAAGTAAAAAAAACCTTATAAAACAATTAAAAGGCCCAAAAAGCAAACAGAAGTACTCTAAATCACGCACATATGATAGAAATGCACCCTTATGATGTTTCAGCGACCAAAAATGCAATAAAATTATCATGTATGGCGTCAATGAGATGAAAAGTTAGTGAAATTGTAAATGCCAAGAGCCTACTTACTTTTGTAGCTAAGAATGTTAGAAACTTCTAAAGCATAAAGTAAACGTCGCTTGCAGGCAACTCATAAAGGATAACTTCAGCCTTGCTTTTCGGTTATATTTTTCACGAGTTCCTTAATCAGAACACAAAGTTAAGAAAGATGTATATTTAACTGTTACGGAGTGGGGAAGATAAAGATAGTCATTAAATTAAAAAAATATTTTGAAAAACATGTCATTCTAATCGTATTGTTATTTTGCCAATGCAGTTGCAGATTATTTGCTGTGGAAAGATGAGAGGAGATCAATCATAAGCTTTCTTGGAGCAGCTTTTCTGTGTTACTGGGTTTATGGGTAAACCCAACCCGTTCCATAGTCAAATATGACCCTAAACTGACCCATTGTATATTGATATCTCTAGCATCTAGATCATTAAATTCAAAAGAGTTCATTTTGCACAGAGCTTGAGAAAATACCTGCACTTTCTTCATAACACCAAGACTGATAGACCCAAACTAAAGAGATGATGACTTCGAAGCATCAGCTGAACCTAAACACACAAATAAATGAATACAGATCTTGTAAGTACTCTTAATAGAACTCGGCATTTCAGACTAGATAATAAAAATAAGATACATTATGGACATTGCTCGTAAGACAAACCCAAGAGCCGCCACACTTTAGTGCTAATAGTAAAACTTTGGGATACGAATGAGGAATAAGAAACTATTCCCATGTTCAACACTTTGAGAATTATTACATTTTGAAAGCCCAATTCATTAGAGTTTATTAAAATAGTTTAGATAAAACGTGGTCAACAAATAGTTACTTTTAAAAATCTTGAGAATAAATTGATTAATTGGTATGATGGTGATGTGTTTCTGATCTAATCACATCCCATGTACTTCTTATTTTCTGCGTTTCTTAAGCAATCAAATATTACTTAAGCATTATTTTCGCCCATTCAGATGGATTCGTGTCCTTGAGATATTTTATAGATTCGTATATTCTTATGAAAATATATACGTACCTGAATTTAGGCATGTTTGCATTCCATCCTCCATCATATCAGTCCCTGAAAAAGGTGTTCATATCATTACAAACTATTACCTCTTCATCCCACCATGGTGTAAAGATCAATTTCTTTTGGCCTAATGTTTCAATGAACTCATCCCAAGTCTTACTAACTTGAATACATGCAAAATCAAACATGCTTTGTTGAATATCATCTAACATAACCTAATGCTTTATCACCCAAATCTGCCATTGGAAGATAGACTTTTGATCCATTGTCACGACAAACAGGTCGGACCTGTGAAGAAGCAAACATCAGGCTACTTTTATAGTATCCTTTGGATGTTTGCATCATAAGACTGATCAGGGTTATGGTCTCCTACTCTCAGTCCTCGCATTCTCTAAAAGACCTTTGGATAGACGTGATGTGGCCTTCCTACAGTTTGCTTGACAATGTCTGGATAGACTTAGCATGTGACCTTGTTAGTGATTATCTCTACTCCTTCAAGTTCACTACTCCTTTATCGCCTTACAGATGATCTAGATCGGCTGTAAAGATGAAACCAAAAAAGAATATCAGAAATAATAATTTCAAGAACAATGACATACGTTTAATACTCCAAGGTTTTGTTTTCAATAACCATGATAGTACGTTCATTCACTACTCATTAAGCATTTTAAATATGGGCAAAAACACAAAGCCGTGTTGTTGTGCCCCAATCAACCTATCTGTTTTGGTGAGCTGACACTACAGGTAGGAGAAAACTTGCACTTTTAAGGATTCAAATGCTGAGTAGGCTTATGGTGAGACGTTCGAAAACATGGTTCTTTTATTTCTAGTCTATAGCTTGACGTTTGTATTATTCCACCTTGTTCAGCACACTGAACCCACATTTTAGCTACACAACACAAATATGAAAAAGCCATATAGTGTAATGGGAGTGTTTATATTTGAAGTATTCAAATAAGCATACTCTGCTATTAGCTACAACAAAACTAATCGTCTAAGGGTATATCAGCTGTCTTATTAAGTTTACTAAACGGCTCCAACCTTTCAGCTGAAAAGATCATGAATGTTTTGCGTTGAACTTGGAAAGTAAGACAAGATCCCACCATGGGTTATATAAACTGCTTATCGACCCATACAAAAAAACTTCATGCTTTGAACCTAACCAGTTTTGACCCGTTTACCCAACCCATCCATGTTAACATCCAGGAAATAAAAACATCACTAACACTAATAAAAAATCAAGAAAAATAAAAGACATATAATTTTCCCTTTAACTTCCCAGGATTCAAGATGACATGTGGTATGGTTCAATACGTTAAAAACTATCTCCACACTTACCACTGGTTTTAACATGAGGTCCCAAACATTTACAGGTAAACTTTAGAAAAATAAGGATCATGAGAAAAAGTTGTAGTTTGATAGTGTGGGACGTATCCCTACAAATAACATTACCTAATATTGACTATAAATCTATACTCCTTATAAAAGAGCAATCATAATGTTGAAAAAGTAAGGAAAATTAAGACATTTTGCTATCTATGGAAACATGAGAAGAATTCAACATATATATGCAATGACAGTATAATGTGTTTGACATTTTTAATTATGGTATGTATAGAAATTTAACTTCTCACAATTGATTGACAACGTATTTTACTCTTTATCACAGAGGTTTTAGGATCAATAACAAATCTTATTTTTTTAACACATTCTTCTTCTACACGACTAATAAATCAAAACTCATTAATACTACATTCATCACACGCACAAACATTATTCTCCCTCAACCCTAATTCAAATAAACCTTATTTTGCCGCCACCATAATCTTATCACCACCACATCTGCCGAATCCACCCCATCTCTTGGTGGTTTTGGTGGTTTCAAGGTAGTTGCGATTGGTGATATTGGTTGGTGGTACTGGTGATTGGTTTATGTGGTTTTTGTTGATTGGATGGTTTAGAGTGGTCTGACTATTCAGATCCTCCTCCCCGTCTCCATTCCATCTTCATCCACGAAATCATTATCTACCCACACAATACTCGATCTAGGTTCTTGATTACAAAATTCAAAGTGAATCACATGTAACACCAAACACTCATTATTTATTTGATTGGATTTAACTGGAATTAAAATTAGAAAAAGAAAATGAGAAGGTAGGTTCAAGTAGTTCCGCTTAGAGGTATGGGTTGTTGGTTTGGGTGGCTTTACATAGTAGTTTTTGGCGATTGTTTGTCTTTTGTCTTGATTATTATTTGAGGCCGAAAACCGTTGACAAGGCTTGTTCTTTTTTGTTGAGTTTTTCGTTACAACCGCCAATCACCTACGCCGTCGTGGTTTAGCCGAAAAGACACTGTTGCCGCCTCTATAATCTGTAACACCGGGAGGTTTGTTTTATAGATACATATATTGTATATATAGATATGAGTTTTTATTAACTTTTATGCATTTTCTTTCAGGCGCTACATGATGCTTTTGACTCGTCAGAAAGTTGTCGCCACTACTATAACGCCCAAAGGTTTGGTTAATAGATCTATAAAATGTATGCACAAATATTTGTATCAACTTTTTAAGAACAGTGTGAAAAGAAAAATGTATGGACTGGTATTAGAATCTTTTTACATGAATTTAGAAAAGGTTGGATAAAAGTTTAATGTTGATGGCTGCAATAAGTTGTATTCAGTTTTGTTTGCTTGGAATATATTTCCGTTAGAAAAGAGTTTAATGTTGATAGAATCATGGTAGTCTGGATTTATAAAGTAGATGTCTACAATAATTTTACTTAATGCTAAGAATGAGCCTTTAAATTTATTTTTTATGAAACTGTAAGCTTTCATTGCCTTATTATCTAATGTTTAGGATCATTTAGCTATTGGTACATACAATAATTTTTCTCTAATTTTAGGACCATAGGCCTGGCGTGCTTTTTTGCATCTGATCATGACCAGTCCCAAGATATGCTCATCTGTGACCTCCAACTTAAACAACTCACGGTCGGGCACCTTTGACTTTTCAACGGACTACATGCGCATGGTTATGATCACATAAATAAATCATGTTTGGAGTGGGCTATTCAGCTATTCTTGCCCTACAAACCGAGCATGAGCCTTATCCTGAGTTGAGATTTTTATTCCCTTCTTATAACATGATTAAATTAATACCCCTTTTCATAATCCATTTCGATTTGTCTCGATGTAAAAAATGGTTCATCCACGTGCTCATGCTGGTGAAACGAAATCTTATATCATATGCTTAAGCAGTTTAGTTGAATTTGATTTTACTGAAATGTTACAAGTTTCTGCAAATCTTACCGGTTGTGAAATTTATAACTTAGAGTCAACAACGTGTTTCTCAGTCGATTATCAAAGCTAAATTTGAGAAAACTAAATTTAAGTCTTTTAAGATTGGTTTGTGTGTAATTTAATCTATTAAACATGAACAGATGTTCAAAAGACCATCCTTCACACTTTATTAGGCATGGATAGTTGCATACCATGAAATAACTATAGATGCTCACATTTGTGAATAAGTGAATAGGTTATTTCTTAGTTAAATATTGTATTTTGGTTTTATTATACCATTTTATTCCTAAAAATATGAGGTATGTAATTTAGCTTGATTATTATTTTGATTTTGGTAACACAAATTTCAATATGATCATAGTAGCTTATCTTTAAAAGGGGATTATATGTATAGTTGAAGTGTTGTACTAATAGGATGCATAATTCATTTTTTAATCCTATGTTTATTTTATTTAACAACTATCGATCATATGGATACCTTTTGAAATTACCAACCTACGATTGCTAACTTCCGCGATATATTATTGGCTCCAAATGACATAAGTTAACTATAAGGTTCTAGGTTGTTCTAGATCAGTTATATAATTTCGTCTATAACAAACCATATATTATAACTGATATAGGGTTTAAAAATCATCAATTCTCTATCACACACCTTTATGATAACGATTTGTATGAGATATTTAAGAAACTAGACACAAAACTTGATAGTGCTTGTCACCATTTTCTTGATATTTAAGATTCAAATCTTAAATGCTTGGAAATTGATACCTTATGTCGCCCACCTACCAGTCAGATCATAACTTCAAGTATGCTTGAGAGGTTGATGAATAGGTTTAGGCAATTAGAGTCATTATCAGTTAACTTATGTCCAGATGTTACGGATTCAGGTTTACGTCAACTACAAAATGGTGGCTCTAAATTGCATTCCCTTTATCTTCGTGATCTTTCACCAACAAAGGATTTTTTATATTGCTTTTGATGTCCATTGATGTTTGTTATTAGTTTTTCTTTTATTAAAGTAACTGACAGAGGACTAAAAAACTTATCACAGTCGTGCAAGTATTTAAAAGAAGTTAATCTTTTTTATGTGCTAATATTACTAACAATGGAATTCGGACAATGTTGCAAATGTAGTTTTTGTTGTATAGGCTTGAAGAATATCTATCCAATATAGAGTCCGAGAATCAAGTTATTTGTCACCAAGAACTCATCGTGTCACCTACCAGAAAATCCTTATTTGCAAGACAACGAAGAGGCTGCTACTCGTACCTATGATCTTGCTGCTTTCAAGTACTTGGTCCTGACAGCACACTCAATTTCAAGGTACTTGTAAAAAAGGTTTCATATTTTATTTATTTTAGGGAAAAATTATAACCGTGCAAATGGTTTGCTTATATTTTTTACTACTATATTACATGTTGCTTATGGTTATTATATGTCGTTTATAGGATGTTTGGGAGTTTACCAGTTAGGAGCTGATTAAGAATAGCGTTTGGTGCTTTCTGATGATTCCTAAACAGTAACAGGTTGTGGGAAATCCTTTGGCCTTTCCCAAAATACCGTGTAGTCAATATAAATTTCATTTTGCTTTTATTGTAGGGAAGGTTAAAAATTCACAGGGTGTTTATCAGCTTGATGTAATAACAGGTTGCTATATGTAATTTGATACATGTTAACGAATTATTGATTTAGCTGAATCATCCCGTGTTAAAAAAAATCCACTTATGATCTTTTCACGTTTTAGTTTTAACGTTACATTAAACACTTATCACGACATCATATATTGTTAATTATGTGTCGCTAGGCAATTCCGCCGCTAGGCGCGGGTAATCGTCTAGTGATTTAAATTACTTGATATGTACACAAACACGAACACCATATTTCCTACTTGTCACATACTCACATCGAATCCATTATTAAATATCAAGAAGACTAACAATAATTCATAATTATAAGCATGTTTGATCTCTGTGATCCCCAAACCAAATCGGAGATAGGACACTCACCTTTAGATGTGCTTGTATGCAACTGGTATACGACTTTTCAAGAATACCATGGCAACAAAATGAGAAAATCGTGGCCACCATCAATAGTAGGATCCAGAGCTTCAACTACCAATTATAACCATTGTCGCCCATGCTACGACCAGAATATAGTGAAGACGAGTAAGAGCTTCCACCAACCTGCGTAAACATTGGCATTATAGTGAATTGATGATTCAGTAGAAAGACTTTTTTTAAGACCAAATATTGACTGAACAAACTTACATAGAAACCAGAATTCTCTAAATACGAAGGGCTTATAGATGTATACAGACATTAGGCCAACACGCCATTGTAATCTGCACCCTTCTTACCGTGATTTCATCCCGTCATACACCGCCACCAATAACCTTTTTTTTCTTATTTTCTTCTTTTTTTCCTTTTGATAAATCAAATAATACCAGTAATTTAAACAAATCGTTGGAAGATTTTAACCCTGAACACAATAGATCTATTATGATTTCAACCATGGATTGTGATTTGCTGTGTAACGATCAATGTGAGGAACAGATGAAAATCAAGGAGTGGGTTTGTGGATAATCAAAAGGTAGGATGATGATGGTTGTTTTTTAAAAATTACGGTTTATAGATAATCAAACAGTAGGTTATCATCAAAAGGTAGGATGATGATGGCTGTTTTTTTTAAAATGAGGGTTTATGGATAATCAAACAGTGGGTTAGTCATCAAAACATAGGATGCTGGTGGCTTTTTTTAAAATTAGGGTTTATGGATGTGCCATTGGTCGTATGTGTGGTTTCCACGTCGGTGGGGTTGTTAGGAAAATAAAAAAAATGTGGAAAATGGGTAAAACCTAATATATATACCTGCGGTATGTAAACGCAGGTTTAGGTAAATTACGTCTCGATTTTTCTTAAGTGTGTTTTCGTACTTTATTTTTGGAAGGTTTTTGAGTTTTTTAGCTAACAAAGGAATACTATTGGTTTATAGGTGCCATGTTGTAACACCCCCAAATTACCACGCAGCAGAATACCACTTTGGGGCGCTACTCATAGCACATCGCACACAATCATAGACAACGACCTCAAAAAGAGACGTTAAAATAATATACAACATTGTCTAAAAGTTTTCCATCCCAAATATATTAAATCAGAGTAGCGTTGAGTCCCAAAAACCGTTACCAACATAACACATTCATCAAAGACTTTAAAAGTCATTTATTCATTTTAAAGAATGGAAAAATAATAGAAACTTTAGACAAGTAAGCACCAACTCCCTCCTCGCATGCTCCACTGCCATCCATCTTGATTACCAGAAATACATGCTTAAAATCATCAACACAACGGTTGAGCAAGTCTATAGGTTTTGCAAATCATCATTTGAACACAAGAATTTTATTCATCTCAAGCTTGTCAAACAGACAAGTAATATATATATCGATAAATGCCTTAAGCTCATGCAACTGAACGTTAACCAACACGTCAAACCGAGTCACTTACGGCGCCCCTACAACAGGTAATATTGTCATATACCAACGACTTCTTATACATTATATCCCTATCAGGTGATCACAAGGATACATACCCTAGGATAAGGTTGTCAAACCAAATAGATCTATCAAATGTAATAGCGTTTACCTCGCAAGGTAATTAACAGTTCATGAAATTCAGAGACTTCATAAGACAATGGTACTTAGGCATTTATCATCATATTCGGGTCCAGCATACCGAAAACAACTTGTGTTCATTTTATAAAACAACATGTATTCCCCCTCGCGGGTTAAAAATCATTTACAAGATAATATAAAAGCGAGGCTATAGACTCACCTGATATAGCAACTACACGTAGATCAAAGAACAAACGTCTAATATTCGATACACGACTTCACGAGATATCAATCGCTCGTTGATCGAAAACGAGATGCCAAACGGTCGTCATATGACCGAACGAGACCTATAATGACGAGACGCGTCTTAGGCTCGAGTATAAACATAAGTCAAACACATATGTAAATAGTTCACATTAGTAGGTTTGGACATTGTATAAGTTTTATAAAACTTTTTATAAAACATTCGATAACAATTTACCATATATTTTCTCATTTTGATAATTAAGCCCATTCTAGCCTATTACACATTTATATAACCTAAATCCATTTCAAACTCAGTATTGATCTCCAAATACATTATTAATCTCAAGTACAATAATGGCCCAATAGCCATTATAATTGTATGTTGGGCTTTAATGGCCAAAATACACTGTATATGTATTACGAGTTCTAAAACGCCTCATAGATTAGATCGTTTCTCCTAAACCGTAAATAATATAGATGATTTCTTTTAACCAAAATCATTCTTAACTTATGTAGTCTACTTATTATAAGTTCAATTTCCCCTAATTTATATTTGTTATAGCTCATTTACCCATTTTATCGCTTAGAAGAGTTGGCTGTTTTTCGCAGCCAGCTTCAGTTCCACCGTTTTGCCCGCCATTTCCAAACCGTAATGAACTGGAGGATTATCCAATTGATTCTAGTTCTTCATAGTTTTATCTAAAACCCATAGTTTTACCTTTTTCGTTAGTTCTGTGTCCTTATAGGAGCTTTCAGTTAGTTTATACAGCATGTTCAGATTCGACACTTTTCATTTATATATATATATATATATATATATATATATATATATATATATATATATATATATATATATATATATATATATATATATATATATATATATATATATATATATATATATATATATATATATATATATATATATATAGTGTAACTTTATTTGTAGAACCCATTTAAGTGACAGAACTTGCAGAACCATCTTTTTACTATTAATAAAGCATTATGTACAGCATGTTGATGCATCTGACAGTTATGTAATTATAGAAAAAATAAAATTACCTATTTTAAAACTGAGAGGGAAATTTGGGGTTTTATATTATCCCTAAAATAGTTTTAGTAACCATTCAAAAATAAAAACTACCTAAATTTTTATCTAGATCTATCAATAAAAAAACAAACGCCGGCATAGTCTTTCCTCTCAACCCTACTATCTGCGAATCCATCTTAACCGGACCCACCACAACCAAACCCACTGGACGGATGTGTTGCAGTTTTGTACATATTCAAAGTTCGATCAGATCTGGATTTGATGTGAATCGGATATCCTCAAAGTCAAATGTTGTTATCACCATTTTTCCACATCATCTTGTCACGTGTTGTTATTAAACGTGGGTTCGATAAGAATCGGATATCCTCAAAGTCGGTAAGTGGTTTAATTTGATTTTCCTTTTTATGTGTAGATCAATTCGTCCTTGAATTTACACCGTTTTTAGCAAATAACTTGTTCTTTGGCCATTGTTTTCAAGTCTTTTTTTAACCTGTTAAAACTCCTCACAGTTAGTTTTAAGATGCCCATTAAAATAAAAGAAATCTTTGGTGATATGGGTTCGATATGTGAGAACCCGTACTTTCCCAGCATTATTTTATTCTTTTTATTCGTGTTTCTGAATTCTCCAACGTATTTCGTTTTCTTGTATTTTATATGTAAATCCTGAGATTTTTTAAATTATACTTTTTAAGTATTATTCTGTTCATTGACAATGCTTCATATGGAATTATAAAATTTTATTTTAATTTTCCATATTTAATTTAAATCAAAGTTTTTGATTTAAAATCACCCGCGTGCGTTTTACAACGAGTTTTATTCAAAAACAATGTACAACGAAAATTCCTAGTGATCGCAATACCGACGGATGCCCAAAATATTTCGTTTATTTATCGATTATGTCGATAATTAATATTTTCGATGATGTCGTTTTAATTACGTATTAAGTCGTGTCGAGAAATCATTTAATCATTTTTATGATGCATTGTAACTTTTGAAAAGTATTTTTACGAAACCCGAGCCCCGTAAATAATTTCAAGATTTACCAACAACCATTTTCTACCCTTTAAAACTATTAATTGTTTTTGGGTCCACAAGTTTGTAAATTGGCAACTTAGGTCCCTCCACTTAACTAACCATATAAATACCCTTTTTTCTTCCACTTTCTCACACATAACACTTTATAAAAAAAATACACACCAACTCTCTCCCACCCCCTCCATTGCCGAAACTTCACCACCATCAACCACCACCATCCATCATGATTCATTCAAAACAAAAATAAGACTCATTCTTAGAATTTTCTTGTGATTCTAATGATATCAAATTCAATAACATGCATCAAAATTTGAATACTTTATAATTCTATGGTGGATTTGTATTATGATCATCTTGCATGTAAGGTTTTTGGTAAGATTATCATGTTTTGATCCTTAAAAGTCTTGTTTTTAATCTTTGATTTTGTTAGATTTTACATGCAAGTATTCTTAGGAGTGTTTGGATGATGGATATGATAGTATAGTGATCCTAGAGGTATGCGAATGATTGGTTTTGATTGAAAAATGGATTTGACTAGTTTTCTAAAAGGCCAATTTGGGACAGCAGCTTTAAACAGAATGTTTCGTGGGTTTAAAGTCTAAGAAAGGCTAATATTATTTGATATTGTTGTAGAGTTTTCCGAGACGGTCGTTTTGGTATAAGATAGAGCTTCTAAGTCATTACGAGTCAAAAGTTATGCTAGTTTTAGTTTTCGTGTACCTGGAGACACAAGTCGGCACAATCCGAAATTGTGGCTGATTTTGGGTCGACTCTCGGGGACTTTAGGCTTGGTTAGATTGTTGATACTACAGGTTTTCAAAGTTTACAAACTGAGTTTGATGAGTCTAGTAGTGGTTTCAAAATTCGGATTGTCGAGTTGTACTTTTAAAGCGGTCTAAACGGTTTTACAAAACAAGTGCACAAATCTGTCCCAAATTTGAAGTCGAGTAAAGTGTGGAGCTGATGGATTTTAAAGTGTGAACTTTGGTTCAAATTTTGGTGAGGTCTTATACAGGTTATAAGTGACCTTGACACCAATTTTCATTTAAAACGGACAAGTCTAGATAGGGTAGATCGGTGTATACATTCGGGGTGTACTTGCTGATTTTTATTTTGGGCACATAGTTCAATGCTTGTGTTGCGTGAGTTTGAGTATTCACCATCGGACATGGTGGCTTACTCAAGTGCTTAGTCATTATATAAGTGACTTAGCTACTGGTCCAAGTAAGGGTAGAGGATATTTTAACTTGCGTTGACTTGGCGTCGTATGACGAGTCATTTTCAAGTGTTCAAGTGTTTTAACGTGTAACGTTGGATAAATGTATTCATTTGATTCGTGTCAATGGTTTTGAAACGTGTATACTTTGAAAACATTTGAGTCATATTATATTTGGTACATATCGATATTCGAGTTCGAGTCTTAACGCGCGCCTTATTTTGATAGGTTGCGGTTTTCGTGTTTCCCCGGGCATCCATATCGTCGGTGATCGTCTACCACTACCGTTTCTACTCAGTTGCTGAGTACCGTGATTGACTTACCTCATGGCTAAGGTGAGTTCATAGCCCCTTTTTACTTGTACATGGTTTCTAAATACGGGGTGAGATTTTACATGGTGGAACACAACCATTTAAAAACTGTATGCTATCCAGATCGTGTAAGATTTTCAGATTTTCGATATTATTATTGCTTTTAGACGTTAGCCTTGAGTTTCATCTATTCGATCATGAACCGTTAATTTTGAGTACTAAGCGCGAATGTTGTAGGTGGATCCATCGCGATTGACTATCCCCGTCTCAAGTACCTTGACGCACTAATATTTATTTATACCTGAGTATTTAGGCTGAATACTTACGTAGTTAAGCTTCGGTTCATGAAACTAAACGACAATAATGATAATAGTATCGGACTGTGGTTGACGTATATAACCATTTCCCCTACTACGTGTTTTCAAACGAATGCTTGTGTTCCACATTCTTATTACTAAACCTATGAATTTCACTCAACTTTGTGTTGACGATTTTACATGTTTAATCTCAGGTATTATTACTTAGCTTTGCTTGGATGGGAGCCCGCAGGATATTATCGCAGCTTGGAGATTTCTGTGATGCTTTTGAAAGATTTGTTTTATATAAACTATCAGAAGTTTATTCTATCTTTTGGGCAACTTTATGTTATATATCGAGACGAAATAATATAATTTTTCCGCTTTTAAAACTCTGGGACTTATGTTTAAAAACTCTGACCTTTTATGATGTAATGTACATGTTTTTATTTTGTCAGCTTTATATGAACTGTAATTCATTGTTTCTTGTACTATGACGTGTTACCCCCTCGTTGCCTAGTTGTTCCATGTCGGATTCTCGGGGTCTCACAGATTGGTATCAGAGCGGTGGTTATAGGGAACTGAGTCGTTTTCAAAACTTAGTCTATAACCGAAAGTTCAAATGTTTTATTGTTTCTTAGTGTCAAACATAGAATCTGCCATTGTTGTTCGATATCTGCGCGGGTAACTCTCTAATCCTTATTATTTATTTTAATTATCGTTATAGTATTTCGTCTTTTGATTACATGTTAAAATATTACGTTACCCTGATGACGATAATTACTGTGTCTTTTCAAAGCCTTTGTGCTTCATGAATTATCATTGAATGTTACTGTGATTACATCTGCCTATACTGTATTTCTTGAAATTCTTATTCTCGTGAATTGATCTTATTGCAATGATTTCAATTTGTTATGACGTTACATACTTGTATTTGGAGCGCGTATGCTGCCGATTTTTCATGCTCATTTTTCTGAGTACTATTGCTATTCCATTTATGCGTGATACGACTGACTACATATGCTCGTTCGTTTTGAACAGTTTTTTTTTCGACTCACTGTTACATGTTGTGCATACTCTCGAGATACCATTGTTCGGGACGATGAAACTCCTGATTTTCACTTTACTACCGTGCGAGTTGCTTTCATTGTTTATTTCCTTTAAAATATTTATTTAGATACGCAGATTTTCTTTCCGACCATTCGTAATTGAATGTATAGTCTATAGACCATTGTGTAGCTCAATGTGTCTCCCAGAAAGACTAAAGGACATCGTGTGAGTTACACATCTCGAAGAATTCGTTGAATCAGTGTTGACTAATATCGTGGGTTTTCGTAATCTTGATTTACCTTTACGCCACCGTTTTACACGACAATTGTACATGGATTACATCCTATTGACCATTCTACGTTTCGACTTCGACTTACAACATCCGTTGTACCTTGAACACATGATCGTCATTTATTATATGACGATTGTTTGGAATACAATTCTACTTGTATCCTCCCTTTTTCATTAAACCTCCTCGCCTCAGGAGTGTGACTTGTTAATATTTTGTTTCTTTCTCGGTATGTCTTGTCATTTTGAAAAAATCACGCCACAAGGAGACCTTCCTGTATTGCATCTTGCAGCGGAAGACACGGATGATATGCGTCGTTTTTGATCTCTCAGATTATCGTTGACATTCTTGAACCATTTTTATATTGTGTTTTCTTTACATGATTAATTATATAGTTTATCTTCTTTGGTCTTTATGGAATCCACAAGTCTTGTGTGTATATTAATTATGGGTTATTATGAAACTGGATTTAATTTCAAGCTGTGTCGAAAAATATACTTTGTACAGAAACTTTACAGGAAGTTTAATAGTGTCGAGAAAATATTTTTATAACTTTAGACATAAAAATATATATTTCTATTCGTTGAGACGTCTGTTTAGGACATAAAATTTGGCCAATGAACATTAAAATCGAGCAGGTTACGCTCATTTGAGATTGTGAAATTTAAGAACTTATTTTGGCGTAGTTCTAAAATATATTTTGCTGACAGATTTAATGCAAGGGAATTTTCGTCCATTTTTATTCCGTTTCAAGTCTCGGGTAAAACTAGAAAGTTATTCAAAACATTGTTTTACATCGAAATGCATTAGACTTTGAGTCTTAGAATATCGTTAGAGAGTTAATTGATCGGGTCAAACCCGAAAGTCAAAGTTGACTAAAAAGGTCAAAACTTATAGAATTTAAAAATATGTTTTGAAGCGTTTTTAAGTTCGTGTGAGCTCGTAAAATTGTAGCTAATAATATTTTACAACCATGAAACATTGATTGTGTTTGAAAACGTTTACAAATAGTAACTTGAGCTCGGTCATACATAAATCTTGAACTTTTAGAAATCAAGTGATTTGACAAACTGATGTTCTACTTCCTTAAAAGTGAATTTTTGTAAAATAAATTACTATGTGCACATACGGATTCCTTATTCTTTCCTTTTATATATGACTTATTTGTCATTCTATATTGTCGTCCTTTGTTTCTATCGTACCACTGAATTAGACCGAGGTTGAAGTTCTTGCTTTCGTATCGTTCGTTACCATCTTGACACGTGTCTCTTGACGATTCCTGCTAAACCTCTTGAAACATTAGCACGTTGTAACCATTTCATAGACTGTCTTGAACCACTCCTTATTTCCCTCATGTAACCCACTCGCTATTTTGTAAGCTATCATCATGTCATCACATGAATTTAACTGGTATTGTTTGCGAAACATTTTACAAAAAGTTCCACTTGGACTTTACAAAATACTTGAAGGTTATCTTATAAAATTAATTTATATTAATTTTACAATGCATTTTCACAAATTGTTCTAATACGGTCTTATAAAGAACCCTTGTAACATTATAATTGATGAATTAAATATCTAGCCAGTAACTTATTGGCGAATAGTTTCATAAACTATTTTGATATATGTTATTACAAATGGGATTATATACATATTTTAAATGATATGACCTGTAATACTGGTTTGACGAAGCTGAGCATCGCATTGCTAGTCCTAAATTATGCATGGCCTGATCACCTATGCTTAATTTAGAAGGAGCCATGCGAGGCCGAATAGTAGTCACCTTAAATATTTAACTAATAATCAACTTTTTAACTATGTTCCTTAAAAAGTTAGATAAAATAAAAGTTTTGAAAACTTTTACATTTTATGCGAGTAACAACAATTCGTGACTTACACATATGAACCCTTATATTTTCTTGAACAAAGTACATGCCTCGAGCACATACTTCCTTACTCAACGACCTTTGTTTTACTTGTTACCTCATCATCCTCATGATACAATTTTCATTACCATTTGCCTAAATTCTTACCATTGATACCAGACTTGAAGTTTCAACGTTATTCTGCCTCTTCATCGATCGACCTTCTCTATCTATCTTGGTAGACCTACGAAATGTCTATGGACGCGATTAGTGATTTACGACTGGACGTGAACGAGAATTACGTGTATTTGTCATGATGTGTGTTAGACTTTATCGTCTTGAAAATTCATTCGTGTGAATCATGTGTTGATTTCGCCTTTCATTGCAAATGTATTCATTTTACTGAAATTACTCTCAAGTAACTTCTTAAGAATTTTCTTTGATTCGAAAATTCGTTGTGTGGCTTTTCTCATTCGATCGTATGTCGACCACCGAGAACTTAATAATCCGTTACTGGTAACGCCAACCGCACTCGTGAATTAATCTTGCTATAATCCTTGTTTCTTATTATCCTTATCATCGATGCATCTATTCTATCATGTTCGTTAAAAGTTGATACGACTTCCGTTTTATTCCCTCGTGCTATTGCTTGTATACTAATTGTTGATTGATATTCGTTTCACAACCGTTTGCTATTTTGCCACTTTTTGAAACCAGAAAAAGTTACGTGTTTATCGTTTGATATCTTAAACACTCTCTTGAACTGATAAAAATTATTATTAATTTATAAGAATGCTTTATACATTTTATCAAATGTTTAAATTACCAAAATAACTGTTTCAAGTTAAATACCAGATATATATATATATATATATATATATATATATATATATGTTCTTTGGGAAATTTACTTAGTGTTTCAAAGGATATCAAGTTGAATCTTTTAAAGTATATGCTAATATCGTACTTTACTGACAAACTAATGAAATTATTAAATTAAATTATAATTTCTAAACAATGTTTCTTAATAACTTTCAAAATCTGAATTTTCTCTAATGGTAACGATAAACCTGAACTTTAACGATAATTTCATGTAGTCACTCAAAAGTTCTTAAGCCGATCAGGATAACTATTTTGAACTGCTCTACTTTTGCTTTGAAAATTCTGATCAAGAAAAAGATTTGAAACTGTTTACCCACTCATTTTATATAGACTTTGATTTTAATCACTACACCTGGTAAAATTTTCTTTTAATTAAGAAAATATTTAAAACTAAGTTTTAAAGTAATACCAAAATACTAGACAACTGATTTTGACAGCCTATATTTTGAATGATCATATGTAATTCATTTTTCCCTTCTAGTTCTTTTGTAAACTGGATTATTACGTTTTAAGATTGTCACGTTTTACAGTTGCACGATTTGCGACCCCTTGTTGATTTTACAATCTTGGTTCATTTTATCGCACTTTGTCTGTTTAAGCGATTCTCGTGTTCATTCTTGTTAGTTTATCGCACGTATTTCCAACAATTCTATCTCTTGATGTATCCCTGTATTGAAAGATCGTTATCCTAATCCAAGACTGAAAAGTTATACGAAAAGGAGTTAAGAAACTGAAGCATAGTGAATTCTAACCGTTAAGATTCGTCGTGGTGCAGAAATTACCTGGGAAGCAATGAATATTGTTCTACACTTTGTACCTCCTCTTGTTTGCATCTTCTACTGTTTTTAGGAGAACTCTGAGGACCAGAGTTCCAATAGGGGGGAAGACTGTGAGAACCCGTACTTTCCCAGCATTATTTTATTCTTTTTATTCGTGTTTCTGAATTCTCCAACGTATTTCGTTTTCTTGTATTTTATATGTAAATCCTGAGATTTTTTAAATTATACTTTTTAAGTATTATTCTGTTCATTGACAATGCTTCATATGGAATTATAAAATTTTATTTTATTTTTCCATATTTAATTTAAATCAAAGTTTTTGATTTAAAATCACCCGCGTGCGTTTTACAACGAGTTTTATTCAAAAACAATGTACAACGAGAATTCCTAGTGATCGCGATACAGACGGATGCCCAAAATATTTCGTTTATTTATCGATTGTTTCGATAATTAATATTTTCGATGATGTCGTTTTAATTACGTATTAAGTCGTGTCGAGAAATCATTTAATCATTTTTATGATGCATTGTAACTTTTGAAAAGTATTTTTACGAAACCCGAGCCCCGTAAATATTTTCAAGATTTACCAATAACCATTTTCTACCCTTTAAAACTATTAATTGTTTTTAGGTCCACAAGTTTGCAAATTGGCAACTTAGGTCCCTCCACTTAACTAACCATATAAATACCCTTTTTTTTCTTCCACTTTCTCACACATAACACTTTATACAAAAAAAACAAACACAAACTCTCTCCCACCCCCTCCATTGCCGCCACTTCACCACCATCAACCACCACCATCCATCATGATTCATTCAAAAGAAAAACAAGACCCATTCTTAGAATTTTTTTGTGATTCTAATGATATCAAATTCAATAACATGCATCAAAATTTTAATACTTTATAATTCCATGGTGGATTTGTGTTATGATCATCTTGCATGTAAGGTTTCGTAAGATTATCATGTTTTGATCCTTAAAAGTCTTGTTTTTAATCTTTGATTTTGTTAGATTTTACATGCAAGTGTTTTTAGGAGTGTTTGGATGATGGGTATGATAGTATAGTGTTCCTAGAGGTATTGGAATGATTGGTTTTGATTGAAAAATGGATTTGACTTGTTTTCTAAAAGGCCAATTTGAGACAGCAACTTTAAACAGAATGTTTCGTGGGTTTAAAGTATGAGAAAGGATAATATTATTTGATATTGTTGTAGAGTTTTCCGAGACGTTCGTTTTGGTATAATATATAGCTTCTAAATCATTACGAGTCAAAAGTTATGCTACTTTTAGTTTTCGTGTACCGGGAGACGCAAGTCGGCACAATCCGAAATTGTGGCTGATTTTGGGTCGACTCTCGGGGACTTTAGGCTTGGTTAGATTGTTGATACTACTGGTTTTCAAAGTTTACAAACTGAGTTTGATGAGTCTAGTAGTGGTTTCAAAAGTCGGATTGTCGAGTTTGTACTTTTAAAGCGGTCTAAACGGTTTTACAAAACAAGTGCACAAATCTGTCCCAAATTTGAAGTCGAGTAAAGTGTCGAGCTGATGGATTTTAAAGTGTGAACTTTGGCTCAAATTTTGGTGAGGTCTTATACAGGTTATAAGTGACCTTGACACCAATTTCCGTGTAAAACGGACAAGTCTAGATAGGGTAGATCGGTGTATACATTCGGGGTGTACTTGCTGATTTTTATTTTGGGCACATAGTTCAATGCTTGTGTTGCGTGAGTTTGAGTATTCACCATCGGACATGGTGGCTTACTCAAGTGCTTAGTCATTATATAAGTGACTTAGCTACTGGTCCAAGTAAGGGTAAATGATATTTTGACTTGCGTTGACTTGGCGTCGTATGACGAGTCATTTTCAAGTGTTCAAGTGTTTTAACGTGTAACGTTGGATAAATGTATTCATTTGATTCGTGTCAATGGTTTTGAAACGTGTATACTTTGAAAACATTTGAGTCATATTATATTTGGTACATATCGATATTCGAGTTCGAGTCTTAACGCGTGCCTTATTTTGATAGGTTGCGGTTTTCGTGTTTCCCCGGGCATCCATATTGTCGGTGATCGTCTACCACTACTGTTTCTACTCAATTGCTGAGTACCGTGATTGACTTACCTCATGTCTAAGGTGAGTTCATAGCCCCTTTTTACTTGTACATGGTTTCTAAACACGGGGTGAGATTTTACATGGTGGAACACAACCATTTAAAAACTGTATGCTATCCAGATCGTGTAAGATTTTCAGATTTTCGATATTATTATTGCTTTTAGACGTTAGCCTTGAGTTTCATCTCTTCGATCATGAACCGTTAATTTTGAGTACTAAGCGCGAATGTTGTAGGTGGATCCATCGGGATTGACTATCCCCGTCTCAAGTACCTTGACGCACTAATATTTGTTTATACCTGAGTATTTAGGCTGAATACTTACGTAGTTAAGCTTCGGTCCATGAAACTAAACAGCAATAATGATAATAGTATCGGACTGTGGTTGACGTATATAACCATTTACCCTACTACTGTTGGGAATAAATTAAGGCCAGATCACTTGAGCGCTGACAAGAACAAAACAAGCGTTGACAGGAACAAAGCAAGCGCTGATAGCTCAAGCGTTGACAAGTTAAAGTCAAGCGTTGACAGATTGAAGACAAGCACTGATGAAAGATATAAGCTATACGTTTATTATATTCTAGAATACTTCTAGTAAGGATAGAAACGACAATGTATTTTCTATGTTTATCTTTACCTAGAATAGTTGATACGTAGCTTATTGTACAAGGCTTCTTAGTCTATAAAAGAAGGCCTTTAGGTTAATGTTCAATATCAAGTTTTACATAAGTTTTCGTTCATAAACATCTTTCATTGTAAGCAAGTTCGATATTGATAATCAAAGTGAAAGTTTGTTTATATCTTGTGTTCTTGCTTAAGTGTTAAATTCTGCATAACACTTAGATTCACAAAGCATATACAAAGGTTTCTCTACGTGCTATACTTGATCTAATCTCGTATACACAAAGCTAATCGATCTAAGTTTGGGATCAACAACTACGTGTTTTCAAACGAATGCTTGTGTTCCACATTCTTATTACTAAACCTATGAATTTCACTCAACTTTGTGTTGACGATTTTACATGTTTAATCTCGGGTATTATTACTTAGCTTTGCTTGGATGGGAGCCCGTAGGATATTATCGCAGCTTGGAGATTTCTGTGATGCTTTTGAAAGATTTGTTTTATATAAACTATCAGAAGTTTATTCTATCTTTTGGGCAACTTTATGTTATATATCGAGACGAAATAATATAATTTTCCGCTTTTAAAACTCTGGGACCTATGTTTAAAAACTCTGACCTTTTATGATGTAATGTACATGTTTTTATTTCGTCAGCTTTATATGAACTGTAATTCATTGTTTCTTGTACTATGACGTGTTAACCCCTCGTTGCCTAGTTGCTCTATGTCGGATTCTGGGGGTCTCACACGATATATTTTTTAATTTCATATGAATAATAAATTTTTTTATGGCAACCATGATGATAAAGAAATAGTTATATATGGCATGTATATTCTAATCACAATGTGAAGAAATAAAGAAAAGATGTAATGTTTTGTTTTTAATGCAGTTATGGACATTGATGACGTAAATTGTGAATTCAGCCATCTTGATTTTCTTAACTCGTAAATTGCAAAGCAAGGTTATTTTTAGTTTTTTTAGTTGTTTAATTTTTTTATACCTCTTATGCAATTCCATTGAACTCTTCATAAAAAGGGAGTAACTTGTAGCAGTAGTCTCTAAAACAAGAGCTTTTATGTTTTAAGGAAAGCCACACCCACTACACATACGTGTTTGAAAACTGAGATGTTCTGCGCGGAAACATGTATGTTTCTGCGCGGAAATATGTATATTTTTACGCGAGAACATGTATGCTTCTGCGCGGAAACATGTATGTTTATGCGCGGAAACATGTATGTTTCTGCGCGAGAACATGTATGTTTCTGCGCGGAAACAGGTATGTTTCTTCGCGGAAACATGTATGTTTCTGCGCGGATACATGTATGTTTCTGCGCGGAAACATGTATGTTTCTGCGCGAGAACATGTATGTTTCTGCATGGAAACATTTATGTTTTATGCGCGAGAACATCTATATTTCTGCACGGAAACATGTATGTTTTCTGTGCGAGAACATTTGTGTGAAACGGGTATTTTAACATTATAAGAAGCATGCATGTTTCTTATGTGTATGAGATTTGTAATGAGGGGTATGCATTTGAAAAATGTCTGGAACATATATGTTTTAGAAAGTATGAAACTTGTATATTTTACGTTTTAAGAAACATGTATGTTTTAAATATGGTTTCTTTATCGTAATTATAAAAAAAATGTTTTGTTGTTATAAAAACATTTATGTTATAAGAAACATATGTGTTTTATCGCTCGTATAAGATTAATGAAAGAAATGTGTATATATGTTTGTGATTTGATTTGCTTTTGTGTATGCTTCTTTCAGATATATGAAGATGATGATGTCATGTGAAGACTTAGAAGTAGATGAAAGATGATGATATCATTTGAAGACTTAGAAGTAGATGAATACATATACAGATGAAGATAATTTGTCATTTCTAGAGAGATACAACTGTTCTATATATATTTTTTGTACTTGTTATTAAATAAAATGTAATATGTATGTACAGGAATATTTTTTTTCATTTATAAAGGTTTAATTTATTTAATATTTGTTTCAAATTAAAAAAAGTAATACACACAATAAAAAGATGTATATTTACGTTCATATAGAAAAAAACATACATGTTCTTAAGAGAAAAACATACACGTTTTTAAGAGAAAAACATACATGTTTTTAAGAGAAAAACATACATGTTCTTAAATTTTTTAAAATATCAATGCTAAAAAAGAAAAAAAAAAAGAAAAAAAATATTTTTGAAAAAAACGAAAATTAATGAATTTTGAATTTTTTTTTAATAAACTAAGAAGTAAAATGTATGTTTTACTATTATGACCTTTTGATTTAAATTAAATCTATTAATAATATTAAATTGTGATTGGTTAAAAGGAGTTCTGCAAGTTCTGTCACTATAATTGGTTTTGTAAATAAAGTCCTCCTATATATATATATACGTATATATATATATATATATATATATATATATATATATATATATATATATATATATATATATATATATATATATATATATATATATATATATATATATATATATATATATATATATATATATATATATATATATATATATATATATATATATATGTATATATATATATATATGTATATATATATATATATGTATATATATATATATATATATATATATATATATATATATATATATACTAGTTGCAAAACCCGCCCGATGGGCGGGTATGACTTCTGATTTTTGTTTACGTTTTTTTTTGGTAAATTTTTTTTCTAATTTTTTATTGAAGGATAATATGGGGTTTTCTTTTTCTTTTTGTAACTGTGTTTTAATGCATGATGACACAGTATTTGTTATGGTTTTTCTTTTGAAAATATTAGTTTGTAAGTTACATTCTTAAGCGCATTATGATTTTTTGTAGCTTACTTATTATTTTTAATATCTTAGGTACTAAAGTTGTTAAATTATATTAATGTGTTTTTTGTTTTTTTTTGAAAGTTGATTTTTGTAAATTGTGTTGTTTACGATTGGATTTGTACAATATCTTAGGATTAGCTGTTTATTTTGAAATAGATTATTGAGACGTCTAATATGTATGAATATCAATAACATATTTATGTTTATTTTTTTTTTTGCGAATTAAACATTTTCATGAAAGATGCCTAGTTTCTTTGTGAAAAACAATAGATAGGTATAAATAAAGATACCTAATTTCCTCTCATCTCATGTTATATGTTTCGCGATGGTTAATCTTAAAAGTCAGATGACATGTCAATTCGAATGATAATTTTTTACTCTCATAATTTATTTTGTAATCAAAGAGTGTCATAAGTATAATCGACAATAATAATAAAAATTCAAACACCTTTATCATAAATATTTAGTTGTACATTATATTGTTATTCTATGGTACTTCATTATGTCAAAAGATTAAAAAAAATCTTAAACATTTTTGCAATTCAAATGGTTTTTTTAATTTTTTTTACCTTCTATTCCCTTGCAATTTCTTTCCTCCAAAAGAATAGAACTTTTATGAAAGCGACACATACGAAATTTCCCCTTCTCTTTCTTCCTAAAATAAGAACTCATATAACACATTTTTATATTACTCCAGCAATACGGAACGACGTCTACGCGGGATACATTATATCATGTTATAATTATAAGATATATACACAATATACAATGTTTCGAAACTCGTTTATAAATCGACCCGGTCGAGTCATAAGGTCTGGATCAACCCGATTGTTTTTTAAAAAATATTTGTTTTTCTTATTTTTATGATACATTCTCTTTGTGGATATTTGTTTGTAATTTGTTTGTTGATGTAGCAAAATTCTTTTAATAATTAACAAAAATTATGTATAAAATTAATGAAAATTCCGTATATTGAAGATATAATTGTTTATCGACCAATATATATAAATAAAATTTCGTTGCAAATACGTAGAGTTTACATATTTTTTTAACCCGAAAAAATTAAAACCCGGCCGGGTCTTGAGAATCGGGTTCATCCGGGTCACCCAAAACCCGGCGGGTTTAACCGGGTGTCGAAAAAGTGAAACCCGGTTTAATATGACTCATTTTTTGGCCGGAACCAAGTTAATCGGTTGACCCGGTCGAGCCGACATAGGTCTGAAAACATTGACCTATACCTTCAACTATATATATTAGTAGTTATAAACTTAAAGATATAAATCTTAACTCACTCTTTATAAGCACAGAAGGTTAGTTGTACGGAATATGCCACACTAAGATGAAGTATTTGCATGTAATGTAAAAAATGTGGGCATGTATTTCAATTATTTGATCAACTCATGCGTGTGTAACGTTTTAGTTACCTTTGAGTAACATGATCTAGATCATCCCCATCAGACGGTAGTTGAAATGAATTAGCCTGACTTTGATCCTCTCTATGTAATATCATGGAAACCAACTTTTGTTACTACAATCTTGGTTTTAAAAAGCGAGAAGCGCTCCATTGCGTTAAGGGTCTGAAGCGAGAAGCGTCGGGCGATAAGGCAAAAGCGCACGCCTCTCGTAGGCGAGGCGCTTACTTTGTATAAAACGATTCTTTGTATAAAACGATTGCGACTTTTGTAAAACTCATAATTCAAACTCTTTGAGCTTAAATGTCATTTTTAGACTAATAAAAGTCCAAATGTCAATTTTTGAACAAACAACCCTCTGAATTTAAAAGTCTATTCAAACCCTTTGAGTTTAAATATCATTTTTAGAACAAAAAGCATTTTGGGGGGGGGGGGGGGGGGGTAAAAAGCGTTCCTCTTAGGTGTAAAAAAGTACCGTCTCCAATCGCTTTTTGTAACGGTTGCATCAAAGGTCCCGAGGCGATGACCCCATTGCCTCCCCTCGCCTCACGCCTCATGCGCAAAAAGACGCGCTTTTTTAAGCCGAGACTACAATGATGTTTTTTCTCCGATACAAAATATGAAAAATTAAAGTCAACAAAATTTGTATTTATTGTATTAAAAAGCTCAACGCTGAAGTCAAAAGCTGACACATGTTATTTATAATCTTAAAAGCATTAAAATAAAGCTTTTCTTGCTGAGCAACTCACGAAAAAAAACCAAATTTCACTGCCAAACAGACCTCAGTTTTCTAGTTTTCCAAGTGTTCTCCCTGCACAATATCTGTCATATCCCGTGCGCATTTAGTGTTTAAGAAATAGAGGGCGCTTGGATAAGCTAACGCTTGAACGTTCTCATAAATCCCCAGTCAAAAGCTTATGCTTATTAATTCACCACAAAACACCTTCACAAAGCTTAGTAGTTTTTTAAAAAGAAAATAAGCCCGGAAATTAAGCTTTTACCTAAAGTTCCAAATACCCCATAATGTATTGCCATAACCAAATAATGGAAAATCACAAAAGAACAAAATAATAAGTATTTCGGTAGGATAATTAAAGAACCACAATAATAGTAGGATCTAAATGACAATTGTGTTACCTTGGTACTGTCTCGGGATCTCCTGCATATGTGCAGCCACATATCAACAGAATATGTTACTGCATATACTGCGCATTCATAGACCTCAACAACTTTGTCTAAGAATCCTATTTGTTCTTATTAAACTTTGAAGAAAACTTTACACATTTAGTAGCCTCCAAATCTTCTTTAGATGCTGAGAGTAGTATTACCGCAAGTCCCATTTTTCTAGAAGTCACTTCTTCTTCAGCAACTCTTTTCTTTTGCTCATGTTGTTTAAATTGACATGGGTAAAAAAGCCTAAAAATTATATATGAAACATCCAAATAGACGTGAGTAAAAAAAATCTAAAAGAGTGAAGGATAGTATTTTACCATGACAAGCTTAGTCAGCTTTCTTTGTGAGGAATCGATATAATGATTTATCTTCTCCTGTGACTTTGGTATTTGATGACCCTTCATAGCTCCCGAAACTTTATCAACCGTCTTCTTAACAATTGTCTTGAAGCCTCTTTGCTCATATTCCCCTGTTTCCATGATGGCTTTAAAACCTCTTTCACAAAATCAGCAACAGAAACTTTAAAAAGTTTCATTGATCTAGAATCCTTGCTCTTCTTAGTCTTCCCTGAATTCTTCACTTGATCAATCTCGATCTCCCTAGTGGCCATATCAGGTAAATCTATTGGGGAGCTAGGGCTGGGACTTTCATTTTCGGCAGTGCCCACCTCAGCATCAGCCATCTCACCAAACTCGTCATTTTCTTCACTTACAGCAACCGCTTTGTGTTTACTGTTCTCTTCCACTTCCACAGCCCTATTGACAGATGGATCAATGCTGTCGAATAGTGGATCATATTGATTACTTTGTGGAAACTGACGCATATTCCCAACATCGGGTCCCTGATTCTGTCCGACTGAAGACCCATATTGGTTACTGAAAGATGTCACCGTATCTTGATTTATGACACCTGAACTAAAGTTTGTATTCATTGGTTGATCGAAGGTTTATGCATAAGGATTGTAGTGGCTGGCGGTTCTCGACACGAAATCAGATGTTCTAGGCACGTTTTCAACTGGGAATGAGTGTGTCATAGCTGTTGGTGGAGGAGGTGGTGGTGGGTCCTGCGAGAAGATTGAATTAGAAGAAACTAAACCTGGTTGTTCATAAGAAGCCACGGGTTGTTGGGGTATTTGGTAGTTCATAGGGAATGGTCTGACAAAGTTCTGAAAAGGATAGTTGGTTGAAAGAGGCAACTGATTCTGTTGATACTGTGGGAAGGGACCGACACGTAGTCATGGTGGTAGCGGCAATGGTGCCAACCGAGGGTGTACAGAAGATGGTGGAGCTTGATACTGAGGAAAAAAACCTGCTGAAGCAGAATTTGTAGGAACATCGAAGATCTTATTTCATGCCCACTTGCCACCTCAGCAGAGTCACTTGGAGGCTCAACAAATGCTTTCTTAACAGCATCTCGACTATGTATCGCAGCTAGAAACTTGTTTTGATACATTTAATGGTTGGGTTTAGCTCATTTGAAATTAAATATACATGAGTCAAAGCGACGTCTAAAACATACAGTTCCACTTAGCTAGTCAGTAAGAAAGCACACCAGATTATAGACATGCACTTCATGGGAATCTCGTACACACTTTTCCATCTTGTTATATCTTTCTGAATCATCCATAGGAGGACCGTCAAAGGTTGCCATAAAAAACTGATCATTCCATCTATGAACAATAAATCATAAATTAGAATTGAAAGGAAGAACAATTAAAATGGTCAGAGGTACATTCTGATGAGTAATAATTCTGTTTCTTTTCCAGATTTTAACCATTGGTTTCCCTTTTGTTAACATATACAGAATCTTATTATTCAACAAAAAATACGGTCGCCATATTCAGGTTCAAGCACAGTAAATATGTTCTACGCATTAGAAGAAAAATCAACGCAAAGCACATAACAGCCTAATGGTGCATAAAATGTTAGATTATACAAATTCTTACTGTTCAAAATCAGGAAAAAAATGGCAAATTTTCCACAGGCTGTAGCTTTTTATTAGTAGCATGAACAGGAAGTGATTTTCTCAAAAGACGACACAATATCCTTAATTTTCCAACTTTATCCTCCTTTTTTTCTTTTTCCACTTGCTTTCGCCTTTTCTGTTTGTGATCTTTGCATATCGGACAAAACCTTCGCTTTCTTGAAACATTATTTGCAATTTGATTAGTGACAACATCCCTCTGAGGTCGTTTACCTTGATTATAGAAAGAAGCCATTTGACCCCCTCTTGCACCTCGATGGACAAAAGCAGCCTTCAAACCCCTCTTGCACCTCAATGAACAAAAGCAGCCTTTCTTGGCGTCCATATCGACTAACAAAAACAGTCTTTTGAAGTAATCGAGCATTCTTACTAATAAGACCAGCCTTAGCGCCACCCTTTAGAAGTCGCCTTTCACATTATAGTTATTGATTTCGAATTTGAAACCCACTACTTAAATTAGGACAAAACATAGTGTTTTTCCAATCATTTTAAATTAAGATTTTCATAGTTGTTCCTCCCCTAAAAAGGACTCTTTCAGGCAGTTCTAAAACGCAACAGACGATAGAACAATGAGCCTGCTCCACATTTTCTGAGCTGCAGAGCTGAATTTTAATAGTGTAAACTGACTAGAAGTTTATATCCTCTATAATTTATACCACCTGCCTATTAGTAAAGTTCTGTCAAACTTCAAAAAACAAATGAGAATTTACCTGAACGACATATATAATTCCACTTATTGATTTGAAATATAGCAGACCGTGAGCTTCGAGAATAGCATTAATAGCAGACCATGAGCTTCAAATAGTTCATTCTTTTATTAATCCTACTTTCAAAAAATAAAGTACATCTCAATATTCTTTTAAGATACAAACATCATACCCGACTGTAGGTGTAACAATGACACCAGCCACACTGGATACCTTTCATGAATCTTCATTTGGTGGTTCCTGCAGCAAACGTAACAGGGAATACATTTTCATGAATATATTAAACAGATTGACCAAATCTCTGTAAAGGATTTCTTGACTTTAAATGTTCTGGTAGCACTTATTTAAGGAACGATATGTTGCGTGCATCCCATCTTGTTGTCACTATCACCGTACCCCATGTGTGACATATATAGAAGATTTAGTAAGAATATTTAAAGAATCTGTATCTATTTTGGACTCTGCGACGGAAACTTTTCTTGAGGCCATGTAAACCGATTCCGGAAAGTACTCTTGACTCACAGAGAATATGTTCGTATGATATTTTAGTCCAGACCATGGTAACAAAACTGATGCACCTATAGAGAAGCATTCATAAGATGTGCCTGTCTTTTGTTGCAAAAAGTAGGATGTCCGTGACATCATATTTACTCCTAGATACCGCTTGCCAATTAACAATCATTTGAAATAATCTGTTCTAGTGTTTGAATAAACGAACTCGGTTTTTAGTATCTAAGGGTCATATACTCAAATATATGAATAATTCGTTTATTAATAACTGCAATAATACATACATAATCAGAATTTATGAACCAACAAAACATCTTGTCAAGAAATAACTATAGGATTGACAATTGGACACTCGAAAAAGGTATTCGACTGGTCGTTTTATTACAAATAGGATAGGGAATTTGAATCTGGTTGTTCAATATCACATAATTAATTTGAAAACACGCATCCAAACACCCTTAAACATTCATAAAAGTGACAAGAACATGTTTGATGTATTCATTGACCTACCAATCAGAAACAATAAACATGTATAATGTAAATTGTAGAGAGGATAAGACCTTACCTGAGAAGTAGGAACATAAACAATAATAGGGTTCACAACACTCTTCTAGTGGTTCAATCTTAATTGTTTTCTTTGAAAGTTCATCCTTGGACATGATACATTTTGTAAGAATGTTTAATGTATAGTCTGCATCTTCCGGGCTGTTATTTGTGTCAGCTGAATTGCATAATACACAAACAAATATATATTAGTAATAACTTATGCAGTTGTTGTATGTATATTATCATTAAAACAAACAGACCTGACCTTCTGAAAGACTCGTAACCTTATTAAAGTTGACTATAACACCCCATGTGAGATTATCCTCAATTGATAAGGGGAAGAAACTATCGTTGTCATATACACAACGAAGCCATAATTAAGTGATTTAGGTTCATGAAAGTACGGTATTCAACATTTGATAAGCTACCTTGTTCTTGTATATCTCAGATGAAAGGCCCATTGCCCTTGCATAAGCTTTTTTAACCTCAGGGTCATCAGAGCTATCATCGTAGCAGATGGAATTAATCATCTTAACCATATAATGGTATTTCTTGGCAGGATTGATCTCATGTAGCTGCAGTATCTTTTAAAAACATATGTAGGATGGTTCTTTTATCTGTTGCCTACACAATTTTAAGTGATACATGTGAGCATGACATATCCGTAGGATTAATGAAAGATATGCATGTAAACACTCACCTTCTCAATCAAATAACTGATGTTTGTCATCTGTGCTGACTTTAAGTCTTCATTGTCACTCTGTTGAGAAAAAATCATATTAACAGTCATCGCACTAATTATCCGTAACAAAGCTAGTGGACAAACAAACAAAAAGGTTTAAATTAAGTTACAAATAAAAACATCGCCATGGAAGCTTAAGGGTTAAACATCGCCGAATGGATGAAAGTTTGAGTATTGTATCGTGAGTTTTTTCTGTGTGTATATCACACCAAGACCATTTTAGGTTGTATGTATTTCGTCTTAAGGGTATTTTTTGCCTCTCTCTGCAATCATTATCAATCGTACATGAAGGATAACAGTTTCAAAGGCAAGCCTAAAAATAAAAACAAATCTTAAAATATGCAATGGTACAAACAAACAAAGGAGCCTTAGCTAGAAAGTTTCATAATCGTAAAATCTTAATGAAAAAAAAGATGACTTAATTAAGCGTTTGAGAGATAGTCTACTCATCAACTTTAAAATACTACTTCCGATATGCTTGTCAAATTAATTTGTTACATTTATAAGCGACTGAGCGCGTAGAGATGCAAAAATTGCATGCCAATTGTCACATTTATAAGTGTATAAAAAATAGACAGAGATCAATTTATCACACTAAATTGCAATTGGTCAATAATAGGTGTAACAAATTGATCTTTAAGCCAAAAATCGAATTACCTCTTGCATATGAGTAATCACACATATGTCAACTATATTCCACTCTTAGATTCAAGGCGGGATTACTGTATCGGTACTGCGAGCACATCTAGTGCTGATGTTGCTAATTAATAGCGCCATCCTTATGAATGATGCTTTAGTTAAGGATACAATTAAACCGTCGTTAAGTTAACATAAGCTTACCTAGAAGGGAAGATATATGTAGACAAACCATCCAGAATAGCCGACTCCCACCAACTCCATGATACTGGGGAGCGGATGATCGCAGGTTGTATTAGGGTTTTGAGAGACAGACAAAACAAACCGAGATTTTAGGATTTTGAGTAAAATTATATTAACTAATTTTAGGTAGTAGATTTATCTACTCGATATGTTAAGATATATATTTTAGTTTCAATTATCTATCACAAGTTCTGACCTGCTCTATCGGTTGAGGTGTTTGTTTGTGAATGAGTGAACCAAGGTTCAAATCTGACTTGAGACATTTTTTTATACAGATTTCGGAAAAAAATTATATAAAAAAGTTAGACTCCAAAAATTTGGAATAAAATAATACTAAAAATAATAAATGTGACATGGCATTATTAGGTGCTTATGTGGCATATCCCTCCTCTTATATATAATATAAAGATATATATATATATATATATATATATATATATATATATATATATATATATATATATATATATATATATATATATATATATATATATATATATATATATATATATATATATATATATATATATATATATAGGATCGAGAAAACCTAATCTCGGTGGAAAACCTAGAAAACTAAACTGATGCACAAAAATTAAAAATAGATGCACTAAAAATTTGTTTTTAGTGCATCCGTTTAATGCATTTAGTTTAGGGCATCTGCTTGATATTTTAGTGCATCTGTTTTAGTTTTATAGGTTTTCTACTGAGACGAGCTTTTCTCTATAACCCATTCCTATATTATATATATATATATATATATATATATATATATATATATATATATATATATATATATATATACATATATATATAAATATATATATATATATATATATATATATATATATATATATATATATATACATATATATATATATATATATACATATATATATATATATATATATATATATATATATATATATATATATATATATATATATATATATATATATATATATATATATATATATATATATATATATATATATATATATATATATATATATATATATATATATATATATATATATATATATATATATATATATATATATATATATATATATATATATATATATATATATATATATATATATATATATATATATATATATATATATATATATATATATATATATATATATATATATATATATATATAGGTATAATTATGACTTGAAAACATATTTTTTAATCCAGTCATATCCTAGTCACAACTTTTAACCAACAGGATTTAAGAATTGGCTAAAAAATCTCATTCGTTGCCTTATTCACGTCATTTTTGGTCAGGCAGCGATTTTGTAAAACGCATTTTTTAGAAAATCGCGTTTTGAAATCGCGACTATAAATAATAGTATAGACTTATTTTTTTCATTTTTTCCACACACAGACACTGGGTGAAAAACACACACACACCATACATTATTCTCTTATCAACGTCTTAATCCAAAAAACACAATAATATTATTCGATCTTTGATCTTTGTTAATAAAAACATTCGATCTTTAATGTTTGTTGTTTAATCCACTTTAAATCGTATTCGATCTTTGATCTTTGTTTGATCCACTTTCAATTGTATTAATTTTAAAGCCTAATACATTTTTCCCTAATTAATCGTATTTGATCTTTGATCTTTGTTGTTTGATCCACTTTCAATCGTATTACTTTTTAACCCTAATCCTTTTTTGTGTAATTAATGGGATATAAACCGTAATCCAAAATACATAAAAATCAATTGATCTTTTATCTTTGTTGTTTGATTTAGATTAATCCATTTCCCCTAATTAATGGTTTGCAAGAGTGGGTGATACTGGATTGACTAATTTGCTAAATATAAAGGTTTGAACCCAAACTTTGATGTTATGTCGAAAGAAAATGGATTGGATTGCAAAGGGGCAGTCTTGATGTTAACCGACACCATCAATTATCCATTTATTATCTTGACCATTCATCTCTTTGGAATCATAGGATGTTGCTGCATCTAGGAGTCAACAACTAATTTAAATAGTAAGGGGGTTATTAATCGTCTAAACAGTTCAATGTTGGCCTGTGTTGGTAGGGGAAATAGGAGAAGGGGTTGCATCAACAATTGACAGAAAGAATCCACTTGTAGATGAAATCAAATGTACATACGGGAAATAGGAGAAGGGGCTGCAGCAACAATTGACAGAATAAGAACCTCTTATAGGACTATTTGGGATTGCTTATATAAGTAATTGGTTATAAGATTTTTTTTTTAAGATTGCTTATTGAGACTTCATTCTTCTGTCTCCTGTGAAGCAAAGATAGTAATACAAATAAACTAGGATGCAACATGAAGCCTTCTCAAAGACCTGGTAAGACACAATGTTGGTTTTCTATACCTAATTTTGAACGAAATAGGAATATGACCCACTTGACTTTACCTTTGTAATTGTGGATGTTTGAATTTGTGAGAGTATATTAGAGATTTATGGCCCTCTAAAAATCATATGCTATGAAATAGTTACGTTCAAATACTATCATGGCAAAACTTGTAAGTTGCCTGTTGAACTGGATATCTCTTTGATATTTGTTGTATTTTTTTTGTATAGTATGATCTATACTTTTGTTTGATAAAGATTTTATGAGAAATCCTTTTGCTTTCTTCTGTTTGCAAAGTATGGAATTTGCGGTCTAAACTTTAAAAACTAATAATGTATCGATACAAATATCTCTATAATTGGTAGTCTGCAATATTAAGAAAATGTTGCATTAGAGGGTGTGGTACAAAGAGCTGGTGGCTCAAGCCATCAATCGGTGATGGTGTTCTCATGATACAGCTTAATGTTTTGCAGAAATGCTTTTCAAGCATAACATCTTAACATTCTTTTGTCATCTGAGTTCTGACAGCTTGCAAATTTTTTGAAAGAGAATTGTGTTAAAAAGGGGGATATTGTAATCGTATACTTACCCATGATAACGAAACTACCAGTTGCAATGCTGACATGTGCTAGAATTGGTTTCGTTCACTTGGTACTGCTCAAATACATCTTTTTTCATTTTATAGTTGCTATTATTGCTATCACAGTTCATAAATTGCCAAAAATGATTGGACTGTGTTTTGACTTTCAGGTTGTTTTTGCCGGATACTATATAAAATGGCTTCATCAAAGAGTTATAGACTTCAAACCAAAGATTTTAATAACTTGTGATGCGGTTATGAGATGGAAGAAAATGATCCATATTAAAGAAATTGTTGACGCTGCACTTTCAGATGCATCTCAAGATGGAGTCTCTGTAAGTGGGAACTTCTTTCATACAATTATGATGTTCATGAGCTATTTATGCATGTTAATTCATTCATGTCATTTTTCATATCACGGTATACCATACTGGCCCTTTGTAAATGACATGCCTAAGAATTTTGTTTTGGATTTTGTGGTTGTGTTGGTTATTTTTAGTGGATATATCACTGAAGGGCTTAACAATGCCAATGTTTCCTCAAGACCAGATGTCCTAAATATTGCATCTATATTGATCTTTACCTCTATCATTGGGAATGTTGAAAAAATCTCTTTACAGGCTGCAATTGACGATGTGAATGCTAATCCAACCATCCTTAGCGGAACCAAGCTGAAAAATCACTTTTCAGGATTCCAATTACAGTGCATGGAGGGTAATTTTTTTTAAGAATTTGATTTGTTTTTATGTCATATGTTTTTGTTATAATTATTCAAATAAGGTATACATTTTGTATATTCTTGTCGGCTGTGATTTGTAGATGGTGTTCTCATGATACAGCTTAATATTTTGTTGGAATTAAAGGGGTGTTTGGCAACACGTTTAACAGAAAGTTATTAAGACTTTTTAATATCATTCTGTAAGTTACAACCCAATGAATGTGGACAGGTAAGATCTCGAACCATAACTTAGTGATGTTATACCAGATATTGTAATTCACCTCATCAAGACTATTAAGAAACAGTCGGAACCATCAGTTTGACATACATGTCGCTTGCATGTTATTCATCTTAGTTAAACGCTGCTAAAGCTACAATACTGTCAATTTAGATATCATTCACCTCCCCCCTTCCTATTTCCTACATAGTCATACCAGATTTAACCCTCAAATAACCTTAATAATGACTTTAAAAATAAATAGCTTCCTAACAGATATCTTACCTTCACAAACACAAATTAGTTCTGAGTTTTGATGTCAAGATGACTACTGACATCGGCTATCCAAACAGCCCATAATAAAAGGTCAAGGCACTACTGAAAGTATGTTGCAGAAGCCAAGGTAAATTGCATTAAACGCATTACGGAGGAGGCGTGAAGCTGCTTTTGGTGCACATTTAAATTTGTTGTTTGTCGAAAATGTATTTTGTTCTTTTTGGAAAGCAGAGAAATATGCATATACCATAGATCAGATAACTCATGAACTTCGATAGATGCATATGGAAATACAAATTCTTATTACAGTTAAATACTAAATGAAGTTGCATAGCCAAGTTTAATTTTACAAATTCTAAATGAAATACAACCATCATTACAGGAACAGGTTTTTTAGCGTGCTATTTCTTAGACATAGGAGGGAGTTCCATTGCTGCACATGTAGGCGACATACTGTTATCACGAAACTAAGACAATTCTCTTTTGCTAACCTAAAGCAAATATAAAGAGGAATGCAACTTTTATTTGAAGCTTGCTTCTGGTAATGGCTGTCGGCTCATGATAATCAAAACAATGGTTGCCTTGCTCAAAACTATATAGAATCGGAGTTGAGACACCTAATCAAAAAAAGGAAGTCCTCAGCCGTGTATACTGCTGTTGCGGCAAGTGTGTTAGCTGGGGATGGTATAATTACAACTTAATTTTTAATTACATGATTTTATTTACACAATTTCAGTACTTAATTTTTGTTAGCTGTTGTTATGAAGGTGATTGTTCACGATACTGATAGAGAGACAAGAAAAAACAATTGGGTTTCACCAGTTACTATATATCTTAGCATCCATTCTCCTCATGGTAAGATATTTTCCCTTGTATCTATTATACACTATGATCTTATAAGAAGTTCATGGTTTGTACAAAAAAAGATATTGCATCATTAGTGTATGTCAAGGACATAAAATACAGAGCTTTCCTTGTTCCCGTGAATGCTGCTGACAGCAAATTAAGGTAAAATTAACTATAGACTAACAAGTTCTTTTTACGCACAAGTAAACTATACTTGGACCTCTCTTAACCTTATATAGTTTTGACTTATTTAAACCAAGCTATTGCGAGTGAAGTAGCCATGAGATATGATCAACTTTGCATAGGCGCTTGAAATTGTTGAACCACTTTCATGAAGAACACGACTTACGGTATATTCTGGGTAGAAATTTTAGGAACTTTTGTATTTATAACGAGTCTAATAAATTTATCGGAATTAGCAAAAAAGGTCAGGTTAAGTGAGTCACAAGTCTGAACACTAAAGTCATCGAATGTTTATCTTTAATGTATACAACCTACTAAACTTTTTTATTCAAATAGAAATTTTCTTATTCAAATATGTCGTGACCTCTAAGGAAAATAACATTTAATTTACGTGGTTGAAGAGAAAAATACAGATAAAGGAGACAAGGCAAAGACGCTCAAGATAGTGACATTGAGAGGGGTGTTGGTGGTTGTGTAGGTGGCAAAGATGGCGCGACTGCTCTTATTGCTGATGTGGTTGATGCTAGCAAAGAATTGCGTTTTCCAACCAAGTACTCACGATCAGACATGGATCAGTTTCTAACTTGTCTTTGGAAGCAATAGCTTTCTTATTGGCGAAACCCATAATACACTGAAATTTGGTTCAAAATGGTGAGTATATATTATTTAGTGCATAATCCATATAACTTTAGCTTTGTCATTATGTATGTATCCCCAGTTTCGTTCTTATCAACTCATATTCTTTTAAATTGTTAGTGGCAGTCAACAAGATTTGTTTAATGTTATAGGATCAATGTACATAGCTGTACTGTTTATAGGAATTATCAATGCTACTGTTGTCTAGCCTGTCCTATCTGTGGAAAGATTTGTCCCATACAAAGAGAGAGCTCCTAGAATGTATTTAGCCTTACCATACGCCTTTGTTGATGTGAGGTCCTTTAGTTTGGACCTTATCATCATTCAAAAGTTTCTATGATTTACCTCATTCTGCTAAAATATGTTTTTATGTGTTTGTAGGGTGCAATTGAGTTTTCGTATGTGTTGGCACAAGCACTTATTTACAGTGCCATATTCTACCCACTAGCTGCTTTTGAATGGACTTCATGGAAATTATATAGTACATATACTTTATGTATCTAACGATGCTTTACTTCACGTTCTATAAAATGATGACAACTGCCATGACACAGAATCACACTGTTGCTGCCATTATTGGTGCTCCTTTTTACATGCTTCAGAACCTCTTTAGTGGATTTATGATCCCTCAAAAGGTAAGCAAGATGGAACTCTCCCTCTAGTTACTAGATTGCATTTCTTTTAGTAGGGCGTGAGATGTAAGAACTGCATATGATGTTACGATGGTCAACTTAATTCATTAGTGAAAATAGTCAGGGGCCACTCATCAAGCCTTTTCTTTCAGAAAAATCATGTTTCCTAGATGAGACAAATTAATAGTAGTAATTTATGTTGACCAAGACACTTCACCTGGCTCTGAAGTGCTCCTCTAAATATCTCCTTAACTACTATACTGCCACCCAACCCATCACCTCCTCCATTACAAACAAGCTTGGCATAATCTCCCCAGTTACTAACAGACTTGTGTCGTTGCTGCTTCAATTTCATCAAGCGAACGCATGTATGATGAAAGGCTTCAATAACATAACACAGAAATTCGTGTGGATCCTCATGGCTTCCCACACAAAAACACTCTACAAATGTTGACAGTCTCCTGATGATCCTATTGGGGTGCATCTGATGGTAAGACAACACTAAGAGAAAGAACAATCCTCTTCTCTAGTAAACAAAACGAACACTCACTCTTCTTATCCTACTACACTAGAGAATCACCTACAACACATAGCAAAAACACGATGGTAAAAGTTTATTGATTTAGTGTACATTTTATCAGGTTAAAACAGCTGGAATTCACATGTATATGAACAACCAAGTAAGTTCATATCTTTTGTTTTAGATTCCTTGAACTTCTAGAAAAATGCAACAAGAAGCAAAGCTCAGCTCAACGCAACATTAAACCAGTACAACAATTAATTATGGAATACAGTCACAAAGGTATCAAGTTTAAATGAACTCACAAAACTCGCTCACAGTGGTGGAAACTCTCATTGGGTAGTGATGGAGTTGCTGTCAAATGGTCAAATTGGTCAATACGAGCTATATTTTTACTTATTTATTGAAAACTCATTGACAAAGAGCCTTCATCATCTTATATGTATTTCCATATGGTTTGGATGATTTGAGCCACTTGCTCGAAAAAAGCACTCACAAACAATCGTGTGCCTTTTGGGATATTGTAACCAACCACAACACAATCCTCCCTTGACTGATGCAGGACCGAAAGAGGGTTGATTAAGGAAGAATATTTGAATGGTCAACTATCATCAGCCCGTTCCCAAACACCCCTGATATTAACTCACTAAACAACCGCAGTAGCAGCAACCAAAGCCCTCAACCCCCATGACAAAATTTAAACGTTATGTGGAGCTTAAACATACGTATATATGATCAGCTTAGTCTGTTTGAGAGTACTTTTGGATCTTGCTAAAGGTGTTGATAAGAAAATTCGTTTATTAGAGAATTATTTTTGTTTTTAAAAGGTCATCCGTGATTATTCCATTGATGTGACACTCACCCCTTCTGTCTTGGTTATTCTAATCGTAGTATTATATGCAGGTTTTTTCATGTAGTGCTATAACTTGTCGTCACTTTTATCACCCAAAATGTGTAGCAAAGCTGCTATAGAAGGACAATGAAGTTGAGCTAAAAGCTCTTGAACAAAAGATTGTTCGGGGGATCCTTTCATGTGTCTTGCTCTCAAATGTGCTCGTTATGAGCAAATAGAAAATTAAAAGGTGGAAGAATTTCAATTTGCTCTTTGTAGGCGATGTCCAACATCATAGCACATGAAGCATATACCTAGGTATTCTCTTTCAGTGCTTGTTTATGAAGGGATCCTAAAAGATCTGTGATTTTTGAAGTAGTAGAATGAATGAGTCATTCCCCAAGGTAGGGGTGTAAACGATCCGAGCCGAGTCGAGTTTTGGCAAAAACAAGCCAGGCTTGTTTATTAACTGTCTGGCTCGAGCTCGGCTCGAGCTCGAACAAATTTTTACAAATAGGCTCGAGCTCGAATCGAACATTTTTGTTGTTGTTCGAGCTCGAGCTCGAAGCTCGTTTAAGAATTTTAATATTTTTGTACTCCTAAAAAAACTAATTTTCATGCTCGAACTTGATAGGCTCGTTTGTTAACTCAGGCTCGAACAGCTCGTTTATAATTATAAAAAAAAATTAAAATGTTCAAACTAAAACTTATGTAACTTATAAGCTCAAAGACGCTTGTTTATGAATACAAAATTAATGTTTAATTATATCTAAAGCTTAACTAAGTTCAAAACTAGGATGACAGTTTGCTTATATAGAGTTTTTTCCATGAAAATTTTATATTTCAAGTAATGTGAGATAATTTTACTAGTCATGTCCTTCTTATACTAGTTAAAAGATCTTATTCGACCAATTTATACTCTCTTTAAAGTTGAATCTGCATTCAAATAACATGTAATCATAGTAAAAGTGTAATGTTATCACATGTTATTTATGACTTATTCGACCATCTTTTGCTTATTGCATTTGACTATTTGATTAATGAATAACGGGTTTTGATTTGATGTATGACTGTATCCAAATTTATTTTGTAATACATGTCTTTGAAGATGTTTTGTTGAATATCTCATGTCACATCGATAGTGGTAAGAAATTACGGAGTTTAAGTGTTTTACAAATCGTAAAACGAAAGCATGAAAAAGTTTAAGATGTGTTTTAGTATCTTGGACCATGTTTTGGGTGATTTCGTAGTGTGTATTTGCTTAATAAAGTTTAATATCCTCATAATTATTATTTTTAATTAAAATTAAATTATCAATACTTACTAAAATGTGATATATAAATTTTTATAAAAATTGAATTGTCTGGCTCATTTAGCTCGTTCGGCTCGTTAAGCTCGACAAGCTCGATCGGCTCGAGTAACTAGACGAGCTTTCGAACGAGCCGAGCCGAATATTGTCTTTTAAAAGCTCGGCTCGTTTAACTAAACGAGCATCTTTTTTCGTTCGAGCTCGACTCGAGCTTGAAAATAGGTAAGCTCGAGATCGAGTTAATCGAGCTCGAGCTCGAGTAGCTCGTTAAAAGCTCGGCTCGTTTACACCCCTACCCCAAGGAATGTTATTCCTCCCATTTCCCTATTCTCATTACATTACTTATACAACAATAAATTCATACCAAACATTATACTACTATAGTATCCATCATTTTGATTTTTGTAATTTTATCAATTAAAAAAGACATACAAAACATTGTACTATCACATTTTACATTCCATTGCTCAACAAACATGCTACCTATTTTATAACAAACCTTAATGTAAAAAGTTCAGCTGAAACAGTACAATATACCCCCTTTTATCGAAAAGGTACTGATTTTGCGTTTTCACATTAGAATTAGTTCCATTTTTTCAGCCTTTCACGATTGCTTATTTAAGTTAATTGCTCTTGTGCTTATTTAAGTTAATAAGAAGCTTGGTAGGTTCAGAAGGACGACTTTATATATTATACTTAGAGAGTATTTTACTGATTCTTAATCATTCTGTTTTGAATGCTTTATCGTGTAGTGCCATCATAAGTGTAGAATATTGTAAATCAAGCTTATGTTTTAGAGAGAGAAAGAGATAGAAAGTTGGTGGATTTCAAACACTTCTAGAGAGAGAAATGAAAGAACCATGTGTAATTGAAAATGAAACCACACCCTCTCTATCTATGGAGAGTGTTTATATACCCAAGCCCATGAGATAGGCTTGGGCTTACAAGTTGGGCCGGCCTACACATGTTGTAGGCTTGGCTTAACCTTGTTTGCTTAAAATTAGTAAAACTAAACTACGAGCTATTAGTTAGACTATTGTTGGAGTGACCGATCCTTTCTAATAAATAAAACGTATTTCCAACAATCTCCCCCCAAGGGAGGTCACTCCAAACAAGGGCGTTACCCAGGTTACAATAATAAAATAAATCTAGCATACTATGCTTGTCTTGAGCTCGTAGTTTTCGTCTTTCTCTTCTTTTTCTTTTCTGGTGAACCTGCTGATGTGATCATTGATATCAATCTTGAGCATTAATCTCTAGCCTTGATCTTGTGCATCCATCACTTTTGATATCCGCCTCCTCGTGACTTCATGTCCCACATGCTTATACCTTCGTAATTCTTGAAAGCTTCAGAGTTTGATACAGCGGAAGACTTGACTTTTAGGCTTTCTAGAATTAAATGAAGTATTAAGTGCATTAAGTATAAGCATGCGGGGACGACTTCTTCTCGTATTCCGCAACGCCACCATCTTCAAATGCCGCAACATAAGTAGACACGGACGATATGGCTTTGAACATTTCATTCTAATTCGGTAGCATTTTACCTCCGGTCGGTGAAGAACGCTGGACGATATAAAATATCGTACTTGTGGCAGGTAGATTTAATTAAAAATCTCCTTGACAAGATTTCGCGGGTAAACCCGTTTTCTTTACTCGACCGTCCAAAGCTGACTGCGAACGTAAAGAGTGAATCATTTGGATAAAATTATCCGCATGATTGAAGCCGTCAATTCTGATTCCTGGAACAAGTTTGATTCATTAAAGAATCGCACCATCATTGCTTTCCAGTTGTAATAAGTGTGTAAACACTTATCCTTTTGCCACTAAAATCAAGGAAAAACAAGACCTAATCATGTGTTTAGTATCGTAAAAGTCGGAATTACGCTTGGTTTTCTGTTTTTGTGTGAAATAGGTACAAAATATCAAAAGGAAAGAAAACACGCGATTTCACGGTCAAATGTTGAAGAAAAGTCCAAGAAAGAGACAAAGACAAAGTCAAAGACCAAAAGTGTGCCAAAAATCTCGAAAACCGGCAAATTCGACACGAGATCAAAGAAAAGATCATCAAAGCCGAATCGAGCTCATTTTTAGTGGATTTAATATTATTGGATTTATTTGGACCAAATGGGTCCCACATTTGGGAATTAGGCCCAAAAGCCCATTAGCAAAAAAAAACAAGCTAGCTATCTTTTGGATCTCTAGTCAAAATAAAAGCCCAAATGGCCCAAATCATGTTGATAAAACGAATGGGATGTTTACATGGGCCAAAAGCCCATTCATGAAATAAATTGAGACGGAAGGAATTTAACATTGGGCCAAGCCCATTTACACAATATGTGTGACGGTTAAAAGTGAATAACAATTCACTTATCTTGGTCAAGAAACTTGGACGGTCAAAAGTCCTCCCTGGTCAACCCCTCACACAACACGTTATTTACCCCACACCTTACACTTACCCTCTCATCCATTCAATACAAACTATGCCTTTCACTCACCTTCCCTTATCTCTCCCAAAAACACAGCCTCTATTTTTACTGTACAAAAAACCCTAATCAAAAAAAAATTACCAAGATAAAATTGGGGCTTTTCCCTTAAGCATGTGATTCACACGATGGGGAATTAATTCCCCATCAAATTCGGAAGCAACACTATGGTGGTCCTCTCACTGACGTGGCTCCAATCCCTTTTGTGATTGGATGAACCACATCACCACAACCACTCCATCCAATCCTTGATGTCCACATAAGCATGGAACAAACACAACTAACACACCTTCATCCAGCCTGGTGATCCGTGTGATAGTAGTGTGTTTTCAACCACAAGATAAAGAGAAGAAAGAGAAGGGAATAATGGATGGCCAGGATTTGATTTCTTAATCAACATGCTTCACCAACAAGTTTTTAGGGTTTTCCTATAAAAACCCGTCTATTTGTAATTCATAGTGTGCCTTTTTTATTTTATTTTATTTTATGCAAAAATTAGATTAGATTTAAAATTGTAGTTTTCTTTTCAAAGTATTGTATTTAATTTCTAGTTATTAATAAAATTAATATTCAATTTAAATTCGTGTCTCTTTTTTTATTTAAAGTTATTTGCAATTTATGTTTATTCTGAATTTTGTATTGATTAATTCAAAATAAAAGTGGTTGAAATATTTTCCCCCACTGGGAAAGTTATAAAAATCTGTTCGAAAGACAGATTGAGATTATTGGTTCGAGTGTTGTTGATGTTTGATGGTAAAGGTGGTTTTTCGATTCGTTCCATAGAGTGCTCAGCGCACCTCTACTTCTCAACGGATTCGTCATTAGGTTCTTCCTCTCATTTATTATTTTTATTTATCTAATGTTTATTAAATCTGCTTTGTTTATTTGCTTGTGTTTGAGTTTACTGAATCTGATTTAGTTAAGAGGTTTAGTTAGATTATTTAATCTGTTTAATCTGGATTTGTTTTGCTATAAGTCTGTTTTAGTTGACTAATTTTAAGTCCAGTAGTCTGTTGGGTTTTAAATTGCTTATATTTTGTTGTCTAAATTGAGTTTGAGTTTGGTGTCTGATTGTTTAGTTTTGATAATAGCTGATTAATTTGGATTGCGTACTGTTTGGGTTTACGGATGTTTGAGTTAGTAGCATTTGCCTATTGATTCAGTTAGCTTTGCTTATTGTAGTAGCTTATTTTCAGTCTATGTTTGCTTAATAGATCTTATAGCTATTTTAGGTCCATCTGCTTAATTGATTTATCTGTCGAGCTTATTTGGCTTTTGTTGTTTTGCTAGGTAATTGCTTTTAAGTTTGATTTAGTTAAGATTAGATTTGCTATTTATTTATTTGCTTATTTTCTTGTTTTAAGCTGTTTTGTTGGTTTTCTGTTTTTGCTTATTTGCTGGTATTATCTGCTCAAAACCTCAGATCCATTTGATCTGAGTGTCAAATTATTCCAAAAAAATATAAAGCAAAAATGCGTCTGGTCCGGGACTCGAACCATTGACCTTTCGTGTAACAGTTCATAGCTTTACCATCTCATCTAGCCACTATTTGTGTTTAGTTATAGTTTAGGAAATTAATATAGTTTCGTTTTTTAGTGACTGGCAGTTTTTATTAATATAGTTTTCATACTAGTTTTAAGTTTAATTAATTTTAAGTAAAAGTTTTATTTATTTTTATTAAAAGTTTAAAATAAAAACAAACAAAATATTTTTATTACTTTGAGAAATTTTAAATTGTTTTCATAATTTAGTTTAAATTTTATTTAATATAGATTTTATATAAAATTAGTTTTTAATTAATTTAGTTTTATTTTAGAATAGTTTGAAATAGGTTTCTTTTACATTAAAAAGTTTTAGTTACATAAAATTAATTAGATTCTAGTTTTATTTTAAATTAGTCTTCAAATTTATTTTAATAGTTTTAAAATAGTTAAATTAGTTTTAATGAAGTATTATTTCTTTTAATTAGATTAATTAGTTTTAATTAATATTAAATAGTTTTTTGTTTTAAAAATACTAAAAAGAGTAATTTTACCAAGAACAATAAATCTTACGTTGTATCCGATATCAATTCGAGTGAGTCGAGGAAAAACGAACATTAATTGTTATTTGATTGACATAAATACCTACATTAAAATGGCGCCGCTGCCGCTTCGCTCGTTACGATTGAAGATTTCGTGAGACGTTTGGACTTTGAGATCAGTTCATTTTGAACGTTAATTTTCTTGCAAAAAAATAAAAAACATAAAAAAAATTAAAAACATAAAAATAAAAACAAAAAAATCACAAAAGCAAATTCTTTCCTAAGATTTGCAACAAAAAAATAAAAAAATCAAAAAGTAATACTTTTTCCTAAAAGTATTACACCAAAAATATTACGTATTAGTGTTATTTTTCTTAGTTTGATTTCTTTCGATTTTTATAGTGAATATATATTTTTCTAAAAAAATACAAAAATATTTTTCATTTACTATATTATATTACGTAACACAATTAATTTACCTACTTTTCAAATAAGGTATTAGTTGGGATTTCATCACCTAACTATTGTATTCGAATCCACAACAAGGAAAAAAGGGCAAAATAGATAAATACTAGTAAGACGTTTGAACTCGATTTATACAAACTATAAGGTGGGTATAAGGCGACGCACTATAAAAGGACGTCTACGGAAAAAGGTTTTTAAGTGCTTTGTGCCACCTCGTTTCCCCGCTCGCTTGTGCGTATATTGAGAGGGACGACCGATTATTGGTTTGCCAACTCAAGTAGTATTAAGTATATATTTTTGTAGCTTTTTAATATTGCACCTCGAGAGGGATAGTCCCTTTCCTCTCAAAGTCGACCGAGGTCTCCTACCTCATTCCTTGATTTTAATTGTAAGCGCACTCGCGCGCGTACATACATACCGATTGGTGTACCAAATACTTCTAACTCTTCCAAAAAGAAGAAGAAGAAAAACAAAAAGACCGTCATTCAAGCCGATCCCGAGAATCGCGCTTTCGACAATACGATGGCAACGGATAACCGACCTATGATCGAGATTTTGCAATCACACGTTGAGGGAAACGATGACGCTATCGTTATCCCCGCAATTGGAGCAAATAATTTTGAAATCAAAACGGGTTTTATTCAAATGGTTTCCGCTACACCATTTTTGGGTCGTTCCCAAGATGACCCCCATGATCATATCAAGAGATTTATCCATTTGACTAATACAGTGAAATACAATGGGGTGCTACAAGAGGCCATTCGCTTACAACTCTTTCCTTTTTCCCTCGAGGGACCAGCCCGGATTTGGCTTGATAAGGAACCACCCCAAAGTATCACAACATGGATCGATTTAGAGACCAAGTTCATTAACTATTTTTTCCCACCATCACGGACCATCACTTTAAGGAATGACATCATTACCTTTGAACAAAAATATGAGGAAACGTTTAGTGAGTCTTGGGATCGTTTTAAAGAGCTTTTACGAAAATGTCCACAACATGGTTTAACTAAAGTACATCAAATCAATACGTTTTACAATGGTTTAACTCTTAATGACCAAGACTCACTTAATAGTGCCGCAGGGGGCAATATTCTTGTGAAACCCATGAACGAGGCTTGGGCCATAATTGAAAACAAGGCTAAAGTGCAAACCAAGAGTGTTAGGGCTACTATGGCAAGTGCTAGTTCTAGTAAGAGCGACAAGAGAATCGATAAACTTACTTCACTTGTTGAATCAATTGCTCTACAAACCAAAGCCATAAATGGTCAAGTAAATGCCTTAAAAGAGACTTGTGAAACGTGTGAGACTTGTGGTGGACCACATTCATATTTTAATTGTGACAAGGTTTACAATCAACAACAACAAGTTTGTGCTTATAACACCAATGCCAATGAGAGGGTTCAATTTAAACCAAATGTTGATGTTAACCATTTGTCTTATAAGAGTACTAACTATTTGGCTCCCCCGGGTTTTGTAGCTCCACAAAGACCACCCCCACCCGCCCAAAATACCCAAAACCAAAATAGGAACCAAGGTCCTCAAATGGGTAATTTTCAAGGGAATGCAAATTAAGGTAATTTTAGTGGTCAAAATCAAGGTTTTCAAAATAATAACCAAGGTTTTCATAATAACAACGGTTTTCAACCTCAATATCAAAACCAAGGTTTTCCTAATCACGGGTTTAACAATCAAGGGTATAATCAAACGAACATGCATAATCCTCAAATGGACTTGGTTCTCCAAAAATTGACCGAACATGAGAAAATCATGAAAGCAATGCAAGAATCTACTAGACAAATGAAAGAGTCCAACGATAGGAAGTTCGTCCAAATGTTGCAAGCCCTTAGACCCCAAGGAGCCTTACCTTCTAATACCGAGATTAACCCTCGTGCTAATGTGAGTGCTATCACTACTCGAAGTGGAGCCACTTTAGTGGGACCTTCCATCTCTTCGCCCATAAAGGAGAGACAAGGCCCGAAGGTCATAGTGAGTAATCCTACTCCCCCTTCGGTGATTCCTCCCACTACCACTCCTAGTACTAGTTCTCCATTGCCTAAAGAGCCTATCCCAAACGTTGTTCAAGAAGCGAGTCCTTCTCCTTCTCAACCTTCACCATCTAAACCCAATATCCCTTATCCCTCTAGATTGAACAAGGCTAAAGTGCTCACCAAAGATGACGTTCATGTTTCTAATTTTTTGAAGATGATTTCCAACGTCAATGTTAACATTAGCCTTATTGAAGCACTTGCTCAAATGCCTAAATTTGTGAAAATGTTCAAAGAATTGCTTAATAAGAAAGAAAAAATGGTTGAGCTCGTGAATACTCGTTTAAATGAGAATTGTTTCGCGATTCTTCTCAAAGAGCTTCCCGAAAAGCTAGGAGATCCCGGACGATTCGTGTTACCTTGCTCGTTTCCCCAAATTGATGATTGTATGGCTTTAGCGGATCTCGGCGCTAGCATCAATCTTATGCCACTCTCGGTATGGAAACGATTATCATTACCCGACCTTGTACCGACTCGCATGACTCTCGAGTTGGCTAATAGAACTCTTGCATACCCCGTTGGTATTGCCGAAGACGTTTTTGTTCGAGTTGGTACATTTACTTTTCCCGTGGCCTTTGTTGTAGTCGACTATGAGATGGATCCTCGTATTCCGTTAATACTTGGTAGACCGTTCTTAAGAATCGGAAAAGCTTTAGTTGATGTTGCCGAAGGGGAATTAATTCTTAGGGTTGGGAATGATCAACAAGTGTTTAAAATGGGGAAAATGGTAAATAAATCAAACGGAAAAGAATCGGTCAATATGATTGATGTGCTTAATTTTGATAATGAAGAAAGTTTTATCAATCCTTTTGAAACTAAAAAGTTTAATCTTAATGATTTTGTGGTACATTCAAACCCACTTTTTGAAATTTCAAATGATAATCCACTTTTTGAAGAAAATGAAGAAGCTAATGTTAGTGACGACACTTCTTTAAGTGATCTCATTTCTTTGAGTTTTGACGAGACACCTAGTGAGCCTAATGATCCTATTATCTCTATAAGTGATCCTCCCATTCTTGAGTCTCCCTTTGACTCTTATATTCTAAAATTGAGGGTTACGACTTTTGAAAAAGATCCTCCACCTTTAGAGGTTGCCCCTATTTTAGAGGATATTCCATTTGAGGAGGATTTAGATATATTTATAAATTCCTATTTTCCTCACGAGGATGAGTTTTCCTATGACTCCGATGATACTTATGTTTTCACATCGAGTTTGGACGAGGACAACTCCCCCACTTTGGATCAAAATGACATTTTGAGCTTTAATGTCAATACCTCTTGCTATTTTCCCGTTAAGTTACCGGTGTTTAATCCCGGAATAGAGACTTTAGTGCTTTCATTTCCATATCTCCATAACACCTTTCCTCGTAAGAAATTTTTGCCTAAAGATACCCTAATTTTCTTTGCATTATGTGATTGTACCACCTCGGGGTTTATTTCCTTTTGTGATGGAAATTATGTGTTTGACCCGGGTGGATTTTCATGGGGTATTCCTTATATGACTTTGTTTCACCCCTTTATCATGGAGAGATTTTCCTCCCTTGGAAATCTCGGTTTTCCCATGATATTCCCATTTGAATGATGACATTCGGGAAATTGAGTCGAGCTAGAGACTCGTGATAAATCAAGCATCGTATAACTAGGTTAGATTTTTACCTTTTCCATCCTTTCCCCTTTTTCGCCTTCACCCATTTCCACCAATAAGTGCAGGGGGAGCCAAGTAGGTTGTTTGTGTGTTGTGATGTTGTGTAGGGACATGTGTGCTTTCAAGATCCACTTTTGGTGTTTTTGACGCGACCCGTGATCCCGTGTTTCCCGTGTACCCGGTTCTCTAAAACTTCTTGTGATTCATACATGTATATAAATAAAACTAATAAATGTAATCACTTTAGTTGTCCCTTCCTTAGCTCGATTTTAAACAACGTACTCAATGTCCTAAGTGTAGGGGAGTTTACTCTCCCACATGCTTAAACATTAAGGACAATATTTATATTAAGTGTAGGGGGACTTCTATCGAATTTTAGTGGGCTTTTCCATGAATTTGACCCCATTTAACCGGAAAATTAAAAAAAAATTCAACATTTTTCAAATCTTTGATCTATTTTGGCCTAGTAGTATTTCCATTTATTTTCTTTCCTTTTGTCATCGCATCTTATTTATATTTTCCATTTTAAGAATAAAGTAAAAAATAAATAAATGAATAAAATGGTTTTAATAAGTTTAGATATCTTTGATATATTAGGCCCGTCGTGAATATTTTGACTCAACCCGAGTTTACTTATCCAAGTTTACTCTAGCTAGTATCCCCCTATATGGACCTTAATCGGTTTATTAGGCTAAGCATCCACGAGTCTCATTCCTTGAGATTTTAAATTGTGGAGAACAAGAGATGATAGAGTTGATAATAAGTTTAAGGGTTATAACTTGCTTATATAAGTTTTTGTGGCTCTTTCTTCCCGCTTGTATATTTAATTGCTTAATAAATGAGGATTTTTTCGGTGTAGATTCGATATCTTAACTCTTAGCCAAATACTTTATCTCCTTGTAATTAAAGCATGAACACATTGAGGGTGCCAGCGTTGTGGACTTCCGACTAAGGTGGCTGATAACCACTAAGTAGGAGGTATTCAGACCATGGGACCGCGGAATTTGGCCAACTATATATATCATAAATAAGAAAGAATAAGATTAAAACATGACCTCAAGGAGCCTTAGGGTGTGGGGCATGTAGCACGAACCTTTTCATTAGAGCCTTAGGTTGTATGGCATGGTAAGTGTTGAATAAAAATTGATCAAAAATCAATTCCCTCGTTTATCGTTCAAGGAGCCTTAGGGTGTGGACAATAGATGATGAGCATTTTTACATCTTAAAGAGCCTAAGGGTATATGATGTGAACTTGGTAAACTCCACATAAAGTCTACATGACTTTGGAGGAATAATTAATAAGTAGTACTATTGGCCAAATTTTGGGTCCGGGAATTTATTCCCCAAATCGTGTTAAATCATCCTTGATGTGGGCTTACTTTAGTGACAACGTTTTTGAGGACGAGGTTAGGTTTTGAGTATCGGGTTTGCACCGTTTGGCCTTCATTCTTGGACTAATAATTATCAAATAAGTCAAATGAGCCTACGGGTGAATGACAATAAATAAAATATAGAGATACAACGTAGGAATTGGAGAAAGAGTATTACATAATTGTAACACCCCCAAATTTATACAATTCAATACAGCGGAAGACTCGTTGGTGTTACGGGATAGCACATTACTCACATCATAGACAACGCTTAAAAATCGCGTCGTTTAATAATAAAGCATTTCCATTCATAAATATCAAATTTACATAGGTCCCAAGTCATTGTATTTCATACAGGTTTTACAAAGCATTTGAATGGAAATTATTATTTTAGTGTGGGCCATGAATTCTTGTTGTCTTCTCGAGAATTACCTTCAAGTACCTGAGATAAAACATGTTAAAAGAAAAGTTCAGCGAAAACGCCGGGTGAATTCATAGAGATTAATGAAATCCATCAATATAACATCGGTATAAAATTATTACCAAAAATCATTTTGTACAAATCTTTGTAATAGGCCATAAAATAGCCAAAGTCATTTTATACAAATCCTTATCAAAAATTATAATATAGGCTTTTGCCTCCAAAATCATTATACGAACCATTGTCGTTAAAAACATCATACAATACGTTTTATAACGTTGTATAGAGTTAAATAAAAACCATTATATGAATATGGTTATGAAAAACCAAAACACGAACATAAAATCAATAATAAGACCCCGTATTGCTAGCCAGGCAATTCATTGTAATTCAGTGCGTATAGCAGTATTTCGTTAATTAGATTATTATAAGCCGCGTGACATTGTGACCTTACTACAACAAACAACGGGTAGCTAGACTGAAACTCAATTTTCCCATCTAATTTAGCGTGTCGTCACAATAATCACACTTGTGTAAATCTTCTCATACATAAATTCGCTTACCAATCAATGTGGCACGACAGGGATCAACCGTCAAGGCGCGAACTAGGGTGATCGTCCCCAAATAGTACTATTATATGCATAAGCGTCTACCAAATCCCGGTAGTTCACAATTCATGCTAATGGGACTTTTAGTGACATAACCTAACTTTAATAATCCATTTAATTTCATCTATCGGGTCATATAATCATTCATCGGGTCATACAATCATTCGTGTCCAAATCAATAAACAAACAATCAGGACAAATGATGTCCTATTTTATCTAAACTAACATGTTATCTCCCTCGCGGGTTTATAAAACATTTCATAAAAACATTTAAAAGAGTGCGAGGCTATGAACTCACGTTGATGTGGGAAAGGGGGTTATCGGTAATTCGGATGTACGGTACGTGCTTCAATCACAGAAACCTAGACAAATAATAATCGTCTTAGACTCTTGTCCAATGACTTTATAAAAATATCAATTATGTATACATATGATGATTTTATACATATGATGATGATCAAGTGGGTTTATACATCTTTACTCATTCATTATAGTGTTTATGTGTTGGTAACATTTTTATACTAGTTATACTAGTTCAATTTAATTACATTTTGAGGCCCAATAAGCCTATTACAAGCCCAATACTTTTCATTAGCCCAGTTATACTTTTAATATCAGTATTATACTTTACATGTTGGGCCCAAATGGGTTAAGCCCAATAAGTAAGTTTATAAGTGTTTTACCAACTAGTCGGGTTTATAGTCCAATAAGGCTACTTTGGCCCGTTAATGTCTATATGTTGTAAAGTTCGGGTTTTATTGGTTTTTACTTGTTATATAAGTTCATATATCACTATGTGAGTTTATAAAAGTTTATATTAGACGGGTCCGACCGTCTAAGTTTTATTTGACAAAAACGTTAATCATATTAAAGAAAAGATCATCACAAAAACGTTAACTATTTTAAAACTATCATAAATAAGAAAGAATAAGATTAAAACATGACCTCAAGGAGCCTTAGGGTGTGGGGCATGTAGCACGAACCTTGTCATTAGAGCCTTAGGTTGTATGGCATGGTAAGTGTTGAATAAAAATTGATCAAAAATCAATTCCCTCGTTTATCGTTCAAGGAGCCTTAGGGTGTGGACAATAGATGATGAGCATTTTTACATCTTAAAGAGCCTAAGGGTATATGATGTGAACTTGGTAAACTCCACATAAAGTCTACATGACTTTGGAGGAATAATTAATAAGTAGTACTATTGGCCAAATTTTGGGTCCGGGAATTTATTCCCCAAATCGTGTTAAATCATCCTTGATGTGGGCTTACTTTAGTGACAACGTTTTTGAGGACGAGGTTAGGTTTTGAGTATCGGGTTTGCACCGTTTGGCCTTCATTCTTGGACTAATAATTATCAAATAAGTCAAATGAGCCTACGGGTGAATGACAATAAATAAAATCTAGAGATACAACGTAGGAATTGGAGAAAGAGTATTACATAATTGTAACACCCCCAAATTTATACAATTCAATACAGCGGAAGACTCGTTGGTGTTACGGGATAGCACATTACTCACATCATAGACAACGCTTAAAAATCGCGTCGTTTAATAATAAAGCATTTCCATTCATAAATATCAAATTTACATAGGTCCCAAGTCATTGTATTTCATACAGGTTTTACAAAGCATTTGAATGGAAATTATTATTTTAGTGTGGGCCATGAATTCTTGTTGTCTTCTCGAGAATTACCTTCAAGTACCTGAGATAAAACATGTTAAAAGAAAAGTTCAGCGAAAACGCCGGGTGAATTCATAGAGATTAATGAAATCCATCAATATAACATCGGTATAAAATTATTACCAAAAATCATTTTGTACAAATCTTTGTAATAGGCCATAAAATAGCCAAAGTCATTTTATACAAATCCTTATCAAAAATTATAATATAGGCTTTTGCCTCCAAAATCATTATACGAACCATTGTCGTTAAAAACATCATACAATACGTTTTATAACGTTGTATAGAGTTAAATAAAAACCATTATATGAATATGGTTATGAAAAACCAAAACACGAACATAAAATCAATAATAAGACCCCGTATTGCTAGCCACGCAATTCATTGTAATTCAGTGCGTATAGCAGTATTTCGTTAATTAGATTATTATAAGCCGCGTGACATTGTGACCTTACTACAACAAACAACGGGTAGCTAGACTGAAACTCAATTTTCCCATCTAATTTAGCGTGTCGTCACAATAATCACACTTGTGTAAATCTTCTCATACATAAATTCGCTTACCAATCAATGTGGCACGACAGGGATCAACCGTCAAGGCGCGAACTAGGGTGATCGTCCCCAAATAGTACTATTATATGCATAAGCGTCTACCAAATCCCGGTAGTTCACAATTCATGCTAATGGGACTTTTAGTGACATAACCTAACTTTAATAATCCATTTAATTTCATCTATCGGGTCATATAATCATTCATCGGGTCATACAATCATTCGTGTCCAAATCAATAAACAAACAATCAGGACAAATGATGTCCTATTTTATCTAAACTAACATGTTATCTCCCTCGCGGGTTTATAAAACATTTCATAAAAACATTTAAAAGAGTGCGAGGCTATGAACTCACGTTGATGTGGGAAAGGGGGTTATCGGTAATTCGGATGTACGGTACGTGCTTCAATCACGGAAACCTAGACAAATAATAATCGTCTTAGACTCTTGTCCAATGACTTTATAAAAATATCAATTATGTATACATATGATGATTTTATACATATGATGATGATCAAGTGGGTTTATACATCTTTACTCATTCATTATAGTGTTTATGTGTTGGTAACATTTTTATACTAGTTATACTAGTTCAATTTAATTACATTTTGAGGCCCAATAAGCCTATTACAAGCCCAATACTTTTCATTAGCCCAGTTATACTTTTAATATCAGTATTATACTTTACATGTTGGGCCCAAATGGGTTAAGCCCAATAAGTAAGTTTATAAGTGTTTTACCAACTAGTCGGGTTTATAGTCCAATAAGGCTACTTTGGCCCGTTAATGTCTATATGTTGTAAAGTTTGGGTTTTATTGGTTTTTACTTGTTATATAAGTTCATATATCACTATGTGAGTTTATAAAAGTTTATATTAGACGGGTCCGACCGTCTAAGTTTTATTTGACAAAAACGTTAATCTTTCGGTTTTAGCCGAAAAGACGTAAAACTTAGTATATAGTTTTTATAACTTATAAAACTTACCAAACTACCATTTTTATATAATGTTCATTTATTTATCCTTATGCATATTTATATAAATGAAATATATAAGTTAGTGGGTTTTAATTCATATTTTATACTATATTTATTTGAGTGCTTATATTATAATATTAAACTTTAATTTCACAAAATCAGTCCTAAATTTTAAGTTCACTAAAATGTCCATATCTAGAGTTATATAATGAGATAGGACCTAAAATTTTTATCACAGAAACTAAATGATATGTGCTTCATTTTATTCCTTTATAGCTACTGATGAATCAACCTCTAAATATTTTAATAAATTCGTCCAAAACAGTATAGGCAGATTTGCACTCTAAACTTGTTTTGATCATATCTCACTCATTTTGATGATTCCATTGCATGGCCAACTCTCACATGTGTATAACACCTAATACTTACTGTAAATTGATTCCACCATGCCATTGTATCAGTTTATCATTTGGTTATTTACTGTTTTTATACAGCCAACTTTATAAGCAAGAATTTAACCTTTTTACCTATGGTTTTCCATCTTTTTAACCATGTTTATCAAATCTATCAACACCAAATCCCCATATAATATTTTTAATCATCATTCATCATCATATACATATACATATACATAAATAAAGAAAATACAAGATTACATAATCAAAATAACAAGAGGATAGGAAGAACAATCTCTATATCACCATTAGTGATGAAAAGATGAGTCTTTGATGAACAAGGCTTGGATTTTGATGGCAAAACTTATGATAAACCAATATCATCTTCAAGTATACCAACCTTTATAAATTTCTCATGGAAAATCAGCCTTATGACACCAACAAATCTTCTCCTTGGATGTTAGAATCACCTCCAATCTTCAAAGCTTTAAAGTAGCATCATCATGTGTATGAGTAACACATGATTTTATGGCTAACATAGATCAAATGAGGGTTGTTTTTTATGATGGTTGGACGAATTTTAGAGAGAGAGAGGAGAGGAGTGTGTGTGAGTTTTGCATGTGTAGAATGAGTTGCTAGTTTGAGTTTCGTTGTTTTGTAAGTAAAAATGGTTTTGGTGTAAGGCTAAGGACAAGTGTCCTTAGCTTAAAGATTAAGTTGACACCTTTGTGGTGTTGTGTAGCTTAAGCTTGCCATCCAAGAGTGGGGGTAGGGCAAGTTTATTCTTGTCTCATCCCCATTTAATTACGGGTACTCCTCGATTCTAGTTTCCTCGATTTGCGTGCCCTCGGGTCATTTTACGAAAAACGTTTTTATAAATTATGAATCAACGGCACAAAACGAATCTAATAAAAATTGTTTCATCAAAAACGGAGTTCAAAAACATAAATACGTAATCCTAAGGGTTCCGGTTTAATCGTAAAGGACGTTAAATTATAATCGTAAGTCCTAATCTCTTCTCGTAAATTTGTGAGTTTATGAACCTACACAAATTTAAAATTCCAAAATAATATTCACGGATAAATTTATTTTCTGAAATGTCGGACTGTCACAAAAAACGGTGTATGTAAACGTAAGCACGTAACGTAGAATCCTCCGGTTTAGACGTAGTCGATGCTACTTCAAGATGTAAATCCAAATTTCTTCCCAAAAATGAGTGAGTTCATAATATAACATTGAAATAGTGTTTTTAAATAATATCTGAGAATAAAATATCAACCATAAAGTGACGGATTGTCACAACATTTACCCCTAAACATGATCTTTGTCATCTTACTACTCGCTTCTTATAGAGTTAAAGCCATGTGGGTATTTCCTCCACATTCGGTCTTTAGTCACAAGTGTAATTCATTACAATACGCGAGTTTCATCAAACATAACTACGGGAATACGATCAGGCTTAATGTTGCCTTACTTTCTCTATCCATGATGTTCACGGGTTTTTGATGAATGCAACTTTTCGCCGATCTAAACTTTATCAAGAAGTGATCAGATTCTCACTTGATATACATTTTATCAGGTTCGATATACGAAACATAATTCACGCAGCTCTTGAAGTCCTAGGGTAAATCCGGCTTATATGCCTTTCAAACCAATCTTTTACATCATCTCAATGGTCCCATACAACGGGGACTTATTTCCCATGATCTTTCAGATCATCTATTCATTTTTCCAAGGTGAAAATTTTTGGCATAACTTCGCTACCCATCCTGCACTTCATATTCAGATAACCTCCTGCCGACTACCGGCATTCAATAATCAAATCCTAATTTCAACAATCATCTCAGGTTTCATGGATCGGGTATGTTGTAAGGTTAGGTTGGTCATCATAGGCAACCTTAAACCTAAAAGACATGTCCAAATCACAATGGGTGTATGTCGGGTGTCTTCATCCCAACTTCTGCTTACAGATGCTCTAATGTTTAGATCCTCACAAGATTCGATCTCGATCCTAATACGATAATCATCAATGATAATCTCTCCAAGGGAAAACGATTATACGGTTTATTACCAAAGGTCAATCATTCAAGCATAAAACAACACTTATAGTATTTTGTATCGTTACTTTAATTCGTCCCTTCGATTGGGATGGTAAACAGTACTCTCATCAAGGTTTGTTCCCAATGACTTCTGAGCAAATCTCTGGAAATTCGATGCGAAGCGAGGATCTTGATAGAGATGATCGATACAGGCACACTATGTTTACACAACTACTTTAAATACAAAGAGTCAATTTCTTCATCGAGAATCTATCATTAACAGGATTGATATTAGCAGATTTGGTCAGTCCGTCGACGATGACCCAAATGTTGGGAATAAATTAAGGCCAGATCACTTGAGCGCTGACAAGAGTAAAACAAGCGTTGACAAGAGCAAAACAAGCGCTGACAGCTCAAGCATTGACAAGACAAAGTCAAGCGTTGATACATTGAAGACAAGCACTGATGGGAAGATATACTCTACGCGTTTATTGTATTCTAGATTCCTTCTAGTAAAGATAGGAACAACAATGTATTTTCTATATTTATCTTTACCTAGAATAGCTGATACGTAGATTATTGTACAAGGCTTCTTATGTCTATAAAAGAAGACCTTTAGGTTAAAGTTTTATATAAGTTTTCATTCTTAAACTACTTTCATTATAAGCAAGTTTGATATCATTAATCAAAGTGAAAGTTTGTTTATATCTTGTGTGTTCTTGTTTAAGTGTTAATTCCGCATAAGACTTAGATTATTATAAACATATACAAAGGTTTCTCTAAGTGTATTACTTGATCTAATCTCGTATACATAAAGCTAAATCGATCTAAGTTTGGGATCAACAAGTGGTATCAGAGCCAGGTTGAGGAACTTTTGATCTTCAAGAACACAAGAACCCTAAAAATCACCAAAACCCTAATTTTCTCAAAAACCCTAACAACATCATGTCAGAAACAATAACCTCCTCCTCCTCACCTTTACCAAACATCAAGATTCCCATGCTTGATGCAACCAACTTTGAATTGTGGAAATTCAATTTTGAACAATATCTAGGGATCTATGACTACACACTCTGGGAGATCATTGAATATGGAAACACATTCGATAAAGCCCAAAAGATTGCTGATGCTATTACTCAAAGATCAGCTGTTGCTGGATGTTCTGAAGAAGATAAGAAAGAAAAACCTGAAGATGGTAGAGCTGTGTCTGCTGATGACATAGCAAAGAAAAGGGTTGACATGAAAACCCTAAATATTCTGAAACTCTCGTTGGGACAAGAGAACCAGCATAAATATAGAGGTTATGATTCTGCTAAGCATCTTTGGGCAGCTCTTGAAGTTGCATATGGTGGTAATGCAGATACTAGGGAAGAAAAGAAGAAACAACTTATGCATGATTATGCTATTTTTAAAGCACAACCCAATGAGAAGCTAAGTAGTGTGAGAAGCAGATTGCTTGACATTACAAGCAAATTGTCCTTCATGGGGACACAAGTTGGTGATGTTGACATCAATGCTACTTTTCTTAAAAGTCTTGGTGAGGTGTGGAAGATTGAGGCAAGATCCATTCTTGCCAATAATACTTACAAAATTTCCACGTTTGATGACATTTACAACAAATTGAGGCTGTTGGAAGATGAAACTCTTTTAGAGCATGGAAACAAGTCTACCAACAGTAATATGGCCTTCTTCTCTCACAGTGAAGGTCAATTCAATCAGAAGGACTCTTACATGCATCCAGTTACTGGATCATCATGTGTCAGCGCTGGAACAAGTCCTGTCAACGTCTCCTTTTCAGACGCTGACACATTCAAAAGTGACTCCCCAAGAGTTAAACCTGCTGGTTTAGATTTGGATACTGTATGTGCTTATATTGCTTCTTTGCCAAATGGTTCATTGATTACATATGAGGACCTTGAGCAGATAAGTGATGAGCACTTGGAAGAGATGGACATTAAGTGGAACATGGCTCTTGCTAGTATAAGAGCAAACAGGTGGAACAGAAGGTTAAAGAAGAAGATGACCTTCAATGCAAAAGACACAGCTGGATTTGATAAATCCAAAGTTGAATGCTACAACTGTCATCGTATGGGACACTTCATGAGGGAATGCAGATCTCCTAGAAGATCTGATGCTGGTAAACCCTCAAGTCAAGTTGTTAAATCTCAAGATCCTAAAGCCATGGTTGCAGTTTAAGGAATTGATGGTATGGGATGGGATTGGAGCTATCTGGCTAAGAATGTGGAAGAGGATAAAGCTTTGGTTGCTGAGGTTGAAGAAGAAGAGCATGTTGAATATGCTCTCATGGCACACTCCTCCTCTTCATCTGATAATGAGGTATACAATGATGCTTTTCGTAATAAAGGTTGTAGGTTAAACACTGAGAAACTTAACAAAGAGGTGTTAAGATTATTAAGTGATGTGAGTACTGAAAAGTGCAAACTATCTAATTACCAACTAGCTCTCACTCAAACTGAGAAAACAGTTTCTGAATACAAGAAAATGGAATTTGACTTAAAAGATAAAATAAATATCTTAAAACATGAGTTAAATGCTAGTATGGATATTAGAAACATCATGGAAAGGGTTAATGGTGAGTTACAGGCTAAGCTAGATGAGGCCATTAAGAATAAGGATAATGTTGGCCTTAAAATTCAAAGATTTGATAGAGCCACTCAAACCCTAGGAGACTGTGTGGGTAAACAAAGGGATCCTAAGGACATGACTGAGATTGGGATGAATGATTACTCTTTGGTTCCACCACCAGCTGGTGACTTCTATGGTGTCCAACAAAAGGACCTATCTTGGACTGGTTTGCCAGAATTCCAAGAGGAGGAATTCATTCCTCCACCAAGAGTTGTCACTCAAGTTGAAGAGTACCAACAAAAGTTGACTGACCTGAATGAATGGAAGAAAGCTAACCCTACTTTATTTGTTAAGGGTGGCTTGCTATGTGAAAGTCCCAATGAGTCAACTCCAATTAAGGTTACAAACCCAATCACTGGTAAAGCTGTTGACCTAGGATCAAACACTGATAGAAAACCTAGCATTAAATATGCAGAGATGTACAGGAATACTAGGTCACCCAAGAGCCAAGTTAGCAATAATGGAACAGGCTTCTTCTCTTCTAGACCTAAGGTTGTGTCTAGAAAAGCTTGTTACACTGTGGTAGCTTTTCACACTTGGCATACAAGTGTGTCAACGCTCCCAAAGCCAGCGCTGACAGGAACAAATTCAGCGCTGACAGAAACAAAGTCAACGTTGTTAGAAAGTCAAACGTTGTCAGACCCAAACCTTGTGTGCAGCAAAGTCCACAAGTTGTTAGACCTGTCCCATTCTTCACTAGAGGGTCTAACACTCATGGACAAAGACCATTTCAAAAGATAAACACCTGGTCGAATAGGCAATGGGTTTCTGTAGAAAACCCTAGGTTCAACTCTGACAAGGGTAATTTCAGCGTTGACAAGACCAATTCGAACGCTGACAGAAACGTGACCAGACCTAAATATTTGCAACCACAGGGTAAGGGGTCCAAAGCTTCTTCAAGCTTAACATGGAGACCCAAGAAAGATCAAAACCCTAATGATAATGGGATTTCAATGACCTGCAACAGATTTAATTACATTTTAAAGGTCATTACAAAACCTATTGGGGTTAACTGGGTATTTCATCCTAAGAAGGATGAGAATGGGGTTGTTGTGAGAACTAAGTCTGTTCTTATTGAACAACCAGATGAATCCAAGTCTTCTAAGGCTTGGGTTCCCAAAGAAAACTAATTTGTTTTCATTATGTGCAGGGCATTCAAAAACAGGTCAATGATTATGGATATTAGGACAGTGGATGCTCAAGGCACATGACAGGGACGGAAGAATATCTAACGAACTTCACTCCCATTAAAGATGGTGATAAGGTCTACTTTGTAGGCGGATATGGTACTATCACAGGCAAAGGAACCCTTCTCACCAAGAACTTGCGTTTTGAAAACGTATTTTTGGTAAAAGAACTTGATTACAATCATTTTAGTGTATCACAAGTTTGTGATAACAAAAATAAAGTTCTGTTTACTGATACTGAGTGTTTGGTGTTAAGCAAGGATTATAAGATCCCTGATGAGAAATATATTGAGTATAGAAAACCTAGGCATAAAGATATATACAATGTGAATCTGAATGGGATTAAAATGAATAATAATATGTCTTGTTTTTATGCTAAAGCCTCAGTAGATGAGAGTAGTTTGTGGCACAGGAGACTAGGGCACATAAATTTTAAAAATATAAATAGGCTTGTGAGACTTGGCTTGGTTGATGGTTTGGCTAAGAAGGTCTTCCACAATGACCACTCTTGTGTTGCATGTCTTAAAGGCAAGCAGCACAAGGTCTCATTCAAGTCCAAACAGGTGCATACTAGTTCTAGACCTCTTCATTTACTACACATGGACCTCTTTGGTCCAACCAATATAGAAAGTTTGAATGGTAAGTCATATTGCTTTATCATCACAGATGACTTTTCTAGGTTTACTTGGACATTCTTTCTGGCTATGAAGAGTGACACAGCTGATATTCTAATTGATTTTATCACTCAGATTGAGAAGAGGTCTGGCAATGAAGTTAAAATGCTTAGGAGTGATAATGGTGGTGAATTTAGGAATAAGAAGCTAGATGATTTCTGTGCCAGGAAAGGAATTACCAGGCAATTTAGTATTGCTAGAACCCCACAGCACAATGGGGTTGCTGAGAGGAAAAATAGAACCCTAATTGAAGCAGCCAGAACAATGTTGGCTGATGCACATTTTCCTATAGCCTTTTGGGCTGAGGCTGTTAATACAGCTTGTTATGTTCAAAATAGAGCATTGGTTAACAAAATTCAGAACAAAACACCTTATGAGTTACTTTGGGGAAGAAAACCTAATATTGGTTTTCTCAGACCTTTTGGTTGTCATGTAGTAATTTTAGATACTAGTGATGCCTTAGGGAAATTTAGTGCAAAAGGTGATGAAGGCTACTTCATGGGGTATTCAGTGCAGAGCAAGGGATATAGGGTTTATCTTAAAGAAGAAAAACTTATACTTGAAAGAGTACATGTTAGGTTTTTAGAAAATAAACCTAGTGATCCTGAAAGTGGTCCTAATTGGTTGTTTGACTTGGAACCTTTATCTAGAACTTTAAATTATATGCCTGTCACTAATCCAGACATTGTGAAGGTCACTTCAAATGTTGTGGAGGAAAAAGTTTTTGATGTTTCAGGTACACAGGTTCATGAAAAGGATGGATCACAAGCAGAAAAGACATCTCCTATACAAGAATATGTTACAATTCCCATTTGGACAGATGCTTTTGCTGCTGCTGCTGCTGGTAAAGACAATGGTGGTTCCCAAGTACCACCAGATACAAACATGCATGGTCCTTCAGGCGCTGACAAAGGAAAATCTAGCGCTGACAAGACCAATTCAGACGTTGATGGTTCAGACGTTGACAACAACAGTTCAAGCGTTGTTATCCCAAGCGCTGACAAACAAGGTTCAGGCGTTGACAACACTTCTGCACATCTTTTCTCTTTCATTTTTGAACAAGGTGAACCTTCTAATATATATGAAGAGGTTCATCCTCATGTTGATGAAAGAGAGTCTGATGAAGAAGATATTGGCAACATGGAGAATGAGGTTGAGGACACCAGACTTTTTGAAGGAGGAGTTCTCACTTCCACTATGAAGAATCACCCCACTTCTTAAATCATTGGTGATATTATGACTCCAGTTCAGACTAGAAGATCTCATCAAGGTCTTGGTGGGTTTATTGCCAATATACACAAGAAGGTTGATACCCCTCTTGTGCAAGCATGTTTGTTTGCCTGTTTTCTGTCACAACAGGAACCCAAGAAAATATTTGATTCTCTCAAAGAACCAAGTTGGGTGGAAGCAATGCAGGATGAGCTTCACCAATTTGCAATTCAGGATGTTTGGGAGCTGGTTGATTGTCCCAGATATGTCAGACCTATAGGGACAAGATGGGTTCTAAGGAACAAGAGAGATGAAAGAGGCATTGTGGTCAGAAACAAGGCAATGTTAGTGGCTCAGGGATATACACAAGAGGAGGGGATAGACTATGAGGAAGTCTTTGCACCAGTTGCAAGGATTGAAGCTATCAGGATCTTTTTAGCCTATGCATCCTGCATGGGCTTCACTGTCTATCAAATGGATGTCAAGAGTGCCTTCCTCTATGGAACTATTGTTGAGGAGGTATATGTGATGCAGCCTCCAGGTTTTGAGGACCCAGAGAATCCGGATAAAGTGCATAGAGTCAAGAAGGCTATGTATGGACTTCATCAAGCCCCTAGAGCATGGTATGGTACTTTGTCTACCTATTTGGTAGACAATAGATTCAAAAGGGGCACCATAGATCAGACACTATTTACAAAGAAAAAAGGCAAGGATGTATTACTTGTCCAGGTCTATGTTGATGACATCATTTTTGGGTCTACTGATCCAAAGATGAGTGAGGATTTCTCCTAGCTTATGACAGACAAATTCAAGATGAGTGCTATGGGGGAGATGAACTTCTTTCTTGGTTTACAAGTTCAGCAGAAAGAAGATGGTATTTTCATCTCCCAAGATAAATATGTGGCTGAAATCTTGAAGAAGTTTGGCTTTTCTCTACATGAAAAGAGGGCTACTACTCCTATGGATAGAGAACACCCTTGGGGAAAGATTGGAGATGGGAAAGATGTTGATGTCAGGCATTATAGATCCATGATTGGATCCTTGATGTATCTTACAGCCTCCAAACCTGATATCATGTTTGCTATGTGTGCTTGTGCACGCCATCAAGTGACTCCCAAAGAATGACACCTTTATGCTGTGAAGAGGATCTTTAGGTACCTAAGGTGCTATCCTAGTCTTGGTTTGTGGTACCCAAAGGATTCACCATTGGAGCTGATTGCATATTCAGATAGCGACTATGGAGGTGATAAATTTGATAAGAAATCCACAACTGGTGGATGTCAGTTTCTTGGGAGCAGGTTGATATCTTGGCAGTGCAAGAAACAAACAGTGGTGGCTAATTCTACAACTGAAGCTGAGTATGTTGCTGCAGCTGCTTGTTGTGGACAAGTTTTGTGGATTCAGAACCAGCTGTTGGACTATGGGTATAATTTCATGCATACCAAGATATTTGTTGACAATAACAGCACTTTATGCATCATTAAGAATCCTGTACATCATTCTAAAACTAAACACATAGAAATTAGACACCATTTTATAAGAGATTGTTTTGAAAAAGGTTTAATACAACCAGATAGGGTAGACACCGAGGAAAATGTGTCAGATTTACTAACTAAACCTTTTTATGCTGGGAGGTTTCAATACTTGGTAACAAGTATTGGAATGATCAATCTCACATAATATGTGTTTTGGAGTCTTTTTGTAAAAGTATGTACAGGATGATGCATTGTTATTAGTCTTATTGATCATTTAGATTTTCCACTATATTTTTCTAACACTGACAAAGGTTACTTGAACGCTGATAAGTGTTTTTGTAACGTTGTCAGCAATATAATTGTCTAACGCTGACAAAGCTTCCCTCAACGCTGTCATGTGTTATCGGGGCGTTGTCAGCAACAATGTTAGTTTTGTGGTTTTCAATCTAAATGTGCAGATGGTGTTAGCAGTATACCATTGGAGAAGCATTTGGACAAGTTTTTATTTATGGATGATGGTTGGAATTTTTCAATTCCTATCTTGACATAAAAAATTTTTATGTTCATGCATATTTTTGGCAACTTATGTATCATAGTTTAAGGGGAGGTTTTAGGAACTTTTAGGATGTTTGGGTATCCATATGATACTTTTATCACGATTCTAGATTGTGTCCACAGGTGAGTATGAGTTAGTTTTACTAAATCATGAGGCACTGTAGCATCTAAATTTGATATAGTATGCATGCTGCCAAGACATTTTTGGCCTAGAATTGGTTGTGGTCTGTTGGGAGACTTGGGAATAATTTTGTTATGGGATTTACCTGGGAGTAACAAGGAATTTTATAAGGTAACTTGGTTGTTAAGAGTTTTGGTTAGCAAGGGACACTAGAGGACTGTTATGTCTATCTTGCTTAAGCAAGTGTGCATAACTGGACAGTGCTTGCCGCCCTATAATAATTATCAGCTTTTTGGTTATCTTCTCTAGGATAAATTACTTTGTTAAGGTCATTTTTCATTTTTTAACATTTTTATTTTTGGACGCTGACAAGTATATTTCCAAGCGTTGTTGTGACCAATTTAGACGCTGACATGGCTATAGGCAAACGTTGACAAGATTATAGTCGTTGGGCGTTGATAGGTTATTTTTTACCGTTGACACTCAATGGGTCCTACCCAGTTGTTGCTTTTTGACATATTTTTAGGCCGTAATTTTTGGAGTTGTTACCTTTCATTTAATGCATGATATAAACTTATACTTTTTCAATATTTTCATGATTGTGTTTTTGAAAATACTTGCCTATTTTTGGGCCAATCACATGCATTTTCTTCTCCTATAAATTTGGCTCCTATTTTTAAACAGGGTATCTATACTTCTTGTCTAACACAATTTTCTCTTATCAACTTCATCTTCATCAATCAATTTTAACAGCTTTCAACAATGGCACCAAAGTTTAAACCATTAGAATAGGAATTGGGGTTTAGAAGTCAACACAACATGATCGCGTATCTTGAAGCTGATGATACTCTGTTTCCCCAATACACACAAATGGTGGCATATTTGAATGCATCCCCTCTAAGGTATGCTCTTTCTCATGCACCACTCATTCCTGTCACACATATTAAACAGTTTTGGAACACTGTTAGTTCCTCAACAGTTAATAGAGTGACTACATTGACTTCTATTGTTCATGGGAGACCTTGAGTGGTTACTGAGGCTTTGGTATGCCAAGCCTTGCATCTTGATGATGCTGATGGTATAGCCACCCTTCCCATTAATGAAATAGAACAAGGACTAAGGGCTTTGGGATATCCTTTTCCTGATGAAGGTACTTTAAACAAGTATCATAAACAGGAGTTTCCCCCAGCCTGGAAGTACCTCATACATGTCTTCCTTCAATGTTTGAGTCCCAAATGCACTGCACACAATGAGATCAATAGATCTATTGCAAGTGCTATTGTGTGTACTGGAACTGGGCAAAAATTTAATTATTCTAAAATGATTTTTGAGGGCATGTGTAAAAATAAGGGGAACAAAATGACTTTAGCTTATCCCCGATTTTTACAAATGGTTTTTGATGTTCAAGGATACTGCACAAGGGATCATAATGATTTTTATGAGATCCCTATGCAAAAGAAAGCTATTTTTATGAAGATGAACTCACCCCCCCCCCATCGTGACCTACCCTTAACCCAAGCTATGCTTGCTGTCATTGCAGCAGCTCAACCCCAACCAGACCCCCAACCACAAATTGACCCAATACCTGAACCATTACCTTCCCCTGACCATATGCAAATTGACCAAGAACCCTTCAACGCTGACACATTAAATGTTGGCGTTGATGTGCCTATTTCCAACGTTGACACACAACCTTCACAAACCCAAATACCCCTTAACCAACCCACATCCACCCAATCTTCCACACCATCTTCCACACCCCCTGAATATAGGTTGATGAAACACCAAAGGACTACTGGAGTGTTCTCCTCTAGTGGTCCTAGCCATGTAGCAGAGAGAACCACCACCACAAGTGTGGCTGGTGATATGGATGAGGTTGGGACTATTGGTTCTGGCTTAGATGCTGGCCAAGGCAGTCCCACCATCATTAAGTCCTCATCCATGCCCAATGAATCTGACTTGGGAGGTCAAATCCCCATTTTAGAAGAGGGCAGATTGGAACCAATGACCCTACTTGAATTGACGGCAGTCTGCATGAGCTTGCAAAAGCAAAATGCAGACTTGGTACAAGTTGTCAGCTCACAAGGCCTTGAACTCAAGCAATTGAGGGAGAGGATTGTTGTTTGGAGACTGCAAGTGCAAGAAGAGGTATGGAGGAATCTTTCAAATGGGAGGAAGATCCAATAAATCTGAGTGATAAGGGCAGCCATGATGGTCAATCTTTGGATGTTGCTGAGGCCCTTACAAGTTTGAAGAAACAGACAGGTTTTGATACGTCCTTAGTCTCTCCTACCAACTTGAATTTATCATTTACAGCCATGTTGGAAGATATTGCAAAAGGCGCTGAGGCAGGAAAATTGGGCGTTGACAAGGAGAATTTGGACGCTGACAAAAATATTTTGGGCGCTGACACAGGAAAATTGGGCGTTGACAGACCTGCACATGAAGGTGATGTATCCCAGTAATCATCCATCATCAAGGAGGTTTCTTTTCAGGTATCACCATCTACCTTACCAACAATTGCTCCATTAGATAAGGGTAAGGGTATTATGGTAGAAGAGGTTGTTCCAAAGGATGCAGCTCAAGTTGAGTTTGATAGAAGATTGGCTGCACAAATCATGGAACAAGACAGAAAGGAGGTGAAAGAGTCACCATTTGTTGTTACTTCAGAAGAAGGAAGTGATGGAGCTAGCTTAGACTCAAGTGTTATGATTATAGAACCAGAAAGACTTGAGTATGGAGATGAGTTGGCCAAGGAGAAATTGAGAGAATTGAAATTGCAGGTTGACTTTGATATGCCAGAGGTGGTTCAAATGTATAATGCTTGGGAAGAAAGATGTATGGAGAATCCACACTTGACCACTTCAGATCAAATATGGGGTTTGGAAATTCTCCTCAGAGTTCAAAAGGATTGCCAGGTAATTTTGAAACACAAGGCAAGCAATATTCTCTCAGAATTGAAAAGGGATAGAAGGGAGTTATACTGCATGTTGCTCAGATGTCATGCAGTAGGATGGACTTATCAGAAATTGAGGGCATTGACATTTGATGAGTTGGAATGCAAGGCTTATCCCATTTGGGTGAGAGTGCAGGAAGCAAACACTCTCAGACTTCTTTCTGATGAAAGAAAAGAAGAGCTTGTAGAAGAAATGGAGCTCAAGAAAGCAATGTTTGTTCCCAGACCAGTGAAAAAGGGAATTTCTCTTGAGTTTCCCAAAGATATGGATCCACTATATCCAAGTGAAGCTGTCATAAGAAAGAGCCTCAAGCTCTCACCATTAGAAGCTTCAGATATGGTGCAAGTGTTACCACTAAATTCCAGAAACCCAATTGTGAGCTATGAAGAAGATGAATGTGGGTTTTGGAAAATTGGCAGGTATGGCAAAGAGGTACACACTTTTACCACTCTCATATCTTTGTTTGCAAGTTGTGATAGAGAAGACTTGGTAGACCTATGGAGGTTGCTAGAGACCAAGTATGAGGCTGAAGCACCAACTTCAGCTAATGGAATAAAACTGTGGTCCACATTCAAGAGAATGTGTGGACCAAAAGATGAGGATCCTGCTATTTGGAAGGATCTTGAAGATGACCTTAGTGGTCTTCAATGGAGATTATATTCAGTTGCTGGTGTTTACCATTTGAGTTCTACAAAGTTTGCTGAGTATGTACTTGTGGATGGTCAGTATTTCATATCCAAGGCTATCTTGGAGAAAATGCAGAACACTCAGCTGGAAATTGATTATTCAAGTGACGTGGAAAAAGACTTGATCAGATTTATTTATTACCAATATGAGAAGGTTTGCAAGATTCCTCCTAGTCCTTAATGCTTATTTAGAAACTTGATCATAAGAGTGGATATCAAGTTTAGGGGAGGATTGTTGGGAATAAATTAAGGCCAGATCACTTGAGCACTGACAAGAGTAAAACAAGCGTTGACAAGAGCAAAACAAGCGCTGACAGCTCAAGCGTTGACAAGACAAAGTCAAGCGTTGATACATTGAAGACAAGCACTGATGGGAAGATATACTCTACGCGTTTATTGTATTCTAGATTACTTCTAGTAAAGATAGGAACAACAATGTATTTTCTATATTTATCTTTACCTAGAATAGCTGATACGTAGATTATTGTACACGGCTTCTTATGTCTATAAAAGAAGACCTTTAGGTTAAAGTTTTATATAAGTTTTCATTCGTAAACTACTTTCATTATAAGCAAGTTTGATATCATTAATCAAAGTGAAAGTTTGTTTATATCTTGTGTGTTCTTGTTTAAGTGTTAATTCCGCATAACACTTAGATTATTATAAACATATACAAAGGTTTCTCTAAGTGTATTACTTGATCTAATCTCGTATACATAAAGCTAAATCGATCTAAGTTTGGGATCAACACCAAATCGAATCAAGTTCAGATGATGACCTTTGCAATAGCTAGACGTTTACTAATGTATGAGGCAATGCCTGCCTTCATAATTTGCCATTAGTATAACTTCTTCAGATAAAGATATATTTAGTTAGAAATGACATGAATGGAGTACTTATACTTACGAGATTTCAATATGACTAAATCTCAAAATCCTCTATATTCAGGCAACCACAAGCAGCCTTTAAAACATTTAACGCCATAGGCTTCTCAAATCTAATGGTTCACATTAGCCGCGAACCCCTTTTTATTATCTATATTATCCTTCTTACAAGCATTGTTTATTTTTATATTGTTTGGCAATTTATTTTGCACAGTCATTATTAAGAAACACATCCTAATTGATTCTTTATCCTTTCTATATAATGTCTCAGTATATATATTCACCTTTCCTGGTGAAATAATTATCCTAATCAAAAATTCACTCAGAATTTCTTTCTTCATATTTTCTAAGTTTTAGTTTCGTCTCAGTTATTATTTATTATCAGTTTTACTCAATCCGACGTTTAAAGCGTCGGTAATTACTACAAGTAATTAAATAATAAATATTTAATTTTTATGAAACATAAACGCAAAAAGTTTTTAAATTTTCTCAGTTTGTCCAATTATATAAAAATGTTCAAAATAAATTTGAATTTAATTAACACAATTTTTGTTGATTTATCGGAAATAATTAGTAAGATCCGTAAATGTTCGAAAAACCTTCGTTTATTCCTTGGTAAAAATTTTCTTAGTTGAAAAGCAAAAATTGTCGTTTCAAATTTTAAGTCATGGTTTAACGGTTTCCTCAATCCCTCTTAGGTTGTCTTGAGGTATACACAAACATTTACCCCTAAACAGGAGTTTAGTTAAATGATTTGTGTATAAGGGAATAATCCCTTAAAAATCCTTTGTTAAAACATTTGTCAAAACATATTTCCATTTTCTTTTTGGTAATACCCAAAGTCTTAAATGACTTCTAATTTTTGAAGAGTCAATATATATATCTTACCATCATTAATCAAACGGTCATTTTATGTAAAGGATTAAGCATTAAATCTCAGGTTTAAATATTCAAGGTACAGGTTTTCATTGTTCGGCCAATTCAGGGCAACCTATAAATAATTATTAACTCCTTCTTATTCTTATAAACAAACAAATGGTCCTTAATGATCACAAGCATGAATTTATCAAATTACAACCTACACACGTGATTTACCAAATTTATGAATACTACATGTGCATTGATCAATCCAAACGACATCACGTGAAACTCATAATGTTCATTACAAGTTCTGAATGTAGTGATTGGAATAGATAATCTTTTTCGCGGACGCGAAATTGATGATAACCATGCCGAGGATCAAATCTTAAATATACGCTAGAACCTTGTAAATGATCGAACAAATCTATCATCTTGGGTAGTGGATATAGATTTTTAATCGTCAATTTACCTAGTTCACGGTAATCAATAAATATAAGAAATAATAACACCATAGCTCTTCATGATGACGAGCTTGATAGAATAAAAGCTTTCTCCGACAACTCTCTCAGTTGTACGATAATTCTTTTAATTCAGATGGTGCTGACGTACAGTGCACAAGCCACAGGTGTAGCACCGGGAATATAATCAATACCAAATTCAACTTGCCTTAATGAGGAAAGTTTAGGTAATTCACCAACAAATACTTCCTAAAGTTTCAGATAGCAGGAACGTCTTTTAATAAATTTACTTTATGTTCTTTCTAGATTAAAATATCTATGACTAATTCACAACCATTCACGGTATAATTTCAAGTCTCAATGCAGGATATGGTCGTCCATCAAGAATTATTTAGATCACTTTCGATAATCAACATCTTATCTTTTGGGGGAATTCTACTCGAGTTCCCATCAACTAAGACAATGTCGTCATGTCATAATCAATCAATCCATTCTACTGGCACTACCAACTTTCCAGTTTTATTATCGTTGATAAGATGTGAACTCCTCAAAAGACTGATAATAACTCATAATCTTTCACAAAATCAAGGATATCTGGAGACATAACTAACCTTAAAAGAGTAAGGTCAACGCATAATCTACGCGAGAGAATTTCAAATCAGATATAGACGAAAACATTTAATGAATATGAATATATCCCATGTTTTCATAATTTGAGTACGCATTCGAAAGCTCCTCGGATCGTTACCCAGGTCGTTCAAATGAAATCAAATCAAAAGAAATGATAAGAACGTCGATACATCCGGTCGGGTATCAACACTCGGTAATCAGATACTTTTCCTAAGAATCTCACCACGGAAGAATTGGACAAGAAAGAATTGTCAATTGTCAAATAAGACAATTTCCACATATGAGTAAATTCGACTCAGAAGAATAAATGGTACGGGCACATATGTAGGTGTCCCTAACAATATGTCCCTATTTTGCACTTCTTGCAGATCTCATAAAATTTAATCTTTCACAATTTCAAGGAAAATGTAATGTTTATTAACAATTTCATGGTGACTACTAATCAGTCTTGCATGGTCCCTTCCAAATTGTATGTAGGCGCGCAACTATATACAGTTTCAAGATTAACGATGCAATACTCAGTTCGTCAAAATTTTATCATCATGTTTATAATAAAAACATTTTCATGCTTAATTCTTAAAAAAGAATCAAAAATAAATTTACAAAGATGTTCTTTATTATGGAAACAATTTAAGTTTTCCAAAGTGTTTCATAAACAATCTTATTTCGATTACGATTACTCATAAATCTCACTTTAAATAGTCCTTACGGTGATGAAAATTCAATTATTCGCAAGGATACTGTTTTATCTTATCAAAACAATGAGTGCTCTGCAAAGGAGTGATGAAAAATTGTTCACCAAGAACTAACTACAATATATCAAGAAATGAGCTTACCAATTAATCATGAGGTTCATGACCTCGATGGCACTCAAAAACGAATAATTCACAACGTAACTCAATTCGAGATGAGTACTTGTTCAATGGTTGCATCACTAATGCGAGCATTAGGATGAAGCAATAAAAGATAGATAACATTGATACATGTAGGATTTAGCAATCAAAGGTAGTATTTTCATTAATCACAAACAAGTCAAAATTGTATCGTAACACATTACGTGTCACTATGTCATACGATTCCAAGAACTCATCCTACCAACTCATGTCTCAGTTATATTAGGGATTATTATTAAAAGATACCATAATGAGTACTAATCTACAAGAGTCATTAGGTGTTCCACTTGTCCAAGAAGATCCATTGGTCTCAATTCAGAAGAAGATTTCTTCAATTTATTTCTTGGACACTAGGCATCCTCGTTAGTGGACAATGGCCTAGGAGCAACACTTAACACGAATCAACATTCAATTAAAACCTTATAATTCCATCACAGAACTTAACGACTTCCTCTTAGCAATTTAATATTCCGTAAGGGTTAAATTTTACTTTATTCAAGTTTCAACCAACTTATACTCAATGTAACATCCTACCTCATTTTCCAATACTTTCAATCTTATTCTTAGACCTTAAAAGGGCAATAAAAGCTCGATATGATCAACACTTAATTTCCAATCCTATAGCTCTTACAACAATAGTCATCAAATGAGTCACTAGTATGAAATGACTTACACATTCAATTAGACTTCTCGGAAAGGTACTAGTGGCATGAGGCTTTTGGGTAATGGTTCTAATGACAGCCTCAAGTGCAACATTCACCCTTTCGATTTCAAATTTAAGAATTGGGTGACAACGAATCAGATGACACCTTTCCAGGTTGTAACGTTTTGTCAAACTCCACTCTATAAGGAAAGATCGTCATGACATCGATATCAGTTTTAATCTCGCCAGTTCTTCTTTAATATCACAATCAACTAATATCTACATTTCTACGAATATCAACCATTTTGTTGGGATCATAAATATCCACAACTTGGTTTAGATCTGGAATAGCTAGAATTCCTACGGGAATAGCTTCGATTGATTTGCCAGGGAAGTTAGGGTTCTTTGTGACAATCTTACGTCGTACAGATATCTCGTATACATATTGAAATAATCATCAACAATTATGTAATCAAATTACATCATATATATATATATAATCCAAGATATATATATATATATATATATATATATATATATATATATATATATATATATATATATATATATATATATATATATATATATATATATATTAAAATAACACTTCTCAGTCTGGCCTTGTCGGTAACTCGGGAATTCTTCGGCACCGTTATAGTCAAAAGATTTTTAGACATTTTTAGAAATGTTTAAAGTTAAAAGATTTTGAAATGTTTTATTCATAACCTTGGTTTTAAAAATCTTTCGTTCTCTATAACGAGAGCTCTGGTACCAAACTGTAACACCCCCAAATTTATACAATTCAATACAGCGGAAGACTCGTTGGTGTTACGGGATAGCACATTACTCACATCATAGACAACGCTTTAAAATCGCGTCGTTTAATAATAAAGCATTTCCATTCATAAATATCAAATTTACATAGGTCCCAAGTCATTGTATTTCATACAGGTTTTACAAAGCATTTGAATGGAAATTATTATTTAAGTGTGGGCCATGAATTCTTGTTGTCTTCCCGAGAATTACCTTCAAGTACCTGAGATAAAACATGTTAAAAGAAAAGGTCAGTGAAAACGCCGAGTGAATTCATAGAGATCAATGAAATCCATCAATATAACATCGGTATAAAATTATTACCAAAAACCATTTTGTACAAATCTTTGTAATAGGCCATAAAATAGCCAAAGTCATTTTATACAAATCCTTATCAAAAATTATAATATAGGCTTTTGCCTCCAAAATCATTATACGAACCATTGTCGTTAAAAACATCATACAATACGTTTTATAACGTTGTATAGAGTTAAATAAAAACCATTATATGAATATGGTTATGAAAAACCAAAACACGAACATAAAATCAATAATAAGACCCCGTATTGCTAGTCAGGCAATTCATTATAATTCAGTGCGTATAGCAATATTTCGTTAATTGGATTATTATAAGCCACATGACATTGTTACCTTACTACAACAAACAACGGGTAGCTAGCCCGAAACTCAATTTTCCCATCTAAATTAGCGTGTCGTCACAATAATCACGCTTGTGTAAATCTTCTCATACATAAATTCGCTTACCAATCAATGTGGCACGACGGGGATCAACCGTCAAGGTGTGAACTGGGGTGATCGTCCCTAAATAGTACTATTATATGCATAAGCGTCTACCAAATCCCGGTAGTTCACAATTCATGCTAATGGGAATTTTAGTGACATAACCTAACTTTAATAATCCATTTAATTTCATCTATCGGGTCATATAATCATTCATCGGGTCATACAATCATTCGGGTCCAAATCAATAAACAAACAATCAGGACAAATGATGTCCTATTTTATCAAAACTAACATGTTATCTCCCTCGCGGGTTTATAAAACATTTCATAAAAACATTTAAAAGAGTGCGAGGCTATGAACTCACGTTGATGTGGGAAAGGGGGTTATCGGCAATTCGGATGTACGGTACGTGCTTCAATCACGGAAACCTAGACAAATAATAATCGTCTTAGACTCTTGTCCAATGACTTTATAAAAATATCAATTATGTATACATATGATGATTTTATACATATGATGATGATCAAGTGGGTTTATACATCTTTACTCATTCATTATAGTGTTTATGTGTTGGTAACATTTTTATACTAGTTATACTAGTTCAATTTAATTACATTTTGAGGCCCAATAAGCCTATTACAAGCCCAATAATTTTCATTAGCCCAATTATACTTTTAATATCAGTATTATACTTTACATGTTGGGCCCAAATAGGTTAAGCCCAATAAGTAAGTTTATAAGTGTTTTACCAACTAGTCGGGTTTATAGTCCAATAAGGCTACTTTGGCCCGTTAATGTCTATATGTTGTAAAGTTAGGGTTTTATTGGTTTTTACTTGTTATATAAGTTCATATATCAGTATGTGAGTTTATAAAAGTTTATATTAGACCGGTCCGACCGTCTAAGTTTTATTTGACAAAAACGTTAATCTTTCGATTTTAGCCGAAAAGACGTAAAACTTAGTATATAGTTTTTATAACTTATAAAACTTACCAAACTACCATTTTTATATAATGTTCATTTATTTATCGTTATGCATATTTATATAAATGAAATATATAAGTTAGTGGGTTTTAATTCACATTTTATACTATATTTATTTGAGTGCTTATATAATAATATTAAACTTTAATTTCACAAAATCAGTCCTAAATTTTAAGTTCACTAAAATGTCCATATCTAGAGTTATATAATGAGATAGGACCTCAAATTTTTATTACAGAAACTACATGATATGTGCTTCATTTTATTCCTTTATAGCTACTGATGAATCAACCTCTAAATATTTCAATAAATTCGTCCAAAACAGTTTAGGCACATTTGCACTCTAAACTTGTTTTGATCATATCTCACTCATTTTGATGATTCCATTGCATGGCCAACTCTCACATGTGTATAACACCTAATACTTACTGTAAATGGATTCCACCATGCCATTTTATCAGTTTATCATTTGGTTATTTACTGTTTTTATACAGCCAACTTTATAAGCAAGAATTTAACCTTTTTACCTATGGTTTTCCATCTTTTTAACCATGTTTATCAAATCTATCAACACCAAATCCCCACATAATATTTTTAATCATCATTCATCATCATATACATATACATAAATAAAGAAAATACAAGATTACATAATCAAAATAACAAGAGGATAGGAAGAACAATCTCTATACCACCATTAGTGATGAAAAGATGAGTCTTTGATGAACAAGGCTTGGATTTAGATGGTAAAACTTATGATAAACCAATATCATCTTCAAGTTTACCAACCTTTATAAACTTCTCATGGAAAATCAGCCCAATGACACCAACAAATCTTCTCCTTGGATGTTAGAATCACCTCCAATCTTCAAAGCTTCAAAGTAGCATCATCATGTGTATGAGTAACACATGATTTTATAGCTAACATAGATCAAATGAAGGTTGTTTTTGATGATGGTTGGAAGAATTTTAGATAGAGAGGAGAGGAGTTTGTGAGTTTTGCATGTGTAGAATGAGTTGCTAGTTTGAGTTTGGTTGTTTTGTAAGTAAAAATGGTTTTGGTGTAAGGCTAAGAACAAGTGTCCTTAGCTTAAAGATTAAGTTGACACCTTTGTGGTGTTGTGTAGCTTAAGATTGCCATCCAAGAGTGGGGGTGGGGCAAGTTTATTCTTGTCTCATCCCCATATTAATTACGGGTACTCCTCGATTCTAGTTTCCTCGATTTGCGTGCCCTCGGGTCATTTTACGAAAAACGTTTTTATAAATTATGAATCAACGGCACAAAACGAATCTAATAAAAAATGTTTCATCAAAAACGGAGTTCAAAAACGTAAATACGTAATCCTAAGGGTTCCGGTTTAATCGTAAAGGACGTTAAATTATAATCGTAAGTCCTAATCTCTTCTCGTAAATTTGTGAGTTTATGAACCAACACAAATTTAAAATTCCAAAATAATATTCACGGATAAATTTATTTTTTGAAATGTCGGACTGTCACCAAAAATGGTGTATGTAAACGTAAGCACGTAACGTAGAATCCTCCGGTTTAGACGTAGTCGATACTACTTCAAGATGTAAATCCAAATTTCTTCCCAAAAATGAGTGAGTTCATAATATAACATTGAAATAGTGTTTTTAAATAATATCTGAGAATAAAATATCAACCATTAAGTGACGGATTGTCACAACAATTATCTTATATGAGTGGTTTTAACTTAAGGACTTATGGTAAACAATGATCTCGTTTTTAAGCTTGGTATGGGGAACGTGAAACTTGAGGGTGATTAATATTCATGACACCAAAAGCCCTAATTTAAGTCTTAGATTTCTTTACGAGTTTCTTCAATCAAATAATTTCCAAGTTAATAAATTGTTATAACTTTTGTTTCCTTTAAAGCTTTATTTCTTTTTATCATAGTAGTAATAGTATATCTTAATAAAGGCCACGATGGGTTAATAATGAGAAAAAATGTAACTTTATGCTTTAAAATAATGCATTGCATGGGGTCATTACAATGGTCAAGTGTAGGGGATTTAATAAGTGTGTAAACACTTATCCTTTTGCCACTAAAATCAAGGAAAAACAAGACCTAATCATGTGTTTAGTATCGTAAAAGTCGGAATTACGCGTGGTTTTATGTTTTTGTGTGAAATAGGTACAAAAGATCAAAAGGAAAGAAAACACGAGATTTCACGGTCAAATGTTGAAGAAAAGTCCAAGAAAGAGACAAAGACAAAGTCAATGACCAAAAGTGTGCCAAAGATCACGAAAACCGGCAAATTCGACACGAGATCAAAGAAAAGATCATCAAAGCCAAATCGAGCTCGTTTTTAGTGGATTTAATATTATTGGATTTATTTGGACCAAATGGGTCCCACATTTGGAAATCGGGCCCAAAAGCCCATTAGCAAAAAAAACAAGCTAGCTATCTTTTGGATCTCTAGTCAAAATAAAAGACTAAATGGCCCAAATCATGTTGATAAAACGAATGGGATGTTTACTTGGGCCAAAAGCCCATTCATGAAATAAATTGAGACGGAAGGAATTTAACATTGGGCCAAGCCCATTTACATAATATGTGTGACGGTTAAAATTGAATAAGAATTCACTTATCTTGGTCAAGAAACTTGGACTGTCAAAAGTCCTCCCTAGTCAACCCCTCACACAACACGTTATTTACCCCACACCTCACACTTACCCTCTTCCCCATTCGATACAAACTATGCCTTTCACTCACCTTCCCTTATCTCTCCCAAAAACACAGCCTCCATTTTTACAATACAAAAAACCGTAATAAAAAAAAATTACCAAGATAAAATTGGGGCTTTTCCCTTAAACATGTGATTCACACGATGGGGAATTAATTCCCATCAAATTTTGAAGCAATACTATGGTGGTCCTCTCACTGACCTGGCTCCAATCCCTTTTGTGATTGTATAAACCACATCACCACAACCCCTCCATCCAATCCTTGATGTCCACATAAGCATGGAACAAACACAACTAACACACCTTCATCCAGCCTGGTGATCCGTGTGATAGTAGTGTGTTTTTAACCGCAAGATCAAGAGAAGAAAGAGAAGAGAAGAATGGATGGCCAGGATTTGATTTCTTAATCAACAAGCTTCACCAACAAGTTTTTAGGGGTTTTCCTATAAAAACCCCTCTATCTGTAATTCATAGTGTGCCTTTTTTATTTTATTTTATTTTATGCAAAAAGTAGATTAGATTTAAGATTGTAATTTTCTTTTCAAAGTATTGTATTTAATTTCCAGTTATTAATAAAATTAATATTCAATTTAAATTCGTGTCTCTTTTTTTATTTAATGTTATTTGCAATTTATGTTTATTCTGAATTTTGTATTAATTAATTTAAAATAAAAGTGGTTGAAATATTTTCCCCCACTGGGAAAGTTATAAAATCTGTTCGAAAGACAGATTAAGATTATTGGTTCGAGTGTTGTTGATATTTGATGGTAAAGGTGGTGTTTCGATTCGTTCCATAGAGTGCTCAGCGCACCTCTACTTCTCAACGGATTCGTCACTAGGTTCTTCCTCTCATTTTATTTATTTATTTATTTAATGTTTAATAAATCTGCTTTATTTATTTGCTTGTGTTTGAGTTTACTGAATCTTATTTAGTTAAGAGTTTTAGTTAGATTATTTAATCTGTTTAATCTGGATTTGTTTTGCTATAAGTCTGTTTTAGTTGACTAATTTTAAGTCTAGTAGTCTGTTGGGTTTTAAATTGCTTATATTTAGTTGTCTAAATTGAGTTTAAGTTTGGTATCTGATTGTTTCGTTTTGATAATAGCTGATTAATTTAGGTTGCGTACTGTTTGGGTTTGCGGATGTTTGAGTTAGTAGTATTTGCCTATTGATTCAGTTAGCTTTGCTTATGGTAGTAGCGTATTTTCAGTCTATGTTTGCTTAATAGATCTTATAGGTATTTTAGGTCCATCTACTTAATTGATTTAGCTGCTGAGCTTATTTGGCTTTTGTTCTTTTGCTAGGTAATTGCTTTTAAGTTTGATTTAGTTAAGATTAGAGTTGGTATTTATTTATCTGCTTATTTTCTTGTTTTAAGCTGTTTTGTTTGTTTTCTGTTTTTGCTTATTTGCTGGTATTGTCTACTCAAAACCTCAGATCCATTTGATCTGAGTGTCCAATTATTCCAAAAAAATATAAAGCAAAAATGCGTCTGGTCAGGGACTCGAACCCTTGACCTTTCGTGTAACAGTCCATAGCCTTACCATCTCATCTAGCCACTATTTGTGTTTAGTTATAGTTTTGGAAATTAATATAGTTTCGTTTATTAATGACTGGCCGTTTTTATTAATATAGTTTTAATACTAGTTTTAAGTTTAATTAATTTTAAGTAAAAGTTTTATTTATTTTTTAAAAGTTTAAAATAAAAACAAACAAAATATTTTTATTACTTTGAGAAATTAAAAATTGTTTTCATAATTTAGTTTAAATTTTATTTAATATAGATTTTATATAAAATTAGTTTTTAATTAATTTAGTATTATTTTAAAATAGTTTTAAATAGATTTCTTTTACATTAAAAAATTTTAGTTACATAAAATTAATTAGATTCTAGTTTTATTTTAAATTAGTCTTCAAATTTATTTTAATATTTTTAAAATAGTTAAATTAGTTTAAATCAAGTATTATTTCTTTTAATTAGATTAATTAGTTTTAATTAACATTAAATAGTTTTTAGTTTTAAAAATACTAAAAAGAGTAATTTTACCAAGAACAATAAATCTTACGTTGTATCCGACATCAATTCGAGTGAGTCGAGGAAAAACGAACATTAATTGTTATTTGATTTAAATAAATACCTACATTAAGTTGTCACGAGCTTGACTCATATTGAATCTTGCAAGTTACCTACCAAGTGTTGTTTAAGGTTAACACTAGAAGGATTTCCATTCATTACTGTGAACACTAAGGTATCACTCTGAGTGTTCTGGTAAGATCACTTAGATATTGCGTAGTGGCCTGGAACATGTTTAAATTCAATTAAGAATTAAACAACTGTTGCTTTCCAGTTATCACAAGTTTGATTCATAAAGAATCTCACAAGTCACCTACCATGAGCTTTTTGATATTCACTCAAGAAGAATTTCCATCTTCATTGTAAATACTTTCTTATTACTCGAATGTTCAGGCAAGATCATGAAGATTTGCGTAGGACTCTTAATATCTTTCTTACTTTTCACAGTGTGTGAAGAAGCAAGGAATTATGAAAGTGTGTCCTAATAAGATATTTGATGATCTCAAATGGCTCTAGACTCGATCGTGCATTTTGGATTTTAGTGATCGGAGGCTGGAGAGGAGTGCCACCATTTCAATACCAATTTATTCCGAGTGAATAAATCAATAGATAACGCGTTGTCTCCGTGTGATTATAACAAATATCTTTTAAGAGATATCTGAGTTAGCTGGGATGGGTTGTGCATTGCATCACTGGGTCCATGATGTCTATCTTCAATATCGAGAATCATTGAAAAATGATCTCAATAGCATATGTATTGACCCGGTTTCTGCCTAAGGTTGTAAGGAGGGCTTCTTTCTTTAAACCCTTTATCTTTACAATTCTTTTTCATTCTTCAAGCCCTTCAATGCTTACCAATACGTCATAACTAGCACCTTGTTGTGATTGTTCCAGTGCTAACTTAAGTACTTGGTCGGCATTCAGCTACGTTCACAATCTTTCTTCATCTTTCCTAAGGACTACTATTTCTACCTATGGAATGACCTTGGGAAGATACCTCCAGTTTTGAAAGAATCATTGGACTTAACCTATCCTACCATCCTTATGTCACCACAATCTTCATCATCGTGAAATAAAGTTTTTGGGTAAGTATAAATCACCATGAAATCCATTTTGAAGTGCAAATCCGTTTTGCTCCCCCTTAACATATGCCACGATATTCGAAAACATTTCTCACATGTTGGGATGAGCCATCACATTAAGTCAAACCATTTGTGATAATTTCCCATATTAAATCACATTTTCTCCCCCACATTAAAAATATTAACCCAATCAATGTTTTTAATATCAATTGATTTAATAAAGTTTTAAGAAAGGTTTTGGGAAGAAAAATACAAGTCCATTTAATCTTGATGAGACCAATTTGTGAGAAATGATACCGATTTGTAACATGATCACGTATTCACCATATTAGAATAAATTGACAAGGTTGGACTTGATTGATGAGTAGATCATATGATAAGTTCACATGGTTCTTGTTGGCAAATGTTGGTCGCCTCGTCATGTCTGAAGTCATCTCTTGACACCACATGTACGATTGGTATTGTTTGTCTTGACTCCAACTTGTGAACTTGGCACTTTCGGCATCGAAGATTTTGAATGCTTGACAATTGCTCCCCCTCAATTGTTGACCCGTGTTCTATTGAAAGAGTTGTAATCGTCGTTTGAGTAGTCACATCGTCGATTATGTAGATAGCTATGGTTGTGGAGATGATAGCTTCATAAAAACAAGACTTTTCTTGTTTTAACAAATAAATGCACTGAAGCGTATATCCGTGTTAGATTGTGTTATAATGTAAACATAATCCCTTACATGGTTATAAAGTAAACCATGCCCGAGAAAATTAATTCCCGTTGTTGAGTCAAAGCTTTCAAAAGAAATACTTGACTTTAATATGAAAAACGGGTTGCAGTCTGAAATAAGTACAAGCCATATGGGCATGTTTAATGAAATATTTACAACTTTTGTACGAACTCTATTTATGGCGACGTGTCAATATTAATCGACATTTCTAAGGCAGTAAATAGTATCGTACCAAAAGACATGCCTTCGAAAAATAGAGTAAAAATATTTTTGGATTTTTATGAATTTTTCAATTTTTATGGTTTTTATATGGTTTTATATTTTTGTATTTTACTTTTGTGGTTAAAAATATAAACAATATATATATACAGATGATCACCAAGGATACGGAGAATAGTTTACCACCACTATTCTTTCGCTTCATCTGCCAATTCCTTTAGAGTCTCGGGAGAGAAAGTTCTCAATCCTAGCTTGTCGGCCAAAAATTCCATTCGAGCGCGATCTAAAGCCTTCGTGAAAATATCCGCCAATTGATACTCAAATCGGACAAAGTAAAGCTCGATTACTCCATTTTCCACTTGATCCTTGATAAAGTGGTAGCGAATGTCATTATGCTTCGACCGGGAGAATTGAACATTGTTGCAGCATAAGGCAATTACACTTTTGTTGTCGCAGTACATCGAAATTTTGTTGAAACCTAGACCATAGTCGGTTAATTGTGATCTCATCCAAAGAATTTGAGCACAACAACCGGACATAGCTATGTATTCTGCTTCCGTACTTGAAATTGCAACGCTTTTCTGCCTTTTAGATGCCCAACAGATTAATCGATCTCCTAGTAGTTGCAAAGTTCCACTTGTGCTACGCCTTGTATCTTGACAATCCGCGTGATCCGCATCTGTATATGCCATTAGTGCAATCGAAGAGTCCTTCGAATATCAAAGTCCCCGATTAATGGTTCCTTTAAGATATCGAAAGATCCGTTTAACAGTAGCTAAGTGTAACTCAATAGGTCGAGTTTGATACCGAGCACACATACATATAACAAACTGGAGATCAAGTCGACTAGCTGTGATATACAGAAGGGTACTGATCATTCCATGATAAAGTGTCGGATCAACCGTAACTCCATGTGGATCTACATCAAGATTAGTTCGTTCCACCATTGGAGTATCCACGGGGTCGCAAGATTCCATCTTATATTTCTTAAGAGATTCAAGGGCATACTTGGATTGATATATAAAGATGCCTCTATGACTCTGAGATATCCGAAGACCTAAGAAGAATGATACCTTGCCCATCATTGACATCTTAAACTTGGAATATATGAGTGTCCTAAACTCGTCGGATAAGGTTTTGGATGAGGCAGCAAATATAATATCATCAACATGTATTTGTACCATAATCATATCTTTACCTCGTTTCTGAATGAACAGCGTGGGATCCACCTTGCCTTTAGCGAAGCCTTGCGTAATGAGGAATTGTGACAATAGATCATACCATGCGCGAGGAGCTTGCTTCAACCCGTAGAGAGCCTTCTTAAGCTTGTGCACATGATTAGGATATTTAGGATTCACAAAACCATTCGGCTGTTGAACATATACATCTTCCTTGATTTCACCATCAAGAAATGCCATCTTCACATCCATCTGATAGACGATCATATTCATGTGGGCTGCATAAGCAAGGAATAGTCTAATAGCTTCCAAACGGGCAACAGGTGCAAAAGATTTCATAAAGTCGATGCCCAATAATTGCTTGTATCCACGAGCTACAAGTCGAGCATTGTTCTTCAATATTTCGTCTAACTCGTCGAGTTTCACCTTGTAAACCCATTTCAATGTGAGTAATTGCACTTGATCCGGGCATGGGACAAGTTCCCATACTTCAAGACGTATAAATTCATTAAGTTCTTCTTGCATAGCTTCTATCTAACAGGATTGAGTAAAAGCTTCTTGCCATGTTTTAGGTTCAACGTCAGTGAGAAAAGCATCAAAATGACAAAACATTGCATTTTCTTGTAACTGACTTCGTGTGGATACCAGAAGATTAGGGTCACCAATAATAGAATCTATCGGATTATCCTTTCTCCACTTGTTTTCATGTTCACGAATCCGTGGATTGGAGTAGACCGTAGTAGGAGCTTCCTCTGAGGTGGACGACCCGGCTTGATTATGATCGAGAACTGGTACAACAAAGAATGGAAGTTCACGCATTTGAGCAAATTCCAAATCGTGATCATCATCATCCTCTTCATCATCAATAGGTGTGACATGGGTAGTTGATTCAGGTGTTGGTTGAGAATTACTAGTTGAAGGTATATCTTGACCAATTGTAGGTGCAGACGTATCTGATTGTGCTTCGGTTGCTGGAGCGACAACTTCGGTAACCGGAGCTATTACCTCAGGTTCTGGAGCAACAATACTTTGAGGAGTAAAGAATTCTTCAAAGAACGGTTGAAACAATGTATCCCATTCAGTCCTAGAAGGTGGTGTAAATGATGATGAAGTAGGGTTGTTTGGGACAAGACCAGAGCTAATGTTACTGGGTCCCATTTCATGAAGTTCGGGATCAGAGCTGCTTTGCTCAGAAGCCATTGCTTTCAGCTCATCAAAATCAACATTCATAGTTTCAAGGATCTTACGAGAATTACGATTGTAGATTCGGTATGCCTTCTTTGTGGGTGCATAACCAATGAAGATACCAATATCAGCTTTGGGTTGAAGTTTTCCCAAATTGTCACCATCACTATTTGGATAGCAAAGAGAACCAAATACATGAAGATATGATAAATCTGGTACTTTTCCATGTAGAAGCTCATATGGTGTTTTAACATGGCGTTTACGAATTAGTGGCCGGTTTTGAGTGAAAACTGTTGTAGATACTGCTTCTGCCAATAAAAACAATAGAGCCTTTGCGTAAATTAACATCGTTCGAGCAGCTTCCATAAGTGTGCGATTTCATCTTTCAACGACACCGTTTTGTTGTGGAGTGCGAGCAACGGATGTTTCATGAGAAATGCCAACTTCTTCATAATAATCACGCAAAATTTGATTCACAAATTCGGTTCCATTATCTGTACAAATGCGTCGGACAGTAGTGTTGAGACGCACTTGAATCATCTTGAGATATCTGATGATGAATTTAGGTGCCTCATTTTTTGTTGTAAGAAATTTCACCCATGTAAACCGAGAGTAATCATCGAAAATGACGAGGATGTACTTTTTACCACTGAGACATTCAACACGCATTGGCCCACAAAGATCCATATGCAACAGATAAAGTTTCTCTTGGTTGGTGTCTTCAGTCTTGGGTTTGTATGATTTCTTAGTGCTTTTCGGCAAATGATTAATAGCGTCAAAGTTAAGATGAGATAACCGTCGATGTCATAACCATGACTTAGTCTTTGATGCTTTAGAGAGAAGACATACGGGAGAAGCGGCCATCACGTCTTGTAGAGACAAAGTGTACAAGTTATTCCCTCAAGTACCTTTCAATAAATCAACCCCTTCCAAATTACGAATGAAGCAGGTATGCTCTCGAAAAGCAACTTCTAGGTTTGCATCAAAAACTTGTCCCATAGAAAATAAGTTGTGACCGAGACCTTCCACATAATACACTCTTGAAATTATAACATTCCCAATATGATATTCACCGTAACCCATTATCTTGCAATATGATCATTTCCAAATCGAACCGTACCAAGAAACTTGCTGACGAAATTTCTGAGCTGAGAGCGATCTCTGGTCATATGTTTAGAGCAACCAGAGTGTAAATACTAGAGAACAATTTGGACCACCTGTTTTCAACAACAATAGTAGACAATGCATTGGAAACTATTGGTTCCGGAGTGTTAGCAGATACAGATATAAAATTATCAGAATTGCTAACATTTGTGTGACCCTTAGATTTCCTGCGTTTTCTAATGTGAGTTTTATCACTAACAGGTTTTGTTTTTCCAATTTTCTGAGGTTTGGGATTATTAGCGGGCACTATAGTGGAAGTTGACCTATTTAAAGGGCACTTGTTTCCTACAGTAGTGTTGGTGTTCCTAGTTAAAGGACACGCATGTGTTTTGGTAGCCTTGGTACTCCTAGTTAAAGGGTGCGCTTTCTTCGCTTTAGTGCGAGTGATCCTAGTTAAAGGGCACATATTTCCTACTATAGTGAATGTTCTACCAGTGGGGCGCCACATCCAACCAACTTGGGTAACACTTTTCCAGTCGGTTTCCATTCTAATCCATTTTTCCGGGCATACATCTCATTCACATGGTCAATAAGGCAAGAATCATGACGACTAAAAAACATACATTCATTGCAATTCCAACATTTAAAATTAGAATTCATAGTACGCTTAGAACACTACACAACCGCAGAGCCTTTAGGTTTAGCTACATGATTCTTTTTATTCAAAACAGAAATAACATTCCTAGGATGGGCTTCTACTTTCTTTTTCACTTGACTACTAGATGGGGGCAAGATCCTATCATTCTTCTTGTTTCTTTTAAGCTTAGATCTTTGAGCCTTAGTAGTTGTGCTTACTTCTTTAAAATGAAACACGGGAATATTAGAAGCTGGTTTAGATTTTTCCTTATCTTTAGTGACCAATGTTTGAGATGGTTTAATCCTAGGGCCCTTGTTAAGTGGTGCGACGGCGATTAGGTTCCTTTTGATTACACTAGAGGACGATGCTGAGACAGTGGTTGCGTTATCCACAACATTCTTACCTTTTAGGGTACGAAGTGTTTCATTTAACTCAGTCAAAGCCAGATTTTTATCACAAATTTGTTCCCTCAAATCAGATATTTCCACCGACTATCGATTCAATCGTTCAACAAGTAATTGATTCTATGTAGTATTATTAGCACATGCAGGCTTTACTGAATCGAAGAATTGTGTATTTTTCTGTTTTAAGTTATCAACTTTGGAAAAAATCTTGAAAACTCGATTATCTAGATCAAGTTTAAAATTCTCAGCGTCCTCAAGTACGTTCACACAGTTAAGCTCCTTAGATTTCTCTATGTCTATCGACAACGATTTAGCAACCTTGTCACTTGGCTGACGCTGTTTTGATTGTAAATTCAATCGAAAATTCTTTTGAAAATTCGCATCATCGATATTAACACCTTCGAATGACGTTTCAAAGATTTCTTGAATAAATTGTTGCTTGTATTCCAGCGAAATACAATGTGTTTGAATCTCATTAAAACGTTTTGAAAGCGAAGAATACGAATCTTGAAGCTTTAAAAATTCAGCATCAGATTTGTGACAAGTACTATCTACCACATTATCCACAGATTCAACATTATGCACAATAGAATCATTATCAACACTTTTATTCACACAGACAGAAACAATATCATGAGACATCACTTGCTTCAGAAGCTGATCATTATGGCGTGAAACTCGTTCTATTTCAAGTTAACTGTTTTCATAAGCATCATCCATTTCATTGAAAACACGTCTAACTTCTTCTATTTCCAAAAGCAAATCTTGATCAATATTACGAAGACATGCTTTAACATTGTTTACAAATGGAACAATTTTGTCTCGGAACGCAGCTCTAGTGTGTTCAAAATTCCATTCACCTTCCGTTATGGCCGTAGCCATCGTACGTTCCGTAATGACCTTGTCAAAATCGGCAAAGTGTTGGTGCACTGCATTTATGCTATCTGACACCTTACTTACCGGTGGAATTAACTTAGTTAAATCCTTTTTGAAAAGTGTAGGACACGTACTAGGAAGGTTTTCCGTTGACAAACTTTGAGACACAAAAACTGTTAATTGAGCTAATTCCTTTTGTAAACGAATACAGGTCTTTTTAGAAAGTTGATCTTTATTCTGCTGAACGTAATCAAGCTTGTGGAATTTTGAAAGCATTTTAGAATGAGTTTCTTCCGCAAGTGATTGTGTCTCCTCAGTACTACGAACATAAGGTGCTTCTTTCGATTTGCCAATTATGGTCACATCATATAGACAAGGAATATATTCCTGAGCTTGTTTTGCATAACCGGGATTAGGTGGTAAATCTTGAAGACGCGTAAGTTCAAGTTCTTTGAATGATTTAGTTAAAAGATGAACCTTTTCTATGGAAGAGTATTGTTTTAAAAGCTGTTGTTCCTTGAATTTAAGAAGTTTGGTAGCATTAATTTATGATTCAAACTTTTTAGACTCGAGAGTTTCGAAATCCATTTTAAGTTTCTGAAAATCATTTACAACCGTCTCTTTTTCTTTTATTTCATTGGAAAGGGTAGCTTTTAATGATTCTATTTCGTTTAAGTGTTCAATCTTTTCAAAACGAAATTGGTCCAATTCAGAATAAGTCATTTTATCTACTTGAGGGACCATTTCAATAGTTTTGACCTTTTCGTCATACAGCGCAAGCTCAGCGGTTAGGTTGGCATTCATATCCAAGGTTTGTCGAACAGCCATATTCATGTTATCAATAATATGTTTAGGCACCCTTACCAAATCACGTTGATCATAAGATTCCATACCCGTCGTAGCATTTGGTTGAGGTTCACTCAAATGTCTTGGATTGGATATCGCATCATTTTAGTTACTAGTTCCCGAATGTTGTTCGAGGTTGTAATTTTCATGCTCAACATGATGTGGATTATCATGAATATTATTAGATGTGGTTGGTGCCTCACTGACTATATCACAACCGTAGTGAGAGAGATTAGCAACGAGTGCATCTTGGGCTGAGTGAATGTCATCACAATCCAAATCATATGCATCAAGATCATCTTCTTGATATGCTGCAATAGAAGTAGAGACGACTGCGATGCCTTCATTATCTGCTGCCAATGGGTCTGTAAGAAATGCTAATTCCTCTGAATGTAAAATCTTCCCCTTACACTGAGCATCGACCAAATACATCTTCTCACGAAACCATGTTGCACCCCTTCTCCTTTTTGGCTGAGTGCATTCCCTTGCTATATGACCTTATCCTCGACAATTTTAGCAAGTCACAACCTTTTGAGGACCAATAGCGCTTCCATTTCCACTAGCTTGAGAATTCACAGCTTGATTGTTCACGGTCCTTGTTGTGGGTCCATATGAATTTTTCCTACCCTGAATGGATTGCACTGTTACATGACAATCTTGAATAGTGTCTTGTTGTCGAGGATTTGAAGAAGTGCGGAGCTGATTGTTTGTTGGTGGAAATCCTCTAGTTGCAACAAGTTTTGACAAGTAGGCAGTGAGATGGTTTAGAACATCAGTTGGCGTATCATTTGGAGTAAAGAATGGTGCTTCAATTGGTGGAAGTTCATTGGAGTAGAGGGCTTGTGCTTGTGGTTCTTCAATTGGAAAATATCCTTGCTGAGGAGTATAGCCAATTGGAGAATTGATAGCTTGTGATGGAGATGCCTGATGTGTTGGTTACTGTGGAAAAGACTGTTGATGAACACTTTGTTGAAATGCTTCTTGTGGCATCATTAGTGGTTGATAAGATGGTTGTTGTGGTTGCTGATAGGTGTGTTGTTGTGGCTTCTGCAAGTATGATGGTTGTTGATAAGTGTAAGCCATGTTTTGTTGGGGGGTCATTTGTTGAGAAGCATACATGGCAAGTGGATCACGAATATGTGGTGTAGACAACCGAGCCTCGATCACGTGGATTTATATTATTAAAGAAAAGCTTAAAGTTGATCCACGTTTGTTTAATGCAAATCCTTAGCCAATTTGACAGCCGCCACGTACTTGCTCCATTCAGAAGGAAGAGTGTTAAAATACTCGGTGTTCAATTGAAACGTAGGAATTGCCAGGCCATAGATGTTAAGATCATTCAATAGGAGAGTGAATCTCAAATAGTAATCATTGAGAGTCTCCCCGGGGACATAGGCAAACTTATCAAATGTATCATAAAGCTTACACTCTCGTTCTTGTTTAGTTAACGAGGTGCCTTGTATTAGAACACGAATTCTATCCCATAACTCTTTGGCAACCTTATGTTTACTGACGAGTTTTTAGAGATCTGGAGGAAGGGCGCGGAGAACGATGTTTGTAGCTTTTTTTTATCACACTTTTCTTGTATGTTAGCATCTCTAGTTAATTCACCCGTTCTGCGAGGACGAGTAACAACACCTTCCGTCAAAGTACCATATACCAATGGTCCATTGAGCACCGATGCCCAAATGAGATGTCCATTTTCTTTTTTTAAACATATAAAGTTCCATTCGGGAATCCCAATCCTCATACATAGTCTTCACCAACATTGGTGGACGATTATCCGTACCCGAGAGGAAGGAATTATCCGTAAGAGATGTGTACTCAATTTCGATAAGTTAAGATTTACAAATGTTGATCGAACAATGAGAGAAAGTAAATGTATTTGTTGTTGTGTGTTAAAGCCGAGAAATAATGTTGAAATCCCCTAAATTATGTTCTCGATAAACCAAAAAATCCAAGTCAAATTTACACACGATTCCACAAACTGCAAGTTTTTGATCGTAACCTTTGATCGGAGTGGGGATCGTAGTCTTTGATCGTGACGATTGATCGTAACGCTGGTCGTACTCCTTGATCGTGATGTTGGATCGTACTCCTTGATCGTGACGCTGGATCGCACTCCTTGATCGTGACGTTCGTTCGCACTCCTTGATCGTGACGTTGTATCGCACTCTTGATCGTGATGCTGGATCGTAGTCAGTGATCACAACAAGTGATCGTAGCCAGTGATCGCAACGGTTGATCACACTCCTCGGATCGCAGTGGGGATCGCAGTCACTAGATCGTACTCGGATCGCAGTCACTAGATCGTACTCGGATCACAGTCACTGGATCGTACTCAGATCGCAGTCACTAGATCGTACTCAGATCGCAGTCACTTGATTGTAGGATGTGATCATGATATTTGATCGCAAGTAGAAACCCCAGGTTTATGTGATCGCAATACACAGATCGTACTATGCAATCAAACTTACCACTTTTCTCGGATAGTACTAAACACAACAAATTCGAGATTTTTAGCCTAAGAATGAATCAAAAACCCAAAAATTTTGTGTTTTTAACCAAAGTAACAGTACCAAATCACTACAACAAGTAAGTAGATGATGTATATCAAGATTAAACCATAAAAAACAAAAAAAAATTGGTACGTATGAATTTGGATCAAACTAGGCGTATGAATCAAGAACACAAACATATAAAACCAAACAATCATCCCATGGCTCTTGATACCATTTATAGAATATTGTAAATCTAGCTTATGTTTTAGAGAGAGAAAGAGGCAGAAACTTGGTGGATTTCACACACTTCTAGAGAGAGAAATGAAAGAACTTGTAAGAACTAATCATACGACGTATAGAATAAGAAATATAGATGAATAAGATCAAGATTAAAACTATGAATGGAATATTAGATTAGATGAAGAAGAACTAGAAAGATACAAGGTAGATGATTCTAGTGAGAGAAACCAAGGAGAGTTTCTCTCTCTAAAACAAGAAGAAGAGATACAATGAGAGACACACACACAAATGAGGGAGGATGGGCCTTTTATACTAAGGCTTACAAGGTTAGGAGGCCTTCCTCATTTGTGTGTTCGGGACTAATTCCCGTTACATACATAATAATGACATAGAACTCTCGACACTGTTGAATAGCATTTTCCACGAGCTTCGCAACGGTATATTATATGACCATCACTTTAAATACTTCTAACAATCTCCCCCTAAGGGGTGGTCATATAATATGTGACTTCACTTCTTTGACCATCACTTTAAATACTTCTAACAATCTCCCCCTAAGTGGTGGTCATGTATTATGTGACTTCACTTCTTTGTTGTTGCAGACTTTGAAGCTCGTTGTCTTGAGAGTTCTTTCATCGATCCTTTCATGACTTGTGATCTTGGATCTTTGATATTTGCCTTGACTTGATCTTGTAACTTTGCCAGCTTGTGTTCTTGTGTCTTTGCCCACATACTCATGTTTTGTGTTGTCATGAAAGCTTGTTAACAATCTCCTTTGATCATCAGAGTAGCAGAAGTCTTTGTCTTTAGATGTTCTTTGAGCTTTCTTCAATAATCCTGAATATGTGGCCTTGAATTGCGACTCTTGAAATAACGCCACCGTTTGCATTCCACCGGTTTCCCGTTATACAGTACGAATACTGTACCTGTGATCAGGTAAGTTCAAAGAACTTCCTTGACAGGATTTCCAGCTGTGGTAGCCGTTCTCAATACTTGAATATATCGAAAGATAATTCAAGGTAAGGAGTGAATCATGCAGTTCCATTATGCTGATTAAGTCGTCAATTCACTTTCCTGGAACAAGTCTGAATCAATTAAGAATCAAACCATCGTTGCTTTCCAGTTGACACAAGTTTAATTCATATAGAATCTCACAAGTTACCTACCGCAGTGCTGTTTGATGATGACACTGGAAGGATTTCCATTCGTCACTGTAAATACTGAGGAGTATTACTCTGAATGTTCTGGCAAGATCATAAAGATATTGCGTAGAGGCCTGGAACGAGTTTGAATCAAGAAAGAGTCAAACCACTGTTGCTTTCCAGTTAACATATGTTCAATTCAAGTGAATCTTACATATGACCTACCGCAGTGCTGTTTGATGTTAACACTGGAAGGATTTCCATTCATCACTGTGAATACTAAAGAGTATCACTCTGAATGTTCTAGCAATACCACAAGGATAGAGCGTAGGACTCTATAAATCATCGCTTGCGTTCTAATGATGAACAACAATTGATCTATGGAATAAGTGTCCTAATGAGATTTTTGATGAATCTCGTTGGCTCTAGACTCTATAAGTGCACGTTTATTTGGTGATCGGAGGCTGGAGCAGACTGCCACCTATTCAATATCTACTATCTCGGAGTGAGAAAGTTGATAGAAATGAGTTGAACTCCGTGACAATAAAACAAACTTCTTTTGAGAGAAGCTTGAGTAGGCTGGGAAGGGTTGTGCATTGCATCACTGGGTCCATGATGCTTTGTCTTCAGTATCAGAAATCATCAAAGTGATTCTGATAATAGATGTATTGACCCGGTTTCTGCCTAAGTTGTATGGAGGGCTTCTTTCTTTACACCCTTTATCCTTACATTTCTTTTTCATTCTTCAACCCCTTCAATGCTTACCAAGACGTCATAACTAGCACCTTGTTGTGATTGTTCCAGTGCTAGCTTAAGTCATTAGTCGGCATTATTCCCGTACACTCAACTACTCCATCTTTCCTAAGGACTTCTAAGTTCTAATGGATTGTCCCTGGGAAGATCCCTCCGGTTCTGGTTGGATCATAGGACGAATACCTAACCACCTTTTGACACCAATATCGTCGTGATTAATTGTGTTGAAGGGTATAGATATCGTAACCAGAAAAATCAATTGAAAATGCAGTCAAGGTGTTGATGAAATCAATGTTTACACCATAAAAGTTTTCTATATCACCAAAAACGCTCCCCCTACATATGTGCATCATAAAAGGAAAGGTTTTTGCACATATTAGGAAGAGAAAGCACTTACATCAAAGATATTATCCAAGACAACACATTTTAATCACTATTCTCCCCCTCAAAAATTGCATGAAATTGAAATTTTTGTGAAATTAGTGATGAAACATGGAGAGAATAATGTGTCATGAAATTTTGGAACAAATGTTTATAAAAACATTATACTCCCCCTCGAAAAGAGATTGTATTTAAATAGGGGAGTATATGAGCACATTGTTTTGAAATACTTTGAAAAATTATGCTCAAAAGTCCGAGAAAAATTGTGTTCATGAGCTTAAAACTTTGAATGTTAAGATATAAGCTCATGACCGAGAAAAATGAATTTCTCGTTGTTGAGGATAAGTCAAAGACTTTCCTTTATTTAGGGACCGGGTTATAGTCTGACATGTGACTATAAGCCATTATGTTGAGCTCAAAACGTTGAATGTTTTGTGACAAGCTCAACCCGAGATAGATTGCTCTACCCGTTATTAGGATAAGTTATCTTTAAAAATACACTCTCCTTTATTTAAGGTTCGAGTTACAGTCTGACATTTAACTGTAAGTCGTTTACATGAGCTTAAAACATGGAATGTTTTTATCGAAAGCTCATGACCGAGAAAGTTTTATTTTCTCGTTGTTAAGGATAAGTTATCATCCGTGATCAACTTTCCTTTCTTTGAGGCACGAGTCACAATCTGAGGTAACTGCAAATCATATGAAAAAAAGGGAAATGACATGTTTTGAAAAACATTTGAACTTTCATTCGAGCTTTATGTACAGACCCGTGTCGTTATTGAGCGACATTTCTAGGTACGTCCATATTATCGAAACTGAAAGACATGTCGAGAAGAATATTTTTGGTATTTTTGAAAGATTTTTTCGTTTTTTATTTTGTTTTTATAGGTTTTATATTTTTGTATTTTGATTTTCAATGTTTTTTAAAATAATCCAAAATAGACCTTTGTACAGCAGAAGAGGGTGATGTTGTATGTACAGAATTGGAACCCTTTGAAGAAATGGATTCAGAATCCGCTGAAGTACCTGCAATGACAGAAGAAGAATTTGCACAAATACTAGTGTTAGGAGTAACAAATGCATTTTCTACATTCAAGACACTCGCATTAGTGCTGGAGCAGGTGTCATCACTCTTCTTGATGGGAATCCACTTAAGACCGACTTCCTTAAAGATCCTACCCGTGGGTTTCCACTGAAGACTAGATCGAGGATTAGTGTTCTCTTGCACAGCGGAAGACTTCTTTGGAGAGAAACTAGATCCTGCATTGATCCGCCTTGAGGATTTATTGTCATTGCTTTTCTTTGTGACGGGTGGGAATCTCCTTGTTGGCTTATGGGATTCTGCATTCTTTCTCTGTGTGAAAGCACGAGAGTTTACCTCATAGAGGTATTGCAGAATGCAATGAGCATGATTTCCATGGTGAATGCCCTTTTTGCACGTGGGGCATACAGGGAGTTTGGGATTCTTGAAAGGTCTTGTGTACCTAGGGTTTGCTGACCGTTCAGGCACTATGTTCGAAACACGGCTACTCATTGGTGATTGCCAATTCCTAGGTTGTTGGGAAGGGGTCCTAGGTTTTGGTTGATTACCATTAGGTGTGTGTTGAACTCTAGTGGTTGTTGGTTTACTAGGTTTTGAATACACATGGTTTACTTTCGGAATGTTCCCTTTTTGCTTACCATCCCCTAGGTTTTTGGTTTGACCAACGTCATTTGAACCATTAGATTCCTTTGTGGGCGTAAGAGTCACACACTTGGGAGTACTCTTAGGAGTAGTGCAGGGTGCATTCACAGAGTTGTGTTTAGCAAGAGTGGGTTTTCTAAATGGAGGAACATAGGGTGAGATGGCTGGTTTTGGTACAGTCGATGGCACATCGGTATTAGGAGGTAACCTAGAAACATTAGAAGGCGGTTTTCCTAAGATAGATGGCTTTGGTACTTTGTACGCATTGGGTTGTCTAAAAACTGATTTTACAACCTTAGCTTCCACAGTTTTTCCACCCATTTTTCCAACAAGTTTCTGCAACTCAGCAATCGCGATGTCTTTGTCTTGCAACTGAGCTTTCAGATCAGAAATATCCTTACTCTTTTCATTCAATTCACGAAATGATTCAGAGAGTTTTACTTGTAAATTATTGTCCTCAGGAACTTTTCCAACTTTGGTTTGCAAAGCAAGTTCAAGAGAATGACAATGTTTCTGAAGAAAATCATATCGGTGTTGAAGAATCGTGAACTCTTTTTGATTAACATTTGTTGAAGGCTCACTGTCGCGACATTCACCTCCTAACTGAGCTCGTAGCTGTTTGATTGTTTGTTGCAGTTCATTGTAAGCTTTATCATACGAGAGTTTGTCATCCTTACATTCATCACATTTTTTGACATATTTATTCCAAAGATCGGTGAATTCGTTGTCCTTTTTGATGACATAAGACTCCATTTTCTCTTTCGTACGATCAAGCTCATTTTGGAGGGTTTCATTGTCTGACACAGAGATGTTTACCGCAACGGGGTTACTATCAACACAATCACCACTGTCACTTGATTTCGAGAGACATGCGAGGTCGCTTTCCAAAACTTTAATTCTATCAAGAGATTCATCAGCCTCCTTCGCTAAAGATTTAAAGTCTTCAACAAATTTGGCTAGTTCTTTTAGAAAAGCGTTCTCAAGATTGCCTATCCTCGCATCAACTTGATTAATAATCGGATTGATTTCAGTATGAAGCACTTTTTGTAACTCGACATGAACGGGCGATGTAAAGTTTCCTCCAGTCATTTTGGCGTTAACAACCCGTTTGAGAATGACAAAATTATCTTTGAGCTCGTTAAGAAATCGTCGTGCAACACTCGGTTTAGGAGGATCCTCTGTCAGTTCCTCACTAGGTAGCAAAAGCAATTCGGTACTAGTTTTAGATCGAATAAAAACCGTTGGAGGATTAACTTTTGGAACAGGTGTCACTTCTTTATCAAGCTTTTTCATTCTTAAACGAGTTTCTTCAGCAAGTTCAGTAGTTTCCTCAGAATCATGCACACTAGGAGGATCATGCTCATCAGACAGGAGCACACTACCATTATATAGAGTTTGATTTGTGGCCTGAACCTGCTTAAGATATTCTGGATTGGGAGGAAGAGGACAACCTAAAGCCATTTTGTAACGGGTGTAATTTATCTCATTCACTTTAGGTGCGAGCATATTTATCGTTTGCATAGTTTGGCCACGTTTTACCAATAGGTTGTCTAATTCCCTAATCCTATCCTGAGCTTTGCAAAAATCCTCAAGAAGCCCATCTTCTCGAATTTTGAAATCATGTTTTAGCTTTTTTCTTTCTTCTTTTAAATCAGAAACAATAGATTTTTCAGTTGAAAGCTGTTTATTAAGAGAGGTGATTTCATCATTCAATTCGCTTATCTTTTTAGCACTACTTAAGTGTAAGGCATTTAATTTCTTAGTGGTGCATTTTTCTTGATAAACCGATGTAGCATGAGCTTGTTCAAGTTCCTTGATTTTAGCATGATGAATCTCAAAACTTTTCTCCCGTTCCTTATATCCCGTAAGCTCAGTGGTCAATTTGGCATTAGTTTCTCTAAACTTATTATTAACCACATTGGCATGAGCAACATCCTTGGCAAGCTTATCAAATAATGATTTATAATACGCATGCGTCTCGTCAGGAAGGGTTGTAGGTTGCGCTACTTGATCTCCACTAAGGTCCACACTGGGCGCATTAGAAATAATATTGCTATTATTCGTTTGAACTCCGTGTGTCTCAGTGGAAGGCTCAAGTGACTCAGTATACTCTTCCTCCTGATTAGACATATTATATAAGTCATTATCATTGAGACGTGGGTGTACCTCAGAGGAACCATCTGAATCATACACAGGAGCTCTGTCAGGGTTAACTACCGATGTGGATGATTGCTGCGAATTAGCCATCAAGATGGAGTCGGTAGTCACCTCTTCTTCCTCATCATATGCTGCTGCAGATGCCATGAGATCAAACTCTTTAGCTAGAAGTGGAATTCCTGCTTCTTCCTTTTGTGCTATAAGAAGCTGAGACCGGAGATGGGCAGCATTCCTCTTCTTTCTTACATGGCTATCACGATGCTCAAAACCCGCAGCATCGTTGTCTTGTTGATAAGTCATAGTAGAAGTCGTGTGATAAACAGGATCTCAATTCGTAGAAAGCGTGTGTTGGGGTGTCAACAAAATCAAACTTTGCCAAAAATTTCCAGCCCGACAAAAAATTCCTCAGTCCGACAAAACGGTAATCCGAAAAATTTTGAAACACTAAAATTTGAAATCGAGTTAGAAATAGCCAATAACTAGTAGGGAAAAAACTTGAAAAAATAAAATTTTAATGAAAAATAAAACCTAAAAAATTTGAAATTTGGCCTAAAAATTTGAATTTTGGTCCGAAAATTTGAATTTTTGGTCGAAAAATTTTTCGCATTGCCAAAATTTGAAATTGAAGCTTAAATGGCCTAAAAATGGTCTAGGACTAGTCTAGATGGTGGCTAAGACTAAAAATTACTCAAACAAAATTTCCATCGGAATGCCCATCGGAATATTCTATCGGAATGTGCTTCTATCGAAATGTCCTACGATCGGAATGTCCTTCTATCGGAATCCTAGATCGCAATGATGACCTGTCGGAATGCTTAGATCGGAATGTGTTCAGATCGGAATGTGTTCAGATCGGAATGTGTTCAGATCGGAATGTGTTCAGATCGGAATGTGTTCAGATCGGAATATGTTCAGATCGGAATGTGGCTAAAATCAAATTGGCAGAGTAACGTCTCAAAGTTCCTTAAAAACCGTCGGAATCCCAGATCGCAAAGAACGATCGGAATGTCCAGATCGGAATAAGGTATCGAAATCTTTAGATCGCAAAGTAGAACCTAGAGTTATTGAAATCTGGCCACACTCCCTTTGTACTTTCCGATGGTGAAACTTGCAAGAATTTCGGAAAGATGAAAAAACAAGAAATTTCTCAACTTTTGATCCAAAAGACTTGTTTTTAAGCCAAAACCAAGATGCCCAAATCACTACTACACGATTAAGGAAGGTATACGACTTGAAAAACACCAACGAGCTATCCACGAATCCCTTGGCGAATGATACCACTTGTAAGAACTAATCATACGACGTATAGGATAAGAAATATAGATGAATAAGATCAAGATTAAAACTATGAATGGAATATTAGATTAGATGAAGAAGAACTAGAAAGATACAAGGTAGCTGATTCTAGTGAGAGAAACCAAGGAGAGTTTCTCTCTCTAAAACAAGAAGAAGAGAAGAGATACAATGAGAGACACACACACAAATGAGGGAGGATGGGCCTTTTATACTAAGGCTTACAAGGTTAGGAGGCCTTCCTCATTTGTGTGTTCGGGACTAATTCCCGTTACATACATAATAATGACATAGAACTCTCGACACTGTTGAATAGCATTTTCCACGAGCTTCGCAACGGTATATTATATGACCATCACTTTAAATACTTCTAACAGAACTATGTGTAATTGAAAATGAATCCACACCCTCTCCATCTAGGGAGAGGGTTTATATACCCAAGCCCATGAGATGGGCTTGGGCTTACAAGTTGGGCCGGCTACACATGTTTTAGGCTTGGCTTAGCCTTGTTTGCTTAATATTAGTAAAACTAAACTACGAGCTATTAGTTAGACTATTGTTGGAGTGACCGATCCTTTCTAATACGTAAAACGTATTTCCAACAATAAGAAGTCTCTGAGTTCCGCATTTGAGCAGGCTACAAGACTGTATAAAATTGCAAACTATAGTTGAAAGGTCGAATCTAATAACAAGATTGTGGCTCTGGATGTCTGATCCTTCTACAAGAACTGATGTTGCAACAATGATGTTCCCCTGTAAACTGTCTGTTTACACATACTCTTTTCAGGTATATGTTTGTAATGTGTGCTTATGTTGCACTTTCATAGCATTACATTGCAGCATGACAGATAGCAGCACTTTATTCACTATTAAAATCTTAAGTTTTAAAGTATGTTTAACTAATTATAGACAAATGGGTCAGCTAGAGGTATAAACTCTTATCTAACTGGTCAAACTAGAGAAATAGGTAAAAAGAAATAGAAACAAGTTGAACATGGCGAAACTCAAAAGTGTCCAAAGTTGACTAATATGTCCAAAAGCTCCTAAATTAATTTAGAAAAGTTGTTAAGACCATTAATTTAATAATATAGTATTTGACCTTTTTTGTAATGATATTAAACACATTAATTTGGTTAAAATATTCAAGACGTGTGCCACATATGGAGAGCCTGAAAATATTTCAACTGAGCATAAGTGGCAAAATGGGCGGGAATGGGCAATAGGCAAAAGACTCAAAACACGATGGGTCAAAATGACGTTATTTTTTAGGTTTGGTTGACACAAATCAAACTTTTTAGAGTCTCAGATGAATACCAAACGCACCCTTTGTAATTTCAGCTCTGAATCATCTTGATTAGGTACTGGCCAAACCATATGGAGCTAAGGCCAACATAACGTACGGAGTCAATAACTGATTTAATGTAGATGATGTAAAAATTAGGCACGTATTTTGGTAAACGCCTGTAACTTGGACCACATTGTTGACAATAAAAAAGATCAAGTTCATGAATCGGTTTCCCCTAATATTCATCCTTAATTACCGATCTTTTTTTAATGTCAGGCTCTCGGCCTTGATCGTCATCATCTGTCTTTACTGATTCGGGTAAATTTCCACCTCACAAAGAACCTACAAAAAGATCAGTTTTTGTTTGAGAGCAATACCTTAATATTTGGATATAATATAGGTTTTATGTTACAATGTATATCTTATATAATGTACATGTCTACAGCTAATCATGTCTCTGCCAGATCCTGGAAATTACAGATTAAAGTGTGGGTTAGCACAACCAGACCCATTTTGGTACACCACCGTTTGTTGATCCCAAACTTAGATCGATTTAGCTTTATGTATACGAGATTAGATCAAGTAATACACTTAGAGAAACCTTTGTATATGTATATGATAATCTAAGTGTTATGTGGAATTAACACTTAAACAAGAACACACAAGATATAAACAAACTTTCACTTTGATTAATTATATCAAACTTGCTTACAATGAAAGTAGTTTACGAATGAAAACTTATATCGAACATTAACCTAAAGGTCTTCTTTTATAGACAAAAGAAGCCTTGTACAATAATCTACGTATCAACTATTCTAGGTAAAGATAAATATAGAAAATACATTGTTGTTCCTATCTTTACTAGAAGTAATCTAGAATACAATAAACGCGTAGAGTATATCTTCCCATCAGTGCTTGTCTTCAATGTATCAACACTTGACTTTGTCTTGTCAACGCTTGAGCTGTCAGCATTTGTTTTGCTCTTGTCAACGCTTGTTTTACTCTTGTCAGCGCTCAAGTAGATTGGCTATAATTTATTCCCAACACGTTGAGCAACCATAATTCTGAAACAAAAGTACTAACATCCCAACAGTATGGGCACGATTATTGTTTTCAACAAACCATCTCCCACAATGAGTGGCATTGAATTTTTCAGCCTGATGAATTTCCAACACCCCTTCTTTTGTGTCTCAACTTTAAGGGACTTAAGGTATTTAACCGCTTCATCAAGAACGACAAATGTATTCATTTTTCGGTTACCACCAGGGACGATTCATTTAAGTGACTTTTGTTAACCATAAGATTCAAGCTAAAAAGGGGTAATCCGGAGGTCGGGAGGATAAAACAAGTGTTTATACATTTTTAGAGAGAGAAAGTAAAACTTGAAAGGAGTGTGTGTATTTAGAGAGAGAAAGTGAAATACACAAAATGAGAATCCTCACCCCTCCATGGAAGTATGGAGGGGTATATATATAGGCTAAACAAGGAGTAACTTTGACAACATGTTAATAGTAGTCCCTCCACGTTTTGCCTATCTAAATCTAATGTAATTCCGTAAATGACGATCACATTTTAGGGCTAACAATCTTCCCCCAATGTGGAGACATATGGAATTACTTACAATGTTCCTAAAAAGTGAAAATACAACAAAATAAAGTCTTCCAAGGCGCTTCCAATGCTGAGGATGTCATTTAATTCTTCTGGTCTTCATAACTTGTACCTCAGCTTGAATCATCTTTGTCTTTGCTTATGGTGGAACAATTTTAATACGCATGATTTGGATTAACTTCCCCCCAATTCATGTAGCATGTATTAAAAACTTTCTTCATAGACTTCTTTTTGACGAAGTTTCTGAATCAGCTTCCCCCCAAACCAATATCTGTATCTTAAGCAGATTCTGACACTTTGATGTAGTTTGAACAATCTTCTAGATCATCGGTTTAAGTGCACAGCGGAAATTTGTAGAAGAACCACACCAAATAACACTGCTTCTATACTGTTTCATGTCATTTAGGTTTTGGTGATAATCCGTTTGGGGTAACATGCAGGAAATCAGCAACAATTCTTCTCACGCCTGCAAAATACTTCATAAAAATCATATAAAGTGAAGTAGATACCATTCCATGTACACTACTTCCCCCTGGAAGTTGATCTGATTACTTCAAAGTACACGATCTTCCCCCATGATGATTTCGAACTCTCGGAAGCATCATTATCATGGACGTCCATATACTCGAGAAGTTCTTAGTCTTAAGAAAATGTCTTGAAAAGTTTTTAAAGTCATTGAGAAACTTTGAAATATTTTTGCTTAGACTATGAAGTACCATTGTCGTTATGAGGCTCATAAATATCCCGTAAGAATTGATTGCTGATTCCATCTCTCTCTGTCTAACTTACCAACCTCGAATTCATTCGGCTATTTGTTGTGACCACATGTGAAGTAAACCCGATATTCCAAACTTGAAACTGAATTACAATTCCCCAAATTTGTTACTTAAGCTTCCACTTATGTCGATTGAAGAACGGTGCAGAAACAATCTCTTATACCTCTTGAAGTTATCCACACGAGCAACTGCGTGTGACACTAAAAATTGCAACAAAGCTCCCAAAAATGATAGTAATCCATGTCGTCGACCATCCACCCCTTGACAGTGGAAACTAGATAATTCAAGTCTCAATCATAAATTTTATCGCCCAAGCAAGTCATCAATCCATAGACTGGGTTTGAAGAAAAGGGGTATAAAAATAGAAGGAAGGCTCGATGATGATATAAGTAAACGCCTTCATGAAATCCTACTTCAACTTCAAATAAGGAATACCAAATCCACTTCGTGATCACTTGTCTTTGTAGAATCAAAACTAGCCGTTGTCGTTAAAGTGAATCTTATATCGGATCGTTTTAGCGTTAAGTGTTTTGTTTGCTTTGGTGTTGTGTTTGTGAATGTCTTTATCTAGAACAAATTATGAGATGAATTGTCATTAAGGGACAAAATTTGTCTAGAAAACTTGTCATTTAAGCCCAACGTCAATCACATGCCCAACTGATGCGCGGATCGACCTCACCGCGGTGAGGTCGTTGAAAATTTTTCGAAAAATATTAGGTTTAAAACCTAAAATTTTCTGTGTCGTTAAATCACTTTCAATCGAAACATATCGAATATCCGACATCAATGATAATGTCATCATAGTCCAAATAATACTAAATTTAGACCAAAACTTAATCTAAATTATGTCCAAAATTTCAAGAATCGGCCCATCACAAATAATAACTCAAATCCAAAATTCTTTGTAAAATACGGCCAGCTCAAAGAAGAACCAAACTGCAGCCCAACAACACTTGAAAATTCGGATGTGACAATATAAGCCCAGTCCAAATGCTACTACCCGGTTGAAATTAGGATATAACTAATAACCCTAATCTCACTCCACATTTACCCTAATCTCATATCTCATTTCCTCCGCCCCCATCTCTTATTTCTTTCAAACGCATATCAAACATTACATCCACAAATACTTCCATAAATCCAAATCATCCCATCTGATTCCAATCCTAAATACCCACGAACACAAAATAATCACAAAACCTAGTGATTCTTCCTTAACTGTTCATGAACCAGACACTAATCTGAACCACTTCGAAGGCTTCAAGATCATAAGATCTTAGGTAGGTTTGACTTTGATGACTTTGTTGTGTGTTAAAATGAAACCAAGATTGAATCATACAGAATAGTAAAGATTCTTTCTTAAATTTCATAAATCAAACGAGGGTTTGTCCCTTCACAAAGATCTATTATAGGTCTCGGGTAGGTTGTGAGTGTTTGATGTGTTTTCTTTTTCGATGCATGTGTGTGATTATGTCGATTTGTTTTTCAGTCGAATCAAAGGAGTACTTGAACAACCTTGTTCAAAATGTAACTTTATATTCGAATATTAAATGGATGGTCACATCTACATAGAGCTGTGATGATATTGATGTTTCGAGTCCAAGATCTCTATAGATCAAGGCATGCATGTGTACAGAGAAACGAATATGAGATCTTTCATTAATTTGTTTGAGTCTAGAGATGGTTGATAGGAGATGGAGTGGAAGTATGAGACGAAGGGTTATAGATAGAGTCGGTGATCGTTGATGTTGTTGAGTTCGTTATCTCAGACTGTTTTTGACATTTATTGAAATGGTTTTTTTTTTCACAAGTCAGTCTTGGTTCTAATAAGTCATGGTCTCGGGATTTTTCTTGTTTGACCATGATCGGAATGTTTTTTTCACTCAATCGGAATAAATCAAACACCATATCGGAATAACTATCCAAATAGCCATCGGAATAACATCCGAATAGCCATCGGAATAGCCATCCGAATAAGCATCATCAGAATAAGCATAATCGGAATAAGCATCATCAGAATAAGCTTCATCAGAATCACCATCTGAAAAACCTCGGAATCACCATCGGAAAAGGGTTTTGACCCATTTTCATGTTTTTTTCCAAAAAAAGTGGATCTATTGTTTTCAGATCAGTCCTTTTTTTTAGAAAATAGAATAATAGAGAGAAAAAACAGAGATGACACGTAAAAAAATGATAAAACCACCAACACCATTAAAAAATTGAGACTCTTGGATGTTTTTTGGATGGATTGAAATGGACTATTGGACTGACTGATAAACACAACACAAAAAAATCACGTGACATCAACTTTTAAATAAGCAGTGAATAAGCAACTAGAATAAGCAAACAAACACAAAACACCCCGGTTAGCTCTGATACCAATTGTTAACCATATGATTCAAGCTAAAAAGGGGTAATTCGGAGGTCGGGGAGGATAAAACAAGTGTTTAGACATTTTTAGAGAGAAAAAGTAAAACTTGAAAGGAGTGTGTGTATTTAGAGAGAGAAAGTGAAATACACAAAATGAGAATCCTCACCCCTCCATGGAAGTATGGAGGGGTATATATATAGGCTAAACAAGGAGTAACTTTGACAACATGTCAATAGTAGTCCCTCCACGTTTTGCCTATCTAAATCTAATGTAATTCCGTAAATGACGCTCACATTTTAGGGCTAACAACTTTGCTATCCTTCTCATCTTTTCACGCTTTCTTTCAGTTCCTTTGGCTCGTGAGATGATGTTGAGCCAAACCTGCTCATCTTTCTCTTCTCATATTCTTCCTGTTGATCCTCGTCTTCACAACTCTATAATGAATCAATATCCATTGAATGTTATTTCGTATGCCTAGGGACTTTTTTATCATTGTGCATCATTAGAGTATCAGGGAAATGCGGTGTAACCTATGTTCAGACCAGGGTTGCACATGATCTGGCTTGATGGCTGAAAGTCAACGTTTTGACCAAAGACGTGGACATATAAGGTTCAGGTAAATAGTGCCATATGTTACTAAGTGTCATATGCTGATTTTTGCTTTTACTTCTCATCCTCTTAGCTGCTATTGTGTTATTTGTTCACCATAAGAAGCAAGAATATGGGTGTGTCAAGCTTCCGATCGGTGTGGTGAATCAGAATTCAAGGGTTGATTTGTCTCCTAAAAAGACAGCCTTAGAGGGTGGTCTTAATGATCATTCTTACATATTTTACTAATAGGAATCCATTACTATACGATTAGTTCTTACATACAACTGATTTTGTATGATTAATCAGTGTTCCATGTTTAAGCGGCCTTAGATTAGTACAAAATAGAGGAGTAATTTGCTTGTGTTAAGATTGCAGACTGAAAATAGTTCTTACACAGAAAGTGTAGCTGCAAACATTATTGAAGGTTAGAAATCTCTCATTCTCATTTTGTATCTCCATTTATCTTTTGCATTTGCCACTGCCATGTAACATTTATCTTCGGTGTATCATGACAATTATGTTGTAGGAGAAAGTCGATTCAGAATTTAAAAGACCAAGACAAAGCTTTTGCTTTAAAGCTAGACCACTACCGAGCCTCTATAATGAAAGTGAAACACCCAAGATCAAGTGCCCCTGATCAAAGCTCTCGCAATATATAGGAAAATTAGTCAGACTTGTGAGAAAAAAGTCAAGTGACCTCACCCACAAAATAACATTGCCCCGTTGCTCTTTTCTTACCAACATTTTGAATGTTCTCTAATGCTGAATATCATATTACGGTGACCTTGTAGTTTAGTCATCGGAAATAATGGATAAAAATGGAAAATGATGGTGGGTGAGTCATCGAGTCAAGTAAACAAAGATAATATTATAATAACTCTTAGGTTTTTTTAATTACTGTAATACTTGATATGAAATACTCTGGGATATATTTAATTTGCTTATATAAAGTATTTTTATTGTAATTGATATAAGTCCCTGTTACTAATTTATGCATAAAACTGATGCATTTATTTATGTTTTATAAATTTTTACTAGACATGTTAAGTATCTGGTTAGTGATAGTATAATTTGTGTCGATTTGAAGAAAAATAAAATTGACTTTTATCTTAGAAACCTAAATTTATTATTAGTGTTGATTGCATCATGTTAGCGCATTTTTGGTACTTTTTATATGATACCTGACTTGATTTGTTTTAAATTTCGAATAATTTTTCTTTTTCAAAAATCGTCTATTGCTCTATGCCCTCCGCGGTCATATTGTCTGGCTCTGAAACTGGTAATACATATTGTTTTGAAAAACTATTGTTTTACTACTTAAAAGTTGTTCCACGTAATACATATACATCTTTCAAATACAAAATCGTTTTGAATCCTAAGTAACATATAGGTTTCAATATTTTTAGTTTGTTAATGCACATGAGGATTTCAACATAGAAGCATATGATTTGCTTTATGCATTCTTTATTTTTAGTATATAAAAAACCAACTTCCCATAATTTTTCTAAAGATTATAAATCTCACAAACGATAAATAATCAAGCAACAAAAAACACATCATTGTAACGAGAATTAAATCATTTTTCTATCAACGACACATGTATATACTTTCGATTAACTATTTTCCAATTTTTTTCTTAAGTTACATCTGAGAAAATCATATATGATTCGTATGAGGAATCATAAACGATTTCAGAAATCATATAGTTTAAGGAACAAAAGTTTGTCGAAAGTATATACATCTACCCCATGATAGAAAGATGATTTTAATTTTCGTCACAATGGTATGTTTCGTTTTGGATAACAACGGTTAGTGAGACATTTAATTTTTTAAAAAATGAGTTTTTTGCGAGATGAAAAAATGAATGCATGTGATTGGTTGATTGGGTTTATGCTAAAAGAAGGATTTATATTTTTGCAAACTTTATAACAATAATAGTTTTATAACAAAGACAATAATATGTTCCACTAGGAAAAAATAAAATGGATTGACAAACGTTATTTCAAAAGAAGATTTACGAATCAAACCCACCCGATCGAGTCAACGGATCATGAGTTCATCGTTAACGGTTCGTTCAAATCAAGAAAAAAAAGACAACTCCGCCCGTTGGCCACAAATAAAGGTTATTTAAGCGTAAACTAGAACTAAAATGTACTAAATATTAAAATACAAACTCAAAGATTTAAAAGCGTGCAAACCATAAACCTTTTGGAACAAGAAAAAATAACGTGCAAACCATAAAACGACAAGGGGTTGTCTCTAAAAGCGTGCAAACCATAAAACAACGCTAATATATATATATATATATATATATATATATATATATATATATATATATATATATATATATATATATATATATATATATATATATATATATATATATATATATATAGGGGGGGCTTTATTGTTAGAACCAATCTTAATGCGAGAACTGTCAGAACTATTTTAGACCAATGAGCTTTATCTAATCATTAAAGATTTTAATATATTCAAAAGGATATAATGGTAAAAGACATTTTTATTTTGTTTTTAAGTAATTATTGAATAAATCTCGTTTCTTTAAATACCTTAATCTTTAAAATTATTTTTTTCATTTTTTGTGTTCTACATTTTTTAAAATGTTTTAATTTTCGAAATCCAAAAAATAGAATTTTCTATTTTTAATTTTTTAGCATTTTATAAAAATATAATTGCATAAATGTTTTTAATATAAATATACATGATTTTTATATAAATAACATGAATCATGTGCTTCTAGTTTACAATTGTTTAAACTTTCTTAAACATCCATTTTTTTCTAATGCTAAGGTGGATACCTGTTTTCTAAATAATGTAAATTTATATTAAACAAAAAACATTATTGTTATACATAAAAATTGATACCAATTTAAATACAAATAAAATGCAAATTACTAAACAATCGAAAATACATATGTGCAATTTCGAACTTGCTTGCACGCCTTCAAAGAACATATAGGCACCCTTCAAAGAACACATTTGTACTTCTATTTTTTCTTGAAATTCTTTAAAACATATGCGCACGTCGAAATACATGTGTGCAATTCGAAAATGTATGCACGCAACATATCTATACTTCAATCTTCTCAATAAATTCTTTAAAACATACGCGACGCCTTTAATTTTATAAGAAAACATATGTGTAATTTTGATTTCTGATCTAATTCATTAGAACATATAGTACATGCCTTCGAATAACATATTTGCACGTCTTCATAAAACTTCAAAGTTCCAGCTCCCTAAAACATAAAAAACAATATAATTACAGGGCAATAGAGTAAAGTAATAAATACCTAACAACATATTACATCAACTTAACATACCAATTACTTCTTAAAAAAAGAAATAACATACATGCACTAGATATAAAATTACAAAATACAAACCGGACTTGAACACTTATTTAGAACATATGTGAATGCTTTCAAAGAATATATTTGCAGGTTTTCAAAGAACCTTTGTAGTTTGATCTTTCTAAAATGAAAAAATGATTAGGGTTACGCCATAGTTGAGTATAAAAATAAAAGACTAATTATATTACGACAATTTAACATACCAATTATTTTCTAAAAAATAGTAAATAACATGCATGTATTATTAAAAAAACATATATGTATAAGTAAAAAAACATACATGTGTTTTTACAGAAAAACATGCATGTAAGTAAAAAAACATACATATATTATTGAAAAAACATCCATGTTTGAATAAAAAACATACATGTATTACTGAAAAAACATACATGTTTGAATAAAAAACATACATATTGGCATGGTTTGAAGTAACAAATTCATATACTGATCACGAGTTTAAAAAAATAATAGGCCTATTATGAATTTATTTTTTTAATATCGTTCCTTTTATGGGCCTAATGCATTAGAAAACATCGTATATTAAGAAACATTTACGATAAAAAACTAATTGAGCGTACGTTTTCGAGACTAAAACCGACATATTGGACAAACAACACTTGTAATCAAAAGTCGTTTAAGCCTAAAATATAATTGAATTCGCTAAATCTTATAATTTCTAAAGCCTAAAATATAATCTAACTCGTCTAAATCCTAAAGGGGTAAAACTTATCATTAACCAAGTTGCGTCGTTTCATGACGCGAACTGCCATTAGACTCCATTCATGGTTTAAAAATAATGAAAGATTTTTTTTGAAAATTTAATGGAAAACATTAAATTGGTTAGATGGTGAATACCTTTGACTAATTTGTGTATATGCGTATGAAACCACCTCAAATAGGGGAAAGTGACATTTAGTAGTAATATGAATACTAGGCCTTTTTAACTAAAACTGATACTAGTACATACCAACCCTTAAGTCTACTAATGATCCAAATAAAATATTATAATTATAACTATAGTTAATAAATTACCAAAAACTTTTTACGAATGGAACAAATGAAAATGATTATTCGTGCCCACCATTTGACCATCATTAACAAACAAGATCTCCATCTCATTCAATATTATATTATTACATTGGAGATCCCTTTTATTTATTTCGTAACTAAGATTCAATCGATTGAAAATATATAATTAAAAAAATAGTAAAGAACAATATAGATCTTAAAAACCTGGATCGAACAATTCTTTAAAACACGTTAATTGAATCTTGAGATGTAACATTGATGAAGCCTCATAGGGATAGACGTGGATCGATTAAACATGATGATGAAAAATATTTTTGTTATGGATCGGTGATCATTGTATTGGAGAAATTTGGAGGTTGCATATCATGGGGAAGAGATAAAGATGATTTAGAGGTGAGAGATTTAAGTAATATGAAATTGATTATATTTTTATTAGATGATATTTTATGGAGAATCAAAATACCAAATTTGTCCTTTATTTAATAAGTTCTCTTAGAGTGGAAAGTGTAGATATTTTCTAATATATATATATATATATATATATATATATATATATATATATATATATATATAATATATGGGGCTAAGTTTGACATAGGATAATAAAAAGGCGTCATGTCATATCCTACATGGCATTTTCTTATTGGCTATTGGGTTATATCTAATTTATTTTGGAAACTAAATATTTAATATATTTTGCAACTATATTTCAATTTATTCCTAAAATAAAATATAATATATCAAAATCCGATTATTATCTCCAAAAAAAATGATACGACTGCTTTACATAAAATTCGAAACCTAAAATATGGCAGATTAAAGTTTCATTATTATCACAAAACCCTAAAAAACATTCGACAGAGGTTTTTCATATGGAACCTCATCTTTGATCCATATATCAACAAGTAAATACTTACTATACAACCCTAATCATCTTCTTTGCAGATGCTCTAAAATCATTCATTCGATTTGTTTTGCTTTTTTTTTCTAAACCCTAATATCATATATGCATGTTTTATTTGATCATTGTAATCACACCTCACTTTCGTCAACTTTGTAGGTGAGATCTATATTATCTATATGCTCCTTCACTGAAGAAGAAAACAAATACTTGAAAAAGTGTATTTAAAATGTGGAACCGATGTTGATCAGGTAAATAGGATTCACATACAACACAATAACCCTCATCTCCCAGATGACTAGGGAGTTGAGAAACATAGCTTCAATGTCATAGGTCGGCATATGGCATTATCATCTACTTACAGGGCTGTTTGGTATTGTTAATTTTAACTGCTAATTATATAAGGGTTGTTTGTTATTACTTATTATAACTTATACTATTCTTTATAGGACCAATATCACATTTAGAAAAGCCACATACAAGGAGAGGGTGCCACATGTGTCGGGCTGCAGCAAGGTAAATGTCCTTATCATACGACATTAAAACCTTACCATACGACATTAGAAGCTTTCTTGCATAAATGTAAATATGTAATGGCTACAATGGCTACATAAATCCTAATAATGCTTATTAGAAGCCAGTAGAATTTATAAAAAATCGAGATTTCAAGATAGAATAAAAAATCTCACTTATCTAACTGAAAGTTTATGCACTCTTTGTTTGTCAATGGTCTTAACACTGATACTACTACTCTCTAATGTTATAATATAGGATTGGTAGAAAGTGTTGGTGAAGGAGTGACAGAAGTAAAAGCTGGAGACCATGTGATACCGTTGTTATCAAGCAGAATGCAAGGAAGGCAAGTTTTGTAGTCCGAAAAGACTAACCTCTGTGGCAAGATTAGGGGAGCCACTGAAGTTGGTGTTATGATGATCGATAGCTAGAGTTCCTTTTTAGTTAGGGGAACTTTGTTGTAAGTGTTGCAAACATTGACCCACAAGCTCATTCGGAGAAAGTGTGCCTTCTTGGTTGTACCTGGTGTTGCTACTGGTAAGCTATTTTCTCACGTGCAAAAGTTTCATCTTCTGTTTGCCTTTGTATGTATCCTAATATTCATTTTTTTGCAACAAATATTGCAACCCTTGTGAACCATTTCTGATGTGCCTTATAGCAAATGCTAAAATTTTGGTATTTCTGATTTTAAACATTTGCATTTAGGTCTTGGTGCAGTATGGAACACAACAAAAGTTGAAGCGGGCTCAAATGTCGGTCTCGGTTTGTCATATAAAACAATATTTTTTCTTAATCAGCATATCCGTAGATGTTTCGGAACCTATATCTGAAATTACAGCCGCTGGTGTTATTCGTTAGTTTTCTGCATCTAGAGGACCCTACGTAGCTGATGCACAATATGTACGGGTGAATTGTATGTCTTTTAAATTTGGAGAATTCATTAGTGCCACAGATTTTTATTTAATGGATGTTAACATGGGTGGGTTGGGTAAAACTGGTTGGGGTCAAAGCCTGTAGTTTTTTATGGGTGGGTATCACCCCAATCAGACGAACGAATAATAAGAAAGCAAATTTCTATTATCATGGATTTAAACTAAAGCAATCCCTCTAATAATGAATTTTGAAACATCTAATGTAACTGTTTTATTGTAGGTGAAAGTACCTGCTACTGAACTCGCAAAGGACATGACAGATGAAGATGGAGTTAAAGGTGCAGTGGAAGCCTTCCATTAGCATTTTGCTCACAGGAAAGCTAAGCTTGAGCCTGACATGAGTAAAATTAGAATCAAGTCAGCTACTTATGAATAGTAATCAGAAATTAAAGTGACTATTTAGTTGAAGGCATTGAAGATGGTGTTGGGACTTGATCCAAGGGAAATGGATGTTCCTGTTGTGGGCGGTCATGCCGGTGTTACCATCTTACCTCTTCTATCCCAGGTACTAAAGTCATATGGTTTTTAAGATCTTTGTAGTTGTTGAAAAATGGATCTTTTACTATGCTACAATATAGAAACCAGATTCAAGTGATATACTATTATAGAACTGTGTGGTACTATATTTATGATATAATAACTATGGGCGCCTGTATGTACATAAAAAGTAAGAAACAAATGACTTTAACGATATTTTGTTGCAACAAACATGATTTCACGACCACAAGAAAGCTGATCTAAAAGGTAATACTGGAAGAATGTTACAACTAAAACGGTAAAAGTATGACTTCAGTTTGTGTATCCTTTGATATCTGCTTAGAGATTCAAAAGGACAATTGTACAACAGATGAAATATTTGTTTGACACACTTCTTTATAGTACCTGTATAGTATAAGCAAAATACACAAACCATTTACCGTACTTTGATAACACTGGATATGAATTTGACTCACTTGAACGTTGTATCAATGTATTGAAGTTGAATGATTATGATGAATAAAATGAATGGATGAATTATTTGTAGTTACAAACGGTTATTAATATCCACTGTTTTGTTTCACGCTTTTTGTGATTTACGGATATGAATCTGATGAAATATATTGAGTTTACTTCTAACTATGTGTTCTGCTCTTTTCTTACAACGGATAGGAGTGGTTCGGGTTTTGGCCGACCTTGGAGAAACACCAGATAAAGGGGCTACCTCATTTTCCATAATGGAATATGGTGGAAAAGTGAATATTAAGAGTCTTATATATCGCTAAAAATCTGTCTATCTCAGCTATTGCACATGCACAAGGAACAGACGAATGTTTTCGCCGGAAGCAACATCGACACTTCTTTATAGTACCTGTATAGTATAAGTAAAATACACAAACCATTTACCGTACTTTGATAACACTGGATATGAAATTGACTCACTTGAACGTTGTATCAATGTATTGAAGTTTAATGATTATGATGAATAAAATGAATGGATGAATGATTTGTAGTTCCATACGTAAAGCCTAATAATGCTAATCAATAAAAGACAATCAAGATGGGTGAACATGTATATACATATTCTTCTTTGTATGTAGGATGATCGTCTGATGTTAGAACCACGGGTATGTCTTCCATTGTATTGTTTGTCTTTTATTGATCCTAATATGGTAGTCTTCGTTGATGAAATCTTTTTCTTTAATATACTTTTGACTATGAGTTCAGATTTGACATATTAACTTGTTGATATTTACGAATAGTAAGTGCCAAACTCATGAAACGTCTTGTGGTGCTGGTATTCGGGTATTTTGTTGATTAGGGTAAGTCAACACACAAACATATAGTCCAATGTGTGGAAATATAGGCCAGGATCAAACATTGTATATACTGATAAATTTATCAATTTTTCCTTTTTGTAGAAAACTACTACACTACATACTTCAAGGATCTGCATGTCAGGCATGTTGGCCATCTCCTTACCTGGACGTATATGGTGAAGAGGTAACATAAAATTCTGGATTCAAATGTTTTTGAACTATGTTTTATCTTTTTACATTACTCTCTTTGAGCTTACTGTGATGTTTTAAGACAAGATATAAAGTTAAAGAAAAACGAGTAATCCACAAGTTATAGTTGATTATCATACTTTCCGACAAATGGTTTGATATTAAGTGTCAAATCTAATGAACATTCGGGAGAAGGCAGAAAAGAGATAAATACACAACATCAATCTCTGATCATTAATTCCAAAATTCATTTATTTAAAAATATTTCAAATTGTAATTTCATTTTGTAAAAAAATGCCAACGGAGCCTCCACAATTTCAAGAATCAGCAAGATGTGATGTTTGGAAATGTAGTTTCAACACTTTCAGAAGGAGGTCACTTTTATTTTAGTTATTTGATTAATGGATTCTGATGTTGCAGACTCACTGCATTTACCTATGGTTGGAGTACGTATGCTTAGTTCAGCCTGGTCATGGTCAATACAAGTTCACAATAAGAAAAGAGATAAATACATAGCAGACTCATGGAGTATTAGACGAGGTTTGGTTAAGGGGTATTGATGTCTATGGGAGCTATGAAATCAAGATGTTTAAAGGTTTTAAAGTATCTTATCCAGCCTGGTTCTACATCCATGTTGCTTGGCAAACATTAGTCTATGTCGTAAGTGTAGCCGGATGGGCAGTTGGACTCAAGCTTGGAAGTGATTCAGCCGGAACCATGCACACAAGTCATCACAGTTAATATTGGAATAATCCTCTTTACACTCGCAACACGTAAGGAGTGATTAATAATTAAGCTGTTAAAATTCTCTAATTATGTTAGCTTTAAAAGTTAAGTTAAATAGAATAGGCTTTAATGATACTATCTACAGTTCCATTATGTGTTTACTTTTATTACATTCTTGATGCTCGACATCAAGTAACAATCAGAACTGAAAACTAAAGTCATGAACAAAAAACTCCCAGAACTGCAGATTTGATAGCGAATGAAAACGAAAGCAAGAACAGATGTCCCATAAGAATGTATACAAAAATTCCCAAAAATAATTACCTACCATATAAACTATCGTCAATACCAAGAAATGCTAGATCATCATGATCAATACAATGAGTTGTAAGTGAAACAAATTCTAGACTCACGTTGAATGTCCCAGGATAGAGCTTTGATGACATCACACGTGATAGAAGCGACAAGTTCACACCGGGTACATGCACAAATAATAACATTAAAATTATTCATGTTGACAATGCCGAGGTCGTGGTTAATCACTTATTTAAATTTGACTATGTTTTACCCAATGTCTTCATATCCGGTTAAACTTGTTTTCGGCCGAAAAAATGGGTCATTTTAACTCAGTTTTACATTTTCGAAATTCGACTATACTCGGTGGGTTTGGAGTGACCTGGGTCAACTCGGTTGTCGAGACCCGGCCGGGTTTTGATTTTTTTGAGTTTTTTTAAAATAAATAAATTTACGTATTTACGATAAATTTTTATTTTTAAATATTATATTTGTTGGTAAATAATTTACATCTTCAATATAGGGAAGTTTTTATGGTTTTTATATATGTTTTTTTGTTAATTATTAAAAATATAAACAAAAATTGTTTCTTTAGAAAACTGAGTTAACCCGAACTTGATAACTCGATTGGGTCGATTTAAAAACCTGGTTTTATTGGTTTTACCCACTTCTTATCTCAAACGGATCAAAAGTCATCAAAGGATTTAAAAAGTTGTGTTAAGTCTTTCTTTAACATCCTAATGTATGAATACAGGGTTTTAAACTCTTGATTATTAGTGTAGCTTTGTGATCTTAACTAACCCACTATTTTAAATTAGTATTATTTTCGGATATGAAGCTAAAACATGTACCCAATATGTTTTTTTATCTTTTCATATAGGCCACGTAAATGTAACAAATTCATCAACAATTTACACAAAAGAATGAATATAGTTTGACTATTAAAGGCTTTATTCGTGATCCCGGATGTTGAACATATATTTTGAAGAAACCAAGTTAATTTTTATATACCAAAAAAAAAAATAACAAAAAAAAAAGAAAAACAAAAAAATTTTAAACGAAATAAATAATATTTATACCACTCGTCATAATATTTTATAAAACAGGAGCCCTGCTCAATCGCTACTATGATCCGCCATTTGTGGGAGTCTGTACATTCAAACTCCCATGTCTAAGCATATTTCAATCTAGAAGGCTGACAAAGTTTAGGTGCTTTATATTCGTCTCAATATCGCGGAACATATTTGTCTTGAAACACGAACTTTAAATATATTACGTGAAAGTTTTTCATTTATTTGTGAATGAAACTCTATAAGCAGTCAAGACACCTTAATAAGAATTGTCTATGTACTACTATATCATTATAACCAAGGTTTTAAAAAGCTCGCAAAAAATTTGTAAAGGCTTCGCAAAGGCGTGAGCCTTTACCTTCACACCGCACAATAAACCAAGGATTGAGTTTAAGGCTTGAATTGAGATAATAAGTGAAAAAATGTGATAAGTCACGATAAAACGATATTTGTGGAAGCTTTTTAAATTCAATTTCGATAAAAATCGTATTTCTATATAAAAATTGAAAATACGACATTCACCTGTAATTTTTTAACTTAAGGCTTGAAATGAGAAACTTTATTAAAATTTATAAATAATATAAAAAGAAAACACGTTTATGTAGCATTCATATAGTTTTTTTGAAAATTTTAATGCACAAAAATTAATCAACATTGTTCAAAGATTGATTTTCTTTTAACAAACACGGTACTCTCACACAGAAAAAGATATATATGTTCCAATGTCAACAGTCAAAAAGAAAAGATGAATGAAGATTATGTCCATTAAAACATACCAAAAACATTATTTCATAACAAAACTTATGAACCAAACCCGTATATTAGTGTGCCAAGGCCAGACATTATCATAAGATGATTTCCTTTTAACATAGGCGGTAATTTTACAAGAACAACTATATGTCCCAATCCTAATAGTAAAAAGATAAAAGAATGAATATTGTTTATTTATCAAACATATTAATCATTAGAACTGACTGATAAACATTATTTTAAATAAATATATAAATCAAACCCGCCCGTTGGGCGGGTTACTCAACTAGTATATATATATATATATATATATATATATATATATATATATATATATATATATATATATATATATATATATATATATATATATATATATATATATATATATATATATATGTATATCTCTATATTATATATAAGTATAATTATGATTTGAAACCACAGTATTAATCCCAGTCATATCCCAGTCACATCTTTTAGCCAATAGTATTTCAGAATTTCCTAGAAAATCTCCAAATTCCACGAAATTTTTATTTAAAAACGCAGTTCTCTGAAAATCGCGTTTTGGAAACGCAGTTTTCAAGTTTGCTATTTGAAAATCGTGTTTTGTAGGTCTGGACCGGTCCAATTCATTAATTTTGGTTTTGATTTAATTTTTTGATTTTCTGAAAACTATTAAAAAGTGTTTTGCTAAACAGGGGGATGCATGATTTGAACTCATGACCTCTTGGTTATTTGCTTTGGTGTTTTCCAATTGAGCTATTGGATTGTTTTTGTTTGATGATGGTAAACCCCTATATTTATTATCCGGTTTTTAATTGAGTATGGTAAGTTTTAAATTTTTTTTTTAAAAATTAATGATAATTGTTTAATAACCATGATATGTGTAGTATCTTTTTATTTTTTTTTAAAATATGAAGATATACTTCTTAGTATATATATTTATCCCAATCTATACTTTTTGTTAATCACATCATTTTTTTATATTCATATCATTCTTTTTTATAAAACCCTAAATTTGTGAATCAGCATCCACCGTAATGTTCTTTGTTTTTGTAGGTTTTTTTCCCTTTTTTACAGCTTATAAATACTAATTTAACCGCTTTTGATGCTTATTTTGGATAAATTTGACAAGTTTAATCTTATAAGTTTTCCCTTATAAAGGGGCGAGGAATAAGAAGACGACTTGCCAATTAATAAAAAAATAAGGAACGCTGCACCAACAAAGATACAGTTTCAACATTAGCTCACACATAGCAGCCGAGAGTTTGTGCTCTAAAGGAATGGAAACTGGTGAATATTTTCATCAAAATATTTGTGGTGTTACCTCTGCTCCAAATATTCCCCCCAAAAGATAGGGTATACGTGTGTCGAACTCTACACCGCGTTGCGCTTCGCATTTGCAAATGTCTAGAATGCCTACTCCAGAATTTAAGTACCATTCGCCATTTTCTTACGACCATTTTCATTTTCCAATATGACTTTGCATTTGCAGTTTCTTACACGTATGCGTATTCAGCAACCACATTCAGGTAATACCAATAACATTGCATCTCATTGAATTGACACACTTTATTTCTAGTCCTACATTTTTCTTAAATTCTCCATTCTAATTGTATCTTCTTATATTTTTTCTTAAATTCAAGTGCTCCACGTCCGATAACATCTGTTTCTATAGGTGCTGCAGATTCTCCTTTCGATAGTCGTATCAGTATGGTGATTAGTCGTGAACCTACCAATCACATTAGTAATTCAAGTACACATCCTGTAGGCTCGGGCCCACCATCAGATAATCATAGTGACGAACTTATGTTGGGGCCTGATTGTGGGTACGAAATTTTGAAACGAAAAGTAAGAATGCGATTATTTTCATGGCTATAAGTCTCTTGGTGTTTTGGAAACCAATCACTGATCACCAGTGAGGCATTATTTGTATGAAAGCATGGTATACCAGCATACTGTGTAACCTCCAAACGCCATGGAAATTTTGATAATAAACTGCCAAGCTCAAAGAACTGTTGAGAACCTCACTGAAGAAAGTGGTAGAAAACATAATAGACGCTATGGTTAGTTATTGATCATGTCTTTGTCCATAACGTTGGTTGGCATCAAATGTGATAATTCTCCTATGCTTAAGAAAATTATATTCTGCTTCTATTTTGTATTGCTTATTCTGGTTAACCTGTAACTGAATTACATGCATATTTTTTTATCAAACTTGCAGAAGTCCTGTAATAGTCAGAGGAATAGGCTTTAATGGAAGTCTTAAGATGGCGGGATTACACAAAGAATTAGATTGTATAAGGTTCAAGTTTGAATAATTAATATAATATTTGAATTTATCTATATATGTCCAGTCACTTATATAATTACTTGCGTGATTTAGTTTGTATGTTACGTTTATCTTATTTGACGACAGATGTATGAAAGATATAATCCACAGAGCTATCATCTAATGGATTAAGCAAACACTTCCTTTATCTAAGCATATATATTCTCTGTCAAATTTCATACTGTATTCAAAAACTTATTAAAAATAAATTATGTTACGGGAAAACAAGCAGAACAAGTTGTTTTTACAGTAGAACAAAAACTATGGGTTCCAAACAGACCTCTTAATATCAGTTGTCCGGAAGATGTGTTGTTGAATTGTTTTTTATGTTTTATACAAGTATCTTTGTGCAGTAAGTAGTATATGGGCCCTTTAGACTTAACTTTATTACGCGTGTTAGTACTTCGGAAGGATTATTAAATAATTTATAAATGATTGTCTACAATTAGAGGCAACCACAGGAGAGTGTAGGAAGCCAATGTGTCAAAGAAGTTTTCATGAATGCTATCAGGTTCGTGTAAAATTCTATATAATCTAAAAGAATCGATTACCCAACCAGTGTGTGACATGTGACATATGCAGGGGAGAAGAATCTAAATTCAAAAGATAATTCATATGCCATGGAAAGGGTGAAGATGGTTAAAGCTGAATTGAGACGACACTTCAAGCTGTCATATTGCAAGAAAAACACAGGTGGTGGGTAAGAGATTAGTTTTGGTACGGTTCGGGCTAAATTGACCCAAACATGTCTTTAACATTCGTTATACTATGTGTGATTTCTAATAGACATCAAAACGGCTATGCCCATGTCAACACGCCCGGTTTAAACATCTTAGTTAGATTTATAATGGGTCAGATTGAACTGGTTCTTACCCAAGGTATAATGTATTTTTCCCTAATATGCAGGTCTAAAACAAAGTTTTATTGCTTATGTTAAAGGCAAGTAGATATTCTAAGCTGTGTTAATTTATGATTTATTATAACCATTACATGTATTACTTACCATTGTAATCGTAATTTTTTAGCAAAAGAAATTTCAACTACAAAACTAAAGCAAATCTAAGTCCATAAGAGGATTTGATTTCAATGACATATAGAGTTTCAGGTTCTTCTTATTCTCTACTCAATAATATAGTTAAACTTCTTAATACATACAAGATGCATCAAGTATCTATATAGTAATCTTCTACAGATCGAAGAACTTGTCCCCAAATATAAAGATTATTCATTAAATTCTTCCAAGTAATTAAATATTAATCTATCTTGTCTGAACGCCTTATGAAATATTTTCACCCTTTTCCTTCACAGGTATCCAAAATGGGCTAATGTCAAACTTGCATAGCCAAATGTCTATTCTTACGGGTGGAAAATGTATCAGAAATGTATGAATGGTCACCATTTGTCATTATTGTTGTAGATTTCAATTTGGTTCCTGGAGATATGGTACACATAACGTATGTTCTTTCAATGCTAATAATCTATTTGATGTCTTTGCAGGGTCCAAAACGTTTCAAAAACTTGGAGTGTTATTTCATCAGTAATGATGTTGATGTGTAGAAATGAATCCAAATGCTAATCAAGTAACTGTGGTTGTTTGTAAATGATGATTCATCGAATACCTACAAGTTTGAAAGTGAAGTTTCAATGAAATATCAAAGACTAGCTGCAGCAGAGGATGTAGCTCAGGAATTTATCCTTGCAGATAGTTTATTCTTTTTGTTTATATCAAATTCTGATACAATTTTTCTTGCTTTTGCCGTCTCTGTCTACAGCTCCACCCGGCTATACATATTTCAAGCACCAGCTGACTTGATGCCTCCAGTATGTCCTTTGAACTTTTTACACTATTATCTCCGTGTCCAACAGTGGTTAATGTTTTATTACCCGGCTATACATAACTCATCGATAAAAAAGTTTTTACTGTTTTCTACTTATATTAAAGTTTTAGAGCTATATTATTTGGACAATTTATTACTACTTGAAAATCCATTATTTTGGACATTGACATTGACTAATTACTTTTCTAAAAAATGGTAAAGGTTCTCATAAAGTGCATCTGACTAATTAATTACTTAAACATCCAATTTCACAGCATTAGGTTGATTGCCTCTGATACTTGCATTTTGTATGGGTTCAGTTTATGTCTCTCAGTCCTCTCGAATTGATCTAGGCCTTAAGTGGAATGATTGTTCTTGGTTACTAAATAAAAGGGTTTGGTTTTCTAATCTAATAAAAAGTTTACATGTATTAAAATAAAAATTTAAATAAAAAAAACAATTAACTTAATGATAACTAATCAAGACTAGAATTAAAATTAAAATTGAAAGTAAAATATGAAATACAAATGAAGAAACAAAAACAGTACAGAAACAGTAACAATTAATAATGCTCAGAAGATGACTGATTCGGAAGTTTACCCTTGATTCGGAACTTTGTTCATCTGGAACTTTTCACTCGGAACACCTTGATTCGGAACTTTAATCGGAAGTTTATTCGGAAGTTTGGAGCTTCATTCGGAACTTTATACTCATTCGGAACTTTTTAAGAAAAACTCATTCGGAACTTAAATAACAAACATTCATTCGGAACTTTTGACTCATCCGGAACTTTGGTTCATTCGGAAGATTAGGTTCATCCGGAACTTTCAGTTCGTTCGGAAGTTTTCAACTGATTCGGAACTTTTAAAGGAAAACTCAATCGGAACTTTTCAAAAACATATTCATTCGGAACTTCTTAGTTTGACTCGGAACTTTTGAAAAAGAAACTCATTCGGAATTTTTTGGAAAACAGATTCATCCGGAACTTCTTAGTTCATTCGGAAGATGATGCTCATCCGGAACTTTTTGGTTCACTCGGAACTTTTGTGTTCATCCGGAAGATTTACTCATCTGGAACCTGGGAACACTCAGATACAGTACTTTACCCCGAAGAACAAGGAAGACGATTTTGATCTAAAAATCACCAAGTTTTTCACCAAAAACTTAAATACAACTTAACACAAATGATTTACTAACCAATAACTACAAATCCCATCAACAAAAACACAAAACCCAACAACTTTTGAAGATCAAATCAAGAAAATAAGAACTGAAGAACCAGAAAAGAAAAATGATGATGAACAAGATGAAATGGAAAGATTAAACAAGAACTTGTATTGATGATAGATGTTTTAACAATAACAAAGCAAGGATTAAAATTACAAGATTGAAAATAAACAAAGATCAAGATCACCAAACACCCTAGTGGTGTTGGTGATGCTACGAACAAGAAGGAGAGAAAAGTGGGGGAGAAAAAAACTAAAAAACTAACTGGCTAAATGTGTGAGGGGTGGAGTATTTATAGGATTGTCTTTTGGTTGGTGAGTGGGCTTTCTCCCGTTCTTCTTGTCTTTTCAGAAAAGTTGACGTTTTCGATTCTGATTCGGGATTTGTCGTCGATTAAATTCAACTCGTCTTTTAATTTCTTCGTTTAATAGACTTGAGTTTCTTCGACTTATGTAAATCTTCCATCTTTGGTCCTTTTCTTCGATAAATCTTAGAATAGGCCCAGTGACTTCAAATCTTTTGCATCTCTTGGACAATAGACTTTATCTTGAGTCTTTTTCTTCGATAAATCCTGTGCAATCCCATGTTTTCTCCATTATCCATCTGGTTGGCTCTGAAAACACAATAAACACAAAAACCACGCATAATTCCAAACAAATGATATTAAATACGTGTTTTATTCTCGTTTTAGCCAGAATTAAGTGGTAAAAGGATGGGTGTTTACACACCTATCAAATCCCCTACACTTAACCATTGCCATGCCCTCATGCAATGCTTAGTGATAAAGCAATTTTACACTTTTCTCATAATTAATCAACCTTGGCGTTATTCAAATACTACTAAACAAAAATTTAAAGTACTAAAAGAAATTCAAACTTTAAAGGAAACAAAAGGATAGAAAACCATTTTCACTTGAAAATAGCTACATGAAAATAACTTGCAAAGAGATCAAGGACTTACATTAGGGCTTTGGTGCTGCGAAGATTTATCACCCTCAAGTTTCACCTTCCCCAAACTAAGCTTAAAAAACGAGATCATTGTTATTATAAGTTAGCAATTCAAACACTTACACACATGGCTTAATTAAATGCTTAAACTCCCTTATTCCTAGGTGTATCTCTTATATTTTATTTTTGTCTTAGAATGATCATGAAGATGCATTTTTGGGACTTATTTCGATAGTTTATTTAGGCTGAAAGCAAAGTAGGACGATTTGATCAATAGTTAGCTAAAGGACAAAATCTCTTAAAACTGCTTCTCGGGATATCAAAAAGTTCATATCTTGGCATAACTCGGTTCACGATTTGAGACCTTTCTCGGGCCGATATTTGGCATGTACTTCATACTTCATATCTTGAGAGACGTGCTTGAGATAATGGTCTTCTCATCGTTAATAGAGTTTCTTCACTTGGAGACTTTTGAGGGGTTCTCCAACTTTGGTGACCACGACTTCATGATTATTCTTCAATCTCTAATTGGGATTTTGAGATACAACGATCCGCCTCCTGTTCGGACTTGGATCTATTTATCCTCATACCTTGTTAGGGTCTTTTCGGATAGATTTCTCCATCATCTTTATGGGAGTTGATTGCTATTCGTCGTGAGTCTTGATCCTTCATATTGACTTTGGGAATAATGCTTTTCACATCACCTTGGATCTTTAGCAATAAAATGGAATCCTCATGCCTTGTTAGGGCCTTTTCGGACTCGCCAATCTTCGCGCCCCGCTTCATAAGTTATGCCTTGGCTATGAACTCTTATCATTACCGAGCAACTTTTAAACGATCTTGGGCTAGAAGCTAAGTAACCTTTCAAATCGTACGACCTTACTTATTGCAGATAATTTATTAGCAAGTGATGGGAGAATAGGCAAATAATTACACCAAGTGAGCTTGTGCAAGAATACCGACTTATAATTGACTCTATCATTTCTCGTCCTCCACAATTTAAAATCTCAAGTAATGAGACTCGTGGACACTTAGCCTAATAAACCCATTAAGGTCTACATGGTTAAGGATACTAGCTAGAATAAACTTAGATAAGTCTATTCGGGTTGAGTCAAAATAAACGCAACAGGCCTAATATGTCAAAGATTTCTAAACTAGCTACACCACTTCATTAATATTTTTGACTTTATTGTGGGATATATACATATGAAAGCAACGATAAAAATTTAAAAATTACGACTAAATGGCCAAAGTTAATAAAAAATTTGAAAAATGTTGAAAAATATGATTTTCCGGTTAAATGAAGGCATTTTCATGGAAAAGTCCACTTAAAACTTCGATAGAAGTCCCCCTACACTTAAGATAAACATTGTCCTTAATGTTTAAGCATGTGGGAAAAGTCTCCCCTACACTTATGACATTGTGCACGTTGGTTAAATCAAGCTAAGGAAGAGACGACTAACGTGATCAATTTCAAATGTGAGTATGAAGAAAATTGAATCACGATAGTTGAGAGATAGAACCGGATTTCAGATAACACGGGCGCACGGTTCTTCAGAGATTCCAAGAGTGCACTAATCCCTGTAATCACATCACCACATAAAGACAAAGAACCTATCGAAGTCCCCCTACACTTAGGATGTTAAAACATAAAAAGATAGATACTCGGGCTGCCTCCCGAGGAGCGCTTTTTTTTGATAACCGAGTCACGAGCCTGACTCGACCCAAAATTAGTTCATGGGGAACGTGGTGAGGGATGGAATCACCTCCTGAGAGGTGTCCTCACCAATGTACAACTTCACTCGTTGGCCATTCACCTTAAAATTCGGTCCATCAGGTTGAGCGAGCTCGAGAGTACCATATGGAAAAATTTGGGCAATGGTGAATGGGCCGGACCAACGAGATTTGAGCTTTCCCGAGAAGATTTTCAACCGAGAGTTAAAAAGTAAGACTTTGTCTCCAACATGGAACTCTCGGTTTTTGATCTTGGAGTCGTGAATGAGCTTAGTTCTTTCCTTATAGATCAAAGAATTTTCATAAGCCTCATTACGGAGTTCATTCAGCTCATTGAGTTGGATCTTGCGTAGGTCACCGGCTTTGTTAATATCAAAATTATCCCACTTCAAGGCCCAATAAGCCTTGTGCTCCAACTCAATGGGGAGGTGGCACGCTTTCCCGTACACAAGATGATAAGGCGTACAACCGACCGGGGTCTTGTCAGCAGTACGGAAAGCCCACAAAGCATCATCAAGTTTATCAGCCCATGAGGCACGATGCTCTCCCACGGTTCTTTCCAGAATTCGCTTAAGTCCTCGGTTGGATATTTCAGCCTGGCCATTAGTTTGTGGGTGGTAGGCTATGGAAAGACGATGATTTACACCGTACTTAGCCATGACTCTTGCGAATTGGTCATTGCAAAAATGAGTCCCACGATCACTAATAATGGCACGAGGCACACCGAATCTAGCGAATAGAGCTTTTAAAAAGTTACAAACCACCCTTGCGTCATTAGTGGGTAAAGCTTTGGCTTCAACCCACTTTGAAACATAGTCAACGGCTACAAGGATGTATTTGTTTCCTTTAGAAGAAGGGAATGGCCCCATAAAGTCGATACCCCAAACATCAAAGATTTCACACTCTTGAATGAAATTCTGAGGCATCTCGTCTTTATGTGTGATCGTGCCTTGTTTTTGGCAAACATCACATCGTTTAACTATATTGTGAGCGTCACGATATATGGAGGGCCAATAAAATCCCGAATCAAACACTTTTTTGGCGGTGTAGTTGGGACCAAAGTGACCACCGGTGGGTCCTTTGTGGCAAGCATCAAGGATTTCTCACGCTGCCGGTCCGTCAACACATCGGCGGATAATCAGGTCGGCACATTGTTTGAATAGGTAAGGGTCGTCCCAAAAGTAAGTCTTAATGTCGGTGAAGAACTTTTTCTTTTGTTGAGACGTCAACCCTTCCTTGAGAATTCCACCCGCCAAGTAGTTTGCAAAGTCCGCAAACCACGGGGTTTCATCAGATTTCGAATTTATAGACATTAAGGTCTCCAAGGGAAAAGAATCATTGATTTCTTTGTTTGGATGATCCCCTTGGTAAGGATCCTCAAGTCTGCTGAGATGATCCGCGGCTAGGTTTTCTGCTCCTTTTTTATCGCGAATGTCGATTTTAAATTCCTGGAGCAGCAAAACCCAGCGAAGAAGTCTTGGTTTGGAATCTTGCTTTGTCAACAAGTACTTCAGCGCGGAATGATCGGTATACACAATTGTTGTAGAAAGGACAAGATAGGGGCGGAATTTTTCAAAGGCATAGACAACAGCTAAAAGCTCTTTTTCGGTTGTCGTGTAATGCAATTGTGCCCCCGTCATTGTCTTGCTAGCGTAATGGATTGGTTGGAAGTGTTTATTCACTCTTAGTCCCAGAACCGCTCCAATAGCAAAATCACTAGCATCGCACATCAACTCAAAGGGAAGCTCCCAATTAGGGGTAACCAAGACGGGTGCCTTAGTTAGCTTATCCTTAAGCGAGTTGAAGGCTTCAAGACACTCTTTGGAAAAGATAAAAGGAGTATCTTTTTCCAAGAGGTGGGTCATCGGGCGAGCGATTTGAGAAAAATCTTTGATGAATCGACGGTAGAAGCCCGCATGACCCAGAAAACTTCTCACACCCTTCACGGTTGAAGGTGGAGGCAACTTGGCGATAACATCGACTTTAGCACGGTCTACTTCAAGACCGGCTTTGGAAATCTTGTGTCCCAGCACGATGCCTTCTTTTACCATAAAATGGCATTTTTCCCAATTCAGAACAAGGCGAGTGTCTTCGCACCGCTTAAGCATACGTTCCAAATTGGCAAGGCAAGAAGAGAAGGAATCCCCAAAGACCGAGAAATCATCCATGAAGATTTCCATGGTTTGTTCAACCATGTCATGGAAGATAGCTAACATGCACCTTTGGAAAGTCCTGGGCGCATTACATAAGCCAAAAGGCATTCTTTTGTAAGCAAATGTGCCATAGGGACAAGTGAATGTTGTCTTCTCTTGATCTTGGGGATCGATGGGTATTTGGAAATATCCCGAGAAACCATCAAGAAAGCAGTAATATTCATTACCCGCTAAACGTTCAAGCATTTGGTCCATAAAAGGTAGAGGGAAATGATCCTTTCTCGTGGCATCATTGAGTTTGCGGTAGTCTATACAAACTCTCCACCCAGTAACGAGATGAGTGGAAATCAACTCGTTGTGTTCATTGGGAACAACGGTTATTCCGCCCTTCTTGGGCACACAATGGATTGGACTAACCCATGGTGAATCCGAAATAGGGTAAATCATACCCGCATCAAGAAGTTTGATAACCTCTGTTTTGATGACTTCATGTATTTTTGGATTCACCCTTCGTTGGCTTTGAATTGTGGGTTTAAAGTCGTCCTCCATGAGAATTTTGTGTGTGTAGAAGTGAGGATCAATTCCACGAATATCAGAAATTTTCCAAGCAATAGCCTTCTTATGATCTTTCAACACGGTGATAAGTCTGGCTTTTTCTTCTTCCTTTAGGTCCTTAGCAATGATGACTGGCGACTTCTTCTCTTCTTCAAGGAATACATACTCAAGATGGGGCGGCAACTCCTTAAGTTCCAAATCCAGAGGATTTTCGACGGGAGGCGTATTCGAAGTCGAAGTATCGATAGCGATGACCGTGGGAGATGGAGGCGAAGAATTGTCTTCGTTGAGAAGATTGTCAAAGAAATTCATGTCTTCATCCCCATTGGTGGGAGAATCATTAGTAGCTGAGTTCGCATCTCCCATGGTATCTTCAAGATTGTTCCAAAATAAATCACTATCTCCAAATAGAGACAACGATGAATTAATAGAGGACACGGTCTCAACATTGGGAAGAGAGGTAGGAATACTTTTGCAAGCATCATTAAAGTGTTCTTCACAAGCCTCATCAAGAACGTCAATATAATTAACACTCTCATATGAATAAGGCTGTTTAGACAACTTTCCCATGTTGAAGACTACTTTATCGTCACCCACTCTCATGATAAGCTCACCGGCTTCAACATCAATGAGAGTGCGACCGGTCCTCAGGAATGGACGACCAACAGTTAGTGGCACACGAGGGTCCATCTCGTAGTCGACGACAACAAAATCAGCAGGAAAGGTGAATTTGTCGACTCCTACAATGACGTCTTCGGCTATCCCCACTGGATAAGCAACCATACGGTTAGCTAATTCCAAAGTCATTTTGGTGGGGACTAGCTCAGGGAGAGACAATTGCTTCCAAACGCTTAGAGGCATAAGATTAATACTGGCACCTAGATCGGCTAGGGCCATGCAATTCTCTACTCCCGGGAAATTGCAAGGAATTAAGAAACGACCCGGATCACCAAGCTTGGTTGGCAATTTCCTTAAGAGCACTGCAGAGCAATTCTCATTAAGTTGGGTGTTGGCAATATCGAGGAGCTTTTCCTTGTCGCTCAGAAGATCTTTAAACATTTTCGCATATTTAGGCATGTGAGCGAGAGCCTCAGCGAAGGAAATATTGAAATTCAGTTGTTTAAACATTTTAAGAAAGTTTGAAACCTGAATATCGTCCTTGCTTTTAAGCTTCTCTTTCCTCAACCTAGATGGATAAGGTATATTGGAAGAAGAGGAAGGCTTTGGAAGAATAGGATCACTCACATCCTTGGGTGGAGGAGGGGTAGAAGGAAGAGGTGGAGAAATTGGGGAAGGAGAAGGATGAGGAATAGGAGCAGGTGACTCGTTCTCCTTAGTCATAACCACCGGTGGAGGTATAGGAAGCTCGGGTTCCTTGGTACCTTTGCCACTTCGAGTGGTGATTGCTTTCATCTCCCCTCTTGGATTCGCAACGGTGTTACTCGGAAGAGTACCCGAAGAAGAGGGTTGATTACCTTGGAAGAAACTAGCCATCATGTTCCTCAAGTCATTAGTTTGGCTATCCAACGTGTTTCTCATGTCGGCTCTCAAATCATTCCCTTGTTTGACCAAGTCTGCTTTCAAGTTGCGCACTTCCTGTTGGAGGTTTTCCACGATTACATCATTGGTCCTCATGTAGGTTGCAACCTCTTGGTGTAATGCAGTGGGTTGGTTTGGAGGAGCATTGTATGCGGGTGGTTGATAAGCAGGTTGTTGGTAAACTTGGTTGTTACGTTGAGGTGGTTGTTGCTGCTTGTGAGGAGGAATGTATGGTGTACGAGGTTGTTGTTGTTGTTGAGGAGGGCGATTAAGGTTTTGTTGTTGGTTTGGGTTGTTTGGGGGAAAACCGGGTGGTGAGAGGTAGTTGTTGGAGCGGTAGCTAAGCAAATTACGGTCACCTTGAGGTCTAGCTTGATAAGCAGGTTGAGGATAGGTGCCATATGCCGCATTCACATTCCTCAGCAGGTTAGTCTTGGGTGGCAGTGTAAGTAGTGTAAGAGTGGGGACCACCGCATATCTCACAAGGTTGGCTGACAGCGTTAACTTGAGTGTTTTTAGCGTTGTTGCTGCTGTTGTTGCTGACGGTGTGGGTAACAAGCGATTCAAGAAGCCACAGTGATTTTGTCCAATCGCTTGTCGCTGTCACTAGTGCTAGCACTAGCGACATTGGTCCGAACACTCTTGGTTTGCACACGAGATTTATTCTCAATGATATCCCAAGCAGCATTGGAAGTCTTAGCCAAAAGATTACCCCCCGAGGCACTTTTTAGTGAATCTTGGTCACTCATGCTTAAACCATTGTAAAAAGTATTAATTTGATGTACTTTGGTAAAACCATGTTGTGGGCATTTTCTTAAAAGATCTTTAAAAACGATCCCAAGATTCACTGAACGACTCATCGTACTTTTGTTCAAAATTTATGATTTCATTCCGTAAAGCGGTAGTACGAGAGGGTGGGAAAAAGTAATTTATAAACTTGGTTTCCAAATCCATCCACGAGAGAATACTCTGTGGCGGTTCCTTAGCAAGCCAATGCCGGGCTTGTCCCTCTAAAGAAAAGGGAAAAAGTTGTAACCTGATAACCTCTTGTGGAACACCATTGAATTTGACCGTGTTGGTTAGTTGCAAGAATCTCTTGATATGGTCGTGTGGATCATCAATGGTACGTCCCAAGAATGGTTGAGCGGAGACCATCTGGATAAAGCCTGACTTGAGCTCGAAATTGCTGGCTGCAATTGGTGGTATGACAATTGGATCCGTGTTGCCATCTACATGAGCTTGCAGCAATTCAATCATCGGGCGATTATCCGGAAAGGGGCTCATTGTTGTTGTTATTGTTATGTTGTTGAAAGGCGGGTTGTTGTTGTTATTATTGTTGTTCGGAGGTGGTATGTTATTGTTGTTTTGTACACCGGCCATGTCTAAGTTATCGAGAGGCTCGGGCTCTTGATAAGACGTGGATCGAGTGCGCATACACCTGCAAAAGAACGAACAAAGAAAAACAAAGCAAAAATATTTTTGGTTTTTATGTTTTTTTTAATTTTTTGTATTTTTGAAAATTTTATATTTTTTAGGATTTTTTGAAAATTTTTATGAAAAAGTAACGTTCACTGGGAACGGATCCCAAATCCAAGTTCTCACAAAAAACTTTTGATCTTAACGAGAAGAGCCTGCAGCGGCGCCATTTGATACTTGCATTTGTATGGGTTCAGTTTATGTCTCTCAGTCCTCTCGAATTGATCTAGGCCTTAAGTGGAATGATTGTTCTTGGTTACTAAATAAAAAGGTTTGGTTTTCTAATCTAATAAAAAGTTTACATGTATTAAAATGAAAATTTAAATAAAAAAACAATTAACTTAATGACAACTAATCAAGACTAGAAATAAAATTAAAATTGAAAGTAAAATATGAAATACAAATGAAGAAACAAAAACAGTACAGAAACAGTAACAATTAATAATGCTCAGAAGATGACTGATTCGGAAGTTTACCCTTGATTCGGAACTTTGTTCATCCGGAACTTTTCACTCGGAACACCTTGATTCGGAACTTTAATCGGAAGTTTATTCGGAAGGTTGGAGCTTCATTCGGAACTTTATACTCATTCGGAACTTTTTAAGAAAAACTCATTCGGAACTTTAATATTCGGAACTTTTGACTCATCCGAAACTTTGGTTCATTCGGAAGATTAGGTTCATCCGGAACTTTCAGTTCGTTCGGAAGTTTTCAACTGATTCGGAACTTTTAAAGGAAAACTCAATCGGAACTTTTCAAAAAACATATTCATTCGGAACTTCTTAGTTTGACTCGGAACTTTTGAAAAAGAAACTCATTCGGAACTTTTTGGAAAACAGATTCATCCGGAACTTCTTAGTTCATTCGGAAGATGATGCTCATCCGGAACTTTTTGGTTCACTCGGAACTTTTGTGTTCATCCGGAAGATTTACTCATCCGGAACCTGGGAACACTCAGATACAGTACTTTACCCCGAAGAACAAGGAAGACGATTTTGATCTAAAAATCACCAAGTTTTTCACCAAAAACTTAAATACAACTTAACACAAATGATTTACTAACCAATAACTACAAATCCCATCAACAAAAACACAAAACCCAACAACTTTTGAAGATCAAATTAAGAAAATAAGAACTTAAGAACTAGAAAAGAAAAATGATGATGAACAAGATGAAATGGAAAGATTAAACAAGAACTTGTATTGATGATAGATGTTTTAACAATAACAAAGCAATGATTAAAATTACAAGATTGAAAATAAACAAAGATCAAGATCACCAAACACCCTAGTGGTGTTGGTGATGCTACGAACAAGAAGGAGAGAAAAGTGGGGGAGAAAAAAACTAAAAAACTAACTGGCTAAATGTGTGAGGGGTGGAGTATTTATAGGCTTGTCTTTTGGTTGGTGAGTGGGCTTTCTCCCGTTCTTCTTGTCTTTTCAGAAAAGTTGACGTTTTTGATTCTGATTCGGGATTTGTCGTCGATTAAATTCAACTCGTCTTTTAATTTCTTCGTTTAATAGACTTGAGTTTCTTCGACTTATGTAAATCTTCCATCTTTGGTCCTTTTCTTCGATAAATCTTCGAATAGGCCCAGTGACTTCAAATCTTTTGCATCTCTTGGACAATAGACTTTATCTTGAGTCTTTTTCTTCGATAAATCTCGTGCAATCCCATGTTTTCTCCATTATCCATCCGGTTGGCTCTGAAAACACAATAAACACAAAAACCACACATAATTACAAACAAATGATATTAAATACGTGTTTCGGTCTCGTTTTAGCCAGAATTAAGTGGTAAAAGGATGGGTGTTTACACACCTATCAGCCTCCTATTAAAAGAAGTTAATCTAACTGTTCTTGTTTGTTGTATAAGGAAAAAGAGGTAAAGAGTATAAGGAGTGTTAGGATTAGAGAAGAGAGAAGTGACATGGAAGCTTCACTCTTAAGAGCGAAAAGGGAAGCAGCACTTGCAGATGGTATCTCATGGGGAATGGATGAAGATGCTGTTGAAGGAAATGAGGTATGCATTAGGACTATGCACTTTTTTATCGATGAGTTAATTTTTTGAGTCTGTGTGTGTTCGCGAATTTGTGTTTGAAGCTTTTAGTAACTAATCTGGAATTTTGAGTTAGGATGACCTTGACAAAATAACATGGCAAACTTTCAAGGGACAGCTTACAGAGAAGCAGGAGAAAACCCGTGAGAAAGTCTTGAAGAGGCTTGAAAAGGCAAGCACTCTTTTATATCAAGTGAATTTAGATATTACTTTAGTATTCAAGTGGTAAAGGTATCTTTTTTGTGGTTGTTATTTAGGTTTGTAGCATGTTCACAAATACCTTTCTGCTGTTATAATTAGGGCATTTTAGTTACTAACCAAATAAATTATTGCATGACAAGGCAAACTCAATCCAAAAAGAATTGGACGGTTTACAGTTAGAGCTTGAACGAGTACTGTACTTGCTGAAAATAGCTAATCCTGGTGGAGAAGCTTCTAGGAAAAGATAATCCGTTGCAAGTGAAGGAAAACAAAACATTCCATCTGTAGGAAAACAAAATATTTCATGTGAAGGAAAATAAAATATCCCTGAACCACCGGTTGTGAAAAAGGCGTATGTGGAGAAGCATAAGAACATTAAAAAACAAGTTACTGATGATGTCCCTACAAAAGCAAGAGAGAAAGAGGAATCAATTTCTGAGGCTTAGAAACAAATGATACAGAATCAAAACCTGCTACAGTATATACTTTTACTAAGCCCCAATGGCTCGGGGCTGTAGATAAAAAAGAAACGAAAAAGTCCCAAGAAGCGCCTGTAGTTGAGGAAGAAGTAGGTGAGTTTGTAGACTATAAAGACAGAAAGGAGGCGCTGGTGAAAAAAGAGAGTACAGATATGGATGTGGACGTAGGACTCGAAAATGCAGCACCTGGTCTGATTATAAGAAAGAGAAAGCAGGTTGAGGATGTTAAACCTGGAAATTCAGTTGAGTCATCTGCTGCAGGAGTTGACATTGCTGCAGAAGACGTTGTAGCATTGCTATCGAGACACTCTAGAGGAGTACAATCGATGGATGATGAAGTGATGCTCGATGGTGAGGGTGACAACCGAGCTGATAAAGGAAAGAAAGGAAAGAAAAAGGTGCTTGGCCCCGAGAGACCTCCAGTTCTGGATGGCAAAACTGATTACGAGTCTTGGGTGACTCCTCAAGGTAAAAGTCATATCATCTAATCATATTTATAGCTGTTTATTATGTAAATTAAAGGTGATCATATTGGGATGTCCGGTAGGATAGGTAACATGAACGGATATGTTAATGTAGGTCGAAATGGGTAGGGTAGCTCTTTTTTTTGCCTACAATCATTTAATTTTTCTTCCTTCATAATATTTGCGTGTCAACTATCAAGCATGGTTAAAAAAATTATATAATTCTCAAAAGTAAACTTTCTGAATAACAGAGGTTATTTTATGCATAGTATGTCATTTGACTTGTTGTCCTTCAAGCTATCTGATTTAGTTTTAGCTGTTCGACTCTTTCAGAAGTAAAACTTATCCAAAATCAACCTATTCACAAGTTAATGTGGTGGTTTATGCCTGTTTTCGTGTAATATTTGTTCATGGTACGTATTATATATTTGTAAGCATGATCATGTAGATTGTGCAGATGTACTGTGGGACGGTTATATGCAGACTAAGCAGGTAAATTTAACTGATGTAAGTATTATTTTGTTTGTATAGACCAGTGTACTGTGGGACGGTCAGGGAGAATGGGCAACATTATGTAAGAATTTACTGTCGCATATTAATCCATAAGTTGTAAAATGGACAACCTTGCGTGAATAGATTAATTTCTGGTAACATGTTTTACCATTAAACTTTAACACATTAACACTATGTTTACCATTAAGACATCATTCTTGAAGGTTAAGAAGAAAATGAATCATAATAACTAAATTAATTCTCAAAAAGATATCACAAAACACATAACCTGATCACACCAAACAGAAATGAAATTCAACGTTCAGGGTGACCTCTTTGTTATCGATATCAACAAACAGTAGCCTCCTTTAACAGGTTTTGCCAACGAGTCTTCTATTAAATAGTAGGTAATGTTGGTTTTCCCATATTTTTTGATATAAAGTTGTTCTTTAATAAATTCTGTTATTGGTCTTTTGCTATATTCAGATGTGATAAATTATGAAAGTTATTTAGTGTCTCAAATGTTACTTTTGAAGTTAAAGTTATGGTACTTCAGTAATATGAATTTTTGTTCTCTTTAACAGTTTAGAGATATAACATATCTTAAATATGTTCACACCTAAGTGTAAATGGGTCGAAATAATTGTGCTTTTTCACAGTAAACATGGTTTCTTCTACATGAACTCTGAAAAAAAATGTGTTTTTTCCAGGTTAATGTATTTCAAGAACGAAAAGCTCTAGCATTATCTCTTGATGACACAAAGACAACGGTAAAAAAACTTCACCTAATGTTGAACATTGTTGTGGGTATCATAATAATCTTGGTATGGCTTCTTTTACTCAAAGTTGCAACTACAAGTTTCTTCGTACTCCTAAGTTCACAGCTGTCCGTTGCATCAGGTTGCAACTAAACACTGACTATTACAGGTTGCATCCACGAGCATTAAAAAGCACGAGGTTCCCATTGCTAATGAGGGAGTAACAGACAGGTGGCCACAACTTATACTAAAACTAAACCCAAAATAATGTAATTCAAAGCATAAAGAACTTCTAGATCTGCTTCACTGTTTACCCATCCCCACAGGTCTCAACATATGTCGTTGAGCCTTACAACAGTGTCCTATCAACCCGCTCTCTATTGGAGCACACTGATGTTGCCATTATTTTATACAACGAAGCCATATGTAATATAAGGCAGTAAATATGAGTATATAACTACTTGCACTGTACAACACAATTCCCTTATGGCATGATTCTGAAGTTTGATGTCAAAATTGTATTATTAAATTTCTTAGAACTTTCAAGAAGGTCCTTGTCTGTCACTTTTAATTTTAGAATCTCTTGATTTATGCTCCAACCAATAGGCAAAACAGTAAGTCTAGGTCGAATTTGGTTTCAGTTTACCCTTTATCCCGTTCATTAGGAGTGTAGATTCACGATGTTGATTTTCGCTCATTAAATTCTTCTATTATATCATTATTAAGAGACTGACTAATAGTCATATAGTTGTATCGAAATTGCCCATAAGAAAATTGAGAAAATGAATTGCATCTGATTAATCCATCAATCCCACATCAAACATAACTCTTTTTGGAAGGCGATTCACTTATATATTGTTGCTTTGTTATATATGCATTCACCAACACCTTTGGTTGAATTACACTGATCTGAAACGTGCATTTATGTGTAGGCTGGTCTTAAGCCAGTCGGATTTTTCGTCTTAAAAGAGAACCTTGCAAGATCTGGTAAGAAGTATTTATTTGTTATTCAAAAGCTCTATCGCTCTTCATATTCTGATGCATGCAATTGAAAGTCCCTGCAGATGCATCCATTATACGTAAAAGCTACATTTATAATGTTTGTTGCACTTGTAAGAGTTGAACTTATAGTACTGTATGTGAGGCCTGAGTTTTGACATGATACAAGATTTATATTGGATGATGAAGATAAGAGCATTACAAGGTCAAACATTTTCAAGGAACTCTTTATTCGGTTTGGTAACCATATCCACGCTAGGAAGTTAAATACTTTCAATTTGTAATACTTTGTGTGAACATAAGACTCCCCTCAACTAATCTGACGAGTTTACGAGTCGAGTCACGACTCGAGTCTGGATTAAAAAAATGATTTTGAATCACGCGTCCACAACAATATATGAGATTTAAGGCTAGGCACAACGCAGTCGGAAAAATATGGTAGCGATTGGGTCGCGACCGAATCGGCCTGTTGCGGCGTTTCGGTCGCCGGACTCGATCCCAGGCCAGGTCTTAGGCACGAATCTTTTGAAAAATTCGGTCTCCCATGTTTGTGTTTGTGTGTTTATAAAAAAAACTTTTTTTTAAATTTAACATGTTTTTAATCGTGTTTTAATTATATAAACTTTATAAAAAATATTCCAAATTTTAATATATTGAGCTTTGTTTAATTCCTCACAACATATATTAATTTGACAATTTTTGGAGTTAGTTTTAGCTAATGCATTATACCCGTTTTACTTCTAATGATTCGTAATGTTTTTTAATTATGTAATGTTTTTTAATTATGTAATGTGTTTTTAGTGTAATATGTATGTTTTTTTAAATAAAATATTATTTTTATTGAATATAAAAAGTTATCACACTAGGTTGCCGGGTTGTGACAAATAGGTCGCCTTAGGTCGCCGGAGAAAAAAACTGAACCAAATATCTATATGTTAAGCTAAAAATAAACATAACCAAATATCTATATGTTATTATCTTATTTTTTTGTATTCATGAAATATCTATATGTCGTTATTCACTTTAGGTGTCTTTTAGGCAAAGATAAACATAACCAAATATCTATATTATTGTTATACAATGGTTTTTGTTGAATCAGCTTGTGGCGGACAACTTATCCTTTTGTAGTACACAATTTATTGTAACTTGACTCATAAAATATAACAAAAAACATCTCGGGGAAAGTGGCATTTCGAAACGGATTAAAACAACCTGAGCCCAGAGATAACAATTTGTTCAATGTGAGCATTCCTAGACCCCACGAGTGATAGCATGTAACATATGGTAACCAACATTTTTATAGTACTACATAATTATGTATGGCAACTAATTTTTCTTTACTAAAACATAATAAATATAAAAGTAAATAAAAGAAATCACAACTTTTTTCTTACTCTTTTGTTTATTAAAAAGGAGTCATTAAAAGTTTTATATTTTTACTTACTTTTTTGCTATAACTTTTGCTTTCTGTTTAATCTTTTAGAGATCCTCTCTATTACTTACTTTTTTATCTTTTGAGTAAAAGTTGATACAAAGAACTTTTAGTGACTCTTTTTAGTAGAAATTAATAGAAAATATTTACAGCGTCCATTTATTATTTATTTTTTTAACATTTAATTTAGTAAGCAAATGTTAAAAATTTTGTAGTGTATGCAACATAAATGACAGTTCAGTTAATAGGAAATTCGTAGATGACTATATTAAGTAACTTTTTATCATTAGTGACAAGCGATTCTAAGTTAAATTTTAAAAGCCAAACTTGATTTTTACGAGTCACGACTCACGTGTTTTTAACATAAAATGATTGAGTAATAAATGATACCTTTCATGCCAAACATGAGCATGTCCAGCCTCTAGCTATGTGCTTGGGTCAGTGTTGCACCATTTATGAGCCCACTTCTTAGCTTGACAAGCATCATAATGTTCAAACCATTTTTCCTGCCACTTGTCACATTTTCCATTCTTTCCCCATTTATCAACGATATTTTCGATATATAGACACCCTTTAACCTACACAAATTTTAAAAGATATGTTTGATTGAGTCAATAAACTAAGCCCCCAAAGCAAGATTTCAATCTGTTAGCAAATTTAGGATAGATAAAGCAAACAAGTGATCTGAATAAACCAAAGAAAATTTACATTACTTTCAAATTTCATCCAAGGAGGTGCCACACAGAATCATTCATATTCTATGAAAGTTTCATTGACATGTAGATAGCGAGATTGATATACGGTGTTTGCAAGTTAAATACATGTTGCTTTAAATGATTTTAGCCGACCGATAGGAGTCAACCGATCTATGCCAAGAAAAAATATAATCACATTCTTTTCAAATTTCATAACACATCAGAACGTTATTAATAAATCTATAAAATACATCTCTATTATATTGTTGTTAACGAGTAATATTAAAGCAAACGAGTCAAGCTGACCGAGTCTTTTTAACCTTACCCATTTACACTATGTGATTCAAATTACATGATTTAGGCTTATTTTTGGCATATTTAATTGACTCAACACGTTAAATTACTATAATGGGTGTAGCGTGTGTGTGATGGGGAGTTTGAATTCCCGGTAATGGCGAACACAACCCACAAAACTAAGGTGATTTATCAATTTATCAAGCGGAAAACATTAACGCGTGGATTAATTACCCGGCTAATATGTCGGGTCAAATCGGGTCAAGTAAAATTTAAACAATTAATTTAAAACATAAAATACAAGCGTAAACTATAACTAAAATATACTTAAGATTAAATTAAAATTATAATAAACTAAAAACGCACAAACAATAAAACCTTCGAAACAACAAAAAAAATGACCTCGCCCGTTGGGCGGGTTACGACGCTAGTATATATATATATATATATATATATATATATATATATATATATATATATATATATATATATATATATATATATATATATATATAATATATATATACATATATATATATATATATATATATATATATATATATGTATATATATATACATATATATATATATATATATATATATATATATATATATATATATGTATATATATATACATATATATATATATATATATATATATATATATATATATATATACATATATATATATATATATACATATATATATATATATATATATATATACATACATATATATAGACATATATATATATATATATATATATATATATATATATATATATATATATATATATATATATATATATATATATATATATATATATATATATATATATATATATATATATATATATATATATATATATATATATATATATATATATATATATATATATATATATATATATATATATATATATATATATATATATATATATATATAATATATATATATATATATATATATATATATATATATATGTATATATATATATATATATATACGTATATATATATATATATATACGTATATATATATATATATACGTATATATATATATATATATATATATATATATATATATATATATATATATATATATATATATATATATATATATATATATATATATATATATATATATATATATATATATATATATATATATATATATATATATATATATATATATATATATATATATATATATATATATATATATATATATATATATATATATATATATAATATATATATATATATATATATATATATATATATATATATATATAAATGTATAAAAATATTATTTCAAGTATATAAATTGTACTTTTATATTTAGACTAAATTTTAATACTTATTTTAAATATATAAAAATATATGTATTTGTATAAATTTTGTTATGATTCGGTTTTCGGTTCTAAGTGTGAAGCCCATATCCAACCCGAAAACTAAATTTATAGTTCGATTCTGTTCGCTTATGATCCACAAATCGAATTTTATTTTCGGTTCGGTTCTAATTCGAATTTAATTCAGTTCAGTTGTTGGTTTTCGTAGGTCAAACCCAAACAATAAACATCCCTAATATGAGATATGTATCCTATACTACTAATTATATTTATACACAATGCTGTGAAATAGAATTTTAGAATGCTGTAAAATAGATTTTTCAATTGACCCAATCAAGTGATAGAGTTTCAACAATGGTTCAATCGGGTATTTCAGGTAAAACTGACTTTTGGTCACTCGAATATTTTTACAGTTCAACCAGTCGGATTAACTCGGGTTATAAAACATTGCTTATACATTTAATATTGATATATGTATGTGTAAAGATTTTTATTAGATACCACATGAGTATATTGTAAAGATTTATTATATCAACCAAGCAAGCAATATCAATACAACGAAATAGTTTATTATATTTTTTAGTATACTTTTTGTTTTTTGTTTTTTCATTTCTTTATTTTAACCAAACGCGCCCAAATATTTCCAGATTTAATAAATCCTTTTATAAAAAAATTTAGAAAAAAATTACGAGTACTTTTCGCGAGATAATTAAGGGTTATAGAAAATCAGTTTTTATACAAAATAAAGAGTGGTGATTTGCACACTCTATTTATTTATTTACACACTCAAATTGTTTGTATCTATTTATACCCTACAACATTTAGTAGTGTGTGTGTATATCAAGGGTATAATAGTCATGATACACATACTTTGGAGTGTATTAATAACTTTATGAAGTGTGCAAATCATCATGTTCATGTAAGGAGAATGGAAGAAAACTATTATACCTTTTTTTGAGGATGCAAGTATAATTTTTTTTTCAATTTCTTCTAATTAGATCAACTTCATATTGATTTCTCACATAATCCTTATTTCATTATTAATATTTCCATTTTACATGTGCTGCATGTTGTTAATACAAATAATGTCGTAAAAACGGAACTTATATTTATTGACTTCTCGACGTTTTGATAATTACAAAATGCAAAATACATTTTATATAAAATTAAACGTAAGAAAACTTTTAGTCGTTAATATTTATTCCGACATAAAATGACATATGGTATGTACAAAAAATTATATACATGCAAAGTGATCAAAATAAAATTAAATCCCTTAAAACTATTTTTGGGTAAAAGGGAATTAATACCCCGTTATAATGTATTACACCAAAAAACATTGAAGTACTACCGGATGCAGGTGGGTCCTGACATCGGCCCGTTACATAGGCTACAATCAGCATAACCATTATGCAATAACCAAACAAAACCTACATAAGAGTGTGTTGTCCCTAATATATGATGTTATAATACACGAATTTATGAAAGAAAGGAAGATATGAGATGAGTTTTAGAGAGAGAAAGTAGTGAGAGAAAGTAGAGAGAAATGGTTGGAACTAGGTGAATGTTAGATTGAGAAGAGAGAATACAAATGAACCAACACCCTTCCTAACATGCTAGGAAGGGTATATATAGTCCACCCACATGCGGGCTTCTTTATGGACTATATGGTTTGGGTAGGGCTTTCCTTTTGGGCTTTGGTTACTTATTAATGAACCTTAGCTTAAAGTTAAGCCCGTAATAACACGACTAATATACTACCTATTACAACGTTCTAAAATACGATACATAATAAACATATGACCGAGCATTCTTGTTTGGCTCAGTATTTTGAGGCTAACAATCTCCCCCAATGAGAGGTCATAAACCTTAGTCATTTAGGAAATTTGTAGAGATTACTAATCTCGCCATAAATGAGTCTTGAACGTGTAATAGTAGTCTTGTTACTTCATGCTGTGATCTTTGAGCCTTTGTCGTTGTCTTTCGACTTTGTCTTTAAGCTTGAGATCTTCAAATCATCCTTGACTTGTCTTTGCCATCTTGCGATCTTGTGTCTTCATCCACATGCTCACACTATTAATTGTTGAATATGTCTTTAGGCATGAGTATGTGGTTTCTGAATCATTGACTTTGTTGTGTACACTGTGACGCCACCTTCTCGAGACAAAACATAGACACGGACTGAATGGCTTTGACATTCGTCCTAAATCGGTAGCGTTTTACCTCCGGTCGGTGAAGACCGTTATACGATATTAAATATCGTACCTGTGATCAGGTAGATTCAATTAAGAATCTCCTTGACAGGGTTTAGCGGCTGTACTAGCCGTTCTCTTTACTCGACCGTCTCAAAGCAAGACTGCGAACATAAAGAGTGAATCAATTGGATAAATATCCGCTTGATTAAAGTCGTCAATTCAAATTCCTGGAACAAGTTTGATTCATTAAGAATCTTACCATTGTTGCTTTCTAGTTGACACAAGCATGATTCATAAGAATCTCGCAAGTTACCTACCGTAGCGCTGTTTGAGGTTGACGCTAGAAGGATTTCCATTCGTCACTGTGAATATTAATGAATATCACTCTAAATGTTCTGGCAAGACCATAAAGATATTGCGTAGAAACCTGAAACGAGTTTGAATCAATTCAGAATCAAACCACTGTTGCTTTTCAGTTTTGCACATGTTCAATTCATAAAGAATCTTGCATATGACCTACCGCAGTACTGTTTGATGTTAACACTGGAAGGACTTCCACTCATCATTGTGAATACTAAGTAGTATCACTCTGAGTGTTCTAGCAATATCACAAGGATATAACGTAGGACTCTCTTGATCTTCATCCGTGTGTCCTAACGAGATTTGATTGATCTCTTGGCTCTAGACTCGGTTTGTGCACTTTTAGTGGTCGGAGGCTGGAGCAGATGCCACCTATTTAATATCAACTATCTCGAAGTGAGAAAGTCAATAGTGGTCATGTTGTTCTCCGTGACAATAAAACAAACTTCTTTTGAGAGAAGCCTGAGTAGCTAGGAAAGGGTTGTGCTTCACATCACTGGGTCCATGATGAGTTTGTCTTCATGATGAGTTGACTCGGTTTCTGCCTAAGTTGTATGGAGGGCTTCTTTCTTTACACCCTTTATCCTTACATTTCTTTTTCATTCTTCAACCCCTTCAATGCTTACCAAGACATCATTACTAGCACCTTGTTGTGATTGTTCCAGTGCTAGCATCAGTACTTAGTCGGCATTCAGCTACGTTCACATTCTACTCCATCTTTTCTAAGGACTTCTAATAATCTATTGGATTGTCCCTGGGAAGATCCCTCCGGTTCTGGTTGGATCATAGGACTTAAACCTAACCACCCTTTTGACACCAATAACGTCGTGAATTAAAGATGTTGTGGGTATTTGATCGTAACCATGAAAACCACATTAAATTCTAACAAAGTGTGTGAAAAACATTTAACACCTTGCTAGTTTTGTCGTTTCAGAAAAGCTCCCCCTTCACATATGTATCGATAATCAAAAGTGTTTCGCACATGTAGGTAAGAGTTAAAGTGCTTGAGTCTTATATTAGATCACATTTTAATCACATTTTCTCCCCCTATCTCTAATATATAAAATCTTTTGATATTAGAGATACCAAATTTGATTAAAATATATTTTGAAAAAATAGTCTTGAAATCTCCGGGAGAAAGATGTGTTAATCTTTTGCATGAAGTTAAAATGCTCCCCCTCAAAAATTGATCCAATTGAATTGTCATTGTGAGGATATGATCCACATTTCGCTTTTTGAGGATGGGAGTTGTTGAACACACAACTTTTGAAAGATTTTGAATATCATTGAAAAATTCTTGAAAAAATTGTGTTCAACGCTTTTTGAAAAATCAATTCTTTTTGTCGAAAGGTTTTTCTAAAGCATAAACTTGAGTTCATAGACTTTGAATGTCTTGAAGAATCCACTCAAGTTTAAGAAGATTTAACTTCTTTTGCTAAGGGTAAGAGCACGAAATCGTACACTCCCCCGTGAATATTGATCCGGGTTGCAATCTGAAAGTGATTACAAGCCATTGTGTTGAGCTCAAAACGTTGAATGTTTTGTGACAAGCTCAACCCGAGATAGATTGCTCTACCCGTTGTTTGGAAATATTGTCCAAAATAGACAATTTCCTTTATTAAAAGAAGAAATGACATGTTTTGAAAAATATTGACAACTTTCATTCGAGCTTTATGTACACACCCGTGTCGTTTGAGCGACATTTCTAGGCACGTCCATATTATCGATACTGAAAGACATGTCGAGAAGAATATTTTTGGATTTTGAAAGATTTTTAATTTTGTGTTTTGCTTTTATGTGTTTTATATTTTTGTATTTTGCTTTTTCAAAGATATTTACAAGTTGATGTTTGATAAATAAATCAAGCAGACACCTTTGCCAGAATCTCCAGGTCTGCTGGAGTCAAACATCTCATACCAATTTGCCTAACGAGGTACTCAAACCTATCTTTCGACAGAGCTTTCGTAAACAAGTCGGCTAATTGGTAATCCGTTCCAACAAAGTATAATTCAACGATACCTTTTTCAACTTGTTCCTTTATAAAGTGGTATCGGACATCGATGTGCTTCGTGCGGGAATGCTGTACCGGATTGCAGGAGATGGCTATGGCCGACTTTGAGTCACAGTACATAGGTACTTTATCAAAGTGGAAGCCATAATCCGTGAGTTGTGTTCTCATCCAAAGAACTTGAGCACAACACGCAGATAGAGACACATACTCCGCTTCGGCTGATGAAAGTGAAGTGCAATCCTTCTTCTTGGAAGACCATCCCACAAGCTTATCTTGACCTAGAAATTGTGCACCACCAGAAGTACTTTTTCGTGTATCAAGACACCCTGCATGATCAGAATCTGAATAGGCCGTTAGAAAGAAACCGGTTTCCCTCGGATACCAGAGTCCCAAATGAATGGTATTCTTGAGGTACCGAAAGATCCGTTTAACCTCCTTGAGGTGCTTTTCAGTGGGTCGTGCTTGATAACTTGCACAATAACACGTAGCATGTGAAATATCAGGTCTGCTTGCTGTCAAGTACATGAGGGACCCAATCATGGAATGATATCTCGTTTGATCTATGGGTAATCCCTCCAAGTCAGCATCTAGCGATGTGGTTGATAATGGTGTCCCAACGGGGTCACATGAGGTCATACCATGCTTTTTGATTATCTCTTGACAATACTTAGCTTGGTTTATAAAGATACCACTTGGGGATTGGTGAACTTGAATTCCTAGAAAGAATGTTAGTTCGCCCATCATTGACATTTCAAATTTGCTGTGCATTACTTTTTCAAACCATTTTGAAAGTTTTGGGTTTGTAGACCCGAAAATAATGTCATCAACATATATTTGTAAAAGCAAAATGTCATCCCCATATTTATAAGTGAACAGAGTTAGATCAATGGAACCTTTTGAGAAACCTTTGGATACCAGAAATTTTGAGAGCTCGTCGTACCACGCTCTTGGAGCTTGCTTGAGTCCATAAAGTGCTTTGTGGAGACGATACACCTTGTCAGGATAATGAGGATTGACGAATCCTTCCGGCTGCGTGACATAGACTTCTTCCTTCAAAGGACCGTTAAGAAATGCCGTCTTTATGTCCATTTAATAGACAGTGAATCCCTTATGTGCAGCATAAGCAAGAAAAATCCCGACTGCTTCCATACGAGCACTGGTGCAAATGATTCATCAAAATCAATTCCCTCTTTCTGGCCAACCCCTTAGCCACTAGCCTAGCTTTATTCTTGATGATCGTGTTTTCTTCATCCATCTTGTTTTTCCAGATCCAACGAAGATTTAAAGGAGTCACATCGTATGGTCTGTCAACAAGTTCCCAGACTTTAAGTCTTTCAAATTGTTGAAGTTCATCCGTCATCGATTCAATCCAAGCATGATCAACCATGGCTTCTTTGATGTTTTTCGGTTCAGCAGTACTCACGGCGAGTGCGAACATACAAACATCGCCATCGGTTGCTAGTTGTCTTCTTGTACGAACAGGCTGTGAAGGGTTTCCAATTACGTGAACCAAAGGATGATCTCGGGTCCAATGATGTGTTGAAGGATGTCGTTGATAGAACGTATGCATATTTGACGAATCAACATGGTGAGTAGAAGACTCTCCAGTTTCGTGTACCGGTGTACCGAATGGGTTGTGAAAATCGTCATCGTCAGATAATGCATCGTCTGCTTGATGTGTGTTCTCTGGAGCAATGACAGTAGTTGTGGATGTTGTAGGATCGATTGTTAATGTGATATTCTGAGGAAGTAAATCTGCAACAACCCGTGTTGAAGTAGATGAAGTTGTATCCTTTTGTTAATGATGAACGATATCATCATTCTTATCATGAGTGACAGCGGAAGACTTCGATGCAACTTGTTTCTCCCCCGTGAAATATTCATCATACATTGGTCCATATAACATTTCCAACTCTTCAAGTGTCGTGTCCACTGTCATATATGCTCTAGGAACATGTTCAGGAACCAGCTTTGAACTTGACGGTTCATTGCTGTGGTCTTGAGTTCCGAGTTCCGTGCGGTTGTGAACGGAAGTCGTTTGTCGTTGTGGATCGGGACTTAAACTGTTTTGTTCAAGTGCCATTGTGTTGCTTACTTGTGAAACCCCTGAGACACATATTTCTCTGCTATTTGTTTCTTCAGCAACCAAACTCTGAGAGTGTCTTTTGTTGAACGGTATGAATAAGGAAAACCTTTATGTTCTTGTTGAGCCTTTAATTGATTACCTGCACTTTCATCAGTAGTTTGTATGCTTGCATATTTGTTAGTGATATCTTTGTGAGAACCATGTGGGGGTTCACAGTGAACCTTTGTCGTGCTAGAGGGAAATATTTTTCCAGTAGGAACCCATTTAAGACCAGTTGTTTTGAAGATTCTACCTGTTTGTCTCCACTTAAGACAGGGTCTAAGACACTTAGCTTTCTCATGCACCGCGGAAGACTTAATTGGAGAAAAACTATTTCCTATAGGGTTCCATCTTTGAGATGCTCTAGCTGTTTGGTTCACCTTGTTCAGGACTTTAGTGATGCAATCATCATGAATGGTATTAAACACACATTTGTTACATTTCGTGCAAACAAAGTGCTTAGCATCTGAGAAGGATCTAGTGTTCCTAGGATAAGCTGATTTGGGCACATCATAGAAGGGTCTAGAATTCCTAGATGTGTGATTAGCGCTCCTCGGTTTCAGTTGTGTCCTATCTCTTGCTTGTGTCTTTATCTTAGCATCCTCTAGATAGCTTTTATGACCCGTGTCATTTGAACTTCGCCTAGGCATGTTCTTGTGGCTATTGCTAGAGTTGCTTGAATCATTCATGTGATTGGGTTTTACATAGGCAGAATATCTTAAGGAGTATCTAGATTGTGGAGTGACAGTGTTTGGCAAATTGCTACGCATGTCAACTTGGGATTCAAACCTCGAGTTCGATGTTTTGGGTCGTTCAGATTTAAACGCATTCGGTTGTCTGGCAACTGAGCGGTTTCTGAATGGTTGAGTAGGAGGTTTCCCCAAGATAGACTGATTTGCTAACTTAGTATCCACACTATTTCCTTTTAGCTTCCTTAATTCATTTTTCACTGCTGTTAATGCAAAAACCTTTTCCTGAATCTGAGCTTTCAATTGCTCATTTTGTAGAAGTAATTGAGCGACACGTTGTTCTAACTTAATGTTTATATTATCAAATATGTCGTTATCAGCATTCGCGTCATTACTATCTACAGTGTCGATCGGTTGCACAGATATTTCACTTACTGAAGCAGGCGGAGGACTTGGATTTTGAGAAGCCAACTTTGATTCTAACAAATTTATTTGTTTCACAAAATGTTCTTTTTCCGCATTAGAATCTTGAATCTTACGATCCAGTTTTTGTTCAAGAACAATGTTTGCTTTTTCAAGTTTTTCAAAATAAGATTCAAATTTGTCATTTTTCTTTAAAAACTCGAGTTTGGCATCTTCAAAATCTTTTGTCTTTTGAGCTAACATAGTTTCAAGTTCATGAATCCTAGAATCAATATATTGATGATCATCATACACAACATTTAATTGTACCTCAGCCATTGGCTCTTCATCATAAATGGGTCTGATATCTGCATCATCGGCTGCTGGATCATTCCCTGAGCTGTGGATGGTTTGTTGCTGTTCTGATTCTATCCCGCTGATTTCTGTGATAATCGAACAATCATCCAATGTTTGACCATCATCGACATTGATCTCGTTCGTCTGCATCAGTCTTTCATTCACCCGTCATTCAACTGGTAGTTTATGACGTGTTCTTTCAGCAATTAACTTCCTTATATCTTTCATGTGTTGAAGAAACGTCTCCTTGAATTCTTGAACTTCTAACCGAGTATATTCAAAGAAGTATTTGTTTATGAATTCTCGATCATAGTGTACAGAGACCTGTGTATCAAGGAATTGCTGAAACTGATTCTCAAGTACCAAAACGGCATCTATGGATTCAACCTCTTGAAAGTCATCGTTTGCAAGTTGTTGTTCAAGATTATCTGCATTGAGTTGCATTGTGCTTGTGAATGTCTCAACATCTTGACCAGTGAGTGACATGAATACCCGTTTGAATCCAAGTTCGACGCGAGTGCCTTTTAACTCGTCAGTTGAAAGGACTTGAATGTGTGACTGGAGTGACCTAAAGTGTGTCATGTATCGTTCTTTTGCAACCGACATCTTGGATTTGAGTGCATGAACATCTTGTGTTACGGAATCCATAATGGGTGACACAGTTGATGAATTGACTTTGGATCTTAAGTAGATATGGTGTGATTGGTTTGTGGTTGCAATTTCGAAAATTCCGATTTTTTCCCAGTCCGACAATAAATTCCTCAGTCCGACAAAACGGTAAGCTGAAAAAAAATTTGTCTTACCAAATTTTGAAATCAAGTCCGAAATAGCCAAAAACTAATAGGTAAAAATTTTGAAAAGTGAAAAATTTTGACAAAAATAAAACCTAAAAATGGCCTAAAATTTTGAATTTTGGTCCGAAAATTTGAATTTTTGGTCGAAAAATTTTTCGTATCGCCAAAATTTGAAATCGAAGCATAAATGGCCTAAAAATGGTCTAGGAAAAAAAATAATTTTAAAATGGTTTTCCCGCCAAAAATTTAGCTAAACAAGTCATCGGAATGTCCATCGGAATGTGCCATCGGAATGTCCATCGGAATGTGCCATCGGAATGTCCATCGGAATGTTCATCGGAATGTGGCTTAGATCGCAATGCACTGTCGGAATCCCAGATCGCAATGTATTGTCGTAATCCCAGATCGCAATGTTCAGATCGGAATATGTTCAGATCGGAATGTTCAGATCGGAATGTTCAGATCGGAATGTGTCTAAAACAAATTTGGGAGAGTAACGACTCAAAAGTCCCTTGAAACCGTCGGAATCCCAGATCGCAATGTACGATCGGAATGTCCAGATCGGAATAGGGTATCGAAATCCTTAGATCGCAAAGTAAAATCTAGTGGTTATTGCGATCTGACCTCAAAATACTTGTACTTTCCGATGGGTACCTTTGCAAGAATTTCGGAAAGATGAAAAACCAAGGATTTTTTTAAGTTTGATCCAAGAAAGTTTGTGTTTTTAATCAAAACCAAGATACCAAAATCACTAAAACATGATTAAAGAAGTTATACGATTAAGAAGCACAATCAAACACAAAAAAACATTTGAATACGAGGAAGAAATGAGGATCAAATCAAACGGATCATATGAAAACAGAACAACCAATCACAAAACTACCCCATGGCGATTGATACCAATTGTTGTCCCTAATATATGATGTTATAATACACGAATTTATGAAAGAAAGGAAGATATGAGATGAGTTTTAGAGAGAGAAAGTAGTGAGAGAAAGTAGAGAGAAATGGTTGGAACTAGGTGAATGTTAGATTGAGAAGAGAGAATACAAATGAACCAACACCCTTCCTAACATGCTAGGAAGGGTATATATAGTCCACCCACATGCGGGCTTCTTTAAGGACTATATGGTTTGGGCCGGGCTTTCCTTTTGGGCTTTGGTTACTTATTAATGAACCTTAGCTTAAAGTTAAGCCCGTAATAACACGACTAATATACTACCTATTACAACGTTCTAAACGATACATAATAAACATATGACCGAGCATTCTTGTTTGGCTCAATATTTTGAGGCTAACAGAGTGACTAGCCACTGTTATGACTACCTAAATGGAAAAACAATACAATTATAACTTCAATGTTTCTCACTTATATGACCAACGAGCAACCAATTTGTCTTTTAATAAGAAAGATGACCAGGAAAGTACTCGACATTCAATCATGTAATCACATGATACAACCATCCTCGAACCAGCCACCAAACCTGATTCGAACAAAAAAACAAGGGTAACACATGCGAAGCACATGCCACCACACCCCTTCCAAAAGCTAGGGTTACGAAAACTTCCCCTCTCCCATCTCCACTCTCCCACGACGTCCCACATATCAACCAGCATGTATCGAAACGGCAACCAATATACCACATAATCCAGGATAATCAAAGGATCGAAGATCCCCATTGTCATACATCAAAACTAAATGGCTTGACAAGATAAAGTGTGATCAAATTACCACAATAATGATAAAAATGAATCTGATTACCTCTTCATGCCAAATGAACCAGAATATAATTCCATAGTGAAGAAACCCTAAATTGGGTAACCTATTCGATGGCATATCATAACAGCGCCCAAAAACAATAAAACCATGTCGCGAAAACCCTAAAAAGTTACGGTTCCTTGAGCCATCTCCTCCCACCAGCATGTCTAGAAATAATAGGCCATGATAAAACCCTAGATTAGGGTTTCTAAGACTAGCTGCCATGAACACAACACACATAAACAAAATAGATCGATCCTATGGATTAACTAGCTTTCGAAAGAGTCCTCCAGTAATCAAATCCTTGAAGAACAAGAACCGATTACACAAACCTCCATGAAACCCTGACAAACCCAAGATCAGCCAAGAAAACATAGATAAACCCCAAATTCTATGGATGATACGAATGAATAGCATCAAAAGAAACGACCAGCCCCTCCTCTAATAATATATATCCATCACACTCGATTACATATCCATATGGACAACGATCTACGCAACAATCCCAAAAGTATAACAAAGATATCACAAAAAACGTGACATCAAAGATACACCCGAAAGGATTATTAGTAATCAAGCCATGAATATGAATAGAAAAATGAATTAAATGAATATTATATCTATAAAAAATAGAGGAGGAGGTGTCGGTTATCACCCATTGGGGAGAGAAAAAAATTTAGGCCTTAAAACTAACATTTATAAATAATACACAAAGTGGATAAAATGTTACAAAGTATTTTTTAAATTAAATAAAATACTTTAATCCATAAATAAATTTGAATTTTAAATTTTCGCTCCCTTGACTGATTAAAACTTTCACCAAAAAATACCTTCACTTCTAGGAGACAAAAATAGAGCGTCTAGTGTAGCCGATACCCTAGACTATCTTGTCGGTGCGCTTATCTAAGTGTACCGACAGTGTTACTTAGTGTACCGGTAGCGCTCCCAAGCTTGGTCTCTCAGTATAAATAGCCCACAGTTTTACTTGAAAAATACCTCTTTGCACAGCTAAAAATCTTCTGGTTAAATCATCCTTCTTAATTCTTCATTCCTTTGATCATATAACTTGAGTAAATGATCCATTTCTTATACCTCTAATTTGTACAAGAGAATAATACTTGTGATTTCTTCAAAAGACAAGTGTTATAGATTAGTGTTCATATTAGTTTGTGTGACACCCTAGAACCGAGGTCATTAACGTTACCCTAAATTACGCTAATTATTGAAATTTTTAATAAATTTTAATTTCTATATATATAAGTATATTGGTTAAAGCCGATGTTCGAGGTTATAATTTTTACGATTGACGATTCAAGAAGGCCGATGACGATTACGATCCCGATGGATGCCCAAATTTCTATAATTATTGACGATTCATCGATAATGTAATTTTTCGAGAATTTTACTTACGGTTCGTGTTAAGTTGAGTCGGGTGAGTTTTATAGCCTTCCGAGTACATTTAAAGTATCCCAAAAGTATTTTGGAGTGTTCGGGATGATTTCCGACTCCCGTAAAATTTTCTAAATTGACTAGTGAGTCGATCCCGCAAAGTTTTAGTGGTGTTTTTACTTAAGGCCAAAAGAAACCTTTAATTACCACTTTGGTCCCTCCCAATTCCACAAAAAGGACAAACACAAACACACACAAACATTTAACAAAAAATAAATCAAACACTCTCCCTCTCTCCCTCTAGCCGACGGCTACACCCCAAAAACCACCACCATCCACCATTTTTTTTGAGTTTTGACAAAATCTAACCTTAGACCACCTTCTAAATCCATTGGTGAGTGTTAATCCATGGTTATTTCAAACATGCATTAACAAAAATTTTCCAAAAATTTTCAAGATCATTCAAATTCGTTTTTGAGGTCAATTGGATTGATGCATGTTAAATTCATGTATAGTATGAGTATAATCACTAATCAAACCCACCAAAATTAATTTGGTTGTGGTGATTTGGTCACCCAAACCCCACGGCACAAGGGGGTGTTTGGGGAGCCATGGTGGTTGATGATTTTGAGCATTGGTTTTATGTTTAGCATTGTGTTTAGTGATGTTTTAAATGGGTATAAGTGATTGCATGTTTGTTTTTAGATTTTTAGATTATGAGGTTGTTGATCAATAGGGGTTAGGGACTGAAATTAGTGTTTGGATATGGTTGGGAATGCTTAGGATGAAGCCTAGTAATGATTAATAGGTTTGGAATCGAGCTTAAGTATGATTTTGGTATGGATAAATTTAGGCAGAAAGTTTAGGACCTTTTCGTAAAAATAATTTTTTCTACAGGTCTAGATAACTAAATGTAGTCATAGAGGGTCTTCTTAGCTTTAATTTGGTATAAGGTAGAGCCCGTGACTCAAAACGAGCTAAAAGTTATGAGGTTTTAAAGATCGTGTACCGGGAGACGAGAACTTTCATAATCCGAATTTATGTATAGTTTTAGTCAAATCCCGAGGACCACAAGTATGAATTGGTAAAAGGTCAAGGGTCAAATTTTGGTCACAAACCTGTGTAATTGAGTCTATAAGTTGACTTAGGAGTCAAAGAAGTCAAAGGTGCATTTCAAATAGGTCAAAGAAGTCCAAGTTGGTCGAAGTACAATTTCAGCCCGGAAAATGTAGTTTTGGAAAAAGCGTTGAGTAACGGGTCGTAGAAGTAAAAACTTTTATTGGGATTAAAAAATGTGTTATCTACAGGTCTTATAGTATTTTTGAGAATTTTGTCAAATTTTATAAGAATGGTTAAATATAGTAAAACAGCCCGTACTTTCGATAAGTACCGGCGAAAATGAATAAAAATGGATAACGTAAATAATAAGAACGAATGGTGTAAAATGAGTGATGCTTGTTGTTTTGTTTTGGCGTGAGTTATAATTGTACTAAGTGACTAGTATCTATGTATTTTATACAGTACCGTAAGGTATTTAAAATGAGATTACTCATTACGCGTTATTTGTTGATAGGTGTTGATTTACCCGGGCATCCGTATCGTCGTCAGTGATCATCTCTCGAACTACCGACTACTTAATATATAAGGTGTGAATTTATAGCCTCGCTTATATTTATTTCAAACTGTTTTACCCGCGAGGGAAATGCATGCTAGTTTTTAAAAAGGAACGTATGTCATGAATGATTGTTAGACCCGAATGTTGCCTTAGAAATTGTGTTGAGTACCTAGTTGCAAAAGACCCTAATTTCATGAACTATTAACTATTGTCTTGCCCTCGAGAAGGGGGACATAGCCGCTTATACAAAGTGATAGTACTATGGGGTTGACTACCCTATCCGAGACGAGGGCTAGTACGTTGATACCCCCTGCGGACGGATAATTTGTGATAAGAGAAAAGGTATAATTGCAACTGATGCCTTATTAGGGGCCATGGTTTCATCTGAGTCACGCCGGTAATTATTACGCGGGTGATTGAGTTAAGGGTTTAGTGTCATGAGCTTAAACACAATTGTCAGTATCCTGAATATAGATTGTTTGATCGACAAGTCTATGGATGATCACGAATGGTTTTTATTTTATATACGTTCAAAATGAATTGTAAAACCTATGAATTCCACTCAACGTTTTCGTTGACCAAATTTTGGCATGTGTTTCAGGTAACCGCTGAAGTGTAGAATGGAGCGTGCATGGGATGGATGTTGTGTGTATGGCTTGGAGTCTGCTTGTTTTTCCTCCCTTTCCTACTTAAACATTTTTAAATTTTAATGTTATGTTGTTGTGAAACTGAAATTCTTGGGTCGAGATTCGTGGGGACCGAAAACGCTAAACTCTGTTGTACCAAGTGGGGTTGGAAAAACCGTGGACATGTATCATCTAACAATTTTTAATTCAAGTTTTAAGTTGACGTCTTTTTAGAGTCGTTTGATATATCTTGTGTGCAATGAATACTGTGTAGCACCCAATGTTGTAGTTCCGCTGCGCATAGCATTTGTGGGGGTGTTACAGATTGGTAATCAGAGCCATGAGTTATAGAGAACTAGGTCGTTTTTGAAAATCCTAAACTATAACTTTTGGTGTCGTAAGAAATGGTCCAAGCACACACAACTATCCTGCATGGCTCCGGTAAGATTTATTTTTGTATTCATGGCATTTGACGTATACTTTTGAGTTGAAGTATATATGTGGGTAATTATTACGTAAGTATGGAAATTACTATATGTAGACGTTGAAATTATACGTGGAATATCCGACATCGTAATTTTTGTATTAATCATGCATGAGCATCATATTATTACATTTTGGGCATATGTACCACCTTTGCATTGCATTTGCATGCATGTATTTATAAATATTGTATAATTACTTATGTACCCTCCGAAATTCGCTGTTATTGCAGGAATGGCCGAGGTACCGCCTAATGATAATGGAAACGATTACGTCGTAGGTCACGAAGGGGGACCGTTTCCTCCGAACCCGCCGGACAATGATAATGGATGGATCGCTCCAGAAGAGGAAATAGGGCCGGAAAATGACAATGATGAAAGTGAGGTGGACAATTTTAGCATCAGTAGTGACGAGAGTGAGGATTCTGAGGAAGAGCCCGAGGAACTAATGGATGATGGCATTCCCGAGAATGCTGTAGGTCAGACCGAACCTGATTTGTTTCAATCTCCGAATTCGCCAAAGGGTTATGAAGTACCTCCAACCGATCGATATGAGCAGCAACCCTTTAATCGCCCGATGGACAATTGCAAGGACTATTTGAGAACAGTGCCAGGATTTGTTCGAGTAAGTAATGGGAGCGGTGGAGAGTCCAGCAAATCATCCAAGTCGCAATCGATTCATGAGAATATTGCAAGGGTCTACTTTCCGAGACCATGACACTACTGGGATCCCGCAGGTCGTTTGAGGAGGATGGAGAGGTTGATGTATGAGCGGTTTGTAGTTGAGACCAGGGTAATTAAGAAGTTTGATAAGAATGAAAGGGAACACCAAAGACTGTTGGAAAGGACTGCAAGAATTGAGTATGATGGAAATGTAAATAAAAGTGATATCAACAGTCTAAGATCGATGGTTGAAAATTTGAGCGCTAGTCTTGACCGTGTCAGGGAAGATCAAGTGAGGTTGTCAAGGATGCAGAGTTGGGAGCATCGAGTGAGAGCATCATTGCCCCCAGATTGGAGATTCGTGGACGATTTGGAGATGGAGGCTAATGACTTCATGATTCAGCCGCCTACTGGAGGTGCTTGTATTACTGTGGGAAGTCAGGTAGCGATTGAGTGTGGGTCTACATCAGGGACGAAAAAGGAGACGGAATGTGGGCCAAATGACAAAGGAAAGAGGAAAATGGATGATGTGGATGAGGACGATAGCGATGAGGAACCCGAGGAAGATGATGACGAACCGCCATCCAAGAGGCCGTGTGGATCACCACATGCCTAGTTGCTTGTCTTGTATTTTTTCTTTGATCATTGTAATAGAACTGTTTTAGACTTTTGTATGATGGCATTATGACGAAAAACTTGAGGACTTAAGTTTTATGGTGAACGATTGTAGTGGCAATACTTGTCACGATTTTGGTTAATTATCAATACAATCCATGTTACCTTTCATGATCTGTGATATGTCTTAAATTTGATCTTTTGTGATGTGAATTGATGAATATTGGTAACTCTGTAGTGATGTGTCGTTGTATGTATATTATGTCTTGAAAGAGAAATCCATCTTAATCTTGATGTGTATACTTACATTGTTTTTCTATTTTCCCTGTCTTGCAGAAAGAGATATTCGATAACACCATGCCTCCAAAGTTAACCGCCGATCGTGTAAACACAATGATTCAGGAAGCTATAGCAAATGCGCTGGAAGCGGACCGAGCCGGGAGAAATCAGGACCAGGGTAGAAACGCGGGGAGACAGCAAGCCCCGAGAGTGTGTACCTATTCTAGTTTTATGAAATGCGGTCCCACGCAATTTCGTGGAACTGGTGGAGCTCTAGAACTTAGAAGATGGTTGGAAAAAGTTGAAAGTACTTTCGAAATCAGCGGTTGTGCAGAAGCGGACAAGGTGAAGTTTGCGGCTGCTACGTTTCTTGATGATGCGTTAAGTTGGTGGAACACCCAAGTAGCCACTGTTGGATTGGCTGTAGCGAATGCAAGGACGTGGACTGCGACAAAAGCTCTGTTGACTAAGAAGTTCTGCCCGGAAGAGGAATTGGGTCAATTGGAAGATGAGTTGAGGCACTTGACCTTGAAGAACAATGATATCGCTGCTTACACCAGGAGGTTTAATGAGTTAAGCCTTTTGTGTCCAGACGTTTTTGCCAATGATGCCAAGAAGATGAAGCAGTACATCAAAGGTTTATCCAGCAATATCAAAGGTGAGACGACTTCGTCAAAACCTGGGTCGTTTGATGAAGCGGTCCAGATGGCTCACGCATTGATGGACGTCAAGCTCCAGGACAAGCAGAACTCCATTGCTGAAGGCAACAAGAGGAAATGGGAAGCGGCACAAAGCAATCAATCCCAGGGCCAGAACCGAGGTGGAAATCGGAACAACCATGGTCAGAACCGCAATCAGCAGTTTAACCAACGAAGGAATGAAGGGATGAGGGCTGTGACGAACCCCAGAGGAGTAAAAGTGAATCCCCACTGTGGTAGGTGTAATTTGTACCATGTCGGGAATTGCCCGCCTGCATGCGGCAAATGTGGAAAAGTAGGTCATAGGACGTCTGGTTGCCGAACGGGAGGAGTAGCCACTGGGGCGAATGCTATCAGAATGAGGGGATGTTTTGGATATGGAGAGAGAGGCCATATGCAAGTGAATTGCCCGAAGGCAGGAAACAAGCGGGGAGGTAACAATGCTGCTGCCGTGTATCAAGTAGGGACGGCTGATAAACCACAGGGTCCTAACGTGGTTACCGGTACGTTTTTGCTAGACGCTTGTTATGCTAGTATTTTGTTTGATTCTGGCTCCGACAAGAGTTTTGTAGATGTTAAATTTAGTCGTCATATCGATAGAAAACCGGTGTTGTTAGCGACTAGTTATAACGTTGAGTTAGCCGATGGAAAAATTGTTAGTACGAATTCTATACTGAAAGGGTGTACCTTGAAGTTAGGAAATTACGCTTTTAAAATCGACTTGATGCCTATAGAGCTAGGATCGTTTGACGTGATTGTGGGAATGGATTGGCTAATGGCGCACAGTGCTATGATCGTCTGTGGCGAGAGATTAGTTCAGATTCCGTTGAGGAATAAAGTCTTGACGGTGAAGGGAGACGAATGCACTTCTCGTTTGAAAGTGATTTCCTGTTTGAAAATGATGAAGTATGTAGAGAGCGGATGCGATGTGTTTTTGGCACAAGTTTCGAGTGATGGTGATTTAGAGGCGAGGATTGAAGAGGTACCTGTTATCTGCGAATATCCGGAAGTTTTTCCTGACGAGTTGCCAGGTTTACCACCCACCCGTGAGGTCGAGTTTCGAATTGATTTGGTGCCAGGAGCTGCGCCGGTTGCGCGTGCACCTTATCGCTTAGCACCATCCGAGTTAAAGGAGTTATTGGATCAACTGAAGGAATTGATGGACAAGGGATTTATTAGGCCGAGCTCATCACCTTGGGGAGCGCCAGTGTTGTTTGTGAAGAAGAAAGATGGTTCATTTCGGATGTGTATTGACTATAGGGAACTCAACAAGTTGACGGTTAAGAATCGGTACCCATTGCCGAGGATTGACGATTTGTTTGATCAATTGCAAGGTTCCAGTGTATACTCAAAGATCGATTTAAGATCAGGGTATCATCAACTGCGTGTAAGAGAGGAGGATATTCCTGTAACTGCCTTTCGTACGCGGTATGGACACTTTGAATTTCGAGTGATGCCGTTTGGGTTGACAAACGCGCCTGCTGTATTCATGGACCTCATGAATCGCGTGTGCAAGCCGTATCTAGATAAGTTTGTTATTGTTTTCATCGATGATATACTTATTTACTCTAAAAGTAAGGAGGAGCACGAGAAGCACCTGAGAAAGATTTTGGAGTTGTTAAAGAAGGAGAAGCTGTATGCGAAATTCTCGAAATGTGAGTTTTGGTTAGAATCCGTGCAGTTCTTAGGTCACGTGATTGATAGCAAGGGAGTTCGCGTGGATCCTGCCAAGGTCGAAGCGATCAGGGAATGGTCGGCACCGACAACGCCGACTGAAGTTCGACAATTCCTTGGTTTAGCTGGGTATTATCGAAGGTTCATTGAAGGATTTTCGTTGATTGCAAAACCATTGACAAGGCTTACCGAAAAGAATAGGGTGTATGAATGGGGAAATGAGGAAGAACTCGCTTTCAAAACGCTCAAGGACAAGTTATGTTCCGCACCGATATTGTCATTGCCTGAAGGAACCGAAGACTTTGTAGTGTATTGTGATGCATCTCGTAAGGGTTATGGAGCGGTATTGATGCAACGTGAAAAGGTGATAGCTTACGCGTCGAGGCAACTGAGGAAGAATGAGGAGAACTACACGACGCACGATTTGGAATTAGGAGCTGTAGTTTTTGCGTTGAAGTTGTGGAGACACTATTTGTATGGGACGAAGTGTGTTGTATTCACTGACCACAAGAGTTTGCAGCACATTTTAGATCAAAAGGAGTTGAATATGCGACAGAGACGATGGGTTGAACTACTGAGTGATTATGACTGCGAAATTCGCTACCACCCTGGCAAGGCGAATGTTGTAGCGGATGCACTGAGTAGGAAGGAACGGGAGAAACCTTTGAGGGTCAGAGCTTTGGTGATGACTGAGAGCGTTGACTTAACCAAAACTATACTGAAAGCTCAAGAGAGGGGACTAATGAAAGGGAATGTTGAAGCTGAGAACTTGGGACGAATGTTGAAACCTCTTTTCGTGATTAGGTCGGACGGACTGAGATATTTTGAAAATCGGATTTGGTTACCATTGTGTTCATCTGAGGAAGGAAAGCCTGGAGTTCGAGAATTGGTTATGAACGAGTCGCATAAGTCGAAGTATTCGATACATCCTGGATCGGATAAAATGTATCACGACCTGAAGAAAGTTTATTGGTGGCCGAATATGAAGGCGGATATTGCTCATTACGTTAGTAAGTGTTTGACTTGCGCGAAGGTTCAAGCAGAACATAAGAAACCATCTGGATTGTTGGTACAACCAGAAATCCCAGAATGGAAATGGGAGAAAATCGCTATGGATTTCGTGACGGATTTACCTAGAACTCCTAGTGGATGTGATATGATATGGGTAATAGTGGATAGGTTAACGAAATCTGCTCATTTCTTACCTATGAAGAAGACGGACAGCATGGAAAAGCTAGCCAGTGTGTACGTGAAAGAGATCGTCTGCAGACATGGAGTGCCGTTATCGATCATTTCGGATCGCGACAGTAGATTTACTTCGGAATTTTGGAAATCGCTTCAACGTGCGATGGGCACTGAATTGAGTTTAAGTACGGCTTATCACCCGGAAACTGACGGCCAGAGTGAACGAACTATTCAGACGATGGAGGACATGCTCCGAGCATGCGTGATTGATTTTGGAGGAAGTTGGGAACGCCACTTGCCTCTAGTGGAGTTTTCGTATAATAATAGTTATCATGCGAGTATCAAGGCAGCACCGTTCGAAGCATTGTATGGAAGGAAGTGTAGATTGCCTGTGTGTTGGAGTGAAGTAGGAGAAAGTCAATTGACTGGACCCGAAATGGTTTTAGAAACGACAGAGAAGATTGTGCAAATCAAGAACCGACTACTTGCTGCGAGAAGCCGACAGAAGAGTTATGCCGATAACAGAAGGAAACCGTTGGAGTTTGAAGTTGGAGATATGGTTATGCTCAAGGTATCGCCGTGGAAGGGTGTAATTCGTTTTGGGAAGAAAGGAAAGTTGAGTCCGAGGTATATTGGACCATTTAAGATCGTTGAACGAATTGGACCAGTAGCGTACAAATTAGAATTGCCGAGCGAGCTTAGTGCTATTCACGACACGTTTCACGTATCGAACCTGAAGAAGAGTTTGGCGGATAAGGAATTGGTGATTCCTTTAGACGAGATTCGACTGGACGACAAAATGCATTTTGTGGAAGAACCTGTGGAAATTATGGACCGAGAGGTCAAGAGGCTGAAGCGTAGTAGAATTCCTATTGTGAAGGTTCGATGGAATTCTAAGCGTGGACCGGAATACACTTGGGAACGTGAGGACTTTTTCAAGGAAAGGTATCCTCATCTGTTCCAGCAGAATGAAATGTGAGTACAAGAAGAGGCGAGCGCCGGGACGTCGCTCTCTTTAAGGAGGGGTGGATGTGACACCCTAGAACCGAGGTCATTAACGTTACCCTAAATTACGCTAATTATTGAAATTTTTAATAAATTTTAATTTCTATATATATAAGTATATTGGTTAAAGCCGATGTTCGAGGTTATAATTTTTACGATTGACGATTCAAGAAGGACGATGACGATTACGATCCCGATGGATGCCCAAATTTCTATAATTATTGACGATTCATCGATAATGTAATTTTTCGAGAATTTTACTTACGGTTCGTGTTAAGTTGAGTCGGGTGAGTTTTATAGCCTTCCGAGTATATTTAAAGTATCCCAAAAGTATTTTGGAGTGTTCGGGATGATTTCCGACTCCCGTAAAATTTTCTAAATTGACTAGTGAGTCGATCCCGCAAAGTTTTAGTGGCGTTTTTACTTAAGGCCAAAAGAAACCTTTAATTACCACTTTGGTCCCTCCCAATTCCACAAAAAGGACAAACACAAACACACACAAACATTAAACAAAAAATAAATCAAACACTCTCCCTCTCTCCCTCTAGCCGACGACTACACCCCAAAAACCACCACCATCCACCATTTTTTTTGAGTTTTGACAAAATCTAACCTTAGACCACCTTCTAAAATCCATTGGTGAGTGTTAATCCATGGTTATTTCAAACATGCATTAACAAAAATTTTCCAAAAATTTTCAAGATCATTCAAATTCGTTTTTGAGGTCAATTGGATTGATGCATGTTAAATTCATGTATAGTGTGAGTATAATCACTAATCAAACCCACCAAAATTAATTTGGTTGTGGTGATTTGGTCACCCAAACCCCACGGCACAAGGGGGTGTTTGGGGAGCCATGGTGGTTGATGATTTTGAGCATTGGTTTTATGTTTAGCATTGTGTTTAGTGATGTTTTAAATGGGTATAAGTGATTGCATGTTTGTTTTTAGATTTTTAGATTATGAGGTTGTTGATCAATAGGGGTTAGGGACTGAAATTAGTGTTTGGATATGGTTGGGAATGCTTAGGATGAAGCCTAGTAATGATTAATAGGTTTGGAATCGAGCTTAAGTATGATTTTGGTATGGATAAATTTAGGCAGAAAGTTTAGGACCTTTTCGTAAAAATAATTTTTCCTACAGGTCTAGATAACTAAATGTAGTCATAGAGGGTCTTCTTAGCTTTAATTTGGTATAAGGTAGAGCCCGTGACTCAAAACGAGCTAAAAGTTATGAGGTTTTAAAGATCGTGTACCGGGAGACGAGAACTTTCATAATCCGAATTTATGTATAGTTTTAGTCAAATCCCGAGGACCACAAGTATGAATTGGTAAAAGGTCAAGGGTCAAATTTTGGTCACAAACCTGTGTAATTGAGTCTATAAGTTGACTTAGGAGTCAAAGAAGTCAAAGGTGCATTTCAAATAGGTCAAAGAAGTCCAAGTTGGTCGAAGTACAATTTCAGCCCGGAAAATGTAGTTTTGGAAAAAGCGTTGAGTAACGGGTCGTAGAAGTAAAAACTTTTATTGGGATTAAAAAATGTGTTATCTACAGGTCTTATAGTATTTTTGAGAATTTTGTCAAATTTTATAAGAATGGTTAAATATAGTAAAACAGCCCGTACTTTCGATAAGTACCGGCGAAAATGAATAAAAATGGATAACGTAAATAATAAGAACGAATGGTGTAAAATGAGTGATGCTTGTTGTTTTGTTTTGGCGTGAGTTATAATTGTCCTAAGTGACTAGTATCTATGTATTTTATACAGTACCGTAAGGTATTTAAAATGAGATTACTCATTACGCGTTATTTGTTGATAGGTGTTGATTTACCCGGGCATCCGTATCGTCGTCAGTGATCATCTCTCGAACTACCGACTACTTAATATATAAGGTGTGAATTTATAGCCTCGCTTATATTTATTTCAAACTGTTTTACCCGCGAGGGAAATGCATGCTAGTTTTTAAAAATGAACGTATGTCATGAATGATTGTTAGACCCGAATGTTGCCTTAGAAATTGTGTTGAGTACCTAGTTGCAAAAGACCCTAATTTCATGAACTATTAACTATTGTCTTGCCCTCGAGAAGGGGGACATAGCCGCTTATACAAAGTGATAGTACTATGGGGTTGACTACCCTATCCGAGACGAGGGCTAGTACGTTGATACCCCCTGCGGACGGATAATTTGTGATAAGAGAAAAGGTATAATTGCAACTGATGCCTTATTAGGGGCCATGGTTTCATCTGAGTCACGCCGGTAATTATTACGCGGGTGATTGAGTTAAGGGTTTAGTGTCATGAGCTTAAACATAATTGTCAGTATCCTGAATATAGATTGTTTGATCGACAAGTCTATGGATGATCACGAATGGTTTTTATTTTATATACGTTCAAAATGAATTGTAAAACCTATGAATTCCACTCAACGTTTTCGTTGACCAAATTTTGGCATGTGTTTCAGGTAACCGCTGAAGTGTAGAATGGAGCGTGCATGGGATGGATGTTGTGTGTATGGCTTGGAGTCTGCTTGTTTTTCCTCCCTTTCCTACTTAAACATTTTTAAATTTTAATGTTATGTTGTTGTGAAACTGAAATTCTTGGGTCGAGATTCGTGGGGACCGAAAACGCTAAACTCTGTTGTACCAAGTGGGGTTGGAAAAACCGTGGACATGTATCATCTAACAATTTTTAATTCAAGTTTTAAGTTGACGTCTTTTTAGAGTCGTTTGATATATCTTGTGTGCAATGAATACTGTGTAGCACCCAATGTTGTAGTTCCGCTGCGCATAGCATTTGTGGGGGTGTTACAGTTTGTATATTGATAAAGTATTGTAAATTCACATATGATCTTATGAGATATTTGAGTGTAGATATTTGTGAGATTTGTGATTGTATGTTCAATGTGTGGAAATACTTGTGATCCAACAAGGGGCGGAGCCACATGCAAAGTAGTAAGGGTACTTTCCCCGACATTTTCGTATTAGTCCTATTTTCGAAGGTAATATTTATGTTTTTTTGCGATTTTAACCGTGTTGCCCTCTACGTAAAAGTGTCTGTGCCCACTGTAAACATCAAGGTTTTAAAAATTTAGTTAATAACATATGAGGAAGAAGATGATGCATTGGGTCTAGAGTCACGTGGGAGAGGGAGTGGTTATTTATTATCCGTTGTACTTTAATTTTATAATACAATAGTATCTAAACTTAGTCACTCTGATTTTTTGTTTCATATTAAAATCTCAATTTAATTATAGAAGAACGAAGTAGGTATTTATTTGGCTTTAGATGAGCACCATGTTGTTGTTTTTTTCCTATAAATGCATTGTTTTTTACATTATTTTTTTGTTTGTTATTTCACACAATATATTAGTTGTAGTTTTCTTTGCTTTGAGCTCCTATCCATCGCATATGCTGCTTTTCTAAGTAATATATCATGTTATTTTGATGCGACTTTAACGCAACATATGCTACTTTGTGCGATATGATCTATTTTTGCCGTTTTTCTAACAATTCTTGTGAAGACATATTTTTTTTGTCTGCCACGTTATCATTTTCTGACTTCGCCACTGGATCCGGTGTGATCTTGTGTATAAGTGTGTAGTAAATAGATCGAGTGATCGTGATAATATTTTCTAGGAGAGGAAATACGAGTGTAGATTGGTTTTAGCTAAAATTTAGACTCGACATCTAGTTGTGTGTCAATAATTGGTGTAAGTTACATGTATATGATTTTCTTTGCATTAAGGGAGTGTGTTGATATAGTGAAATCTCGAGTAGGGTACTTTGGGAGGGGAGTAGGGTGAAGAGGAGATTCGTAGCCAAACCAATATAAATCTTGGTGTTGTAGTTTGCATGTTCTTTCCCTTCTTATTATTTATTTTATACTTGTCATTAACATTTCTAGTTATATTTAATTATTGCAATTCATATTGTTTGCAAGCAGAATTAATATAATCTCGTATTTAATAATTTAACGAGTAAAAGATTTTTTTAACACGCAATTATAACCGGTAAAGTATTAAACCTCCCTTTTAGTTTCCACATCGGTATCAGAAGCCAAGGTCACTCAAGATTTTTAAAATATATTATATTTTAAAGCTTGGATCGATTTATAGATTCCGACAAATATCTTGAAGGGGAATCTGTGCAAAGACCACAAGTTTTTGAAATTAATGCCTTTATATATTGGAAAAATAGGTTTGAGACTTATGTTAAACCTAAAGATCTTGATCTTTGGCATGTTATTACCGAGGGTTATTTTAAACCTATTCATTTTATGAAGAAACTAAAAAGGATGGAATCTTTTCATATGAAAATCAAAATTATGATCTTAAAAACAAATTAGCTAAAATAATGAAGCTAAAATAATATTTTATAATGCCTAACCACATTAAAGAAATCTAAAGAACTTTGCTAATCACCCATCAAGGTAATAATCAAGACAAATATAATAAGTTTGACTTACTCATACAAGAATATGAACAATTCGTCATTTCTGAAGACGAACCTATTGATAATGTGTTTGCTAGATTTAATACTACTATTACTAGTTTAAAAGCGCTTGATGAAGGTTATTGTAAATATAATTATGTAAGAAAATTTATTAGAGCCTTGCATCCTAAATGGAGAGCAAAAGTCACGAAAATTGAAGAATTGAAAGACTTAACGAAACTCTCACTTGATAAATTAATTGGCAATTTAGAGATTTACGAATTAATAATCAAGAAAGACTCTGAATTAGTTGAAATCAAGTTTGAAAGAAAATCACTTGCTTTAAAGCAAAAAAGGGTCTTAATGAAGATGCATCTTCGAACTCAAACGATGACATTGATTATGTCATTACCGTTAAAAACATCAAGAGGTTCAAAAAATTTGTGTTAGACATACAAGAGAACCATGTGAAGAGATAAAACAATTCTCAAGTAGTCGAGTCGACAAGAATGGGAAAAATGAGAGAAAATGTTATAGATGTGGAGATCCGAGTCATCTCACCAAAGAATGTCATTTTTCCAAAGTCAAAACATAAAATGCATTTGTTGGAGGCGCTTAGAGTGTTATCGACTTTGAAGATGACGAAAAGAAAAAAGACGAAGTTCGTCTTATGACTCACACATCCAAGGTATGTTTCGAAACCAAACTTCCTAATTTTCCTTCAATAGATTAAAATACATTAGATAGTAAATTTAATAACTTATTCAATATTAGTCAAAAGATTGTAATGATTCTCAAGTAGTCGACTCGAAAAGAATGGGGAAAATGAGAGAAAATGTTATAGATGTGGAGATCCGAGTCATCTCATCGTGGAATGTCTAATGTCGTCCAAGGTTAAAACACAAAATGCGTTTGAAAGAGGCTCTTAGAGTGATATCAACTTTGAAGATGACGCAAAGACAAAAGACGAAGTTTGTCTTATAACTCACACATTCAAAGTATGTTTTGAAACTGAACTTACTAATTTTTCTTCAATAAGATGAAAATATATAAGATGGTGAATTTAATAACTTATGCAATATTAGTCAAAAGATTGTAGATAAAAACAAGATATTAAAAGTACATAAAAATAATCTAGAAAATTAAATAATAGAACTTTAATTAAAACTATCTAGATTAGAGAAAAATAAAGAAACAAAATAAAAATGCACTTTTTGTAAGACTTATAAGTGAAGTTAGTAGACTCGAGATGTTCGAGAAAAAAAATATTATCTTAGTAAATTTACTAATGGTAAAAAACTATCAGAAGATAATACAAAATTAGGAATTAAGTCAATTGGAGTATCTATCAAAAATCAACAAGATATAATTAGAGTCTCTTTTACAATAAAGTAAAAAGGAAACTACTGTTGTAGAAAGAATTAATGGATCGTCAAAAAGTAATCATACAAATGGAGTAGTTAAAACCAATCACAAGATTAATAAAAATGATGATTTGACTATGTAGGACCTTAACACACGAAATACCAAACATGAAATATGGATGTATATATGTGACGTGAGTAGATGAAGGTGTTTAGGATGAAGATGACGAAGACTAAAACAAGATCAAGATGAAGAAACACAAGAAGATTAAACAAAAAAAAGAGATTAGATTAAGATGAGAAAAAGAAGAAAAATAACGAAGTGTGTGAATTCCTAGTGAGAGAAAACAAAGTTACTTTCTCTCTCTAAAACAACTAAATGGGAAAACACACACACAAATGAGGTGGTTGTTTACTTTTATACTAAGAAGGAAATGTGACAAAGGCTTTCCTCATTTGTGTGTTTGGGACTAATTCCTGTTACCTAAACAATAATATCTAAGAACTCTTCGACACCGTTGAATAGCATTTTCCACGAGTTTCACAACAGCATATTATATTACCATCACTTTAAATACGCTAACAATCTCCCCCTAATGTTGCAGACTTTGAAGCTCGTTGTATTGAGAGATCCTTCATAGTTCCTTTCATGACTTGTGATCTTGGATCTTTGCCTTGACTTGATCTTTAAACTTTGCCATCTTGTGTCTTTCCCTACATACTCATACTTTGCATCGTGTTTGAAAGCTGGATAACAATCTCCCTTCATAATAAGAGTAGCGGAAGTCTTTGTCTTTAGATGTTCTTGACCTTTCTTCATTTACTTGAGTATGTTGTCTTGAATCGCGACTCTTGAGATTACACCATCGTTTGTGTTTCTCCGGTTTCCCGTTATACAGTACGAATAATGTACCTGTGATTAGGTAAGCTCAAAGAACTTCCATGACAGGATTTCCGGCTGTGGTAGCCGTTCTTAATACTTGAACATCTCGAAAGGTGATTCATAGTAAAGAGTGAATCAGACAGTTCCATTATGCTGATTGAGTCGTCAATTCATTTCCTGGAACATGTTTGAATCGATTATGAATCAAACCATTGTTGCTTTCCAGTTGACACAAGTTTGATTTATATACAATCTTACAAGTTACCTACTGCAGTGTTGTTTGATGATGACACTAGAAAGATTTCTATTCGTCACTGTAAACACTAAAGAGTATTACTCTGAATGCTCTGGCAAGATCATAAAGATATTTTTTCGAGACCTGGAATGAGTTTGAATCAATTAAGAGTTAAACCACTGTTGCTTTTAACATATGTTCAAGTCAATGTGAATCTTACATATGACCTACCGTAGTGTTGTTTGATGTTAACATTGGAAGGACTCTATAAGTTATCGCATGTGTTCTAAAGAGGAAAAACATTTGATATATGGAATTAGTGTCCTAATGAGATCTTTTGATGAATTTCGTTGGCTCTAGACTCTATAAGTGCACGTTTATTTGGTGATCGGCGGTTGGAGCAGACTGCCGCCTTTTCAATATCTACTATTTCGGAGTGAGAAAATCGATAGAAATAAGTTGAACTCTGTGACAATAAAACAAAATTCTTTTTGATAGAAGCTTGAGTAGGTTGGGAGGGTTGTGCATTGCATCAGTGGGTCCATGATGCTTTGTCTTCAATACCGGAAATCATCTAAGTGATTCTAATAGTAGATGTATTGATCCGGTTTCTGTCTAAGTTGTATAAAGGGCTTCTTTCTTTACACCCTTTATCCTTACATTTCTTTTTCATTCCTCAACCCCTTCAATGCTTACCAAGACGTCATTACTTGCACCTTGTTGTGATTTTCCCAGTGCTAGCTTAAGTCTTTAGTCGGCATTTTTCCCCTATACTTAACTACTTCATCTTTCCTAAGGACTTGTAGGTTATGTGAATCTAATTACAAATCATATTTCCTCGTAAAATGTGCTTAAAATGGTCAAATAATCATCAATTATGCCTTGTATATGTGTGTTTTGGTGTTTGTACGTGTGTAGGTACGGATATCAAAGAAATCATAAGAAATGAAGCCAAAGAGCCAAAATGGACACGAGAAATGAAAAGAGCACGAAAAATCGAGTCTAATGGTGCCTTCATATTTTATTGGACCAGACCGATACCATTTATATGGGTCGGACGGAGCCATTAATATATCATTGGCCCATGGATTATTAAAAGCTACCAACAGGCCCAATATGCAACCTGGGCCCGAAATCATGTAAAAGAGAATGAAGTCCCGATTGTGTCAAGCCCAACAGCCAACAAAGGCCCTGTTTGAAATTTGTTACAAGCTATTTTAACTAAAATTGGCCCAACAAAGAAAACAAAAGAAGTGGCGTAGCTCAGGCCCAGAAGAAAGCAAACACAGCCAAAAAACTTATCCTTATATAGATCAGATCTAGGTAGCATAGAAGAGACTCAACTATTATTTTTTATTTCCATCTTTGTTCTTCTATTATGTTTTTTAGTAGTGTAAGTGTTAGGTAAAACCAGTTTTATATAGAGATCCACTTTCTAGTTTATTTAGTTATATAAAATCATCTTATATTTTTATTTTTTTCCCTGCATATTTTTAGATTAGTAAAACCAATCGCAGCTTCATCATTTCTTTTTTAGTTCTTAAATCCTTTGCAGCTATTTCTTTGTTATTAAACGTTTGTTATTCGTTTTTTTAAATAAAAAAGAAGCATTTTTTGTTTATATATAAGTTTGTGGAAGGTTTGATTTGGAGTTGAGTTTTGGATCCGGCTATGAATTTGTTTATGAATATTGTGATTCGAAGTTTGTGTCATGAATATTTGATTTTGGTTATGGTTCGATTTCGATTAATGAAAGTTTGTTAAAATCATACTTTTAAAATTTTTGATTCGAACGTCAGGTGTTTGTGTTCGATATTGGTTTTAAGTTTGTATAACTCGATTCGCAACAGGTTTCGAATCATAGTCTTTGTAGCAGAAGTTTGTGTTTGTTTCGATTTTGATAGTCAGGATTCGATTATTTAGATTTGGTTTCGGTGGTTTGTTTTATTGATTGTGAATCGAAGTACTAATTTCCAGGTTTCAGATTTGTTAGTTTATTATAGAAGACGGTTCCGATTCAATTCATGTTTTGGATTCAATTGTAGTTTGTGTTCGTTTGTAGTTTCAACTTTCGAGCTAAGTTCGTGACTTCGATATCAGTTTTCGGTTCGCTCGACTCGCATCATAGCTCTCCACAACGGGCAAGCATGGACGCATTGTAATCATCTTTTCCTTTTCCTTTTATAGCTTCAATTTTTAGATGTTCAATTTGTCATTGTTTATAGCTCTTTCGTTTAATTCTGTTTATATATCACTACAGTATAGAAGTAAGATAACTGAGTACTTTTGATAAATTTTCCTTCCTAAGTCAGTATTAGATACTCGGTAAGTTTGTGTTCTCTTTTTTAACTTTCGTCATCTGTTCGAATTAGAGTAACTAAAATCAGTTCGTTACAATAAGTTCATAATAAGTCAGCCACAGTTTAGTTTACATCAGCCTTAATTGGGATTCATATTATACAAGTCAGTTAGTATTTTTGTCCATAGAACTAGTCAAGCAAGTTTCAAGTGGTTTAAAATGTTTAGTATTAGAACTGTCATACTTTGGCAGATTAATAGTTGACTTAAAAATGAATTTTACAATTTGAATCTGGTTGGAATAAGTTCTTTGGAAGATATGCTCAAACTGTTTTTCATCTTATATAGAGTAGGACTTATAAGTTTGTTTTAAAGATTCATTTTAAATAGCTTTTTCTTAAGCTGCTATAGTAGAGGATAAAAAGTAACCTTACTGTTGAATTTGAATCATCACACTTAGGAATTAATAAGTCAGCTAGTAACAGTTTGTTGTTAATGGAACTATAGTAATCAACTAGACATACTAAAAGTGAAAGTTGTAGACCACAAGAACTGAATCTGTGATTTTTAGTTACAATCAAATATGCTTTAGAAATTTAAGTTTGAAGTTTACTCATATTTAACCCTTTACTTCGTATCCTTATAATACGCTTACGGTCCACAGTTAGGCTAGTTAGCTTTCTGTTTGGTTTATAGTTTCACTGTTAGTCCGTTACGTTAGTAGCAGTTAAACCATTTAGCCCTTCATCTCGTACGTATCTATTTCAGTCACAGTCCAATCGTGTTAAGTCTGTTAGGTCCAGTTAGACTGTTAGTCCTAATGGTGAGTTAGTGAATACAGTAAGTTGGGCTTATACATCAGGTTCAGTTAGTCTGTTAGTCCTAATGGTGAGTTAGTGAATACAGTAAGTTGGGCTTATACATCAGGTCCAGTTAGTCTGTTAATTCTAATGGTGAATTAGTGAATACAGTAAGTTGGACTTATACATCTCTTGAGCTTTAATTTGTTTAGTTCATTTTTCTTCATGTTATATACGTAAGATTTGTAGAATAGAAATAGATTTACTAGTTTATTTCATATACCTCTTTTATATTAGTATGGTATTGATACTAGAATAATATAATAATAAACTAGAATATAGTATTATTTTTTCTTTTTGTGTGGCAAGTAGTATCAATACCAAATATACGTTTATTAACCAAAAACAAATTAAGTCGAAACGATAAAACGTAAAATCAATTCGACACGATTCGAGAGGTAAAACAATACTAAAAAATCTATATTAAAATGGCGCCGCTGCCGGTTCGTGCTCGTTACGATTGACGATTTTTCGTGAGACGATTTGAATTTTGGGTTTCGTTCACTTTTGAACGTTATTTTTCATCGCAATAAAAAATATATATTAAATAAAAAAACAAAAAAATTAATTATAAAATCAATAAAAACCAAAAAAAATTTCTTATTTTATCTTCTTTTCTATATTATTATACATACCTTTTCAAAAAATAAAAAAAATATTTTTTCTGTTAGATTTTATTTTCTTTAGCTGTATATTATATATTACATATAGTTCTATATAGTATATTATATTATAATATTTTCATAAAATTAATTAAAAAATTTAAAAAAAATCACAAAAGCATATTTTTCCTAAGATTTGCACAAAAAAATAATAAAAAACGTAATACTTTTCCTAAATTATTACACCAAAAAAATTTCTACGTATATATATATTTTCTATCTTGGTTTCTTCTTTCTTTTTACGTACATATTATATTCTCTTTTATAAAAATAATATCGTGATGAGTCAAGCCGGTCCAGAGTATCGTGCTTTTCACATGGTTATGGATGATCGATCAATATTGGAGAAGTTGCAGTTTCATGACGAGGGATGTCTCGACGGTGCGATCGTTATACCGGATATGGCGGCTGATTATTTTGAGCTTAGTCCGGATTTAAGTAAGTTGATATCCGGTCATCTTTTTTACGGATTTGAGGACGACGATCCTTACACTCATATCTGTCAATTTCGTTCATACGCCAATACCTCAAATACACCAATGTGACATAAGACATTATCTATTTACACCTTTTTCCATTCTCACTCGATGGAGCAGCCCGACTTTAGCTAGAAAAGGAACCACCACGATCTATTTTTTAATGGGCTAATCTTGAGTCAAAATTCTTAAATTAGTTTTACCTTATGCTAAAACGAGAAAAATTCGATTGGAAATTACTAATTTTGAAGAGTCTAATAATGAAACATTTACCGAGGCTTGGGAAAGATTTAAGGATTTAGTATGTATTTGTCCTCATCATGGATTTTCGGCTTTCATTTGATTGATTCGTTTTATAACGGGTTGACCCAATATGATCAAGAGTCTCTTAACACTGCTACAAGCGGAAATCTATACTCTCGGAGTACTAGTGAGGCTTTATTGATTATCGAGAACAAGTCTCAAGTATGGCAAGGTCGAAGTATCAGGTACCACATCTATTATCATTAGGAATGACCCTCTTTTCTCACATACTCCGAGAGTTAGTGATGAGCCATTTATTGATTCGGATGACCCCATTTTTGATGATTCTTTTAGTCTCCTTTCTCATGTGACTAGTGACTCCTCTCCTCCGGATTTTGAGGAAGAAGTAGTTATTGAGTGACTCATGGTTGAGTTGACTCCCGACCCACCATAAATTAATGATGGGTGTTATGAGGATTTTCAAAATCAAGGCTTTCCAATTCAAGAAGATTTTCAAAATCATAACAATTTTCAAAGTAATAATCAAGGGGATTTTCAAATTCAACCTTCACAAATGGATGAAATAGTTGAAATATTTGAGTAACAAAAGAGGATGATAAATGACCTTCATGAACAAAACCAAAGTCTTAAATATCAAGTTTTAGAAGCTTTGAGAGCTCATGTTGAGGCTAACACCACTACTAGTAGTGATGTTCCCACTGTGGATCCTTCCAGCTCTCTACCACTAAAGGAGAGACAAGGCCTGGAGATTATCATGAGTGTTACTCCCCTCCGGTGTTGACATCCAGAGATACATTTAGCTCTCCTTATTCCTCACCTTTTGAGGAAATTCTCGAGATTGTACTTGAGCTTACATTATCCATTGATGATCCCATTACTTTTAAGACTCCTTCACCTACTCCTCCAAATGATTTTATGCTTTCTTTAAAATCTCTTAGTGAGACATGTTTTGATAAACTAATTTTTGAGCAGTGTGAAGAACTTAATGAGTCCATAGAAGAAGAACCCTTAATTGGTCCTACACATAAGGAGCTTGTAGATAGGGATGAGTTATCTTGTGATTCCGAATATACTTTTAATTCCTCTTCGGGATCGAATGAGGATGACTCTCCTATTTTACAAAAACCTACTTTTGAAAAACATGATAAAGATAATAATGATTTCTTGGATTCTCTACTCCTTCGTGATGATTTTTATAACCTAAGTGTTGAGAGATTCCACCACGAGGATGCTTTCTATGATCCCATGTTATTGGTTTTCACAGATGAGCTTAATTGTGATCATGGTAATGATAAGAGGGCAAATGGAGATTTAAAACTTGATTTTGAAATTGATTTTGAAATTGATTTTTAAAACTCGGATTTTGACAAATTCACATTTCCCTCTTCACCATTTACTTTTGATTCTACTATCGATTCTCTTCCACATATCTTTTTTAGTGATGATGATGGTTTTTTTGTTCCCGAGATCGATGAGTTTCTTGATATTGACACACCCATTGAGTACATATCTGGGTATTTTGATTTGGAGGGAGATATACTTTTTCTAGAGGATTTATTACACGATGATACTATACCTTCTATCCCTCCCGATCCACCCATTCATGATGCTAAAGAGAAAAAAGACCAAGGAGTTCCCACTGTTAGTGTTTTGACACCTACTTTTTCACCCCCGACGTCTCTTGTTGATTTCACATTTGAGGGTGATTCTTTTATGGTTGACACCGAGTTGTCTTGCTATTTCCCATGGAGGGAACGGTATTTGATCCGGGTATATACATTTTTGAGCTATCTAAGTATCTTACTAATGAAATCAAAGGAAAAATATTTAAATACCCGAGATCATTACCTTGTGACCATAAACCTAATTGTAAGAGACCTTTGCTCAAAGGAAACCCATATTTCTTATAATTGTTTGCTATTGTCACCTTGGGGTCTATTTCTTTTAGGATGGAAATCATGTATTTGACCCCGGTGGATTTTTATGGAGTTTTCCTTATTTGAGATGTTATTTCACCCTTTATCATTGGTTTCTCATGTTTTGTTTGTGATGTGATTTTGGGTTTCTCATATACCGAAGACTCTCGTGTTCGTTTTCATCACGTATCACTCGAGTTTTGATCCTTCATTTGAGACATCCGATATCCGATGATTATATCCTTTACTAACGCTTATTTTTATTTGCATAATTAATAAACGGCTTTTAATTATTTGCGACGTACCTTTTCCATGCTAGAATTTTGTATTTGACTCTTCATCTCTAGTATGGGGGTATTATACCCTTAGACTTGAAACATTGAGGACAATGTTGGGTTTTAGTATGGAGGTATCTATTGATATGCTTTTCCTTTTGTTCGTTGTCTTCATGTACTATGTTTTTAAAAAATGTGCTTAAAATTGCATAAATTTTATTTTATTTTTCATATTTTAATAAGTGTTTTTGACATGAATGTAAGCTTTCCGTTGGTGAAAAGAAGAATAGTTTTTGACTCAACCGGTTTTACCTTAGCTCATTCCTTAACCATGTAGACTAATAACTGGATTTTACTCAGTTAAAAAGTTCTTTGTCATATGTCTAATCGAATTGATTACTGGTTTAAGTGTGACTCAATTGTTTTTGGTTAAGAAAACTATTTGTCGTTGTTGAAAAATAAAAGTGCGAGACTTTAAAATAAATCTAAATCTAATTTAAAATAATTGACGAGAAATTAAAGCGAGACGAAAATTAAAAGGCACTAAAAGTAAATAAGGCAAATTTAAAACTATCCTAAAGGCAAACTTAAAACGCAACTAAAACTTAAACTAAGGCAAGGCTTAAAATAAATCTAAGGCAAGTAAACTTAAAGTGCGACCAAATAAAAAGGCGTGAAAAGTAAAGCTTAAAAATTAAAAATTAAAACTTAAAAGAAACTAAAAAATGCTCATTCGGAAAATACCCTCATTCGGAATAATCACTCATCTGGAATGTTTGAACAAAACATTCATCCGGAATAAATCCTTTATTCGGAATATGTCACTTATCCGGAATAAACTCTTTATTCGGAATATTGTCTTGATTCGGAATATTTGTTATTCCGAATGAACACCTTGATCCGGAATATTTGTTATTCCGAATGAACACCTTGATTCGGAATGTGATGTTGATCCGGAATATTCAGTTGATTGCGAATATGTTGCTTATCCGGAATATTGTAGACTAAAGCCTTTATTCGGAATATTTGCTTCACTCGGAATAATGGTTCATCTGGAATATGTCACTTATCCGGAATAAATCCTACTCAGAATATAAGCTTCACTCAGAATATCAGAATATTCCACTGGTTCGGAATATTCTCAACAAAACCTTGATCCAGAATAATCAACAAACTCCCTTCATTCGGAATAAGTGGCTGGTTCGGAATAATCTGGGCAACAACAGTAGCGAAGAACAAGGAAGCAAAAATAACACGAATCTAATCTAATCTAATCAAAATCAACCAAAAGATTAAATCAAACTAACCAAATAACATCTACTAATCATAAACAAACAATCCAAATCAATCAAACTAACAATACTAATCAACAAAATCAAAACCCACTTGATTAAACCAATAAAAACTCAAGAACATGAACATGAACATAAAGCATAAAGATTAAAGATTAAATAAGAAAGGAAGATAGAAGATTAACAATAAAAGTAAAGATTAACAACAATTAAAAGAAAACTTACTTGAAATTAAATGAATTTAAGGTGCAAGACAATTAAATAAATGACATGTATTTAAATGTGCAAGTAATTAAAATGGAAGAGCTAATTGTCACACTTAGCCAACAAAAACAAATGAAAGGAAATGACATATATTTATAGGAGATTAGGGAGGTGCTTAGTGGAAGCTTCCTCCCCTCTTTCTTCTTTCTTTAATTAGTTGATTAGTCCTTAATCTTCCAAAATCTTCGACTTTTGTCTCGGGATTAATAAACTCGTCTTATAATTTCTTCAATAAATTAGACTTGAGTTCTTCGGCTTTTAGTAAACTTCCGTCTTTTGACTTTTTCTTCGATAAATCTTCAGAATTGGTCTTGGACTTCCGTTCTTTTTGCACTCTTGATTTCTTGACTTCGTCTTTTGTCTTTTTCTTCGATAAATGCCCGTGAATGCCCGTGTTTTCTCCCCTTTTCACATTTTCGTCCTAAATCACAACAAAAACACAAACCACGCATAATTCCGACATTTACGACATAAAATACACGTTTTGCCTTGGTTATTATTGTAGTTAAGTGGTAAAAAGGATGGGTGTTTACACACCTATCAAATCCCCTACACTTGATCATTGCAATGTCCTCATGCAATGCATTACTTACAAAGCACGTTTTACATTTTCCATCATAATCAATCCATATTGGCCTTTATTATTAAAGAGATAGAAAATTGTAAACATTCAAAGGAAGAAAGTAAGTAAAGAAATCGAAGACATACCTTAGGGTTTTGGAAATGTTATGAATGATCATCATCCTTAAGTTTTCACATTCTCCAAACCAAGCTTAAGAACGAGATCATTGTTATTATAAGTTAGCTAACTAACACGAACTCATGTGGGCCAATTATTTACTTAGACTCCCTTATTCCTAGGTGTATCTCTTATATTTTATTTTTGTCTTGAATGATCACGAGGATACATTGTTGACTTATTTCGATAGTTATTTAGGCTGAAAATAAAGTGTGACGATTTAATCAATAGTTAGTTAAAGGACAAAATCTTTTAAAACTGCTTCTCGGGACCTCATAAAGTTCATATCTTGGCATAACTCGCTTCGCGATTTGAGACCTTTCTCGGACCGAAATTTGGCAGCGACTTCATACTTCAAATCTTGAGAGACGTTCATGAAATAATGGTCTTCTATTCATAATAGGAATTTCTTCACTTGATGTTTTGAGAGATTCTTCATACTTAGACCACGACTTCTTCATTTTTCTCCAATCTTTATTTGGGATTTTGATATACAACGATCCGCCTCCTTTTTGGATTTGGATCTATTTATCCTCATACCTTGCTAGGGTCTTTTCGGATAGACTTCTCCATGATCTTTACGGGAGTATTTGCTTTTCGTCGCGTGTCTCGATCCTTCATATTGATTTTTTGATAAATGATTCTTCACATCACTTTTGGATCTTTAGCAACAAAATGTAGCCCTCATGCCTTGTTAGGACCTTTTTGGACTCACCAATCTTCGCATCCCGCTTCAATAAGTTATGCCTTGGCTATGAACTCTAATCCATACCGAGCAACTTTTAAACGATCTTGGGCTAGAAGCTAAGTAACTTTTCAAATCGTACCTTATTTATTGCAGAGAAATTTATTAGCAAGCGATGGGGGAATAGGCTTATAATTAACTCACATAAATTCACGAAAGAATACCAAACTTGTAATTGACTCTATCATCTCTCATTCTCCACAATTTAAAATCTCAAGGAATGAGACTCGTGGATGCTTAGCCTATTAAATCAAAGTTTTGGGTTTTCGAGTCATCTATAGGATCTTGCAAACTCTTAAACTTTTTCAAGTTTAGAATTCGCGTTTTAAAGTTCCCTTGATAAACGACTCTCTAGGATCAATTATAGGAACTTGCGAAAGTTCTTGTTCTTAACCCGGGAGAGTTAAGACTTTCGCGTTTTAAAGCTCCCTATATAAAAGCCTAGCAAAACTAGACTTAAACACGTTAAGGATACTAGCTAGAGTAAACTTAGATAAGTAAACTCGGGTTGAGTCAAAAGATTCACAACGTTGAAAATTAAAACCACTTTATTAAAATTTATTCTAGTAAAGAATGAAAATAACTATACAAAGGGAACAACTAATAGGCCAAAATAGATCAAAATTTTTGAAAAATGTCAAAAAATTGATTTTCTAGTTAAAATGAGGACAAATACAAGGAAAGACCACTTAACATCGATAGAAGTCCCCCCTACACTTGATATAAACATTGTCCTCAATGTTTAAGCATGTGGGAGTAAAATCCCCTACACTTAGGACATTGTGCATGTTGTTTAAATCACGCTAAGGAAAAGACCACTAAAGAGATTCCTATTTTAATATTGGAAAATATAAAATAGTGAATGGAAAAGAGTTTAGGATAGAACCGGGAAGACGGAAACACGGAATCACCGGTCGTCAAAAATCATCAAGAGTGGATCTTTGAAAGCTCGAATCCCTGAATATGAGAAGAGAGGGAATAGCAAACACCAACGGGTCTCCCCTACACTTAGGATAAAGAAAGATAAAAGATAGATACATGGGTTGCCTCCCAAGAAGCGCTTGATTTTTGTTCACCGAGTCGTGAGCCTGACTCGAGCTTGATTATCATAGGAAGAAGCATGAAAAACATCCACCGGGATCAAATACATAGTTTTCGTCCATCAAGTAGCACAGGCTTAAGGCGAACAAGGCAAGCCAAATAAGAGTAGGCAAGGTTCCCTTAAGCAAAGATGGAGCACGGTGGGAGCAAGGGTGTAGAGGTGCAAGCATATCTTCAGTAGTTCCAAAAATCTTTCCTTTTATTTCATCAGATGGATACTGAGATGGCTGAAGAATATCGATACCGGGGTCGAACACCTTTTCCTTTAGGGGAAAATAGCACTCAGGCTCAGCAGAATTTGAAGAAGATCCGCTAAGAAAATGCACAACCTCGTCCTCAGAAGGTGGACAAAGAGGTGTCAAAACATACGTGCTGCGGATGTTGGTGTCGTCCGGTTGCTTCTCCTTTGAAAGAATTTTCTTCAAATCCGTAGAAGAATGAAGAACATAATCATCAAAGTCCAAAGGAGGTGCATCACTCTCATGAGGGAAGTATGTATTGAGAAAAGTAGAGAAGTCTTCCTCAAATGAGTAGTCATCCAAAGTAAGATTAAGCATGGTTGGCGGAGGATCTTCATCATGTGAAGAATCACTCGAAAGAGTATCAGCCTCATCAAAATCATCATAAGTGGGCATGTCGGGATACTCGGAAGTAAAATCATCATAATCATCTCCATCGGAGCTAGAATTATCATCAGAAGCATCAAAGATCGGTGGAGAATCATATATGGGTGAAGGTTCCAAATTGGAGAGAGAATCATCCACATCATCTTGAAACAGTGGATTATCAATGCAAGAATCGAATAGAGGATTGTTGTAGACGACAAAATCATCAAGAACATTAATCATATTCGCTGATTCTCTTCCATAGGATTTGCTTGTAAGCTTCCCCATTTCAAAAACTTGTGCATCATACCTGACTCTTAAGATGAGTTCACATTTATCCACATCTATTAACGCTCTACCGGTTCTCAAAAATGGGCGTCCAAGTATTAACGGAATACGAGGGTCCATTTCATAATAAACAACGACAAAGTCGACCGGAAAAGTGAATGTGCCAACTTTAATGAAAACATCTTCGGCAATACCAACGGGGTAAGCGAGAGTGCGATTGGCAAGCTCAAGAGTCATCTTGGTGGGTGTAAGGTCGGGCAATGATAACTTTTTCCAAACACTTAAAGGCATCAAATTAATACTTGCCCCGAGATCGGCTAAGGTAGTAAATTTGTCGGTTTGGTTAAAAGTACAAGGTAGCACAAAACGACCGGGATCTCCAAGTTTCTCTGGAAGTTCTTTAAGAAGGACGGCAGAACAATTTTCATTCAATCGAGTATTAAAAAACTCGGCCATCTTCTCCTTCTTGCTAAGCAATTCCTTAAACATCTTAACAAATTTAGGCATTTGTGCTAGAGCTTCAACAAGGCTAAAAGTGATGGTCATTTCCGAAACTTTCTTCAAATAGTTTGACACTTGAATGTCATCCTTGGTGTGCATTTTGGCCTTGTCTAAGCGAGATGGATAAGGAATATTTGGTTTATAGGTGGAAGGTGTAGGTGTAGCAGGTAAAGGTTGAGATGTTGAAGGTTTACAGGTGGAAGGTTGGGTTGGTGAAGGGTTCTTCTTGGGTAATTCGTCATGACAAGGCGGAGACGGTAATGGTGTACTAATACTAGGTGTGGGAGTAGTAGGGATAAATGGTGGTGGAGGAGGTGTAGATGGTCCTACTAAAGTAACTCCACTACGGGTAGTAACAGCACTCATATTCGCTCGCGGGTTGGTGACGATGTTTGAAGGTAGAGAGCCCGAAGTAGAGGGTTGAGTGGTTGGTAAGAAACTAGCCAGCATATTCTTCAAATCATTTGTTTGATTGCTAAAGGAGGATTGTATATCATTTCGAAGCTCGGATCTAATGTCATTCCCTTGCTTGGTGATATCCCCTTTCAAATTGATAATTTGGCTCTGCAGATTCTTAATTTGCTCTCCTTGGGTTCTCATTAAGGCTTCAACATCTTGATTGATGGGTGGGGCTTGTTGAGCGGGTGGGTGATAAGGATTAGAAGCTCTAGGTGGGATTTGGTTGCTTCTAGTGTAGTTGTTGTTGGGGTTGTGATTTTGAGGAGAAAAAATGGGTGAAAGGTAGTTGTTGGACCGGTAACTTAGCAAATTTCGATCCCCTTGAGGTCGGGCTTGGTAATTTTCCGATGAATAATTACCATAAGCCGCATACACGTTTTCCGGATTACTTTGAGTAGAAGGACAATCAGTGTATGAGTGAGGACCGCCGCATGTCTCACAAGGAATTGCTATCACTTTAACTTGTTGTTGGTTTGAAGCGATGAGCAAGATATTTTTGTTCATTTCGGCCATCATGCGGGTGAATTCGGTCATATCGGGGTTTGCTAAAGTAGAAGAAACATTGACTCTCGGGTTGTTCCTTGAAGAAGTGGAGGAATCCCAATTTTTGTGATGAGTAGTTATGTTCTCAATAAGCTCTCTACACTCCTCGGGTCTTCTTTTCATAAATGTGCCACCGGCGGCTGCATTAATCGTATCACGATCACGAAAAGTCAAACCGTTGTAGAAAGTATCAATTAAGGTCACAGGGAGCATGTTGTGGTTTGGACAACGATCGATCAAAACATTATATCTTTCCCAGGCATCAAAGAGAGATTCATCAGGTTCTTGCATTAAACCGCTGATTTGATTTCGAAGGCTCATGACCATGGATGGTGGAAAGTAGCGCGACAAAAAGCGTTGAGTCATGTCATCCCAAGTATGAATGGAATTCTTCAGGAGACGATCAAACCATTTCTCGGCGTGGTGTGATAAAGTATGTGGAAAGAGTTGAAGGCGAAGGACATCCATTGTAGCTCCGGGAAACTTCATGCTTTGGGTAATAGCAATGAATTTGTCGAGGTGTTTGTTGGCATCATCATCCGGCAATCCGCGGCATGGATTTGTTTGCACTTGCTGGATCATGTGATGCTTCAACAAAAACTACGGAGCCGTGATTTGCATCGGCGTAATCGGTCCTCCTCGTCCAAACATGGTGGGTTGACAAAGCTCCTCCATTGTATGAAGATCGGGCTGTGGAAGAACATTGTTGTTGTTATTATTGAGGTGCGGTTGATTATTGTTGTTGTTCACACCTGCCATAGCTAAATCTTCACGAGTCTCAGGCTCTTGATAAGTTGAAGATCTAGTACGCATACACCTGCAAAAGCAAAATAAAACAATACCAAACACAAATAGAATATATATATATATATATACACTATAAACAAAATAAAATCTTTTTGGATTTTTGAAAATTTTTAATTTTTATGAATTTTAACAATTTTTAATTTTTTTTGGATTTTTGGAAATTTTAAGCAAGAAAAATAACGCTCACGAATGAACGGATCCCAAAAAGCAACGCGTCTCTCACAGAAAACCGTTAATCTTTATGAAAAGAGCCGGAAGCGGCGCCATTTGATAACGGGTTTTAGCCAGTATAAAAATTAAATTTCGTTGTGGTGGTCTAATCGAATTGATTACTGGTTTAAGTGCGACTCAACTGTCTTTGGTGGAAACAAATGTTGTGTCGTTGTAGTAAAATTAAAGGTGCAAAAACTATTAAAGTAAATGGCTATAATTTAAAACTAAATCTAATTTAAAATAAATGACGAGAATAAGCGAGACGAAAATTAAAAGGCACTAAAAGTAAATAAGGAAAACTTAAAACTATCCTAAAGGCAAACTTAAAACGCAACAAAAACTTAAACTAAGGCAAGGCTTAAAATAAATCTAAGGCAAGTAAACTTAAAGTGCGACTAAGTAAAAAGGCGAGAAAAGTAAAGCTTAAAAATTAAAAATTAAAACTTAAACGAAACTAAGCTCATTCGGAAAATACCCGCATTCGGAATAATCACTCATCCATAATATTTGAACAAAACCTTCATCCGGAATAAATCCTTATTCGGAATATGTCACTTATCCGGAATAAACTCTTTATTCGGAATATTGCCTTGATTCGGAATATTTGTTATTCCGAATGAACACCTTGATCCGGAATATTTGTTATTCCGAATGAACACCTTGATTCGGAATATAAGATATTCTGAATGAACACCTTGATTCGGAATGTGATGTTGATCCGGAATATTACGTTGATTCGGAATATGTTGCTTATCCGGAATATTGTAGACTAAAGCCTTTATTAGGAATATTTGCTTCACTCGGAATAATGGTTCATCCGGAATATGTCACTTATCCGGAATAAATCCTTCACTCGGAATATAAGCTTCACTCGGAATATCAGCTTTATTCGGAATATCCACTGATCCGGAATATTCCACTGGTTCGGAATATTCTCAACAAAACCTTGATCCAGAATAATCAACAAAATCCCTTCATTCAGAATAAGTGGCTGGTTCGGAATAATCTGGGCAACAACAGTAGCGAAGAACAAGGAAGCAAAAATAACACGAATCTAATCTAATCTAATCAAAATCAACCAAAAGATTAAAACCAACTAACCAAATAACATCTACTAATCATAAAAAAACAATCCAAATCAATCAAACTAACAATACTAATCAAGTAAATCAAAACCCACTTGATTAAATCAATAAAAACTCAAGAACATGAACATGAACATAAAGCATAAAGATTAAAGATTAAATAAGAAAGGAAGATATAAGATTAACAATAAAAGTACAGATTAAGAATAATTAAAAGGAAACTTACTTGAAATTAAATGAGTTTAAGGTGCAAGACAATTAAATAAATGACATGTATTTAAATGTGCAAGTAATTAAAATGGAAGAGCTAATTGTCACACTTAGCCAACAAAAACAAATGAAAGGAAATGACATCTATTTATAGGAGATTAGGGAGGTGCTTAGTGGAAGCTTCCTCCCTTCTTTCTTCTTTCTTTAATTGCTTGATTAGTCTTTAATCTTCCAAAATCTTCGACTTTTGTCTCGGGATTAATAAACTCGTCTTATAATTTCTTCAATAAATTAGACTTAAGTTCTTCGGCTTTTAGTAAACTTCTGTCTTTTGACTTTTTCTTTGATAAATCTTCAGAATTGGTCTTGGACTTCCGTTCTTTTTGCACTCTTGATTTCTTGACTTCGTCTTTTGTCTTTTTCTTCGATAAAAGCCCATGAATGCCCGTGTTTTCTCCCCTTTTCACATTTTCGTCCTAAATCACAACAAAAACATAAACCATGCATAATTCCGACATTTATGACATAAAATACACGTTTTGGCTTGTTTATTATTGTAGTTAAGTGGTAAAAAGGATGGGTGTTTACACACCTATCATAGACCATAATTAGTTTATTAGACTAAGCATCCACGAGTCTCATTATTTGAGATTTTAAATTGTGGAGAACGAGAGATGATAGATTTGATCATAAGTTTTAATGTTAATTCTTCCTTATATGAGTTTTTGTGGCTCTTTCTTCACACTTGAATATTTAATTGCCTAATAAATGATTTTTGCGGTTTAGGTTCGATATTTTAGCTCTTAGCCGACTTTTTTATTTCCCTTGTAATTAACGCAAGAACATATTGAGGGTGCGAGCGTCGCGGACTTCTGACTAAGGTGGCTCGTAACCACTAAGTAGGAGGTATTCAGACCATGGGATTACGGAATTTGCCCTACTATATATATCATAAATAAAGAAGAATAAATTAAAACATGATCTCAAAGAGCCTTCGGGTGTCGGACATGTAGCACGAGCCTTGTCATTAGAGCCTTAGGGTGTATGGCATGGTATGTGTTTATTAAAAATTGATTCATCATTATTTCAAGGAGCCTTAAGGTGTGTAGTGATGATGAATGTCAATTGCCTTGTTTATGGTTCAAGGAGCCTTAGGGTGTGGATCATAGATAAGGAGCACTTTTACATCATAAAGAGCCTAAGGGTATATGATGTAAATTTGCAACTCCATTATAAAGTCAACATGACTTTGGAGGAATAAATAATAAGTATTACTAATGGCCAAATTTCGGATTCGGGAGTTTATTCCGTAAATCGTGTTAAATTATCCTTGATGTGGGCTTTCTTTAATGACAACGGTTTTTGAGGATGATGTTAGGTTCTAAGTGTCAGGTTTACACCGTTTTTCTTCATTTTTGGACTAATAATTATTAAATAAGTCAAATGAGCCTATAGGTGAATGACAATCCTTAAAATCTAGAGATACAACTTAGGAATAATGGAGAAGGAGTTCTACACAAATGTCTTATATAAGTGGTCTTAACATGAGAACTTGTTGTTAAAAATGATCTTGTTTTTTAGCTTGGCATAGAAAGAGTAAACAGTCGAGGACGATGAACCTATTCCAATTTTGTGATCCTAAAAGTTATTTTTAAATAATGAAAGCGATACATTATGTCACATACATATTAAATATTAATAAAATGAATAAATGCTATTAATAAATGAAAAACAGAGTTACTTTATACTTTATTCTAGCATTGCGTGAGGACACGACAATGGTTTAGTAGGGGGTGTAACGTAACTCTAATTACACATCATATTTCCTCGTAAAACACGCTTAAAGCGGTCAAATAATCATAAATTATGCCTTGTATATGTGCGTTTTGTTGTTTGTGCGTGTACAGGTACGGATATCAAAGAAAGCACAAGAAATGAAGCCAAAGAGCCAAAACATACACGAGAAATGGAAAGAGCACGGAAATTCGAGTCCAACGGTGCCTTCATATTTTATTGGGACGGCCCGATACCATTTATATGGGTCGGACAGACCCATTAATACATCATTGGCCCATGGATTATTAAAACCTACCAACAGGCCCAATATGCAACCTGGGCCCGAAATCTTGTAAAAGAGAATAAAGGCCCGATTGTGTCAATCCCAGCAGCAAACAAAGGCCCCTGTTTGAAATTTGTTACAAGTTGTTTTCACTAAAACTGGCCCATCAAAGAAAACAAAATAAGTGGCATAGCTCAGGCCCAGCAGAAATCAAACATAGCCAAAAAACTTATCCTTATATAGATCAGATCTAGGATTGCATAGAAGAGACGCAACTTTCATTTTTATTTCCATCTTTGTTCTTTTTTTCTGTTTTTTTAGTAGCGTAATTTTGAGGTAAAATCAGCTTTATATAAATATATCCACTTTCCAGTTTATTTAGGTATATAAAATCATCTCACATTTTTATTTTTTTTCCTACGTATTTTTAGATTAGGAAAACCAATCGTAGCTTCATCATTTTTTTTCAATTCTTAAATCCTTCGTAGCTATTTCTTTGTTATTAAACGTTTGTTATTCGTTTTTTTTAAATAATAAAGAAGTAGTTTTGGATTATATATAAGTTTTTCAAAGGTTTGATTTGGAGCTGAGTTTTGGATCCGGCTATGAATTTGTTTATGACTATTGTGATTTGATGTTTGTGTCATGAATATTTGTTTTTGGTTATGGTTCGATTTTGATTAATGAAAGTTTGTTAAAATCAAACGTTTTGAAAAGTTTGATTCGAACATCAGGTGTTTGTGTCCGATATTGGTTTTAAGTTTGTATGACTCGGTTCGCAGCAGGTTTCGGATCATAGTTCGTTTCGATTTTGATAGTCAGGATTCGATTATTTAGATTTGGTTTTGGTGGTTTGTTTTATTGATTATGAATCGATGTACTAATATCCAGGTTTCGGATTTGTTAGTTTATAATAGAAGACGGTTCCGATTCAATTGATGTTTTGGATTCGATTGTAGTTTGTGTTCGTTTGTAGTTTCAAGTTTCGATCTCGGTTCGTGACTTCGATATCAGTTTTTGGTTCGTTCGACTCGCATCGAAGCACTCGACAACGGGCAAGCATGGACGCAGTGTAATCATCTTTTCCTTTTCCTTTATAGCTTCAAATTTTAGATGTTCAATTTCTCAATGTTTATAGCTCTTTCGTTTAATTATGTTGATATATTACTACAATATAGAAGTAAGATAACTGAGTACTTTTGTTTTCCTTCCTAAGTCAGTTTTAGCTACTCAATAGGTTAGTGTTCTCTTTTGTTACTTTTGGCATCTGTTCAAATTAGAGTAACTAAAATCAGTTCATTACAATAAGTGCATAATAAGTCATCCGTAGTTTTGTTTACATCAGCCTTAATTGGGATTCATATTATGCAAGTCAATTAGTAGTTTTGTCCATAGAACTAGTCAAGCAAGTTTCAAGTTGTTTAAAACGCTTAGTATTAGAATGGTCATACTTTGGCAGATTAATAGTTGACTAAAAAATTAATTTTATAAGTTGAATCTGGTTTGAATAAGTTCTTTGGAAGATATGCTCAAACTGTTTTTCATCTTATATAGAGTAGAGATTTTAAGTTTGTTTTAAAGATTCATTTTAAATAGCTTTCTCTTAAGCTGCTATAGTAGAGGATAAAAAGTGAGCTTACTGTTGAATTTGATTCATCACACTTAGTAATTAATAAGTCAGCTAGTAAAAGTTTGTTGTTAATGGAACTATAGTAATCTAATAGACATAATAAAAGTGAAAGTTGTAGACAACATGAAATGAATTTGTGATTTTAGTTACAATCAAATCTGTTTTCAAAGGGTAAGTTTGATGTTTACTCACATTTAACCCTTTACTTTGTATCCTTATATTACGCTCATGGTCTACAGTTAGGTTCGTTAGATTTCTATTTGGTTTATAGTTTCACTGTTAGTCCATTACGTTAGTAGTAGTTATACCATTTAGCCCTTCATCTTGTACGTCTCTATTTCAGTCACAGTCCAATCATATTTAGTCTGAAAGGTCCAGTTAGTCTGTTAGGTCCAATTAGTCTGTTAGTCCTAATGGTCAGTTAGTGGATACAGTAAGTTGGGCTTATATATCTCTTGGGCAAAAATTGGTTTAGTTGATTTTTCTTCATGTTATATACGTAAGATTTGTAGAATAGAAATAGATATAATAGTTCATTTCATATACCTCTTTTATATTAGTATGATATTGATACTAGAATAATATAATAAGAAAATAGAATATAGTATTAGTTTTTCGTTCTACGTGACAAGTAGTATAAATACCATATATCCGTTTATTAACCAAAAACAAATTAAGTCGAAACGATAAAACGTTAAATCAATTCGACACGATTCGAGAGGTAAAACGATACTAAAAAATCTATATTAGTAGGTTCTTATGGATTGTCCTTGGGAAGATCCCTCCGGTTCTGGTTGGTTTATAGGACGAATACCTAACCAACTTTTGACACCAATATCGTCGTGAATAAATGTGTTGAAGGGTATAGATATCATAACCAGAAAAACTGAGCAATCAAGGTGTTAATGAAATTTGTGTTTACACCTTGAAATAATTTTCTATATAACCAAAAACTCTCCCCTACATATGTGCATCATAAAATGAAAGATATTTACACATATTAGAATGAGAAAGCACTTATATCAAAGATCTTATCCAAAATGAAACATTTTGATCACATTTTAATCACTATTCTCTCCCTTAAAAGTTGTATGTGTTGTGAAATAATATATTAGAGATGTAACATGGAGAGAATAATGTTTTTTAAATTGGAACTATGTGTTATGATTTTTTTATACTCCCCCTCGTAAAAAGATTCTGATTAAAATAGGGGAGTATATGAGCACACAATTTTGAAAGAATTTGAATACTTCTTTTGAAAATATCTTGAAAAAATATGCTTAAAACCCGAGAAAACTAAATATACCGTTGTTGAGGAAAAATGTACTTAAATGAACATTTTCATTGTGTTCATGAGTTTAAAACTTTGAATGTTTTGATATAAGCCCATGACCAAAAAAATTAATTTCTCGTTATTGAGGATAAGTCATTGACTTTCCTATCTTTGGGTACCAGGTTATTTTCTAACATATGACTATAAGCCATGGTTCACGATCTTTAAATTTTTGAATATTTTATAAAAGATCATGACCGAGAAAAATTAATTTCTCGTTGTTGAGGGTAAGTTATCATCCGTGATAAACTTTCCTTTATTTGAACTCTGGGTCACAGTCAGAAATATGTCTGTGAGCCATTGTGAGAAAAATAGAAAAGACATGTTTTGAAAACATTTGAAACTCCCATTCAAACTTTATGTACATACTCATGTCGTTATTGAGCGAAATTTCTAAGTACTTACATATTATCGATGCTGAGAGACATGTCGAAGAAGAATATTTTTGGTATTTTTGAAAGAATTTCTCATTTATTTATTTTGTTTTTATAGATTTTATATTTTGTATTTTGATTTTCTGATAGATTTATATAAGATTACTGCAATGTGCAAGACGTTTAAGCTCACCGGGAGTGAAACTACGCATACCAAGTCAACGAACAAAAAATTTAAATCTATCTTGACAAAATACAGTTCGATCGTTCTTCTTTCCATGTTCTCCTTTATGAAATGGAATCATACAACTATGTGCTTGGTCTTGGAGTGTTGGACCGGGTTGTAGGATATGGCTATGGCTAATTGTGAATCACAATAAGTAGGAACTTTGTTAAAGTGAAGGCCATAATCCGTGAGTTGTATTCTCATCCAAAGGACTTGAGCACTACACACGTATTCTACTTCCGCGATGGAATACGCCGTACAATCTTGTTTTCTTGAGGGCCATCTCACTAGCTTCTCGCCTAAGAATTATGCTTCACCGGAGGTGCTCTTGTATGTATGATGACACCCTGCATGGTTGGCATCTGAAAAGTCGGTTAGATTAAAACCAAAATCCTTCCTATACTAGAGACCTATGTGGACGGTTTCTTGGAGATAACAAAAAACCCTCTTAACCTCTTTGAGGTGCTTCTCGGTTGGCGTAGCCTGGTACCGAGCACATAAACAAGTAGCATGCACAATGTGTGGTCTGCTTGAGGTTAAGTACATAAGGGACTCGATCATACTTCGGTATGTTGTAGCATCTACAAATGTCCCTTTCATATACAAATCAAGATTGTGTTTAGTGTCCATTTGTGTACCAATAGGATCACATTTTTCCATTCCAATTTTCTTTAGAATTGCGAGCACATATTTGGACTGGTTTATTAAAATACCACGGGGGGATTAGTTAACTTGGAGACCAAGGAAAAACGCCATTTCCCTCATCATCGACTTTTCGAAGCGGCTTTTCATAAGGTCGGTAAATAATATGCAATATTTTGGGTTAGTAGAACCAAATATTATATCATCTACATAGACCTGAGCCACCAAGATGTCGTTGCCGTAGTACTTGATAAACAACGTTAGATCAATGGTTCCTTTGCTGAAGTGATTTTGGAGAAGAAATGATGATAATTCGTCGTACCATGCCCTCGGTGCTTGTTTCAAACCATAAATTGCCTTTTTCAACTTGTAGACATAGCTTGGATGGTCAGTATTGATGAAACCGTCAGGTTGACATACGTACACGTCTTATTTTAATGGCCCATGTAAGAAAGCCGTCTTCACGTCCATTTGGTACACAATGAACGATTTGTGTGCAAAGTATGCCAAGAAGATCCTAATAGCTTCCATTAGAGCAACCGAGGTGAAAGATTATGCGAAATCAATTCCCTCCTACTGTTTATAACCTCTCACAACCAATAGAGTCTTTTTTCTTATGACCGTTTGCTCTTCATACATCTTGTTTTTAAACAACCATTTTGAAGTAAGGGGGTCCACATTATCCGGACGTGGAACTAACACCCATACATCAAGTCGGATGAACTGATTAAGCTCTTCTTGCATAGAATCAATCCATGCTAGGTCGGTCATTGCTTCTTTAACATTTGTTGGTTCCATTGTGCTGACCAATAGTGCATAGATACACATATCGCCATCGGTACGCAGTTGATTTCTTGTCAAGACTGGTCGTGAGAGATCGCCAATCACTTGAACTAAAAGATGAGCCTTAGTTCATTTGTATTCATTTGGAAGTGTACGAGAAACTTGATGCGAGCTCGACTGATCCACAAATGATGATGAAGGTTATTTTATGCTTGTGGAAGCGGCAAATGGGTTAACAAACTCATGTTCGTTGAGCATCGCATTGTTTGCATTCTCCGCAACTATTTCATTATGAAGGTGAACATGATTAGGAGTTTGTTGAGAATGTTGTTGAGTCGTGTCACCATTCTACGAAGTGTTTGGAATATTTGGAGTCATTATTGTTGAGAATAACGTAGATGGTGCAGAAAAAGATGCTATTGGTGTAGATGCATTTGGAGTTTCATGAACCACAATAGCAGGTGCAGACGGGGCATTTAGAGTGACATCTAACGAAGAAGAACCCTCCATATATTCATCATAAATAGGCCCTAATAAACTTTCTAAATCATGTTCTGAAGGCTTTAGAGATGACATTGCTGACGGTGCATATGGAAGCGCGATTCATGAACTTACATGTCTAGAAGTCTGACCTAGAAGCTCGGGATGTAAGATTCGATGTTGAGATAACATTCTCGAGAGTTCATCAAAGGTAACATTCATAGTCTCCATTACCTTTCTTTTCTAACGATTATGAACTCTGTAAGCACAATTTGTTGAAGAATAACCCATGAATAATCCAATATCACCTTTAGGTTCGAGTTTACCAATATCTTCACGATCTTTCTTTGGATAACACAATGCCCCGAATACATGTAGAAACGATATATCCTGTTTTCGTACATTATTGATCTCATAAGGTGTTTTGTTGAATCGGGTGTAAATAATGGAAAGGCTTTGAATATAACATGCAGTTGTAATAGCATCGGCCCAAAGGAATAGCAGCGCACTAGAGGAGAGAAGCATAGTCCTAGCAGCTTCAACTAGCGTACGATTCCTTCGTTCCACAACTCCATTCTGCTCTGGAGTTCTTACAGCTGACGTTTGATGAGAGATCCCAACTTCGTCAAAGTAACCTTTCAGTTGCTGATTGGTGAATTATGTGCTATTATTCGTTCTCACAATGATTACAAGGGCTTGCAGTAGCACTAATGTTTTCTTTAAAAAATTGATAATTACCCCAGGGGCTTCATCTTTTGAAGCAAGAAAATGAACGCATGTGTAACGAGAATAATCATCCACAATCACAAAGATATACTTCTTTCCATCAATGTTTTTGATTCTCATTGGGCCACACAAATCCATATGTAGGAGATGTAACCTATTCGTGGATTTTGGAACATGTTTGGGTTTGTGAGGCTTCGTCTTTCTTTTACCTTGCTCACATGATGAAGAAAGATGGTCCTTTGTATATTTGAACATTGGAAGACCGGTAACTTGATAATATTTTGCTAGTTGGGTTATGGCATCGAAATGGAGATGAGATAACCTTTGATGTCATAACCATGACTTTGTTGATGTGGCTCGGGCCATGAGACAAATTGGAGAAGCAGCCGACATTTGAAAGAGATCAATGGTGTAAAGGTTGGTGGTAGGATTTCTTTCAACAAATCAATTCCTTCATGATCCATTACGAAACATGTATAACTTCTGAAGGCTACCTCTAAGTCTGAATCACAGAATTTTCCAACCGAGAATAAATTATGTCCCAAGCCATCAACAAAAGAGACTCTATTGATTATGATATTTCTCCAATGAAGATCACCATAGCCTGGAATTACAGCAATATGATCATTTCCAAATCGAACAGTTCCCATGAAATGCCAAACAAAGTTCTTGAGAAGATTTCGATTCCCAGTCATGTGCATTGAAGAGCCCAAATCAACGCACCAGAGACAAATTTCAACAGCCTGCCAAGATAAGAGAAAAATGATTTTGACAACCAATGAAATAGGTTCCTATAGGGTTAAATGATAACTAAGCCTTATCACATACCGACACTTCACTGTTAGCATGAGATCTACTAGTGTTGATAACTTTTCCCCAAGAGTCCAAATTTCTACCAGTAACAAGACTTTTTATGGACCATCTGTGCTTACTTTTCTGAACATACACCTTAGCCTTAGGAGTGCTATGTTTTTCACTGATAGAAAGCTTGTTAATTCGGGTGTATCCACCATATTTTAAACCATTCATTGTTAAACCACAATCATCATGATTAAAAGTAAAGAAACATTTGTTACATTTAGCACAAATAACTTCAGCTTTCATTCCGAATAGCAAGCTTAAATTCATTACATTCAGATGAATTAAGTTTATGATTATGTTTAAAAAGCGGTAAATTCCTAGGGTTTTCTTCTACTTCCACGTTATTGTTCTTGGGGGGCGACTACTTCAGGATGCAAAAGTGTTAGAAATATGTTTTTCCAAAGAAAGTCTCGATCACATCATTGTTAGCATAGATCATGAGCTATAGCCTATTTAGGACATTGTAACTTGGAGTGACCTCCCTTAGGGGGAGATTGTTGGAAATACGTTTTTACGTATTTAGGAAGGATCGGTCACTCCAATGATATATTCAAGTATTGGGCTCGTGATCCAATATATAAACATATAGCCCATATAGCCCATATAGCCCACATGTAGGGTGGGCTATATATACCCCCTCTTAGCATGTTAGGACGGGTTGAGCACTTAGTTTATTCATTTCACTTCCATGATTCTTTCCTTTCTCTCCTTTCTCTCTCTAGCTTTCTCTCTCTAGTTCTTCATATCCCTTACATTCTTTAGATAATCATAACACATATACAATCCTAAGAAACTAAGGACCTACAAATGGTATCAAGAGCCATGGTTGATTGGGTTGTTCTTGTGTTTGTTCATCATTGATTTGTCTATTTTGATTCAAAATCATTCGATCCAAATTTTTTTTGTGTTTTTTATGGTTTAATCTTGATAAAATCATCTACATAGTTGTGGTAGTGATTTGGTATTGTTACTTTGGTTAAAAACACAAAAATTTTGGGTGTTTGGATGATTTTTTGGCTTACAATCTCGAATTGGGTGTGTTTTATCCGAAAAAAAGTGGAAAAAAATGGAAATTGGGATAATTTTGTACTATTGCGACACTTTTCTGTCGCAATGACCTAGGGTTTACATATTGCGATGCATATTGCGACAAATTTTGAGTTATTGCGACAAATTTGGAGTATATTGTGACAGGTTTTTGTGACATTGCGACATATTTTGGAATATTGCGACAGATTGTGAGCATATTGCGACAACTTTTGCTATTATTGCGACAGGTGTTTGGATATTGTGATAGATCTGTTACTTTTTCATATTGCGATGGTTACTTTTTCAATATTGTGATAGTTATTTATTTTTTGTCATATTGCGACGGATACTTTATCATTGCGATAGGTAATATTTTTTTATCATATATATTGAGATGGATAATTAAACATTGCGATGGTTCAACAATCACATTCAAATCACAGCCGACCCTCGACTCACTAGACTCAACTCTTTCATAACACTTCGACTCCAAAACTGACTCGATAAACAGACTCAACCAAAAACCTTTCACAAGACTCGAATTAAACAAAAACACACCTAAGCTTCTCATATCACTAATCACCTAAACCAACACCAACTGACTCAATCACCCATCGACTCGACTCACGAACATCGACTCGACTCTAGACTCAAATCACAAACCCACCAAAACAACCTCGAACCAAAACATAAAATAATAATAAATTGATCTCAGCTCTGATTCGTGTAACGACATGCATGTCAAGATCTTATAGATCCAACACGAAATCATAACATCATCGATCCTTGTGGGTTTTACCCTTTTAATATACGAAAGTAAAGAGAGAACAATAACATATATGTTATATTCTAACTCTGATTCGACTAAAAAATATTGTATCAATCACATGTATCAACAGTTGCACCTACCCGTGTCCTTGAGATCGTGAAGACGATATGTGCATCGGTGGTTTCTCATTGTTCTACTTCGTGGTTGTGATTTTCGTATAAGATTCGATGTATTGAGATGGGTACAGATTGTGATTATTAGATGGTTTCGAGATTTAACATGAGTTTAGATCATGCTAATGAATGGAATGATAAGGGAGATCAACTTACTTTTTCTGGTGGTGAGATCAGATAAGAAGGAGATGAGAGATTCGATTTTGGTAGATGTAAAGATGGAGGCGATATGTTTATGGGAGTAGGGTTATGATAAGAAGTGAAAGTTTTTAACAAACAAAGAAAAGCGGCTGATGGTTTGAATTAGGGTATAGTGTGAGAGGTTTACTTGCTTATAATTATCCTAAGTTTGCTTTGGCTGCATTTTCTTGTACAAAGACGGGCCACATATTTTTATTGCAATTGGTTTGTGTTGGGCCTAAATTGAAATTTGAAAATTGCTTAGTGAACATGGGCCGAAAGTTATAACACATGTTGAGACAATATAACTTATCATTTTGATAAATCTTAATTTTTGATAAATCTTATGTTGAGACAATATAACGAGACAAGGTGACGAGAAAAAGTTACATTTTACTGAACAAGGACTTAAAAAGTTTTAGAATTCTTTCGTTGGTGTTGTCAAATCCCGCGAGTTTCAAATTCTTGGTTTCTTCACGAATTGAAAAATCCCGAAAAACAACTGATAGTTGTAAAATACGTCTTTTAGGAAAAAGAACGTAATTAGGGTAAGTATTAACAAGTAGTTTAGGAAAACCACAAGTAAATGACCCAAAAGTGAGTTCGTTCTCAAGGAGGCTAGTGTGTTGTGTTAGAAATGATTAATGGTTTGTGGTTATATTGATGAGAAATGAAAAGAAGAAAAGAGATTAGAGGAGAATGACGGTTACGATTATGAATTAAACTAAGACGAATAGCTGTGCACGTAAAACCGTAACATGTGACAAAATTAAAACTTGACCCTAAAAATTCCTAGAAAATTGCAATAAATCCTAAAAATTGTAATTAGATTTTACAAAAAATCAAAAATCACTCAAACCTTTTATTTAATTAAATTATAATTTTTTAATGCTAGTTAAAGCCCAAAAAAATCAAATTAATTAAAAAAAGCCCAAAATGAGATTTTTTCACTTGTAAACCTCTAAAATACATCAACTAAGTTTATAACTATTTTTTGAAAATTTTAAAATTAATAAAAACTATTTAAAAACTATTAAAACTTAAAATAATTCTAAAAATTAATCTAATGACAACAAAAATATTCTAAAAATTGTAAAATTCCTAACTTAATGTATTTGATCTAAGAAAAATGAAAAACTTTGAAAAATCTAAATTTTAATTTTTAATAATAAAATAATAATAAAAATCCAAAATTTATAAAAAATTCTAAAAAGTTGCAAAATAGTTTATTTTAACCTAAATAAAACAAAAATGAAGTTTAAATTACAAAATACCCCTAATGGGCCTTAAAATGGGCTAAAAGTCCAAACAGTCCCTTAATGGGCTTGAAATAGGCCTAATAAGAAAAATGTTGTCCAAATAAGCCCAAAATCTCCTATCTGACTTAAAATTTGATTTTAAGAACAAAACTCTGAAGGCCCAAAAGCTGAAAATGTGTTTAAGCTAGCTTATTTCAAAGCAGCTTATTCTTAATGGGCTTTTTGGCCCATTAAGCTATAAGCTGATGCCATAAGCTAACATTTGACACACAAGCTTCTCTTGAGTTACTTAAGAGATCTATAAAAAGAAAATTGGAAAAAGCACAAGAAATAAGCATGAATTAAGACAAGACTCTCTTCACAAAACGACAAAATAGTCGTTTTTGAGTTCTAGACCATCTCAAGTGATGATTCAACTTTCAAAAGCTTTTAAATGACTTAATTAAGCAAAATAATCAAAAAGTTTTCAAATAAGCATAAGCAATAAGCCAGAATAAGCACATAAGCACTTATATAAAAGTCAACTTAATGAGTTTTCTAGTAAAAAGTCAAGTCAAAGTCTAATAAGCTCCAGATCAAATAAATGGGTCAAATGAGGAAGATCTATCACAAAAAATAAGTTGTTGCAAGTCTGGATAATCCAATATGGCTTATGAATAAGCTGTTTGATGTTTTACACTAACAGGGACTAGTTTTGGAGGTTGAGCAGTGGGAACTTTTCCCCCTGCTTGACCTTTTTGACTTTTGTGGCTTTTTGTTGGATTCAAGTTACAAACAAGGCACCCTTGTAATCAGTGGGTCACAAGGAGTCAAGAAAAACAAAAACATCACACTTCCAATCAGCCAATTAGTGCATTTAATTCAATTTATCACCAGATCTGACACAAACTTGAACAATAAGCAGTTTACACTCAAAAAGCAGTTTTAGCAAAAATCAGCCAACCAAATTGCACCAAAAGCATACACAAGCTATAATAAATTCAAATGAATAAATTTAAACAGGTTTCATGCAATGGTTCAAGGTCTAGATCAAGATTCAAGCACAAAAAAGTTACTGATGAACTAAGAACATGCAGTTATGAACACTTGCTGATATACTTGACCACACAGCCAAATTCAAATACTTAAATCTTCTTAACAGGTTATGTTGGATATGATTTATCACTTTTTATCATAAGTCTAAGCCTAGAACTAGGCGTGCACCAAATCACAGTCCAAAATATCACTAATCAAGATTTTATAAGCATATGATTGATTCATGTGTTAAAAAGCATACAACTTGCAGATTATCACTCTATTGCACTTCTTAAACAAAATCTAGCAACATACAACAACAAACACATAACAATTAACACAATAACTTCAATATGCAGTTGACCCAAACACCCCTTTATATTTTCAAATCAAGATTTTCAAATCAAAAGTTGGATTCAGGTTAGCACATGCATACATAAGCATCAAAACATCAATCTTAAACACAAATAAAAAGATTTGGAGCCAAATATCAACACATACATAAGCAGAACTAAAATATCACAAATATCTACTTTCTTGACAGATTTTGAGATTAAGGGTTCAAACGTCATGGATGTACATCCACACCCACGTATGTTTGAGCTGATGTGCCTAGCAAAACAAGGCACAAGCTTCTAATATCAAGCTGCTAAGATTCAACAAGGTTAGAAGCAATATTATCAAAAACAGAAAGGTGACAAATCTTGATTGATGCAACCCTTGTACCCCACACTTGATTATCCCCAAGATATAAGTCTCACAACACCTTGATAACACTTTATCAGGATGCTATGATCAACTTATAGCCCAAGAATTCCAAGGTGTACCAAGGAACTTAGCAAAATATCAAGGTTTTTTGAACTTTGAGCAATTTCGTGCACAAAGCTTGAAAAAAAACGTTTTGAGATTCAAGTTTAGCAAACATATAACAATAACAAGTAACTAGAAAGATTGGCACTTGGTTTTTCTTCACAAGTTCAAACACTTTTCATTCAAAATGATAAAGGCTTTACAGAAGAGTGAACAAGGAAAAATTAAGAGCAGGGCTCAATGTATGAGGCCATATGCCTTTTGTAGGCTACGAATGACTAACTACAATGCATAAAAACGTAAACCCTAAGCCGATGAAGTCCCCATTTTACCCTTGAAGGGTTTGAATATCTTGGAATCATGTGACTGAATTTGGCTGTTTGTGTGAGTTGGCATGGTTGAAGTTGCATCCATAGGCCTAAAGGAAGCTTAAAAAGTGAGCTTGAATCCTGAGTGTTGATTTCCTGGCAAGCTTTGGCATTTTCCCCAAAAACGCCAAAGGAGGGTTTATCATGTGACCACATGAGTGACGTGGCAAGGGTTTTAGAGGTTGGGATGTGTTTAGGGACACCCTAATCTTAATTCTGAAGAATATTAGGGTTTAATTGTTGGTAATTAACAAATTCCCAAATTTGTTCAAGAACACCAAGAACATGTGTTTAATCCATATTTGTGTTTAAACATGTTGTTAAGCGCCAAATAATTAATAAATACGAATTAGTTAAAGTTGGTTATGAGTGGGTTGTGAGGTGGCAGGAAGATGGGCTCTTATTGGTTGAAATAGGTTAGTGGGACACTTGGCACAATTTGGTTGGCCTATGTATCTATTATGTCTTGGCAAAACAAACCCCCAGCCTTCTATACTCTTTCCATTTGCAATATAATTTCCCAAAACCAGATTTCCTTCTTTATCAAAGTTTCTAATTTCATACTCTTGCCCAAATACTTTTCCAAAGTATTTTTAGGGGTATTTCTTGCCATTTGATGATTCTTGAAGGGTTGTTTTGGCATTTTCTTCAAAGATGATGGTCTTAACTTGTATTGTTGACTTTGTGGAGGACTGAAATTGACATGTCTACATTGTTGAGGGACTTTTGACAAACTTTAAGGACCAAACTTGTAATTTTGAATAAACAAGGGTTTAAAGTGTCAATTCTTCAATATTGGAGGACCCTTCTTGCATAATCTTCAATTCTTCAAGGGTTTTTCTTGGAAAATTTTCATTAGGGCTTGGTTCATTGTGTGGCTTCGTTTCCCGTGTTCGTTTTTGCATGTTTCTTGTGATATTTTGTCATTTTCTCAATATCCGTACCTAAAATACACAAGTAACAAACACAAGCATATATTTGGCAATGATATTTAAAATGTATTTAAAGCCCGTTTTGGACGATGAGACTATGTATAAAAGCAGTCTCATCACTCCCCCATACTAAACCATTTCCGTGCCCTCACGCAATGCTATAATAAAGTATCGTAGCACCTCCAAAATTCATTTTTATGCACTTTTATTGAATGATAAACTAGCTACACTACTACTATTGCTACTACTTGTGTTTTAGACATAATGTATGATTTTCATCGCAAAATGGGACGTTTAGGTTCATAGAATAAGAACACGTGAATGCTTCGTTATAAATAATTTCATCATCCTTGATTTTCACCCCAATTCCATGCTAAGCGTGCAACGAGATCATTGTTATTATAAGTTAGTAATGCTAACACTACTCATATGTCCTAATCACGTACTTATCCTCCCATTTTCCTAAGTTGTATCTCTTATATTTTATTTTGTCTTGAATGTTTCACGAGGATACATCGTTTGACTTATGCGATGATAGAGATTTAGGTCTAAAAATAGAGTCTTAATGGTGTAACCAAGACCATCGAATTAATAACCCTTAATAATAGACAACGATGTCAAAAAATTAAGTCAACAAGAAGGATCGATAAACACGGTTTTATAACGGTTTTAAACATGAGACTTATTACCAAGACTTTTATACGCCCCCTAGTGGAAGGGCCTTATTATCATAGGTTTACCTCCATCTTTTATTCAACTTCGCCATCAAGCTTTTATTATGACTTCGGTCTTGCCTTGCCTTTTATTTAACCTCGCCATGAGGTGTTTATTGTGGCCAAAGACGTATATCCTCATGCTAAAAGCGAATTTTGGATCTTTAAAGCTTCAAAGATTAAGGCTTCATTCACTTTCAATTTTGCATAGATTTTTCGGCCTTGTGAGCTTCAAATTGTTTGCTTGATTTAGGTGAGCACTTGAAATCTTATTATTGGGCGAAGCTTTCGATTATTCGGGTTGCCAATACTTCAAAACCGTGACGCTGGCGATACCTTAATGTCTTCCCAATTTAATTACATGGAAGTTATTAGAAAAGACTAGAAACCAACAATCAAGACTAAACCGCTAAGTCAATATTTATTAAGCAAAAATTATTTACAAGCGAAGGGAGAATAAGCAAACAACGAGAACACGTGAGTTTTTGAAAGAATACGAATACTCTACGTTTAGCATAGTAACTTATAATTAACGCTATCATTTCTTGTCCTCATTTAAGAGACTTAGCCTAATGTAAAGTTAAGGAATCGAAGCTAAGTGCTCAACACGCACGATCGAGTCAAAAATTACTCTTATTCTCGCCATCAGAAAATCTACATTCGTGTCTTCAAACACATATAAAACATGAGAAAAAATTTAAAATTTGGCCATTTTTAGCCTTATTTTGCAACAAAACGATAAACAAAAAGATAAACAAAAAGATAAACTTTGGAAAGCGTGAAGGTTTGGCAAGGCACGTATCTATTCACCCCCCCATACTAAAGTTAAACATTATCCTCAATGTTTCGAGTCTAAGGGTTGGAAAACCCCCATACTAGAGACGTAGTCGAATGCTTAATCCAGCATGGAAAGGGTGTAATCGTTAAATTTAAAGCCGTTTATAAAGTGTGCTATAAACCTAAGGTTAGAACATCAAAGGATATATCATGGATATTGAGAAATTCTTCAAAGCAAACGATCGAGTGCTCCCATAAAACGAACACGAGAGGCTCCAATCGTGAAGATAATGATCATCTAAATTCCACAATTCACAAACAACCACGGAACAAAGGTTGGAAGGGCACAAATCCCCACACGTTGCTACATTAGAAAGCGATTATATGTACATAGGATAAGCATGGGACTCCCCCACGAGGCATCTCATTTTTTATTACCGAGTCATGAGCTCGACTCGATCCCCTCAATACTTATTATCATTAGGGAAAGTGATTTGGTCGAGGTAGTTCAAGGATGGAACTTCCCCGCCAAAGTATTACTTCAACCTATGTCCATTCACCTTGAAATTGGGGCCAACATTTTGAGCTAGCTCGATGGTCCCATAAGGAAAAACTTGAGTCACGGTGAATGGAGCAGACCAATGGGATTTCAACTTACCGGAAAAGATTTTCAATCGTGAGTTAAAAAGCAACACTTGGTCTCCAATGTTAAAAACCCGGTTTTTAATTTTTGAATCATGAAACTTTTTAGTCTTTTCTTTATAAATCAATGAATTTTCATAAGAAAAGTCCCTCAATTCATCTAATTCATTAAGCTGCATTTTCTGGTGTTTTCCCGCGGTCTCCATATCATCATTACAATGCTTAAGGACCCAATAAGCTTTGTCTTCGAGTTCAATTGGCAAGTGACAATTCTTCCCATACACAAGCTTATAAGGAGTGCACCCGATAGGCGTCTTATGAGCGGTCCTAAAGGCCCATAAAGCATCGTCCAACTTATCCGACCAAGATTGTCGGTTCTCCCCAATAGATTCTCGGTTTGAAACCTCGACTTTCCCACTCGTTTATGGGTGATAAGCCGTAGAAAACCGATGTGTAACCCCATATTTACATAGGGCCCTTTTGAATTGGTCGTTACAAAAATGGGTTCCACGATCGCTTATGATAGCACGAGGGGTTCTAAACCGAGAAAACAAGCTCTTCAAAAACTTGACTACCACACGAGCATCGTTGGTGGGCAAAGCCTTAGCTTCCACCCACTTATATAGGTAGTCAATGGCGACAAGGATGTACTTATTACCACGAGATGATGGGAACGGCCCCATAAAGTTAATGCCCCAAACGTCAAAGATCTCACACACTTGGATGATATTTTGTGGCATTTCATCGTTTTGTGAGGCTTTTCCTTGTCGTTGGCATGAGTCGCATGACTTCACAAGTGCATGTGCATCTCGGTAAATAGTAGGCCAAAAGAAACTGGCATCAAAAACCTTCTTAGCCGTGAGATTAGCACCGTGGTGACCACCCGTGGGTCCCTCGTGACAAGCTCTAAGGATGTTAGAAGCTTCGATACATAAGACACAACGTCGAATAATTTGATCCGCACAATTTCGAAACAAGTAAGGGTCGTTCAAAAATAGAACTTGACGTCACGAAAGAATTTTCATTTTTCTTGAGTCGTCATACCCTTGATGATGAAGTTCCCCGCATGGTAATTTGCGATGTCCGCAAACCATGGGGTAGAAGAATGAAGCTTAGAATTCACTACACCAAGTGTCTCAAGCGGAAATGTTTCGGTGATTTCCTTGGGCTCGTAAACACTTTTGTGAGGATCTTCCAAACGATAAAGATGATCGGCCGCTAGATTCTCGGCTCCTTTTTTGTCAACGATTTTGTGATCAAATTCTTGAAGGAGGAGAATCTAACAAAGTAATCTCAGCTTTGCATCTTGTTTAGCCAAAAGATACTTGATAGCCGAATGATCCATATACACTATGCATTTAGTCAAGACGAGATAATGTCGAAATTTCTCAAATGCATAAACCACGACCAGGAATTCCTTCTCCGTTGTAGTGTATTTTAGTTGAGCCTCGGTCATCGTCTTCCTAGCATAGTGAATAGGCAACAAGTGTTTTTCATGACGTTGCCCCAATACGGCCCCAATAGCATAGTCACTAGCATCACACATGAGCTCAAAGGGGAGGTTCCAATTGGGAGCAACAAGAATGGGAGCTTAGGTAAGTTTCCTCTTAAGGATTTCAAAGGCTCGTACAAAATCTTCGTCAAATACAAAACGTGCATCTCTTTCGAGGAGATGTGTAATAGGTCGAGAGATCTTTGAAAAATCCTTGATGAATCGACGATAAAAGCTCGCGTGGCCTAGGAAACTCCTAACTCCCTTAACGGTTTTGGGATGAGGTAATTTGGCGATGACGTCTACCTTAGCTTGATCTACCTCAATCATCGTTTTCGAAACCTTGTGCCCTAAGACGATTCCACTTTTAACCATAGAATGACATCTTTCCCAATTTAGCACAAGGTTGGTTTCCTCACAACGCTTCAACATTCTCTCAAGATTCGACAAACGCGAAGTGAACGAACTACTAAACACGGAAACGTCATCCATGAAGACTTCCATCGTCTTCTTGATCATATCATGAAAAATAGCCATCATGCACCTTTGAAAGGTTCCCGGTGCATTGCAAAGTCCGAATGACATTCTATGATAGGCAAACATTCCATATGGACACATAAACATAGTTTTTTCTTGATCACGATGATCGATGGGGATTTGGAAGTAACCGGAAAAACCATCTAAAAAGCAATAGAAATCGTTTCCCGCAAGACGCTCCAACATTTGGTCCATGAAGGGCAAGGGAAATTGGTCTTTCGAGTGGCGTCATTCAACTTACGATAGTCAATGCACACTCTCAATCCAGTCACGAGTCTAGTTGGAATTAACTCGTTGGCATCATTTGGCACAACGGTCATTCCTCCCTTCTTAGGGACACAATGAATAGGACTCACCCAAGGGCTATCGGAAATAGGGTAAATCATTTCCGCATCAAGGAGTTTAAGGACTTCCTTTTTTATGACGTCGTGAATTTTGGGGTTCACCTTCCTTTGACATTGGATTACGAGTTTGTAATCCTCCTCCATTAAGATTTTGTGGGTATAAAATTTGGGATCGATCCCCTTAATGTCGGATAACTTCCACGCAATTGCCCCTTTGTGATCCTTTAGAACATCGACAAGTGCGGTTTTTTCATCATCCGAAAGATCTTTCGCAATAATAACCGGCAACTTGTCGTCCTTCTCCAAGAATACATATTCAAAGTGAGGAGGTAAATCTTTCAACTCGAGGATAGGTGGTGTAACACCCTCAAACTCACAAGGCAGCGGAATATCAACATTGGGTGTTACTTCATAGCACATCGCACACAGTCATAGAAAACGACCTCAAAAGAGACGTTTTATAAAATAAATCATTCGATAATTTTATTAAATCAGAGTTAACTAAAAAGAGGTCCCACCAAGTTATACAAACCTTAAGAAATAATAAAGTTTTGTCAAATGTATTGTTTGTTTTGCCTTTACTTTATCCTGTGCGCCTCTATGCTCCAGCTGCTTTTAAACCTACACACCTGAGAATACATGCTAACATGTCAACAGAACTGTTGAGTGAATTCATAGGTTTTCAAATAAACAATAATGGGCTTTTAATAAACCATAAAGATTTTGAACACAAGAATCTCATCCACTGGCGATATTGTAACACATACAATATCAATACTCCACACTATTACGCTAAGCTCATGACACCGATGCCTTAATCAATAAATTTGCCCTAGTCAGGTATCTGTTGATCCCAAACTTAGATCGATTAAGCTTTGTGTATACGAGATTAGATCAAGTACTACACGTAGAGAAACCTTTGCTTATGAATAAAGTAACAAAGTGTTATGCGGAATTAACACTTGATCTAAAACACAAAGATGTTAAACAAACTTTCACTTGTATTAGAATGATCGTACTTGATTACAATGAAAGAGGTTTTAACTTGCGAATACTTATGAAAACTGATATTTTACTTTAACCTAAAAGATCTTCTTTTATAGAATAAGAAGTCTTGTACAATAAGCTACGAATCAACTATTCTAGGTAAAGATAATAATAGAAAATACAATGTCGTGCTTATCTTTACCATACATAAATAAAGAAACAAATAAACAAAAGATTCGTATGAAGATATATTCCATCAGTGCTAATCTTCAAGGCTGTCAGCGTTGACTTCTTCAATGTCAACGCTTGGCTGTCAGCGTCCAATGTCATCCTATCAGCGTTGACATTCTTCTTATCAGCGTCTAGTGAACTGACCCATATTTTATTCCCAACAATCCTCCCCTAAACTTGATATCCATTCCAATGATCAAGTTTCTGAATAAATACTTAAGGCTTAGGAGGAATCTTGCAAAAACTTCTTATGTTGGTGATAAACATATCTAATCAAGTCCTTGGCCACGTCACTAGTATAATCAATCTCCAAGGGTGTCTCTAGCATCTTCTCCAACACTTCTTTGGACAAGAAATAGTCAGCATCCACAAGTAAATACTCTGAAAACTTTGTAGAGCTCAAATGAAATACACCACAAGTAGAATAAAGCCTCCAATGAAGATTACTGAGATCATCTTCAAGATCCTTCCATATGGCAGGATCTGCTTCTCTTGGACCACACAAAGTCAAAAATGTGTTCCAAAGTCTTATTCCATTTGCTGAAGTAGGTGCTTCAGCTGTATACTTGGCCTCTATTAATCTCCATAGATGCACCAAGTCTTCCCTGTCTATGCTTGCAAAAATAGAAATAACTGAAGTGAAAGTATGTACCTCCTTTCCAAATCTGCCAATTTTCCAAAATCCACACTCATCTTCATCAAAACTGATGATTGGATTTCTGTCATCTAGAGGTACTACATTAACCAAATCTGAAGCTTCCAATGGAGAAAGCTTGAGATGCTTCCTTATTACACCTTCAGTTGGAAAATACACATCCATATCTTTAGGAAATTGGAAAGGATCTCCTTTCTTCACTGGTCTTTGAGCAATCCTCATTTCCTTTTGAATCTGCATTTCCTCAGCAAGCTCTTGTTTCCTTTCTTCTGAAAGAAACTGATAGACATTATTTTCTTGCACACTCCTCCAAATAGGATGATGTGCCCTATACTCTAACTCCTCAAAAGATAAAGCCAGCAACTTCTTGGATGTCCAGTTAGGTTGATGACATCTAAGCAACTTGTAGTACAACTGCCTTCTATCTCTTTTGAGCCAAGTCTTGACCTCCTGTGCATTATACTTCAAAATCACCTTTATATCATCTTGTACCCTGAGAAGAACTTCCAACCCCCAAATTTGATCTGATAAACTCATTCCTGGGTTGTCCATTACCTTGTCCTCCCAAGCATGGTACATTCTGGTGATTTCAGGAAGGTCCCAATCAATCTGATTCTTCAAATCACTCAACCTTTCCTTAGCTAACTCATCCCCATATTCAAGTCTTTTTGGATCTTCAATAATTTGAACACTTGAATCTGAGCTATCCTCTTCTTTTTCACCACCACTCTCTTCCTCACTCTCAGAAGTGGCAACAAATGGTGATCTACCACTCCTCTTCAAATCTCTTTCCACAAGTTGTGCAGCCAACTGTTCATCAAATGCAATTTGTGCTGCATCTTTCTTTGGAACATCTTCTTCAATCAGAATCCCCTTACCCTTGTCTTGTGGATCAATAATAGGTAAAGTAGAAGAAGAAACCTGCTTGGACACATCTTTGATGATTGCTGATGACTGGAATACATCAACACCACCTGCAACTTTGTCAGCGTTCAAGTTACCTCTATCAGCGCCACGATTACCTTTGTCAGCGCTGGATGTGTCAGCGTTCAAACCTGTATCAGCGCCCAATGTTTCTTTGAAAGATCCTTCCAAGTTTAAAGGTGTCACCTTGGATGTATCAATAACTGGGTGCTTCTTCAAGTTGGTGAGTGCTTCAGCAACCTGTAAAGATTCACTAAATTGTGAACTCTTCTCTGAACTCTTCTCACTAGCTGTATGAATCAGCTCATCCTCTTCATCCTCTTCATCCTCCCCTTTGGAAGATTCCTCCATTAGACTCCTGCTACTTGGATTCTCCAAAATAGTTACCCGCTCCCTCAATACTTGGAGTTCACGGCCCTGTTTGTTGACAATTTGTACAAGGCTGACATTTTGCTTTTGCAAGCTAATGACAGCAGCCGTCAATTCAGTCATAGTCATAGGTTCCAATCTGCCCTCAGCTAGAATGGGGATTTGACCTCCCAAAATAGAATCATAGGGCATGGATGAGGTCTTAATGATGTTGGGACTGTCTTGACCAGCTTCTAAGCCTGTGTCAATAGCCCCAGCCTCATCCATGGCACCAGCCACACTTGTGGAGGTGGTTCTCTCTGCTACAAGGCTAGGATCACTAGAGGAGAACACTCCAGTAACCCTTTGGCGTTTAGTCAACCTAGATTGTAATGGGGTGGAAGATGAGGTAGATTGTGTGGGTGTTGGTTGGTTAAGGGGTGTTTGGGATTGTTCAGGGATGGTATCAGCGTCGGGAATGGCTGTGTCAGCGCCAACATTTTGAGTGTCAGCGTTGGGTTGGTCAATGTCCATGTGGTCTGGTGAAGGTAATGGTTCATGAATAGGCTCAAGTTGGGGTTCAGGGTCTGGTTGTGGTTGTGGTTGAGCAGCCTGAATTACTTCAAGCATGGGTTGGGTAAGAGGGATGGATCTGTTTGTGGAGCTCATTTTAGCAAAAATGGTTTTCTATTGTTTAGGGATCTCATAAAAAGTGTCATGATCCCTAGAACAATATTCTTGTAAATCAAAGACCATTTGCAAAAATCTTGGGTAGGCCAAAGTCATTTTACTTCCCTTATTTTTACACATTCCTTCAAAAATCATTTTTGAAAAATTATACTTAAGCCCACGTGTGATACAAACCAAAGCACTTGCAATGGACCTGTTTATTTCATTAAAAGAAGTACATTTTGGACTTAAGCATTGAAGAAGGACATGTATCAAATATTTCCAGTCAGAGGGAAATTCCTGCTTATGATATTTATTTAAAGTGACATCAGCAGGAATAGGATAACCCAATTCCCTAAGACCTTGTTCTATTGTTGCAATGGCAAGGGTAGTCACACCATCAGCGTCATCAAGACGCAAAGCTTGGCGGACCAAAGCTTTAGTGACCACCCATGTTCTTCCATGAACAGTAGATGTTAATGTGGTCACTCCATTAGCTGTTGTGGAATTAACATTATTCCAAAACTGTCTAATGTGTGCGACAGGGACTAATGGTGTATGAGAAAGTGCATACCTTAGAGAGGATGCATTTAAAAATGCCACCATTTGTGAATACTGAGGGAACAAATCATGATCAGCAGTCAAGTAAGCTACCATATTATGTTGGCTCTTGAACTCCAATGTTAAATTCTTTGAGTTGAACTTGGGTGCCATGGTGAAAACTGTTTAGGTTATGTGATATGGGAAAAATCTAGGAGAAAAATGTTAGACAAGAAAATATGAATACCCAGAAGAAAAAGAGTAGCCAAATTTATAGGAGAGATGCATGATTTTGATTGGTAAAAAATGAGGCAGTTATATTCAAAGAGCAATGATGAAAATATTGAATCAAATATAACTTATCTCATACATTAATTAAAAGTAACAACTCCCCAAAATTACGGCCAAAGATTAGTCAAAAATAACAACTGGGTAGGGCCCACTAGGTGTCAACGGTCAAAAATAGCCCATCAGCGCCCAACGGTTATATTTTCTTGTCAGCGTTTGCCTAAAGCCTTGTCAGCGTCACGATTGGACGTAACAGCGTTTGGAGAAAAACTTGTCAGCGTCTAAAAATAAAAATATTTAAAAAGAAAAAGACCTTAACAAAGTAATTTATCCTAAGGGAAATATCTTACAAGTTGATAATAATTACTGGGCGGCAAGCACTGTCCATTTATGCACACTTGCTTAAGCAAGATAGACACAAATGTCCTCTAGAGTCCCTTGCTAACCAAAATACTTACCAACAAAGTTATTTCATAAAATTCTTTGTAACTCCCAGGTAAACCCATAACAAAACTATTCCCAAGTCTCCCATCAGACCACAACCAATTCTAGGCCAAAAATGTCTTGGCAACATGCATAGTTTGTCAACTTTTCATGCTACAGTGCCTCATGGTTTAGTAAAACTAACCCATACTCACCTGTGGACACAATCTAGAATTGTGATGAGAGTATTATAAGAATACCCAAAAGTCCTAAAGGTTCCTTAAACCTCCCCTTAAACTATGATACATGAGTTCTCAAAATATATATGAACATTAAAAATTTATGTCAAGATAGGAATATAAATATTCCAACCATCATCCATAAATAAAAACATGTCCAAATAGCTCTTCAAAGATCCATAAGCAACTCTGTATCCAATGGCATAAAGCTACCACCACCTACACATTTAGATGAAAACCACAAAACTAACATTTGTTGCTGACAGCGTCCCGACAACACTTATCAGCGTTGAAGGAACTCTTGTCAGCGTTAGACAATAATATCTCTAACAACGGCAAAATAACACTTATCAGCGTTACATGTACCTTTGTCAGTGTTAGAAAAATAAAGTGGAAAATCTAAATTATCAGAAAGATCAATAACAATGCATTATCCTGTACATACTTTTACAAAAAGGTTCCAAAACACATATTAAGTGAGATTAACCATTCCAATATTTGTTACCAAATATTGAAATCTTCCAGCATCAAAAGGTTTAGTTAATAAATCAGCCACATTATCTTCTGTGGCTACCCTATCTGGTTGTATTAAACCTTTCTCAAAGCAATCTCTTATAAAATGATGTCTAATTTCTATGTGTTTGGTTTTAGAATGATGTACAGGATTTTTAATAATGCATAAGGTACTGTTATTGTCTACAAAAATCTTGGTATGCATAAAGTTATACCCATAATCCAACAGCTGGTTCTGAATCCATAAGACTTGTCCACAACAAGCAGCTGCAGCAACATATTCTGCTTCAGTTGTAGAGTTTGCCACCACTGTTTGTTTCTTGCATTGCCAAGATATCAACCTACTCCCAAGAAATTGGCATCCACCAGTTGTGGATTTCCTATCAAACTGGTCACCACCATAGTCACTGTCTGAATATGCAATAAGGTCCAATGGAGAATCTTTTGGGTACCACAAGCCAAGATCTGGATAACATCTTAGGTACCTAAAAATTCTCTTCACAGCAAAAAGGTGACACTCTTTGGGAGTCACTTGATGGCGTGCACAAGCACACACAGCAAACATGATGTCAGGTCTTGAGGCTGTAAGATACATCAATGATCCAATCATTGATCTATAGTGCCTAACATCCACATCCTTTCCAGCTCCAATTTTTCCCCAAGGGTGTTGCCTATCCATAGGAGTGGAAGCATCCTTTTCATGTGGAGAAAAACCATATTTCTTCAAGATTTCAGCTACATACTTGTCTTGGGAGATGAAGATACCATCTTCTTTCTGCTGAACTTGTAAACCTAAAAAGAAGTTCATCTCACCCATTGCACTCATCTTGAATTTATCTGTCATGAGCTTGGAAAAGTCCTCACTCATTTTTGGATCAGTAGACCCAAAAATGATGTCATCAACATAGACCTGCACAAGCAACACATGTTTTCCTTTCTTCTTTGTAAATAGTGTCTGATCTATGGTGCCCCTTTTGAAACCATTTTCCACCAAGTAGGTGGACAATGTACCATACCATGCTCTTAGGGCTTGATGAAGTCCATACATAGCTTTCTTCACTCTATAAACCTTGTCTGGATTCTCAGGATCTTCAAAACCAGGAGGTTGCATAACATATACTTCCTCAACAATTGTTCCATAGAGGAAAGCACTCTTCACATCCATTTGATAAACAGTGAAGTTCATGCAAGAGGCATAAGCTAGGAAAATTCTGATAGCTTCGATTCTTGCAACTGGAGCAAAGACTTCTTCATAATCTATGCCTTCCTCTTGTGTATATCCCTGAGCTACCAAACGTGCCTTGTTTCTGACCACAATACCTCTTTCATCTTTCTTGTTCCTTAGAACCCATCTTGTCCCAATTGGTCTCACATATCTAGGACAATCAACCAGCTCCCAAACATCCTGTATAGCAAATTGGTGAAGCTCATCCTGCATTGCTTCCACCCAACTTGGTTCTTTGAGAGCATCAAAAATTTTCTTGGGTTCTTCCTGTGACAGAAAACAGGCAAACAAACATGCTTGTACAAGAGGGGTATCAACCTTCTTGTGTATATTGGCAATAAATCCACCAAGACTTTGATGGGATCTTCTTGTCTGAACTGGAGCCATAACATCACCAATGATTTGAGATGTGGGGTGATCCTTTGCTGTGGAAGTGAGAACTCCTCCTTCAAAAAGTCTGGTGTCCTCAACTTCACGCTCCATGTTGCCAATATCTTCTTCCTCAGATTCTCCTTGATCAACAGAAATCTCTTCATGGACATTGGAAGGTCCACCCTGTTCAAAATGGGAAGAGAAAAGCTGTGCAAAGGTGTCATCAAACTCTGAACCTTGCTTGTCAGCATTTGGGCTGACAGCGTTTGAACTGTTGTTGTCAGCGTCTGATCCATCAGTGTCTGAATTGCTCTTGTCAGCGCTTGATGTCCCTTTGTCAGTGCCTGAAGAACCATGCATGTTTGTATTTGGTGGTATTTGAAAACCACCATTATCCTTTCTAGCAGCAGCAGCAGCAGCATAATACTCATCTGTCCATATAGGAAGTGTAACATATTCTTGTGTGGGAGATGATTCAACTGCTGGTGGTCCATCCTCCTTAGCAACCTGTATACCTGAAACATTACCAATTCTCTTTTCCAAAACACTTGAAGTTACCTTCACAATGTCTGGATCAGTAACAGGAATATAATTTAAAGCTCTAGATAAAGGTTCTAAGTCAAACAACCAATTTGGACCACTTTCAGGATCACTAGGTTTACTTTCTAAAAACCTAACATGTACTTTTTCAAGTATACGTTTTTCCTTTTTAATGTAAACCCTATATCCTTTGCTCTGCACTGAATAACCCATGAAGTAGCCTTCATCACCTTTTGAATCAAATTTACCTAGGGCCTCACTAGTTTCTAAAACAACTACATGACAACCAAAAGGCTTGAGAAAGCCAATGTTTGGCTTCCTTCCCCAAAGTAACTCATAAGGTGTCTTATTATGTATTTTGTTGACCAATGCCCTATTTTGAACATAACAAGCTGTGTTAACAGCTTCAGCCCAAAAGGATATAGGAAAGTGGGCATCAGCCAACATGGTTCTGGCTGCTTCAATAAGGGTCCTATTCTTCCTTTCAGCAACCCCATTTTGCTGTGGGGTTCTAGCTATGCTAAACTGCCTAGTAATCCCTTTCTTGGCACAAAAATCATCTAACAACTGATTTCTAAACTCACCCCCATTGTCACTTCTAATAATTTTGACCTCATTACCATTCTTCTTTTCAATCTGGGTAATGAAATTAATCAGACTTTGGGCAGTTTCACTTTTCTTGGCCAAAAAGAAAGTCCATGTAAACCTGGAATAATCATCAGTGATAACAAAACAATATGATTTACCCTTCAAACTTTCTATATTAGTTGGACCAAAGAGGTCCATATGCAATAAGTGAAGTGGTTTAGAACTAGAGTGCACCTGTTTAGACCTGAATGAGACCTTGTGCTGCTTGCCCTTAAGACATGCAACACAAGTGTGGTCATTGTGGAAAGCCTTTTCAGGCAAACCATCAACTAAACCAAGCCTCACAAGTCTATTGATATTTTTAAAGTTTATGTGCCCTAATCTCCTGTGCCAAAGATTACTTTCATCTACTGAGGCTTTAGCATAAAGACATGTCATCATTTTATTATTTACCTTAATTCCATTAAGATTCACATTATATATGTCTTTATGCCTTGGTGTTCTAAAATCTATGTATTTTTCCTCAGGGAGCTTATAATCTTTGCTTAACACCAAGCACTCAGTATCTGTGAAAAGAACCTTATTTTTGTTATCACACACTTGTGATACACTAAACAAATTATAATCCAGTTCTTTTACCAAGAAGACATTCTCAAACCGTAGATTGTTGGTGACAAGGGTTCCTTTTCCAGTGATGGTGCCGTAGCCCCCTCCAAAGTATACCTTATCACCATCTTGAATAGGAGTGAAGTTTGTCAGTTAGTCTTCTTTTCCTGTCATGTGCCTTGAGCATCCACTATCCCGGTATCCATAATCATTGATCTTCTTCTGAATGCCCTGCACATAAAGAAAACATATTAGTTTTCTTTGGGAACCCAAGCCTTGGAAGACTTGGATTCATTTGGTTGTTCAACAAGAACAGACTTGGTTCTCATAACAACCCCATTTTCATCCCTGTTTGAATGAAATTCCCAGTTAACCCCAATTGGTGTTGACATTGCTTTTGAAATATAATGAAACCTGTTGCATGTCATAGAAACACCAGTAGAATTAGAGTTTTGGTCTTGTTTTGGTCTCCATGTTAAGCTAGTAGAAGCTTTAGACCTATTTCCCTGTGGTTGTAAATACCTAGGTTTGGCAGTGTGTCTGTCAGCGCTGAAATTGCTCTTGTCAGCGCCCCGATTGCTTTTATCAGTGTTGAACCTAGGGTTTGCTACAGGAACCCATTGCCTATTGGACCAAGTGTTTGACTTTTGAAAAGGTCTTAGGCCTTGTGTGTTAGACCCTCTAGAAAAGAATGGGGCTGGTCTAACAACTTGTGAACTTTTGTTCACAAAGGTATTGGGTCTGACAGTGTTTGACCTATGTTGACTTTTGTCAGCGCTGAAATGGTTCCTATCAGCGTTGACATTGGAAGCGTTGACACATTTGTATGCCAAATGTGAAAAGCTACCACATGTGTAACAAGCTTTTCTAGACATAGTCTTAGGTCTAGAAGCAAAGAAGCCTGTTCCATGATTACTAACTTGGCTTTTTGGTGACCTAGTATTCCTATACATCTCTGCATACTTAACACTAGGTTTTCTAACAGTTTGTGGGCCAAGTTCAACAGCTTTGCCAGTGGTAGGGTGTGTGATCTTAATAGGTGTAGGATCAAGGCTCTTGATTGGTGTGGGCTCATTTGGACTTTCACACAACAACCCTCCCTTAACAAACAAGGTGTGGTTAGCTTTCTTCCACTCATCTAGGTCAGTCAGTTTTTGCTTGTATTCTTCAACTGGGGAAGTCACTCTAGGTGGAGGAATGAATTCCTCCTCTTGGCATTCTGGCAAGCCAGTCCAAGATAAGTCCTTTGATTGAACACCATAGAAATCCCCAGCTGGTGGTGGAACACCAGTATAATCCTTCATCCCAATCCCACTCATATCCTTAGAGTCTCTTTGTTTACTAACACACTCTCCTAGGGATTGTGTGGCCTTATCAAATCTCTGGATTTTAAGACTTACATTATCTTTATTTTTGTTAGCCTCCTCTAACTGAGCTATCAAATCAAGATTAACCCTGTTTACTATATCTTGAATATCTTTACTTTGATGTAACTCATGTTTTAAGATATTTATTTGATTCTTTAAATCAAACTCCATTTTCTTATACTCAGCTACTGTCTTTTCTGTTTGGGTAAGAGCAATTTGATAATTAGATACTTTGCATCTTTCAGTACTTGCCTCATCTAATAATTTAACTATCTCTTGATTTAGTTTTTCAATATTTAAACGACAACCCTTAGAACAGAAAGCATCATCATATACCTCATTATCTGATGAAGAGGAGGAGTGTGCCATGAGAGCATATTCAACATGCTCTTCTTTAACTTCAGCAACCAAAGCTCTGTCCTCTTCCTCATCCTTGGCCATCCAGCTCCAGTCCCATTCTCCAACGCCATCAATTTGTTGAACAGCAACCATGGCCTTGGGATCTTGACTCTTAACCATTTGGCTTGAGGGCTTACCAGCATCAGATCTTCTTGGAGATCTACATTCCCTCATAAAGTGCCCCATCCTATGACAGTTGTAGCACTCAACCTTGGACTTGTCAAATCCAGCAACATCCTTAGCATTAAAGGTCATCTTCTTCTTGAACCTTTTATTAAACCTGTTTGCTCTTAAACTTACAAGAGCCATAGTCCACTTGATGTCCATCTCTTCCAATTGCTCATCGCTTATCTGCTCAAGATCTTCATATGTAATCCTTGAGTCACTGGGCAAAGAAGCAATGAATGCACACACAGTATCTAGATCTAAACCAGCAGGCTTAATTCTATCAGCGCCAAAGTTGTGTATGTCAGCGCTTGAGTATAAAGCGTTGACAGGATATGATCCAGCACTGACAGACTGAGATCCAGCGTTGACACATTGAGATCCAGTAGCTGGATGCCCATAGAAGTTCATGGAATCAAATTGGCCTTCACTTTGGGAGAAGAAGGCCATGTTGCTACTGGAAGATTTATTATCACTATCCAAAAGCCATTCATTCTCCAACAGTCTTAGTTTGTTGAAGATGTCATCAAACCTGGAGGTCTTGTGGGTGTTATTGACAAGAATGGATCTTGTCTCAATCTTCCATACATCACCAAGGCTTTTGAGAAAAGTAGCATTAAATTCAGGGTCCTCAATCTGTGTTCCCATGAAGGAAAGTTGACTTGTGATGTCAAGAAGTCTACTTCTCACACTGCTGAGATTCTCATTGGGTTGGGCTTTAAAGACAGCATACTCATGCAAGAGTTGCTTCTTCTTTTCTTCTTTTGTGTCAGCATTGCCACCATGTGCTACTTCAAGAGCTTCCCAAAGCTCTTTTGCAGACTCAAAGCGTTTGTACTTGTGCTGATTTTCATGACCTAGGGCGTGTTTCATGATGTTCAAGATTTTCATGTCCACCCTTTTCTTGGCTATATCTTCAACAGATACAGCTCTTCCATCTTCAGGCTTTTCCTTCTTATCAGCTTCAGGACAATTAGGAAGAGCTACCCTTGCAGCAATAGCAGCAGCAATCTTTTGAGCTTTGTTGAATGTGTTCCCATATTCAACAATCTCCCAAAGAGTGTAGTCATGAATAGCTATATACTGCTCAAAGTTAGACTTCCAAAGTTCAAAGTTCCTGGCATCAAACATGGGAATTTTGATACTAGGGTTTGTGGAGTTGTTTTGTAGCAAAGCAGAAGGCTGATTTGTGCCAGACATGGTGTTTTTAGGGTTTTGAGAGATTTAGGGTTTTTAGGGTTTGGTGTTTTAGGGTTCTTGCGTTACTTAAAGATCAAAAGTTTCTCAACAAGCTCTGATACCACTTGTTGATCCCAAACTTAGATCGATTAAGCTTTGTGTATACGAGATTAGATCAAGTACTACACGTAGAGAAACCTTTGCTTATGAATAAAGTAACAAAGTGTTATGCGGAATTAACACTTGATCTAAAACACAAAGATGTTAAACAAACTTTCACTTGTATTAGAATGATCGTACTTGATTACAATGAAAGAGGTTTTAACTTGCGAATACTTATGAAAACTGATATTTTACTTTAACCTAAAAGATCTTCTTTTATAGAATAAGAAGTCTTGTACAATAAGCTACGAATCAACTATTCTAGGTAAAGATAATAATAGAAAATACAATGTCGTGCTTATCTTTACCATACATAAATAAAGAAACAAATAAACAAAAGATTCGTATGAAGATATATTCCATCAGTGCTAATCTTCAAGGCTGTCAGCGTTGACTTCTTCAATGTCAACGCTTGGCTGTCAGCGTCCAATGTCATCCTATCAGCGTTGACATTCTTCTTATCAGCGTCTAGTGAACTGACCCATATTTTATTCCCAACAGTATCTTGCCAAATACCCCATACCTCATGTACAACACACCTAGCTGAGTCTCCAACTCACAGGTGCGACCTGCCTGGGTGGGGGTCATCATTTCCAATGGATCTATTCGTCTGTAGGAGCGCCTACCCATCATAGGTAGTTAACGGTTCACGATTTATAGGGACTTTTCATAGGCAATAAGCAACTTAGCCTTACTAATAGTGGCTCATTACCTATACAATCAACGCTTGTGTTCATTTTTCAAAAGCATTCAATAAATGTCTTTACGTTTATGAACAAAAAATTGTATTCGTTCAAAGCATATATTCCAACAACGAATGTTTATTCAAAATCATGTATCCTTTCAAAAGGATACAACACGTATGCTTATTTACCAAGAGCATGTATTCCCCCTCGCGGGTTTATAAACACATATAAAGCAGTAAAAGCGAGTCTATGAACTCACCTGATATAGCTATCAACGTTTATCGAGGAACAAACATCCAATAGTCGATACACGACTTCACGAGATATCAATCGCTCATTGATCAAGAATGAGATGCCCAGCGGTCGACATATGACCGAACGAGACCTATAATGACGAGACGCGTCTTAGGCTCGAGTCTAAACGTAAGCCATACATATATGTAAATAGTTCACTTTAGTAAGTTTGGATATTTCATAAGTTTTATAACACTTTTGATAACAATTTACCATGTATTATCCCATTATGGTCATTAAGCTCATTAAGGCCCATTAGTGGCCCATTACACTTTTATATAACTTAAGGCCATTTCAAAATGAGTATTAGACTCCAATTTGGTTATTAATCTCAGGCCCAATAATTACCCAATAGCAATTACAAGTGTAAGTTGGGCTTCTGTGGCCCAAGTCCACTTTATATGGTTTTTCGGTTCTAAAACGCCTCTAAACGATGTCCACTTAATATTTCACGTTGGTCGAGTCTCGGGTTTCATAAATTTCAGTATATAGGTGAGTCTATATTTCTCGACAAGTGGGTCCTACCACCTCGTGTTATATAAAAATGGTGAAGTTTTACGTTATATTAATATGGTTCAATTTTTTACAAATTCTCAACATACCCCGTAAATTTGATCGTTTCTCCAAAACCGTAAGTCTTATAGGTGAGTTATTTATATCAAAATTAATCTCAACTCATGTACTTTACTTATCTCAAGCATATATGACCTTAACTTATGCTTTACATAGCTTAGATGTTCATTTTATAATTAGAAATATGGGCTGTTATTCGCAGCCAACTTCAGTTCTACCGTTTTGGCCGCCATTTCCAAACCGTTTATCCGTAGAAAACCATTCGATTCATGTGTGTTCTAAATACGTTTATCTATAACCCATAGTTTTACCTTTTTCAATGGTTCTGGGTTCTAAAATGAGTTTTCAGTCTGATCATTCAGCATGTTCAGAATCGACACTTTTTACAGTTTTGGCCATATCTAATTCATCGAATATCGTCACGAGACGAATAACCCGACAAAATTACCACAAAACATAGACCTATCAATTAATAAGATTAACCAAGTATCAATAATTACTGATTTTAACCCGAAACTCATTTAGCTACTGTTCAAAATTTTAATAATTCCAACTTAATCACAGGGCTTATTTAGCTTGTTTTTCAAACTTTAAAATTTATGTACAATGCCCAAAATTACTCAAATCAAATAATACATAGAAAAACTCAGTAGAAATATGAAAAAAATACACATACATAACAAAGTATACAAATCAATAAAAAGGAATAAAAATTTAACCTTAACTCCAATATAGTTGTTCAATTTGAAAGGTGAATGTGTTGTTGCTTAAATTTGTTCACGGCAGAAATGTGAAGAGCAAGAAGGATGTTTATTTTGTTGTTGTTGAAATGTAAACAAGTGAGATAAGTCCTTCAAATACTCATTTATTTCAGCCCCAATTCATTAAAAGAATGATGATAATGACGCTTGTTGTTGTACAAATCAAGACAACTACAAATATGTCATGACCTTCCTTGTAGTCATTTTGTAGCTAGAAATTTTGGTAGTGAAATTGTATTTTGTGGTATTGGTTGTACTCGTCAAAACAAGAAAGAAAGTAGATAAGATATGAATTTGTTGGTGTTATCAATGAGAATGAATAATATTAGAGCTACTATGCCTATTAACCAGATCCTCGACGTGTCCATCCAAATTGTAAGAACATACAACAAAAAGAGGACGTGTGTCATTTCTTGTTTTCACTCATATGTAAGGTTAGACGGGATATTTTGTTAGAATGTTTAACCCACGATATGTAAAAGCGGGTATTATCAAAGTCTAATATTTTAAGAGTTACGAGATCTAAAAGATACGTATAAAACACGAAAAATAAACGCTTATAAAATAAAAACGTCGACATTCGGATAACGATTATTTTTTAATAGATAAACGAAGGCTTATAATTTAATAAACTTAACACGTTTTATAATGGATGACGCTTAAAAGTTTAGCGTAAATAACGAAGAATGCTCGTAAAATGAAAAATTAAAACGACGACAATAGAAAATATTTATATGTCATAACGAGGATATTCAAGGTCGATGACGGACATACACTTTGTCGATACATAATAAGTGACACGTATCCGATATGTTAAAGCCTTAACATTGCCACTTAGCCGAGAATTCAATATTATTAGTCGAACGCACATGACAAATAAAAGTCGATTAACAAATGTTGGTCCGATTAATAGATTTAGTATTAGAACTCTGTCTAAATGTTGATTTTAAATTTTGGGTTATTACATCATCTAACCCTTTAGGAAGCGATGTCCCGACGCTTAATTAGTCTCAATAGTCTTCCGTTTAATGGCAAGAGGTGAGAAATAGACAAGTCATTGCCGTGGTTCCTAACGAAGGTTGAATGAACAAAAGTCAAAGCAACGAGTATACATAACGGGCACAAACGAACGAATTGAATGAATTAAGAAAATGAATAGATAACTCAAAGGAGACGCCATTGGAAGTTAAAAATTAACAAGTCGTCAATTTTTTGAAGTGCTTCAAGGTACATTACTACTAGCTTATTAAAATTACGGCGGTCGATATAAGTTTGAAAAAGTCCAAATGATACAAGTGATGAGTCGAAAGAAGTAAGCGCATTTGAAATGTTTTCAATGCGACAATCAATTCAAAGCTATCGATGATCACGTCAATCAAATCGAAACGTAAATAGTCCACGGGTTTCAATAAAAGGGATCACATTATAAAAAGAAAATCTGCATGGAAAGTACATAACCCTATCGAAAATGTTACATAATTATTCGAAACGATATCACCCAGTTGCATGATCTTGAACATGCAAACCTATTTCGTCAAAAGCGAATTCATCGAAACGGAAATCGTTCAGAGTATAAATTACTCTATCGAAAGAAATATGATTCAAATCAAACACAAAATCTATCACTAAGCACATATAATCACATTACGACATCCTTGCAAAATAGCTAAGCCATGCCAAATTAATAAGTTCAGTCAAGTTAACTAACGCTTTCTAAATAGACAAACCATGATAAATAAGAATTTTTACAAGATTTTCCGATAAGTCCAGTCAAAGGAAAGTTTGTAAGTTAAAGGATGTTCATGGGCCTCATAGCCATGGATGCATATCCAAAAATATTTTTGTCATTGGAGGGTGCTCCCACGCGGATCCATACCCAAAATATATTATAGGGTTCTCACAAACGAATCCATACCCAAAAGATATTACAGGGTGCTCACAAATGGATTCATACCCAAAAGATATTATAAGGTACGCGTTACCCATGATCAGACGTCATTTTACAATGCCGCCTCGAGCTCGCACAATGTATGACCAATCGACTAAATCATATATCATATAAACACATAACAAGCAAAGATTTTTCACATAAATCTCAAATATGGCTATCCACCATTAACCATCGAGGAACCTTTTATGAACCCTTAATAATAACAAGTAAAATTTCAAAATCTTTACACTTAAAATGAGTTGTTAATGATAATGGATTGTTCGACCTACAATTATACACTTGAATATTGAATTCGATGAAACGAGTCGTCTATTCTCGAAACGGTTAATGGTTCATAACGATTAGCTTATCAAGCTTACAATAGTCGGGACACATTAGAAATGGTCAATAAAAATAAATCATAACTTGAGAGAAGACTGACGGGTTACTCATACGTATACGATAATAAATAATAACTATAATGACGCCGGTAATGAACGATTCATAACAACGAAACACAAGTCAAAGAAATACGTCCGTATACAAAAATAATCACAAACCAGGTCGGGTACACTTGAGCCCACTTATTTATAATGTGTTATTTACATACAAAGGCGTCCCAATCTATGTATATAAGAACTATAAATTTATGGTTCGGGAATTTATAATTTTCTTGTTCAAATAAAAAGGCGTCCCAATTTATTTCAACAAGACGATTATAAATCATCCTACTCAATAATACCGTCACAAAACACGATATCATAACCAGATTAAATGCCAAGAAAAGTACAGGATGTCAATATACTTAATTCATGATTTCTCTATTCAAACGTCCTATTCCATCTGAGTAGAGAAACCATAAACAATATAAGGTCTAGTGGTTTAAAACTTTCTTATTCAAATGTCCCAATCCATTTCAATAAGAGAACCTTAAACGACACATAGTTGGGCGATTTAAAATCTCTATATTTAAATGTCCCATTCCATTTAAATACAAGGTCTTATGTTACTCAACTAGAGGACTACTATGAGCATATCTTTGTTGTACCCAAATTATATATAGTTGAATGGGTATATATATATTTTAGGTCAAACATTAGCATCCTCCTTTTCGCCAATAAAATATAATCATACACAATAAATTAAAGTTTATTTTACGTAGAAGATGTCTCCTTGAAGAAATGATTTTTGAAAATCATAAGGAGTAACAAAAATACGAATATCACACTAATTAATTACGTTTCGAAAGGAGATGTCCCAAAATGGCACATCACGATGCGATGAAAACAATCGAGCTCAATTTAGTCCATATAAAATATATAATGAAACAATATATACGTACCCAAAGTATCAAACGAGTTTCATACTCATATTAAGATAATAAATTAATTATCGAGATCAGTAATTGGCGGTGAAGCCATATTTTATACAAAACCACATAATAAAATGTACAATAATTAGGCAACGACCATTACTTCACGCGCAATGCCTTTAAATACCATAGTATGTACATACATATACATACAATCATTCCTATATACACATAGGATCGCACAATCAAAACCAAGCATTGGTTTATAGGAGCCATGAGCGCGCATATACTTTGTAAGGCAATCAAAGAATTTTACGAAAGAGCAGTTATAGTCTAGGTTTTGAAAACAACCTAGTTCTCTATAACTAGTACTCTGATACCAATATGTAACACCCACAAACTCACAAGGCAGCTGAATATCAACATTGGGTGTTACTTCATAGCACATCGCACACAGTCATAGAAAACGACCTCAAAAGAGACGTTTTATAAAATAAACCATTCGATAATTTTATTAAATCAGAGTTAAATAAAAATAGGTCCCACCAAGTTATACAAACCTTAAGAAATAATAAAGATTTGTCAAATGTATCGAATGGAAATTGTTTGTTTTGCCTTTACTTTATCCTGTGCGCCTCCATGCTCCAGCTGCTTTTAAACCTACACACCTGAGAATACATGCTAACATGTCAACACAACGGTTGAGTGAATTCATAGGTTTTCAAATAAACAATAATGGGCTTTTAATAAACCATAAAGCTTTTGAACACAAGAATCTCATCCACTGGCGATATTGTAACACATATAATATCAATACTCCACACTATTACGCTAAGCTCATGACACCGATGCCTTAATCAATAAATTTGCCCTAGTCAGGTATCTTGCCAAATACCCCATACCTCACGTACAACACACCCAGCTGAGCCTCCAACTCACAGGTGCGACCTGCCTGGGTGGGGGTCATCATTCCCAATGGATCAATTCGTCTGTACGAACGCCTATCCATCATAGGTAGTTAACGGTTCACGATTTAAAGGGACTTTTAACTGGCAATAAGCAACATAGCCTTACTAATTGTGGCTCATTACCTATACAATCAACGCTTATGTTCATTTTCCAAAAGCATTCAATCAAACGTCTTTACGTTTATTAACAACAACTTGTATTCGTTCAAAGCATATATTCTAATAACGAATGTTTATTCACAATCATGTATCCTTTCAAAAGGATACAACACGTATGCTTATTTACCAAGAGCATGTATTCCCCCTCGCGGGTTTGTAAACACATATAAAGCAGTAAAAGCGAGGCTATCCACTCACCTGATATAGCTATCAATGTTTATCGAGGAACAAACATCCAATAGTCGATACACGACTTCACGAGATATCAATCGCTCATTGATCAAGAATGAGATGCCCAGCGGTTGACATATGACTGAACGAGACCTATAATGACGAGACGCGTCTTAGGCTCGAGTCTATATGTAAGCCATACATATATGTAAATAGTTCACTTTATTAAGTTTGGATATTGCATAAGTTTTATAACACTTTTGATAACAATTTACCATGTATTATCCCATTATGGTCATTAAGGCCCATTAGTGGCCCATTACACTTATATATAACTTAAGGCCATTTCAAAATGCGTATTAGACTCCAATTTGGTTATTAATCTCAGGCCCAATATTTGACCAATAGCAATTACAAGTGTAAGTTGGGCTTTTATGGCCCAAGTCCACTTTATATGGTTTTTCGGTTCTAAAACGCCTCCAAACGATGTCCACTTAATATTTCACGTTGGTCGAGTCTCGGGTTTCATAAATCTCAGTATATAGATGAGTCTATATTTCTCGACAAGTTGGTCCTACCACCTCGTGTTATATAAAAATGGTCAAGTTTTACATTATATTAATATGGTTCAATTTTTAGAAATTCTCAACATACCTTGTAAATTTGATCGTTTCTCCAAAACCGTAAGTCCTATAGGTGAGTTCTTTATATCAAAATTAATCTCAACTCATGTACTTTAATGATCTCAAGCATATATGACGTTAAATTATGCTTTACATAGCTTAGATGTTCATTTCATAATTAGAAATATGGGCTGTGATTCGCAGCCAACTTCAGTTCTACCGTTCTGGCCGCCATTTCCAAACCGTTTATCCGTAGAAAACCATTCGATTCATGTGTGTTACACATAAGTTTATCCCCATAGTTTTACCTTTTGTAATGGTTCTGGGTTCTAAAATGAGTTTTGGTTTTAAGTTCCCGTGGCCGCGTAGGCACTCAAAGTGTTACCATCGTTGGTAATGCACTCGGAGAAATCATGACCTCCACCACAATACATACATGAAACCTCAACCGTTTTAGCCGAAGCGGAAGCACTTTGTTCTCTAACTTTGAATTCAATTAAAAGTCGTTTGAGCTTATCAAAGTTTTGTTTTCCAAGTTCGCCTCGATTTGGCAAGCATCGATGGTATTAGACAAAGAAGGTGAAGCCGAAAACGAAGCCTTACGAACACTCAATGTGTTACGATGACTATACACCTTAGATCTATTCTCAATTATTAACAAATATTCCTCAACCGTTTTACACAAAAAATTACCACCCGCGGCGGTATTTAGATAATCCCTTTCATGATCATTCAAACCATTGTAAAACGTGTCAATTTGATGCATGTCGGAAAAACCATGATGAGGACACTCATGTAACATTTCCTTAAACCTATTCCAAGCCGTTGAAAAACTCTCATTAAATTCTTGTGAAAATTTTGAAATCTCGTTCTTCAAATGCGTATTTTTAGAGGGCGGAAAAAATTGGTTCACAAACTTAGAAAGGAGATCCTTCCACGTCAATATAGAATCGGGTGGCTCTTTCTCTAACCAAATTTAAGCGGTCCCCGCTAAGGAATACGGAAAAAGCATTATCTTAATCGAGTCATTAACAACATCCTTAAATTTGCAAGTGGCGGTAAGACGATTGAATTGGCGGATATGGTTGTGTGGGTTGTCCTTTTCATCACCACGGAATTTGTTGTTTTGGATCATCGACAACAAACCCGTTTTCACTTCAAAATCCTCCGCAAGGATAGCGGGAATCATAATAGCCTCTCCATAACCCTCAGTGGGTGCTTGAAGTAACACCATCATAGTTCGATTCGCCATGGTTGGTTCTTCCTCTATGATAGGTTCGTCTGTAGGAGACTCCTCACTAGAAAGATTAGGAGTAGGTGTAGACTCCTTTCGGTTTTTTCTTTTACGTGCACGTCTTGCTTGATTACGAGTAAGCATAAACGTCATGTACAATGTGGGGATGAGCAAAGAAGATTCTTTTTGGTGTTTTTAATTTTTCCAATTTTTTTTGTGGTTTTTGATTGTTTTTACTTTTTAGGATTTTTGTTGGATTCAAGTTACAAACAAGGCACCCTTGTAATCAGTGGGTCACAAGGAGTCAAGAACAACAAAAATATCACACTTCCAATCAGTCAGTTAGTGCAGTTAATTCAATTTATCACCAGATCTGACACAGACTTGAACAATAAGCAGTTTACACTCAAAAATCAGTTCTAGCAAAAATCATCCAACCAAATTGCACCAAGAGCATACACAAGCTATAACAAATTTAAATGAACAAATTTAAACAGGTTTCATGCAATGGTTCAAAGTCTAGATCAAGATTCAAGCACAAAAAAGTTACTGATGAACTAAGAACATGTTGTTATGAACACTTGCTGATATACTTGACCACAAAGCCAAATTCAAACACTTAAATCTTCTTAACAGGTTATGTTGGATATGATTTATCACTTTTTATCCTAAGTCTAAGACTATAACTAGGTGTGCACCAAATCACAGTCCAAAATATAAACTAATCAAGATTTTATAAGCATATGATTGATTCATGTGTTCAAAAGCATACAACTTGCATATTATCACTCTATTGCACTTCTTAAATAAGAACTAGCAACATACAACAACAAACACTTAACCAATAATACAATAACTTCAATATGCAGTTGACCCAAACACCCCTTTATATTTTCAAATCAATATTTTCGAATCAAAAGTTGGATTCAGGTTAGCAGATGCATACATAAGCATTAAAACATCAATCTTAAACACAAACAACAAGATTTGGAGCCAAAGATCAACACATACATAAGCAGAACTCAAATATCACAAATATCCACTTTCTTAACAGATTTTGAGATTAAGGGTTCAAACCTCATGGATGTACATCCACACCCACGTATGTTTGAGCTGATGTGCCTAGCAAAACAAGGAACAAGCTTCCAATATCAAGCTGCTAAGATTCAACAAGGTTAGAAGCATTATTATCAAAAACAGAAAGGTGACAAATCTTGATTGATGCAACCCCACACTTGATTATCCCCAAGTTATAAGCCTCACAACACCTAGATAACACTTTATCAAGATGCTATGATCCACTTATAGCCCAAGAATTCCAAGGTGTACCAAGGAACTTAGCAAAATATCAAGGTTTTTTGAACTTTGAGCAATTTCTTGCACAAAGCATGAAAAAAACGTTTTGAGATTCAAGTTTAGCAAAGATATAACAATAAAAAGTAACTAGAAAGATTGGCACTTGGTTTTTTTTCACAAATTCAAACACTTTTCATTCAAAATGATAAAGGCTTTACAGAAGAGTGAACAAGGAAAAATCAAGAGCAGGGCTCAATGTATGAGGCCTTATGCCTTTTATAGGCTACAAATGACTACCTACAATGCATAAAAACGTAAACCCTAAGCCGATGAAGTACCCATTTCGCCCTTGAAGGGTTTGAATATCTTGGAATCACGTGACTGAATTTGGTAGTTTGTGTGAGTTGGCATGGTTGAAATTGCATCCAAAGGCCTAAAGGAAGCTTAAAAAGTAAGCTTGAATCCTGAGTTTTGATTTCCTGGCAAGCTTTGGCATTTTCCCCAAAAACGCCAAAGGAGGGTTTATCAAGTGAGCACATGAGTGACGTGGCAAGGGTTTTAGAGGTTGGGATGTGTTTAGGGACACCCTTATCTTAATTCTGGAGAAGATTAGGGTTTAATTGTTGGTAATTAACAAATGCCCAAATTTGTTCAAGAACACCAAGAACATGTGATTAATCCAGATTTGTGTTTAAACATGTTGTTAAGCGCCAAATAATTAATAAATACGGATTAGTTAAAGTTGGTTATGGGTGGGTTGTGAGGTGGCAGGAAGATGGGCTCTGATTGGTTGAAATAGGTTAGTGGGACACTTGGCACAATTTGGTTGGCCTATGTATCTATTATGTCTTGGGAAAACAAACCCCCAGCCTTCTATACTCTTTCCATTTGTAATTTAATTACCCAAAACCGGATTTCCTTCTTTATCAAAGTTTCTATTTTCATACTTTAGCCCCAAATACTTTTCCAAAGTATTTTCAGGGGTATTTCTTGCCATTTGATGATTCTTGAAGGGTTGTTTTGGCATTTTCTTCAAAGATGATGGTATTGACTTGTATTGTTGACTTTTTGGAGGACTTAAATTGACAAGTCTTAATTGTTGAGGGACCATTCTTGCCAATTATTCAAATTGGAGGGCCCTTTTTGTAAATTTGACAAACTTCAAGGACCAAAATTGTAATTATGAATAAAAAAGGGTTTAAAGTGTCAATTCTTCAATATTGGAGGACCCTTCTTGCTTAATCTTCAATTCTTCAAGGGTTTTTCTTGGAAAATCTTCATTAGGGTTTGGTTCATTGTGCGGCTTCGTTTCCCGTGTTCGTTTTTGCATGTTTCTTGTGATCTTTTGTCATTTTCTCAATATCCGTACCTAAAATACACAAGTAATAAACACAAGCATATATTTGGCATTTTTGATGATATTTAATGCATTTAAAGCCCGTTTTAGATGATGAGACTATGTATAAAAGCAGTCTCATCACTCCCCGGCATCTAGTTAATACTAGCACCAAGATCGGCCAAGGCATAGCATTCCTCCATATCTTAGACTACACAAGGAATCAAGAATTTACCGGGATCACCAAATTTTTGAGGTATGCGGTTAAGATAAACCGATGAACAACTAGACAATTGTTGCAATTTTCCTTGTTGTTCAACATACTCTTGAAGTTAGCGGCAAATCGAGGCATCATGACCAAAGCATCGGCAAAACTCACATTAAAATGAACGTCACGAAACATTTTCATAAAAAGCTCAAATTGGTAATTATCGCGCTCTTGACGTTTCTCCTTTCTATGTCTCGATGGATAGGGCAAAGGTGGTGTGGTTTGAGGCATAGGCATAGCCTTTAGAATCTCGGGTTCCAAATGTGGTAATGGGTCAACCGTAGGTGTGGCATGAGCGGTACATCGTGGGATTAGGACATGCTCCTTTTCGACCACCACCTCGGGTTCTTCCTCATTTCCATCCTCCATAGGAGCAACTGGTTGATGAGTTGGTTCCTTAAGTGTGTTACCACTTCGTGTGGTAATCACTTTCATCTCTCCCTTAGGGTTCGATATGGTGTTACTAGGAAGAATACTCGAAGACGGTTTGCACATTATAGCCTCAAACATGATGAAAATTTATCCTCAAACATAGATTGCCTCTTATCAGCCTGAATCATCTCTGGTTTTATTTCATGTTGCCCTTGTTACATTTTTTGTTGGTTTTGTTGTAACCTAGTTACATTCCCATCCATTTTGTTTGTATGGATTTTAAGCTCATTTGCTAACTCGTTTTTCAACTCCTTTTTCAAGTCATTCTTAAACTCGGATCTTAAGCTAATGATTTCTCTTTGAATGTTGTCAAACCTAGCATCGTTTCCATTAGCGTATTCAACAAATTCATCTGGAAGATCTTTCAAAGTTTGCAAACCCTTGTTGTTGTTTTGAAAATCATTGTTTTGATTTTTGTTTAAAACTTGATTGTTATTAGCCCCTTGATTCCCATAGTTTCCTTTGTAGTTGTTTTTGAAACCAACTTGATTGTTTCGATAGTTGTTGTTAGCATTTTTATTGGGAGCAAAACCCGGTGGAGTCAATTGATTCGAGCGGGTAACTTGACCGTTTTGGTTGTAAGTTCCCTTGGCCGCGTAGGCACTCGAAGTGTTACCACCGTTGGTAATGCACTCGGAGAAATCATGACCTCCACCACAATACATAGATGAAACCTCAACCGCTTTAGCCGAAGCGGGAGCACTTTGTTCTCCAACTTTGAGTTCAATTAAAAGTCCTTTAAGCTTATCAAAGATTTTGTTTTCCAAGTTCGCCTCAATTTGGCAAGCATCGATGGTATTGGACAAAGAAGGTGAAGCCGAAGACGTAGCCTTACGAACACTCGATGTGTTACAAGGGCTATACACCTTAGATCTATTCTCAATTATCAACAAAGCTTCCTCAACCGTTTTACAAAAAAAATTACCACCCGCGGCGGCATTTGATAATCCCTTTCATGATCATTCAAACCATTGTAAAACGTGTCAATTTGATGCAAGTTTGAAAAACCGTGATGAGGACACTCATGTAACATTTCCTTAAACCTATTCCAAGCCATTGAAAAACTCTCATTAAATTCTTGTGAAAATTTTGAAATCTCGTTTTTCAAATGCGTAGTCTTAGAGGGCGGAAAAAATTGGTTCACAAACTTAGAAACGAGCTCCTTCCACGTCAATATAGAATTGGGTGGCTCTTTCTCTAACCAAATTTTAGCGGGCCCCTCTAAGGAATACGGAAAAAGCATCATCTTAATCGAGTCATTAGCAACATCCTTAAATTTGCAAGTGGCGGTAAGACGATTGAATTGGCGGATATGGTTGTGCGGGTTGTCCTTTTCATCACCACGGAATTTGTTGTTTTGGATCATCGACAACAAACCCGTTTTCACTTCAAAATTCTCCGCAAGGATAGCGGGAATCACAATAGCCTCTCCATAACCCTCAGTGGGTGCTTGAATTAACTCCATCATAGTTTGATTCGCCATGGTTGGTTCTTCTTCTACGATAGGTTCGTCAATAGGAGACTCCCCACTAGAAAGATTAGGAGTAGGTGTAGACTCCTTTCGGTTTTTTCGTTTACGTGCACGTCTTGCTTGATTACGAGTAAGCATAAACGTCACATACAACATGGGGATGAGCAAAGAAGATTCTTTTTGGTGTTTTTAATTTTTTAAATTTTTTTGTGGTTTTTGATTGTTTTTACTTTTTTGGATTTTTATGATTGTATTAGGTAGACAAAAATCTACAAATCTCCTCCTTAATCAAATCTCTTGATTAAAGAAGACTCAAGGAATGAAAACGATCACGTGAAGTGAACGCCTTCAATGACTTTAGAACGTTGGTGGAACACCAAGACGTTCAAGAGGTTTTAATCAAATGAAACCAAGAAAATATATATGATACTTAGATAATACTTTGTTTGGCAAACCCTCGATTAGCCCTTTTTATCTAAACACTCACAAGCAAGCGGGGAAACGAGGCGGCGCGAAGCACTTAAGAGCCTTTTTCCTTAGGGTATATTTTATAATACCCACCTTATAGTTTGTATTTTTCAAAATCAAGCTTCACGAAAGTATTTATCTATTTTTCCTTTTCTTTCTTGTTTGAGATTCGAGTACAATGATTGAGTAATGACCTCCCAATCAAGTTTTTGTTTTCACACTTTTGGAGTACTTGTGAATTTATTTTTCTACGTATACAATATAGTAATAGTATTCACATAAAAAAACGAAAAACCGATAATACGTATTAGTAGAGTGCTACTAATACAATTAGCTATTATGGCTATATAAAAACGACAATTGTTCAAATCAAAACACAACACGCCTCCCCGGCAGCGGCGCCAAAATGATAGTTGTAAAATACGTCTTTTAGGAAAAAGAACGTAATTAGGGTAAGTATTAACAAGTAGTTTAGGAAAACCACAAGTAAATGACCCAAAAGTGAGTTCGTTCTCAAGGAGGCTAGTGTGTTATGTTAGAAATGATTAATGTTTTGTGATTATATTGATGAGATATGAAAAGAAGAAAAGAGATTAGTGGAGAATAATGGTTACAATTATGAATTAAACTAAGACGAATAGTCGTGCACGTAAAACCGTAAAAAGTGACAAAATTAAAACTTTACCCTAAAAATTCTTAGAAAATTGCAATAAACCCTAAAAATTGTAATTAGAATTTACAAAAAATCAAAAATCACTCAGACCTCTTATTTAATTAAATAATAATTTTTTAATGTTAATTAAATCCCAAAAAATTAAATTAATTAACAAAAAGCCCAAAATGAGATTTTTTCACTTGTAAACCTCTAAAATACCTCAACTAAATTTATAACTATTTTTTGAAAATTTTAAAATTAATAAAAACTATTTAAAAACTATTAAAACTTAAAATAATTCAAAAAATTAATCTAATGACAACAAAAATATTCTAAAAATTGTAAAATTCCTAACTTAATGTATTTGATCTAAGGAAAATGAAAAACTTTGAAAAATCTAAATTTTAATTTTTAATAATAAAATATTAATAAAAATCCAAAATTTATAAAAAATTCTAAAAAGTTGCAAACTAGTTTATTTTAACCTAAATAAAACAAAAATGAAGTTTAAATTACAAAATACCCCTACTGGGCCTTGAAATGGGCTAAAAGTCCAAACAGTCCCTTAATGGGCTTGAAATAGACCCAATAAGAAAAATGTTGTCCAAATAAACCCAAAATCTCCCATCTGACTTAAAATTTGATTTTAAGAACAAAACTCTGAAGGCCCAAAAGCTGAAAATGTGTTTATGCTAGCTTATTTCAAAGCAGCTTATTCTTAATGGGCTTTTTGGCCCATTAAGCTATAAGTTGATGCCATAAGCTAAAATTTGACACACAAGCTTCTATTGAGATACTTAAGAGATCTGTAAAAAGAAAATTGGAAAAAGCACAAGAAATAAGCCTGAAATAATCCAAGACTCTCTTCACAAAACGACAAAATAGTCGTTTTGAGTTCTAGACCACCTCAAGTGCTGATTCAACTTTCAAAATCTTTTAAATGACTTAATTAAGCAAAATAATCAAAAAGTTTTCAAATAAGCACAAGCAATAAGCCAGAATAAGCAAATAAGCACTTATGTAAAAGTCAACTTAATGAGTTTTCTAGTAAAAAGTCAAAGTCAAAGCCTATAAGCTCCAGATCAAATAAATGGGTCAAATTAGGAAGATCTATCACAAAAAATAAGTTGTTACAAGTCTAGATAAGCCAGTATGGCCTATGAATAAGCTGTTCGATGTTTTACACTAGAAGGGGCTAGTTTTGGAGGTTGAGCAGCGGGAACTTTTCCCCCTGCTTGACCTTTTTGACTATTTGTCTTTTGTTGTTTTTTGTTGGATTCAAGTTACAAACAAGGCACCCTTGTAATCAGTGGGTCACAAGGATTCAAGAACAACAAAAATATCACACTTCTAATCAGCCAGTTAGTGCAGTTAATTCAATTTATCAACAGATCTGACACAGACTTGAACAATAAGCAGTTTACACTCACAAAGCAGTTTTAGCAAAAATCAGCCAACCAAATTGCACGAAAAGCATACACAAGCTATAATAAATTCAATTGAACAAAATTAAATAGGTTTCATGCAATGGTTCAAGGTCTAGATCAAGATTCAAGCACAAAAAATTACTGATGAACTAAGAACATGCAGTTATGAACACTTGCTGATATACTTGACCACACAGCCAAATTCAAACACTTAAATCTTCTTAACAGGTTATGTTGGATATGATTTATCACTTTTTATCCTAAATCTAAGCCTAATACTAGGTCTGCACCAAATCATAGTCCAAAATATCAACTAATCAAGATTTTATAGGCATATGATTGATTCATGTGTTCAAAAGCATACAACTTGCAGATTATCACTCTGTTGTACTTCTTAAACAAGAACTAGCAACATACAACAAAAAACACTTAACCAATAACACAATAACTTCAATATGCAGTTGACCCAAACACCCCTTTATATTTGCAAATCAAGATTTTCAAATCAAAAGTTGGATTCAGGTTAGCACGTGCATACATAAGCATCAAAACATCAATCTTAAACACAAACAACAAGATTTGGAGCCAAAGATCAACACATACATAAGCAGAACTCAAATATCACAAATATCCACTTTCTTAACAGATTTTGAGATTAAGGGTTCAAACCTCATGGATATTCATCCACACCCACGTATGTTTGAGCTAATGTGCCTAGCAAAACAAGGCACAAGCTTCCAATATCAAGTTGCTAAGATTCAACAAGGTTAGAAGCAATATTATAAAAAACAGAAAGGTGACAAATCTTGATTGATGCAACCCTTGTACCCCACACTTGATTATCCCCAAGTTATAAGCCTCACAACATCTTCATAACACTTTATCAGGATTCTATGATCCACTTATAGCCCAATAATTCCAAGGTGTACCAAGGAACTTAGCAAAATATCAAGGTTTTTTGAACTTTGAGCAATTTGTTGCACAAAGCTTGAAAAAAAACGTTTTGAGATTCAAGTTTAGAAAACATATAACAATAACAAGTAACTAGAAAGATTGGCACTTGGTTTTTCTTCAAAAATTCAAACACTTTTCATTCAAAATGATAAAAGCTTTACTGAAAAGTGAACAAGGAAAAATCAAGAGCGGGGCTCAATGTATGAGGCCCTATGCCTTTTATAGGCTACAAATGACTAACTACAATGCATAAAAACGTAAAACCTTAGCTGATGAAGTCCCCATTTTGCCCTTGAAGGGTTTGAATATCTTGGAATCATGTGACTGAATTTAGCTGTTTGTGTGAGTTAGCATGGTTGAAATTGCATCCAAAGGCCTAAAGGAAGCTTAAAAAGTAAGCTTGAATCCTGAGTGTTGATTTCCTGGCAAGCTTTGGCATTTTCCCCAAAAACGCCAAAGGAGGGTTTATCATGTGAGCAGCTGAGTGACATGGCAAGGGTTTTAGAGGTTGGGATGTGTTTAGGGACACCCTAATCTTAATTCTAGAGAAGATTAGGGTTTAATTGTTGGTAATTAACAAATGCCCAAATTTGTTCAAGAACACCAAGAACATGTGTCTAATCCAGATTTGTGTTTAAACATGTTGTTAAGCGCCAAATAATTTATAAATACGGATTAGTCAAAGTTGGTTATGAGTGGGTTGTGAGGTGGCAGGAAGATCTGATTGGTTGAAATAGGTTTGTGGGACACTTGGCACAATTTGGTTGGTCTATGTATCTATCATGTCTTGGCAAAACAAACCCCCAGCCTTCTATACTCTTTCCATTTGTAATTTAATTGCCCAAAACTGGATTTCCTTCTTTATCAAAGTTTCTATTTTCATACTTTTGCTCCAAATACTTTTCAAAAGTATTTTTAGGGGTATTTCTTGCCATTTGATGATTCTTGAAGGGTTGTTTTGGCATTTTATTCAAAGATGATGGTCTTGACTTGTATTGTTGACTTTGTGGAGGACTGAAATTGAAAAGTCTTCATTGTTGAGGGACCATTCTTGCCAAGTCTTCAAAGTGGAGGGCCCTTTTTGTAAATTTGACAAACATTAAGGATCAAACTTGTAATTATGAATAAACAAGGGTTTAAAGTGTCAATTCTTCAATATTGGAGGACCCTTATGGCATAATCTTCAATTCTTCAAGGGTTTTTCTTGGGAAATCTTCATTCGGGCTTGGTTCATTGTGCGGCTTCGTTTCTCGTGTTCGTTTTTGCATGTTTCTTGGGATCTTTTGTCATTTTCTCAATATCCGTACTAAAATACACAAGTAACAAACACAAGCACATATTTGGCATTTTGATGATATTTAACGCATTTAAAGCCCGTTTTGGACGATGAGACTATGTATAAAAGCAGTCTCATCAACAACCACAACCACAATTATCTTTCATCGAACTTAAATGGAGTCGTTGAATTCGAAGTTTCAAGAGGGAGAATTGCATCTAATGCAAGACATAGCTAGAGAAAGTGGTATTATTTCGTTTCGACTTCTTCAGTCTAATCTTGTGAACATTTCATGGCTTCAAGGAGGGAGCGAATTTGTGACACTCTTTGGTCAAGATCGTCATATTTTCATGGACTGCATATTCTTCAACTTGAACCAACTAGCTGAGCAATTTCATAAAGAAGAATTTAATCACTCTGCATCGACACTTGCATATAAGGCTCTAATGACACAACTCACGATTTCCTCCATTTCAATATTGTCATGTCTGAAAGTTCAGTGATTTGCCAGTCATTTCTTCGAGACACACATACTGAGCTTCAAGTTTTCTGTGGTACACTATTGAAACTCATGACATCGGTCTCGTCTTTGACTTATGAAAGATCCCGACTTCAGCAAGCGTGTGATCATGGAGTAAAAGATTCTACGATGCAAGACCAAAATGGTCATACGAATAACGAATTGGAGGCTGCTAAAGATTGCAAGGACATGGAATCAACAGTTAAGCATGACATCAGCAACACGTCAGGGAATGTTACAGGCATCTCTTATGATGACATAATACCCGTTTATGACGAGGAGCCTACAAATATGGTAGAATGTAATGTTGTATATGATGTCTATGTCGATGAACTACCGCATGTTGAGCATTTCGAACCTAATTATGACAAACATGGGATGGAAAAGGGTGATAGTTTTACCACTTTAGATTCATCCGATGTGCGTCATAATGGGGGAGAGATTGTTCAGAATGAGATAGTACATCATGATAAATACTTTATGACTGCTTCGTTAACTGATTCCGATTCCAAGATTAGAGAGCTCGAAACGATCGTAGCTCAACAATCAAAAGATCTTGAGGACGCCAAACTAGGATTTTCTAAGAGAACTGACAAGTTTGAAACATATTTTGAAAAACTTGAAAAATCAAACGTTATTCTTGAACGAAAATTGGGTCAAATAGTTCTAGATTCTAAAGCTGAAAAGGATAATCTTTTGAAACAAATTAAGTTGCTTGAATCTAAGTTGGCATCCCAAGATGAATTTCTCAAAGAAAATGAGACTTTAAAGGCTCAAATACAGGAAAAGGTCTTTGCTATAGATGCGTTTAAAAACGAATTAAGGAAAACTAAAGGACCTAGTGTGGACACTAAGCTTGAAAAACCATCAGTCTTGGGGAAACCGCCTCAAATTCAGTCTGTTAGACAACCGACTTCATTTAGATCTGAGTGACAACAATCCTCGAGACCGCGGTTTGCCTCCCAAGTTGATACGGCTCATATTTCTAGAACATTCACTCCACCAACTAGGGCGAATGTGACTAAAACAGCTTTTGCAAGACCTAATCACATGATTGCATCTAGTCTCCCTAGACATAGTCCAAAGAACACATCTCGAACTAGTTCAAATGACGTTCGCCATAAATTTGGTCTAAGGGAAGCTATTCAAAAGACACAAGTAAGAGATAGGAATTTTAAACCTAGTGAGATGCCTTCTAGATTACCCAACACTGCTAACCGTAGCATGTCATATCCTAGGAGAATCAATCAATCATCTAGGAAATCTAGAACTTACTCGGACATTAAATATGCTACTTGTAAAACATGTAGGAAATGTGTCTTTAAAGCCAATCATGATTCTTGTGTCAAGAAATTACTTAATGAGGTGAAGTCCCGTGCTAGACTTAAATGTAGTTAGCTAAAATCAAACCCATTGGTAAAATGTGGCGCCCCACTAGTAGAACTTTCACTCTTGTAGGAAATGAGTGCCCTTTAACTAGGATAGTCTCCGATTCTACTAAGACTACTAGGGAGGAAATTTAAAAGGATGATACATCACTTAAGCCTGAACTTAAAGTTTTCTATAAAAGGAAACGTTTGCCAGCTAAGACAAGTGAATCATCTCCTCAGGTCACCTCTAGCACAAGAAAAGAAAACTGTGAACCCCCACTTGCTTCTAAGATAGACATCACTAACCCATATCAAAGCATGCAAATTCCTAATGAGAATGTAGGTACCAAAAAGGATGTTCCAAATGAACGAAGTGGTCCAATCATTATATACCATTCACTTAAGGACACTCTCAGAGTTTGGTTGCTGAAGAAGCTGATATCTAAGAAACAAGTGTCTCAGGGGACTCGCAATTAAGTTATACAGGACTTATAGTCATCAAAGAAAGGAAAGTTTATCGCCGATGATAAACTTATCCTTACAACGAGAAATTAATTTTTCTCGGGCATGAGCTTATATAATAAATATTCCAAGTTTTTAAGCTCATTCACAATGGCTCACAATCAAATCACAGTCTGTGACCTGAACTTCAAAGAAAGGGAAGTTTGTCTCGTCAACGACAACTTACCCTAAAAACGAGAAATTAAGTTTTCTCGGACACGAGCTTACACTAAAACCATTCAAAGGTTTTAAGCTCGTGTACATGGCTCACATTCAAATCACAGTTTGTGACCCGAACTTCAGAGAAAGGTAAGTTTATCTACGCAAAGATAACTTACCCTCAAAACGAGAAATTAAGTTTTCTCGGACACGAGCTTATCCTAAAACCATTCAAAGGTTTTAGGCTCGTGTATATGGCTCATCGTTAAATGTCAGACGATGATCCGATCTTCAAATAGAGGAAAGTTCATCACCGATGATAAACTTATCCTCAAAAACGATAAATTAAATTTTCTCAGACACGAGCTTACATTTAAACTATTCAAAGGTTTTAAGCTCGTGTATATGGTTCATTGTTAAATGTCAGAAAATGACCCGGACTTCAATTAAAGGGAAGTTTTATCTTGTTAACGATAACTTACCCTCACAACGAGAAATTAATTATTCTCGGGCATGAGCTTATGATTAAAAACATTCGATGTTTTTAAGCTCATGCACAATGGCGTATAATCACATTTCAGATTATGCCCCAGACCTCAAAGAAAGGAAAGTTTATCGCTGATGATAAACTTAACCTTACAACGAGAAATTAATTTTTCTCGGGCATGAGCTAATATTAAAAACATTCGAAGTTTTTAAGCTCATGCACAATGACTTACAGTTAAATATGAGACTCTAACTCGGACTTCAATTTTAGGAAAGCTTATCTTTAAAGATAGCTTATCCTCGTAACGGGAAATTAAATTTTCTCGGTCATGAGCTTGTATTAAAACATTCCATGTTTTAAGCTCATAAAGGAAAGTGTATCTTTTAAATAAGAGAACTTTTCTTCATAACAAGAAATTCACCTTTCTCGGTCATGAGCTTTACGTTAAAATATTCAAAAGTTTTTCAAGCTAATGAAAACGACTTCTAAGTAAATATCAACTTAGGAATCCTTCCTCAATTAAAAGGAAAGTTTATCGCCGATGATAAACTTATCCTCACAACGGGAAGTTTACAACTTCTCGGACATGAGATCGTTTTGTAAGATATTCAACATCTTAAGCTCATGTAATTGGTTTTCAAAACATTAAACACAATTTTTCGAGAATTTCTCAAAAGGTTTTTCTAAATCTTTCAAAATTGTGTGTTCAAAATTGTTTTGATAAAAAGAGCATGTCTTATGGAATCGATAATATTTACGATACTAGAAATGTCATTTAATAATGACACGGGTTTGTAAATAAAGTTTGAGCAGAAGTTTAAATGATTTAAAACATGTTCAAAATGGTTTGCTATTATTTCATATAGTAACCCGCTTTTCATATTAAAGTCAAGCATTTCGCCTGAAAACTTTGACTCAACAACGGGAATTAATTTTATCGGGCATGGTTTACTTTATAACCATGTAAGGGATTGTGTTTATGTAATAACACAATCTAACACGAATAAATGTACGTGTCAGTGCATTTATTTATTAAAACAAGAGAAATCTTGTTTTTATGAAGTTATCATCTCTACCAACCGTAGAAATTTACAACTGATATCTACATACTCGACGATACGACTACTCAAACGGTGACTATAGCTCTTTCAATAGAACACGGGTCAAAAATTGAGGGGGAGCCATTGTCCAGCATTTAGAATATTTGATGCCGAAAGTGCCAAGTTCACATATTGGTGTCAAGACAACGATATCAATTGTACACATGATGTCAAGAGATAACTTCAGACGTGACGAGGCGACCAACATTCGTGAACAAGAACCATGTGATTCTTTCATATGATGTTCTCCATCATTCATGTCCTACCTCGTAAATCGCTAATCTTGTGAATACATTATCATATATGATCTTTGCACGTGAAAAATATCTTACACTTGTGTTTAAAAGGTATTTACTTTACGTTTCAAGTACACCCTCATTAATTTGAGGGGGAGTTTGTGAAAATCATGAAGATAATTGAACTTACATTTTTCTTCCCAAATTTTCTTAAAAAGCTATTAAATCAATTGATATTAAAAACATCGATTGAGTTAATTTTTTAATATGGCGGAGAAAATGTGATTTAATATGGGAAATGATTAATCACAAATGGTTTGACTTAACGTGATGGTTATCCCGACATGTGCGAAATGTTTCGAATATCGTGGCATATGTTAAGGGGGAGCAAAATGGATTTGCACTTCAAAATGGATTTTATGGTGATTTATACTTACCCACAACCCAATTATTTCACGATGATGAAGATTGTGGTGACATAAGGATGGTAGGATAGGTTAAGTCCAATGATTTTTCCTAAACCGGAGGAATCTTCCGAAGGACAATCCATAGCTAGAAATAGTAGTCCTTAGGAAATATGGAGAAAGATTGTGAACGTAGCTAAATGCCGACCAAGTACTTAAGTTAGCACTGGAGCAATCACAACAAGGTGCTAGTTATGACGTATTGGTAAGCATTGAAGGGTTGAAGAATGAAAAACAATTGTAAATATAAAGGGTGTAAAGAAAGAAGCCCTCCTTACAACCTTAGGCAGAGACCGGGTCAATACATATGCTATTGAGATCATTTTTAATAATGCTTGATATTGAAGATAAGACATCATGGACCCAGTGATGCAATGCACAACCCATCCCAGCTAACGCAGATATCTCTCAAAAGATATTTGTTTTAATCACACGGTGACAACGCATTATCTATTGATTTATTCACTCTGAATAAATTGGTATCGAAATGGTGGCACTCCTCTCCAGCCTCCGATCACTAAATCCAAAATGCACGATCGAGTCTAGATCCATTTGAGATCATCAAATATCTCATTAGGACACACTTTCATAATTCCTTGCTTCTTCACACACTATGAAAAGTAAGAAAGATCTTTAGAGTCCTACGTAAAATCTTCTTGATCTTGCCTTAACATCTGAGTAATACGAAAATATTTACAATGAAGATGGAAATCCTTCTTGAGCGAATATCAAAAAGCTCATGTGTGACAATCCGTCAATTTATGGTCGATATTTTATTCTCATGTATTATTTAAAAATATTATTTTAATGTTATATTATGAACTCACTTATCTTTGGCAAGAAATTTGGGTTTGCGTCTTGAAGTAGCATCGACTACGTCTAAACCGGAGGATTCTACGTTACGTGCTTACGTTTACATACACCGTTTTTTGTGATAGTCCGACATTTCAGGAAATAAATTTATCCTTGAATATTATTTTGGGATTTTAAATTTGTTTTGGTTCATAAACTCACAAATTTACGAGAAGAGATTAGGACTTACGTGAATAATTTAACGTCCTTTACGACTAAACCGGAAACCTTAGGATTACGTATTTACGTTTTTGAACTCCGTTTTTGATGAGACATTTATTATTAGATTCGTTTTGTGCCGTTGATTCATAATTTATTAAAACGTTTTTCGTAAAACGACCCGAGGGCACGCAAATCGAGGAAACTAGAATCGAGGAATACCCGTAAATTAGTGGGATGTGACAAAACAATTTTTGCCCCACCCCACTAATATGGGACGGCCACGAGAGCTCCAACACATCTCATGATGTGTCAAGTATAACTAACAAGTTACACTTGTAAGCTAAGCTTACAAAGTAAGCTACACCAACACCAAAACCATCTAACCAAACCATTTTCTCATAAAACACACATGCAATACCACTCTCATTCTCTCCTCTCCTCTCTCTCTCAAAAATTCTTCCCACCACCACCATTAAACACCCTTTTTGATTAATTTTAACCATAAACATTGTGTTATAAACACATATGATGATGCCCCTTTGAAGCCTTGAAGATTGGAGGTGATTCTAACATCCAAGGAGGTGATTTAGTGATGTCCAAGGGCTGATTTCTACAAGAAGTTTACAAATATTGGTGGTCTTCAAAGTTGGTGTTGATCTATCACAAGTTTTTCCATCAAAATCCAAGCCTTGATCATAAAATACTCAATCTTGGTGGTATAGAGATTGTTCTTCCTATCCTCTTATTATTTTGATTATGTAATCTTGTATTTTATTTCCTATTATATATGTATATGATGAATATATGATGATAAAAATGTTTTGTGGGGATCAAGTGTTGATAAATATGGTTAAAAAGATGGAAAACCATAGGTAACAAGGTTAAAATCTTGCTTAAAATGATGGCTGTATAAAAACAGTAAGTAACCAAATGATAAACTGATAAAATGGCATAGTGGAATCAATTTACAGTAAGTATTAGGTGTTATACACATGTGAGAGTTGGCCATGCAATGGAATCATCAAAATGAGTGAGATATGATCAAAACAAGTTTAGAGTGCAAATCTGCCTACACTGTTTTGGACGAATTTATTAAAATAATTAGAAGTTGATTCATCAGTAGCTATACAGGAATAAAATGAAGCACGTACCATGTAGTTACTGTCATAAAAATCTGAGGTCCTATCTCATTATATAACTCTAGATATGGACATTTTAGTGGACTTAAAATTTAGGATTGATTTTGTAAATAAATAGTATATAATATAAGCACTCAAAAATTTATATAAAATATACATATATAAAACCCACTAGTTGATAATAATCATAAATAAAGATATATATATATAAATATTGATATTAAAATGGGACATGTTATATAAATTACAAGTATAAATGTTTTTCCAAGTTATAAAACTATATACCTAAGTTTTACGTCTTTTCGGCTAAAACTGAAAAATTAACGTTTTTGTCAAATAAAACTTAGACGTTCGGACCCGTCTAATGTAAACTTTTATAAACTCACATACTGATATATAAACTTATATAACAAGTAAAAACCGATAAAACCCGAGCTTTACAACATATAGACATTAACGGGCCAAAGTAGCCTTATTGGACTATTAACCCGACTAGTTTGGTAAAACACTTATAAACTTACTTATTGGGCTTAACCCACTTGGGCCCAACATGTAAAGTATAATACTGATAATGAAAGTGTAAAATGGACAAATATAAGGTATTGGGCTTATAATAGGCTTATTTGGCCTAAAACATGTAAATAAGTAAAACTAGTAAACTAGTATAAAGGTTACCAATACATAACACTAAAATGAGTAAATGAGAATGTATAAACCCATTTGATCATCATCATATATATAAAATCATCATATGTATACATAATTGTTACTTTTATAAAGTCTTTGGACAAGAGTCTAAGACAGTATTATTTGTCTAGGTTTTCGTGATTGAAGCACGTACCGTACATCCGAATTGCCGATAACCCGCCTTCCCACATCAACGTGAGTTCATAGCCTCGCACTCTTTTAAATGTTTTGTAAAATGATTTGTAAACCTGCGAGGGAGATAACATGCTAGTTTTTGATAAAAATAGAACACAAGTAGTCCCGATGGTATGCTTAATGATATAGACCCGAATGATGTGATGACCCAATAAAAGAGATAAAAGAGATTATTAGTAGTTAGGTTATGTCACTTAAAGTCCCATTAGCATGAATTGTGAACTACCGGGATTTGGTAGACGCTTATGCATATAATAGTACTATTTGGGGACGATCACCCCAGTTCGCGCCTTGACGGTTGATCCCCGTCGTACCACATTGATTGGTAAGCGAATTTATGTATGAGAAGATTTACATAGCGTGATTTTTGTGACGACACACTAACATAGATGGGCAAATTGTTTGTCAGGTTTGCGGCCCATTGTTGTGATAGTAAGGTAACAATGTCATGCGGCTTATATTAATCCAAATAACGAAATACTGCTATACGCACTGAATTACGATATATTGCCTGACTAGCAATATGGGGTCTTATTATTGATATTATGTTCGTGTTTTGGTTTTACATAACCATATTCATATAACGGTTTTTATTTAACTTTATACAACGTTATAAAACGTATTGTATGATGTTTTTACGACAATGGTTCGTATAATGATTTTGAAGGCAAACGCCTATATTATAATTTTTGATAATGATTTGTATAAAATGACTTTGGCTATTTTATGGCCTATTACAAAGATTTTGTTAATTATAAGATTCAAGCTAACAAGAGGTGATCCGGAGGTCGGGGAGGATAAAAGTAATGTTTAGACATTTTTAGAGAGAGAAAGTAAAGCTTGAATGTAGTGTGTGTATTTAGAGAGAGAAGTGAAATACACAATAAGAGAAAACCTCACCCCTCCATGGAAGTATGGAGGGGTATATATAGCCTTGACACACACGAACTATTCTAACTTAACAAAACTAGTCCATGCGTGTGTGGCTATATCAAACTAATGTAATTCCGTAAATGGCGCTCACATTTTAGGGCTAACAATCTTCCCCCAATGTGGAGACATACGGAATTACTTACAATGTTCCTAGCAAGTAAAAATACAACAAAATAAAGTCTTCCAAGGCGCTTTCAGTGCTGAGGATGTCTTTTAATTCTTCTTGTCTTCATAACTTGTACCTCAGCTTGAATCCTCTTTGTCTTTGCTTGTTGTGGAACAATTGTAATATGCATGATCTGGATTAATTTCCTTCCAACTCATGCAACATGTATTTAAAAAACTTTCTTCATAGACTTCTTTTTGACGAAGTTTCTGAATCAGTTTCCCCCCAAACCAATATCTGTATCTTAAGCAGATTCTGACACTTTGATGTAGTTTGAACAATCTTCTAGCTCATCAGTTCAAGTGCACAACGAAAATTTGTAGAAGAACCACACCAAATAACACTGCTTCTATACTATTTCATGTCGTTTAGGTTTTGGTCATAATCCGTTTGGGGTAACATGCAGGAAATCAACAACAATTCTTCTCACGCCTGCAGAATACTTCATAAAAATCATATAAAGTAAGTAGATACCATTCCATGTACACTACTTCCCCTTGGAAGTTGATCTGGTTACTTTAAAGTACACGATCTTCCCCCATGATGATTTCGAACTCTCGGAAGCGTCATTATCGTGGACGTCCATATACTCGAGAAGTTCTTAGTCTTAAGCAAATGTCTTGAAAAGTTTTGAAAGTCGTTGAGAAACTTTGAAATATTTTTGCTTAGACTATGAAGTACCATTGTCGTTGTGAGGCTCATAAATATCCCGTGAGAATTGATTGCTGATTCCATCTCTCTCTGTCTAACATACCAACCTCGAATTCATTCGGCTATTTGTTGTGACCACATGTGAAGTAAACTCGATATTCCAAACTTGAAACTGAAGTACAATCCCCAAATTTGTTACTTAAGCTTGCACTTATGTTGATTGAAGAACGGTGAAGAAACAAGTCTCTTATACCTCTTGAAAATATCCACACGATCAACTGCGTGTGACACCCAAAAATGATAGTTATCCATGTCGTCGACCATCCACCCCTTGACAGTGGAAACTAGATAATTCAAGTCTCAATCATAAATTTTATCGCCCAAGCAAGTCATCAATCGATAGACTGGGTTTGAAGAAAAGGGGTAGAAAAATAGAAGGAAGGCTCGATGATGAAATAAGTAGACGCCGTCATGAAATCCCACTTCAACTTCAAATATAGAATACCAAATCCACTTCGTGATCACTTGTCTTTGTAGAATCAAAACTAGCCTTGTCGTTAAAGTGAATCTTATATCGAATCGTTTTAGCGTTAAGTGTTTTGTTTGCTTTTGGTGTTGTGTTGTGAATGTCGTTATCTAGAACAAATTATGAGATGAATTGTCATTAAGGGACAAAATTTGTCTAGGTAACTTGTCTTTTAAGCCCCAACGTCAGTCATATGCCCCACTGATGAGGTGAGGTCGTCGAAAATTTTTCGAAAATATTAGGTTTAAAACATAGAATTTTCTTTGTCGATGAAGCACTTTCGATCGAAATTTTTTCGAAAATGGTTTAAAACCTAGAACTTTCTTTGTCGTTTAAGCACGTTCGATCGAAACATACCAAATACTCGATATCGAAAATAATGTCAACATAGCCCCATTACAAGTTTACACATATCTTAAATTTGGCCAGCATAGGAAATCCGGCCTTTTAGTTCCACCAATCTCGGCCCACTAATAATTGATTATGGCATTCGGCTCAAAGAAAACAAAAACCCAACCATGAGGCCTGGCCGAATTAGTGAAGAATACCCGGCATGATGAATATCAGGTCTGCTTGATGTCAAGTACATGAGGGGCCCGATCATGGAACGATATCTCGTTTGATCTATGGGTAATCCCTCCAGATCAGCATCTAGGGATGTGGTTGATAATGATGTCCCAACGGGGTCACATGATGTCATACCATGCTTTGTGATTATCTCTTGACAATATTTAGCTTGATTAATAAAGATACCACTTGGGGATTGGTGAACTTGAATTCCTAGAAAGAATTTTAGTTCGCCCATCATAGACATTCAAATCTGCTGTGAATTACTTTTTCAAACCATTTTGAAAGTTTTGGGTTTGTAGACCCGAAAATAATATCATCAACATAAATCTGCACAAGCAAAATGTCATCCCCATATTTATAAGTGAACAAAGTTAAGACAATGGAACCTTTTGAAAAACCTTTGGAAACTATAAATTTCGAGAGCTCGTCGTACCACGCCCTTGGAGCTTGCTTGAGTCCGTAAAGTGCTTTGTGGAGACGATACACATTGTCAGGATAATGAGGATTGACGAATCCTTCCGGCTGCGTGACATAGACTTCTTCCTTCAAAGGACCGTTAAGAAATGTCATCTTTACGTCCATTTGACAGACAATGAATCCCTTATGTGCAACATAAGCAAGAAAAACCCTGACCGCTTCCATACGAGCTACTGGTGAAAATGATTCTTCAAAATCAATACCCTCTTTCTGTCCATACCCTTTAGCCACTAGCCTAGATTTATTCTTGATGATCGTGTTTTCTTCATCCATCTTATTTTTCTAGATCCATCGAAGATTTAATGGTGTTACATCATATGGTCTGTCAACAAGTTCCCAAACTTTAAGTCTTTCAAATTGTTGAAGTTCATCCGTCATTGATTCAATCCAAGCATGATCAGCCATGGCTTCTTTGATGTTTTTCGGTTCAGCAGTACTCACGGCGAGTTCGAACATACAAACATCGTCATCGGTTTCAAGCTATCGTCTTGTACGAACGGGCTGTGAAGGGTTTCCAATTACGTGAACCAAAGGATGATCTCGGGTCCAATGATGTGTTAAAGGATGTCGTTGGTAGAACCTATGCATATTTGACGGATCAACATGGCGAGTAGAAGACTCTCCAGTTTCGTGTATCGGTGATCCGAATGGGTTGATAAATTCGTCTGCGTCAGATAATGTATCGTCTGCTTGATTTGTGTTCTCTAGAGCAATGACAGTAGTTGTGGATGTTGTAGGAGCGATTGTTGAAGTGATATTCTGAGGAGGTAAATTTGCAGCAACCCGTGTTGAAGTGAATGAAGTTGTATCCGGTTGTTGACGATGATCGTTATCATCATTCTTATCATGAGTGACAGCGGAAGACTTCGATACAACTTGTTTCTCCCCCGTGAAATATTCATCATACATTGGTCCATATAACATTTCCAACTCTTCAATTGTCGTGTCGACTGTCATATCAGCTCTAGGAACATGTTCTGGAACCAGCGTTGAACTTGACGGTTCATTGCTGTGGTCTTGAGTTCCGAGTTCCGTGCGGTTGTGAACGGAAGTCGTTTGTCTTTGTGGATCGGGACTTAAACTGTTTTGTTCAAGTGCCATTTCTTGTAATTCATCAAATCGGATGTGAACAGTCTCGACAATCATTTTTGTTCTCTTGTTATATACTCTATATCCCTTAGACTGAGTTGCATATCCCACAAGAATACATGCATCACCTTTTTCTTTCATCTTATCCAAATTTTCACCATCTCGAATAATGTAACAGGTACATCCAAAAACATGAAGGTGTTTGAGTGAAGGTTTTCGATCATGAATTATGTGATATGGTGTCTTTTCGTGTCTTGGGATAATTAAGGAGCGGTTTTGTGTGTAGCATGCGGTTGACACGGATTCGGCCCAAAAGTATAGTGGAAGTTTTGAAGCGGATAATAATGTTCGAGCAACTTTAACCAAAGTGCAGTTTCGTCTTTCAACAACGCCGTTTTGTTCGGGTGTTGGAGAAATATATGTTTCATGTTCAATCCCTTCGGCTTCAAAATAATTTCTCAGATTTGAATTCAAAAATTTTGTACCTCTGTCAGTACGAACCACTTTAACTTGAGCTTGAAGACCACGTTGTATCAATTTAAGGAAGCTGATGAGAAAGTCGGGTGTTTCATCCTTGGACCTCAAGAAGTGAGTCCTTGTGTACCTTGAGTAATCATCGACTATTACCAGAATATATTTCTTTCCATTGATACTCTGAACACGCATGGGACCACACAGATCCATGTGAAGAAGATCTAACCGTCCTTTAGAGCTTGGTGTGGTCTTTGTTTTGAAGCTACTTCGTTTAACATTACAAAGTTTACAAGAAGAATAAAGATGATCTTTGATGAATTTCAAGCTTGGAAGGCCTCTCACAATATCTTTCTTGGAAAGCAAGTTAATGGTTTAAAAGTTGAGATGAGAAAGACGTTGATGCCATAACCATGCCTGAGTCGTTGAAGCTTTAGCCATGAAGCAAATTGGAGTTGATGAAGTTGTGTCTTGAAGTGAAGTTGTGTAAAGATCAGTACCCCATGTACCGGTAAGTAAGTCATTCCCATCATAATCACGAACAAAACATGTCTTCTTTCTGAAAGCAACTTCCAAATCCGCATCACAGAATTGACCAACCGAAAAAAGATTGTGATTGAGCCCTTCGATGTAGTATACCCTTTTTATCGTGATATTCCCCTGAACCAAATCTCCATATCCTAGGATCGGTGCGAATTGATCATTTCCGAATCGGAGCGTACCCAGGAACTTCTCCACGAAGTTAATTAGAAGCTTGAGATTCCCTGTCATGTGCTTCGTGCATCCGGAGTCCAGTATGAAGAGAATTATTTGTATCACCTGCAGAAGAGTTAGAACACGATGGAGCATTTTCTAAATTGGATACCACAGTAGTAGTGATAGTAGAATCATTAGTGTCCTTATCAACATTTAAAGGCAAACTAACACTCGTTTTCACATTTTCTGTCCTAGCGTTCGGCATCCATTTATATCTGGGAGGACATTGATTAGCAAACCACCATTTCCAAGACTTGCTAGCAGACTCATATAATTCCTTAATTTTGCTTCTAGGATTCTTAGTGGTGGAGTCTGATGCATTACTTTTCTTAGTGGGGGTACCACCAGAATGGTTCATCTTGTGTTTAGGTTTACTAGCTCTCATAGGCATCGCAACTTGCTTCTTAGTTCTAGTATCTACGCCTTTGACATTATTCATAGCATACATAGAATGATTAGCATTAGCACACTTGCCACATTTGACACAAACAAATTTCTCATTCATAGCATTCAAATCATTCACATCATTCATATCATCATTACATGCGATTACTGACTTTTTATTCTTAAAAAAATTCAAATTCCTAGGGTGTGCTTCTACTTCCTTCATCTTCCCTTGATTCTTGTGTTTCCAGAACTTATCATTCACTTGAGTGCTCTTAAGATAAGGCCGGCTAACACTAGTAGTGGAGACTATTCTTGTAGTAGAAGACACACAAATATTAGTGTTTCTAGAAGTCTGAGGCGATTGAATAACTTTGTTTGTGGGCTCAGTGGTCATTCTATACATCCCTGGTTTAATCACATTACTGTGCTTAATGCTTGGTGCTATGGCATTCTTTATGGGTTGATTTTGTGGTAACCTTTTTCCATCTTTCTTGGGGGCAAACACATGTTTTGCAAACGAGGAATTTGATAAAGCAGATGGTTTTCCCAAGATAGAGGATCTATTCACTTTAGAAGCATTGGGTTGTCTAACAACAGGTTTCTTAATGCTAGGTTCCACAATGTTCCCACCCATTTTAGCAACGAGTTTCTCCAACTCCGCTATCACTCTATGAATTTGACAAAATGATTTTCACTTCAATAATTTTTATACCGAGTTATATTCATTAGGTTTCTATGAATTTGCAACTCTGCAACTCTGCAACGAGTTTTTTAATGTTAAAAGGAATTTGACAAAATGATTTTCGGTAATAATTTTATACCGATGTTATATTCATGGATTTTATTAGACTCTATGAATTCACTCGGCGTTATCGCTGACCTTTTCTTTTAACATGTTTTATCTCAGGTACTTGAAGGTAATTCTCAGGAAGACAACAAGAATTCATGGCCCGCACTTAAACAATAATTTCCATTCAAATGCTTTGTTAAAACTTGTATGAAATACTATGACTTAGGACCTATGTAAATTTGATATTTATGAATGGAAATGCTTTATTATTAAACGACGCCATTTTCGAGCGTTGTCTATGATGTGAGTAATGTGCTATCCGGTAACACCAACGAGTCTTCCGCTGTATTGAATTGTATAAATTTAGGGGTGCTACAGTTTGGTATCAGAGCTCTCGTTATAGAGAACGAAAGATTTTTAAAACCAAGGTTTTAATAAAACATTTCAAAATCTTTTAAGTATAAACATTTTTCTCGAAATGTCTAAAAATCGTTTGACTATAACGGTGCCGAAGAATTCCCGAGTTACCGACAAGGCCAGACTGAGAAGTGTTATTTTAATATATATATAACGTGGATTATATATATGTTGTAATTTGATTACATGATTGTTCGATGATTGTTTTAATACTTATACGAGGTATTTATACGACGTAGATTGTCACAAGAAACCCTAAATCCCCTAGCAAATTAATCTAAGCTATTCCTGTAGGAAATCTAGCTATTCCAGATCTAAACCAAGTTGTGGATATTTATGATCCCAACAAAATGGTTGATATTCGTAGAAATGTTGATATTAGTTGATTGTGATCTTGAAGAAGAATTTGCGAGATTAAATCTGATATCGATGTCATGACGATCTTTCCTTATAGAGTGGAGTTTGACAAAACCTTACCACCTAGAAAGATGTCATATGATTCGGTGTCACCTAATTCTTAAATTTTAAATCGAAAGGGTTAATGTTGCACTTGAGGCTGTCAATGGAACCATTACCCAAAAGCCTCATGCCACTAGTACCTTTCCGAGAAGTCTAATTGAATGTGTGAGTCATTTCATACTAGTGACTCATAGTTGAAAGTATAGGAAAATGAGGTAGGATATCACATTTAATATAAGATTGATTGAAACTTGAATGAAGTAAAAAATTTAACTCGTAAGGAATATAAGATTGTTAAGAGGAAGTCGTTAAGTTCTGTGATTGAATTATAAGGTTTTAATTGATTGTTGATTCGTATTAAGGGTTGTTCATAGGCTATTATCCAATGACGAGGATGCCCAGTGTCTAATAAATTAATTGGAGAAATCTTCTTCTGAATTGGGACCGATGGATCTTCCGGGACAGGTGGGACACCTAATGACTCTTGTAGATTAGTATTCATTGTAGTATCTTTTAAAAATAATCCCTAACTTAACTGAGACATCAGTTGGTAGGATGAGTTGTTGGAATTGTATGACATAGTGACACATAATGTGTTACGGTACAATTTTGACTTGTTTGTGATTAATGAAAAGACTATCATTGATTGCTAAATCCTACATGTATCAATGTTATCTATCTTTTATTGCTTCATCGTAATGCTCGCATTAGTGATGCAACCATTGAACAAGTACTCATCTCGAATTGAGTTACGTTGTGGATTATTCTTTTTGAGTTCCATCGAGGTCATGAACATCATGATTATTTGGCTAAGCTCATTTCCTATTATATTGTAGTTTGTTCTTGGTGAACAACTTTTCATCACTCTTTTGCAGATCACTCATTGTTTTTATAAGATAAAACAATATTCCTTGAGAAAAGTTGAATTTTCATCACCATAAGGATTATTTAAAGTGAGATTTATTAATAATCGTTATCGAAATGAAGTTGTTTATGAAACATCTTGGAAAACTTAATTGTTTCCATGATAAAGAACATATCTGTAAATTCATTTTGAATTAAGCATAAATATATATTTTAAACATGATGACAAAGTTTTGACGAACTGAGTATTGCATCGTTAATCTTGAAATTGTTTATAGTTGTGTGCCTACATACAATTTGGAAGAGACCATGCAAGGCTGATTAGTAGTTACCATGAAATTGTTAATAAACACTACATTTTCTTTGAAGTTATGAAAGATTAAAAATTTATGAGATCTGCAAGAAGTACAAAATAGGGACATATTGTTAGGGACACTTACATATGTGCCCGTACTATTTATTCTTCTAAGTCGAATTTACTCATCTGTGGAAACTGTCTTATTTGAAAAATTGATATTCCCTTCTTGTCTAATTCTCCCGTAGTGAGATTCTTTGGAAAAGTATCTGATTACCAAGTGTTGATACCCGACTGGATGTATCAATGTTCCTATCATTTCTTTTGATTAGATTTCATTTGAATGACCTGGGTAACGATCCGAGGAGCTTTCGAATGCGTACTCAAATTATGAAAACATGGGATAGACTCATATTCGTTAATGTTTTCGTCCGTATCTGATTTGAAATTCTATCGCGTAGATTATGCCTTGACCTTACTCTTTTAATGATAGTTGTGTCTCCATATATCCTCGAATTTGTGAAGGATTATGAGTTATTATTAGTCTTTTGAGAAGTTCACATCTTATCAACGGTAATGAAACTGGAAAGTTGATAGTGCCAGTAGAATGGATTGATTGATTATGACATGACGACATTGTCTTAATTGATGGGAACTCGAATAGAATTCCCCTAAATGATAAGATGTTGATTATCAAAAGTGATCTAAATAATTCTTGATGGATGACCATATCCTGCATTTAGACTTGAAATTATACCGTGAATGGTTATGAACTAGACATAGACCTTGTAATCTAGAAGGAACTTAAAGAAAATTTATTAAAAGATGTTTCCGTTATCTGAAACTTTAGGAGGTATTTGTTGGTGAATTACCTAGACTTTCGCCATTAAGGCAAGTGGAATTTGGTATTGATTATATTCCTGGTGTTGCACCTGTGGCTTGTGCACTGTACGTCAGCACCATCTGAATTAAAAGAATTACCGTACAACTGAGAGAGTTGTCGGAGAAGGCTTCTATTCTACCAAGCTCGTCATCATGAAGAGCTATGGTGTTATCACTCCTTATATTTATTGATTACTGTGAACTAGGTAAATTGATGACCAAAATCTATATTCACTACCCAAGATGATAGATTTGTTCGATAATTTACGAGGTTCTAGCGTATGTTTTCAAAATTTGATCCTTGGCATGGTTATCATCAACTTCGCGTCCGCGAAAAAGATTATCTATTCCAATCACTACATCCAGAACTTTTAATGAACATTATGAGTTTTACGTGATGTCGTTTGGATTGACTAATACACATGTAGTATTCATAAATTTGGTGTATCACGTGTGTAGACTGTAATTTGATAAATTCATGCTTGTGATCATTAAGAACCATATGTTTGTTTATTAGAATAGGAAGGAGTTAATAATCATTTATAGACTGCCCTGAATTGGCCGAACAATGAATACCTGTACCTTGAGTATTTAACATATGATTTAAGACTTAATCCTTTACATGATTTGACTGTGTGATTAATAAGATAATGGGATCTATATTGACTTTTCAAAGATTAGAGCCATTTAAGACTATGAGTTATTCTAAAAAGTAAGTGCAAAAATATTTTAACAAATGTTTTATCAAAGGAAATTTTAAGAAATCATTCCCTTATACCCAAATCATTTAACTAAACTCCTGTTTAGGGGTAAATGTTTGTGTATACCTCAAGACAACCTAAGAGGGATTGAGGAAACCATTTAAACCATGACTTGAAATTTGAAACGACAATTTTTGCTTTTCAACTAAGAAAATTTTGACCAAAATATAAACAAAGATTTTTCGAACATTTACGGATCTTATTAATTATTTTAATTATTTTTGATAAATCAATAAAAATCTTGTTAATTAAATTCAAATTTATTTTGAATACTTTTCTACAATTAGGCGAACTGAGAAATTTAAAAATTTTCACGTTCATGTTTCATAAAAATTAAATATCTACTATTTAATTACTTGTAATGATTATCGACGCTTTAGACGTCGGATTGAGCAAAACCAATGAAGATACTAGTAAAGACGAAACTAAAACATAGAAGATATGAAGAAAGAAATTTTGAATGAATACGGTCATGATATTTATTTCATCAGGGAAGGTGAAAGTAGTTACTGACACATTATGTAGAAAAGATAAAGAATCAATTAGGATGTGTTCTTCAGTAGTGGCTGTGCACAATAAATTGCCGAGCAATTTAAAAATAGATGATGCTTGTAAGAAGGATAATATAGATAATAAAAAGGGGTTCGCGGCTAATGCGAACCATTAGAAATGAGAGCCGATGGCGTTAAATGTATAAAAGGCCGCTTGTGGTTGCCTAAATATGGAGATTTAGAGATTTAGTCATGTTGAAATCTCATAAGATTAAGTATTCTATTCATACTATTTCTGATTTAGTGTATTTTTTATCTGAAGAAGTTGTACTAATGGCAAATTATGAAGGCAGACATCGCCTCATACATTAGTAAACGTATAACTATTGCAAAGGTCATCATCTGAATTTGATTCAATTTGGGTCATCGTCGACAGACTGACCAAATCTGCTAATATCATTCCTGTTAATGATAGATTCTTGATGAAGAAATTGACTCTTTTGTATTTAAAGGAGTTGTGTAAACATGGTGTGCCTGTATCGATCATCTCTAACAAGATCCTCGCTTCGCATCGAATTTCTAGAGATTTGCTCAGAAGTCATTGGGGACGAACCTTGATGAGAGTACTGTTTACCACCCCAATCGAAGGGACGAGGTAAAATAATGATACAAAATACTAGAAGTGCTGTTTTATGCTTGAATGATTGACCTTTGGTAATAAACCGTATAATCGCTTTCCTTTGGAGAGATTATTGATGTGTGAAAACACTCATCAATAATGATCCAAATACCACTAAAAACACAGTCAAATACATAATATTTAACTAAAAATATCAGAATTACGTTGGTATTTGCGTTTCATGTGTTTTCAGGTAAGAAGATACATTTTTGAGCAAAGACGCATTTTCAAGGACTTATTTGATGAAAAGACGAAGAAAATGACGAAAGAAGCTTTCAAGGACCTTACTTGCTATTATTTACCGAGATAGAGGGCTTAAGTTGCGATTTCTACAAAGATCGAGGATTGAAAGTGTAAATTTTAACAAGATGAAGGATGAAAGAAATTTAGTTAAAAGGTTTTAAAACCATTTGAAAAGATATGAAAATTGAAGGACCAAAGAGAAATTAATGGAAAAGTTATTATTATTAACTTGGTCATTTGACCAAGTCTCAGTCAAACTCACATAACTCGTCTTCATCAATCCAAACGAAGAAAGAGAAAAAGATGAAGCAGTAGTTTATACTTTCTCATCCACCAAACCTGCAATTGCAAATCATGAGAGACACAAGAAGAATCAAGCAAAGCTTATAACTACAAAAATGCTCATCTCCTTCTCCTCTACAAGATGGTATCATTTAATTAGATCAAGACTGAAGAATGAAGAAACCCCCAAATGAGATGAAAGATGAAGAACGAGTCTATCCTCGTATTTACACGTGGAAGGAAGTGATTGGACAAGACACGTCACCACCTCCTCCCTCGACGGTTATAAATACGACTGAAGACCTCATTTTTCGACGGTTAGCATAGGTGTTTTTACACATAGTAGTAGGTGTAGATTAGGAGTAGTTAAGCTTTTTAATTTTCTTGTTAAAACTTGTAACAAAATCTGTTTTTTTTCAGTTGAAGTAGTTGTAACCGTGTGATTTTCATCTTCCACCATTAATGAATTCATCTCATTTCTTTAACTCTTTTCCTTTCTTCCTGGTACATAAATTCTCTCGAGTCTTTTGTAAGAATCTTGTTTGAGTCTCTCTTACGAATCAAGAGAGATAAGGTGTTGATTAGTTTAGTCTCAAGCTTTTCATTAATCTGTTTCTTATTAGTTAATACTGTTCAAAAATCAGTTGAATTGGTTTCACTTCTGTTGATTACAGTCCCTTATTCAGAATACTATTCACTCGAGTTTTAATAGTGTAGTTGGGTGAAGTTTATCTTTGAAAGTAGTTCGGAAAAGATCCTATTGATCTTTTAGTTTCGGTACTAGTCAGTTGATGATTAGCAGATGTTAGATGCATTTGGTTCTGCTCATTAATAATTAGCATTAGCAAATCCAAAGAATCAGTGAGTTTTCGTTTAAATGTTTTTTTTAGTATATGAGTATCGGTTTAGTCAGCTTGAAGAAATTGCTCATGATAGATCAGTTTAAGCAGGTTCCAGATTAGAAGGATTTGTCTAGTTTTCCTTGGTTTTGTTTCAGTTTTGCAGGTTTTAGATTTGCCGTATGGTGGTAGCAGATATGTGTGGTTCAGAGAAGTATACTTGATGTAGCCTCGTTTTCAGTACCAGTGACAAGGCAACTCAGTGTTGACCTTCGACATCAACGGACTTGGCTTGGATGAAAAAGGTTAAGCGCGTTTACATTTTCTGCACTTTTAGTATAAATTTTACTAGACGTAATGATAGTATCGGATTTTAAGTGATCTTGTTTGAATTGCTCATTGTTATAGGTTAATTACCTGTTTGGAGTGTTAGCTCGATACATGATGTTTTGTTATTATTCTGTATTACTCATTCTTGCAATATATCTGATAGTATGTTTGGCTGAGCATATTTTTCATTAACTTTGATAAAGTCTGTTGTACATTTCAGTTCGGAATTAGTTGGTTAAGCAGAGTCTGTTAGGAAAGTCGTACTCGTGTAGCAGAATCTATTAGATTGTTGTGAATTTCAGTTCTTGAGCAATACTTTTTAGTTAGAGCTTGGCTGTAGGATTTTGTTAACCTGCATTTGGCATAGCAGAACAGTAGTGTACATTTTAGGATGAATTAGTTAATAAATTTGATTGATTACGGTTAAAAAGCTAGTAGGATTGACTTGTTTTAGTTTAGTAAAGAATATATCCTTGTTGCGTTAGCTGATTTGATAAGTTGGATAAGCTAAGTAAGTTTTCAATCATTGTTTAAAAGATTTAAAAAATAGCTAGTTGAGATTCAATAATCAGAAACTATATTTTGGAAGCTTAGAAACAAGTTTGAGCAGTATACGAGTTAGGTCCCTGAACTTGTATGGTTTCTTTTCACCCACAGTCCATTTCAGTTAGGAAGTTTGTATAGTTAGTCCTGTTAGGTGAATTTCGTTATCATGTTAGGTCCCTTTAGCTAGTTTGATAATTAAGTTGGGTTAAATTCTTGTTGATTGGGCTGATTACTGTAGTATGGCCCATTAGGAGATAACTTGGGCTGAAACAGAATAGTCTCTTAATTGCATTACGTTAGTTAATTCAATTAGATAGTTTTAGATTTAATTTGAGTAATCTGTTTTTAAAAAGTTGTAATTTTTGTTTTAATAGTTTACTTTTATATTTTGTATTTGGTACTTTTACTTTGTAGTATAATCTTGTATTTTACATTTTATATTTTGTGCATTTAAATGTCGTAATTGCAATGTGCTTTTAGATAGTATGTATAAGTAGTATAGATATTATTTTACATTTTTAGGAGTTTTATTTGTCAAAGTTTTCAAAATAGAAATAGATACCAAATAAACTCTCTTTAACCAAAAACAGTTATGTCGAGCTTGAAAAGGTTATATCAATTCGTTAAGATACCGAGAAAAACGAATATAAAAAGACAAATATTAAATGGCACTGCTGCCGGTTCTTTTCGTGAATATTAACGGTTTCGAGTGAGACGATTGAATTTTGGGATCCGTTCACTTTGTGAACGTTATTTTTTACGTATTATAAATAAAAAACATAAAAAAACAAACAGATAAAAATACAGAAAAATAAAAAATAAGAAAAATCAATTCTTTTCCTAAAGAATTGAACCAAAAAAATAAAAAATCAAAAAAAGTAATCTTTTTCCTAAAAGATTACACAAAAGATTACACCCAAAAATATATTATATCGGTTTCATCGTTTTTACGTACATATAGTATTTTTTCTTAAAAAAACCCAATAAATACAAAAATATTTTTGATATACTATTATATGTAAATACGTATACATATAAGAACAACCAATACACATATCTTCCATAAGTATTGCCGAGGCAATACACCGTGTTAGGGGGCGTTCCGGTCCTTGACAGGTGTATCAATCAAATTTAATAAATCAAGAATAGATAAATACTTCCAATAGGCAATAATTCGAAGAATACAAACTACAAAGTGAATAGAAAGGCTATGTGCTATAAAATGCCATCTAAGGGTCAATAGGTACTTAAGTGCTTCGCGCCACCTAACCCCCGTTCACTAGTACGTATTCTAAGAAGGAAGGCTTGATTGGGGGTCTTGCACTCAAGTAGTAATTATATATATTATATACTTTCTTGTGGATATTTCATATCGAACCTCGAGGGAGATAATCTCTTCTCCTTCAAAAGTAGACCGAGAGCTTATCTCTCACTCCTCGAGTTTACTTACACGTGTACTCGCACACGTGTAAACATACCACCTTTGGTGTATTACTTCCTTCTCAGAGGAAGCTTTTAAACGTCATTATACTTGTATATACATTCGACCACCTTGTTAAACATTGATACTCGTTCCATGTTGGAGATTTTGCAACAACGATCCGCCAACGCTAATTATTCGCCTTGTTCAACTTGTGGTGGTCCACACGATACTTATTTATGTGATCAAAACAATGGCTATTATGGGGAGGGGTATGCTTATAATGGAACCGAGAACCCTAGTTTTCAACCTAACCTTCAAATGGACTATACTTGTAATGACTATATGGGATATTCCAGTTTTTCATCACAACCTCCACCATCATTTCATGATCAAACCTTTAATGATCCATACCAAAACCAAGGATTTTCCAATCATGCGAGTTTTCAAACTAATGATAATTTACAAGGCTATAATCAAGAAACTTTTCATAATCAAGGATTTTCACACAATGAAGGCTTTCAAAATGATGAAAATTTTCAATGCTATACTCAAGATAACTTTCAAAATCAAGGATTTTTACATCATGAGGGTTTTCATAATCAAGGGTATAATCAAGGTTTTAACCAAGAGAATATGCAAAATGACTCTCAATTTCATGAATTAGTTGAGAGGAGCATTCAAGAGATGGAACGGAGAATACTTGAATTTTTAGAGGAAACTAATCAAAGACAAATTCTCTTGGTACAATCTTATCTAACTCAAGGAGCTTTACCATGTGATGTTGAGCCGTCTTTGAAAGTTGATGATGAGGATGATCCTATTAGTGATGGATATCGTAAATCATGTGAAGAAGAATACATTGCTACTCGTGCTCTTTTGCTTAAACAAAGCTTAGATGAAGATGATGAGGATCCTCCGCTTTGTATGACACTTAATGATGACACACCTTCATCACCTTTACCTCACGTGGAACCCACCGACTCTTTAACCATGGGGGACGAGCCTTTTAGCACTAATACAAACACCGATTTGGATGAATTAACCTCTTCTAGTCTTGAGAACCTTATCCCAATCCAAAGAGAGCTTAAGGGTGTTTCCAATGAACCATGTGATGAGCTTTGGATTGATACCTTTTCTCCTCATGATCACATTGAGATTTCATCACATGTTGACCTTCATGCTACTACTAGTGATTTTGGTGATTTCGATCTTGATGAATTGTTTAAAGAGAGAGATAATGAGATTGAGGAAGAGTTTGTGAAAGACTTGCCACAAATAGAGGATGATGATTGTGATTCTAGTGAGGCATCTTATGATATATTATCCGAGGACTTTTCATGTCAAGATGACCTTCCTAATTTGGATGAAGATGTTTCTCTCATAGAAGAAGTGGAAGATGTTCATATTCGTTAGGTTTTATCAAACGTTTATACTATTATCTCCTCGATTGAAGCATTGAATGAAAACCATAATGATGATTCCATAGACGTAGAACCTTTCATTGACATTTCTTCACCGGTTTTTGAGGTTGCACCTATTGATTTTTATGATGATATCATCCCTTTGAGTGATTCTCTCAATACACCTTCTTTTGAGCCTTCTATTCCCACCCTCCCACCCTTGAAGTTGGTTATTGATGAAGATCCTATACTCTTAGAGATTGATCCTTTTTCACCTATGGCACCTTTAGAACCCAAAACATTTGATATGGATTCTCATATGGATATTGATACCACCATAGAGGCTTATCTTGCTAATAGTGATATTGAGGTTGATGATAGTGATTCTAATTGGGAAGAGGATATTCGTCTTATTGAGAACATGCTTTTTGGGACTATAGAGCCTACACCTCCTTCACAAGACACTATTAATTTCGATCCTCCTTTCGCTATGCCTTCTATGGAAGATTACCCTCCTTTTGATGATGATGATGAGCCTAACATGGACATAATAGTTATGAATGTTTTGATACCTACACCTTCATATTCTTATGATGCTTTGATCACTAAGGGGGAATCTTATATGGTTGATACGAGTTCATCTCCTTATTTTCCTATGAAGGGAAAGGTTTTTTATCCTAGGATACGTATGTTTGAGACACCTTGGTTTTCATCTACTCCACTTAAGAGTGTGACTTCTATTGATATGGGCTTCTTGTATGAGCTTACTTTGGTGATCCTACCTACTTTGGAGTTGTTCACATGTCGAGATGGAAACTATGTATTTGATCCTGGTGTGCTTCCTTTATGAGAGATTTCATATGGATAAACTTGAGACACGTTGGACCGTTCCATTTATCGAGGCGGATTTTGTAAATCTTATAGTAAATGGCAACGTGCTAAGTTTGAGTGTATCATGTGAGATTTGCTTCAAAGTGGATATCTTTTATTCTCCATGATGGTTTCCCCAAAGACAACCTAATTCGGGGCCGAGTCGAGCTAGCGACTTAGGGTTAAAAAAAAACTCAAGCATTGAATAACTAGGTTTGAAAACGTAGAGTAGATTTTAAATAGGTTAGGTTTAATTAAAAGGATGTTATAGTAGAGTTGAAGTGGAGGGGTGCCTTTCTTCGTCTTTTGGTGTTTGCTTCAAGGGTTTCTCTCTCACATTTCATTCTTGGAGCTTATGGAGGAGGCCCGTGTATCTGGTTCACTTCGATTAGTTTTTGCTATAGTGATATTCGACATTGTGCTTAAAATGAATACCCTTTAGTTGTCTCTTCCTTAACTTGGGTTAAGTAAATTAATCAATGTCATAAGTGTAGGGGAGTTCACTCCAATACTCTTAAACATTGAGGACAATGTTTATATTAAGTGTAGGAGAGACTTCTATCGAAGTGACCTTACCTAGACCATTGTCTTAATTTCATGATAACTTGGAAAATTAATTTTTCAAACATTTTTCAAATTTTTGATCTACTTTGGCCACCAAAAATATGCATTCATAATTTTTGCATCAATCATTTTTCATTTGCATAACACATTTGCATTATATATATATTTCTTCTTTTATTTTACATCAAAAATATATAAAAAGGAAAAAAAATATAATAAAAACATGGTTTAACAAATTTAGACTTCTTTGACATATTAGGCCCGCCATGGATATTTTGACTCAACTCGAGTTTGCTTATCTTAGTGATGAGACTGCTTTTATACATGGTATCATCGTCCAAAACGGGCTTAAAATGCATTTAATATCATTAATTATACCAAATATATGCTCGTGTTTGTTACTTGTGTATTTTTAGGTACGGATATTGAGGAATTGGCAAAAGATCACAAGAATCAACCAAAAACGAACACGGGAAACAAAGTCGCACAATGAACCGGGCCCAAGTTTGGAATTTTGCAAAATGACCCTTGAAGAATTGAAGATTGGCAACTTTAATCCCTCATCTTTGAATAACTTGTCACAAATGACCCTCCAAATGTCAATTGTACAAGAATGATCCCTAAAGTTTGAAGATATTACAATTCCAGTCCTTGAAGAATCCAAGAAGAACAAAAGAAACCCTTGGAAAAGTTTCTAAAAGTCTTTGTGCCAAAAATGTAAATCTGCCAAACTTATTACAAAGGAATATGGAAGTATGCTGATTTATTACAAAATGGAAGAAGTAAAAGAGCTTGGGGGCCAAGTCTGCCAAACCACCAAACCTCCTCACCCACTCAGAACCTGCCACCTCATCACAACCCACCCATAACCCATTTACCCATACCCAACCCGTACCCACCACCCAAGTCCAAACTGGTTTTATTTATTGTGGTCAAACCCCAGTCAAAACTTATCCTTTCCCACCCAAACAACTTTTTAAATCATTTTATTTCCCAAAATAGATTAAAAACCCCACTAATCCCTCCTTAAACCTTAATCCCACCCAGTCTCAATTGGCCCCAAATCAAAGGGTTTTGTGATAATTAAGTGTAGATCCTTAATTAAGCTTATTGTCATTATATCCCACCTCACTAGACACTCTCACAAGCCCTGTGGACCCTACCCCGACCCTCCCCTGCTACATCACTTTCACCCAAAACCAAGACCCGACCAGTTTAATGTTCTAGATGTTACTCCTTGACCCCCAAGGACAAATGGACGCTCCAAGATCGTTTTTCCAAGCTGGCATCACATGGGTTCCAGTTTTGACCAAGAATCAAGAGAAGACCCAAGGGCTTATTTGGCAATTCAGAGATTAGGGTTTTTAGCATTCTAGATTGTTCCTTAGTTAGTATAAATAGAGACGTTTGTGTCTCATTTATTTTTGTTCCAGATTTTAGCAAAGCTTTTGTAATCTTTTTTTAATTAAATATAAAAGTTGGTATTTTCTAGTGTGAATTATAATTCCTTTTTACTATTTTGAAAAGTTGGTGTAAGTTTGCTTAATCTGAGTTCCAATTGAGAAGTTTTAAAAAGTTTCAAAAAGTTTTTTAATTTTCATAAATCCAATCTTTCATGAAGTGAAAGTGGACTGAAGGTTTTGGATTTCTAAAGTTAAAATTGTTTTTAAAACGTGTTTAAGGTCACTGATTTGTGTGGGAAAGGTTTTCAAAAAGTTTCATAAAAATCAGAATATTGCATTTTTGCTTGTGTTCTTATTTTCTCTTAGCAGGGTGGTTTGGAGATTTGTTTTGATCAAAGTCAGCATAGGCCCCAACCTATAGGAGGTGGCTACCTAGCCACTGTTGGACCTGGAAGTAGGTCCAACAAGGTAACCCCTTGATTCCTTTTCATTTTTTTTTCAGTTTTTGGATATATATATATGTTTTGTTGTGCAAAGTTGTTTGATAGTGTTCTAATGGTTTGAGTTGAGTTTATTTAGTATTTTATGCATGATATAAGTAACAAAAATCAGTTTGGAGTTGTTTAGAATAGGTTTTGTTTGAAAAAATTTGGTTTTCCAGCTTAAGAGGGTGTTTGGATTAGTGATTAACTAGGGGCTAAAGGATTGCTTATTGGCTTAAATCTGTTTAGAAGCACTTCTTAGGTTGTTAATTTGTGATAGTGGTATTTAGCTTTCATTTTGGTTAAGTTTTAAAACAAGTCATGTGTTAAAAAAGTTGGATCAATGGCATAAGACCAGAAACTTCATTTTTCTGCTTATTGTTGTGATTTTGTGCATCAAAGCTTGTAAATATGTTAGACATAGGTTGTTATAGGGGTGTGTATCAGTTGTATGCCATGAAAGTGAGTTGTATGCAAGTTCTTGGACTTTGAATTTCATTATTGTGCATGTAGAAAAAGCAAAATACCACCAGACCCATAGAAATTGCATCAGCAACTTGTTTTTGCTATTTTGTGCTTTGTTTGACTAAATCTTGTAGGGATCTTGGTTGATTTGTGCTTATCTTTACTCCCTACACTCAAACTGAGTGAAGGGGTGCCTGCTTGTCCAATAAACATCCACCAAAAATCAAAATCCAAGTCCTCTTGCATAATTGCACCTGTGAAGATAACAGGTTGCTTGTGTTCTTGAAAAAGCAAACTGGACCCGTTTTTGTTCAATCTTGCATTAATCTTGTTAAAAGTGGACTTGTGTTTGTGAATTTGAGTTAAAAGAGTTAACAGGTTGGAAGTTAAAAGTTAAAAAAGAAAAAAAAAATAAACAAAAAGGACTGGCCAGGACTCGAACCTGCGCCATCCCTTTCACAACACTCACACACTACCACTGCGCCCTTGGGTCTTTTACTGACCAAGGGTGCAAGTTAATATTACTTAAACAATTTTTGCAAGTAAGCTTATTTAAAAAGCCGTAGCTTATTCCCCCTTTTTCAGCTTATTTATTTAGCCATTTGGCCCTAGCTTATTTTTCCTAGGACTGTTATCTGCTTAGGGATTTTTCTAGCTAAGTATTAGATTTTTCCTTTTCTTTATTTATTTTTTATTCATTTTTTATTAGCCGGTTTTTATTAAATAGATAAAAAATAGTTAAAAGTAGTTTTAATTTTTAGAAAAATAATTTTTAGGTTTTAATTAAGTTATTTGAGGTTTAAATTAAAAAAAGTTTTCAAAAAGTCTTATTTTTAATTTTATTTGATTTTAGGGTTTTTAGACAACTTTAAAAATTAATATAAAATTAATAAAAAGGTTTTAGGAACTTTAACTTGCATTTTTGTCTTAGTTAGAATATTTAGGATTTTTGATAATTTTTTAGAATTTATTTGTAAACTTTTAGTTTTTTAGAATATTTTAATATTATTTTATTAGTAAAAATTCAAAGTTTGTTTTTTCTAGTTTTTCCATTTTTCCTAGGTTTTAGACATTAAATTAGGAACTTTATAACTTTCCAAATATTTTTTAGGCTTTTCATTTAATTTTTAGAATTAATTTAAGATTTAATAGATTTTAATAGTTTTTAGGAGTTTAAAAAATAGATTAATTTGGTTTTAAAATTTTTAGAAATAGTTTTTAGCTTAATTAGGTCATTTTTGAGGTTTACAAACTATAAAATCTTGTTTAGGGCTTTTTAATAATTATAAGTGATTTTTAGGGCTTTAATTAGCATTAAAAAGTCATTATTTAATTAATTAAAAGGTTTTAGCAAGTTTTGATTTTTTGTAAACTCTTAGAATTTTATTGTGGATTTTTAGTAATTTTTAGGTTAAAATTTTAATTTTGGTAGTTTTTAAGGTTCTACGTCTTAACTTTCTAGTAGTGATTTTCGTTAATTTTTATTTTTACGTCTTCGTCACTATTCTCTTCTTTTCTTCTTAATAAAATCAATCAATCATCATTCATTACACAACACACGTGCCTCCTCGAGAGAACGATCCCCATTAAGGGTCATAACTTGTGGTTTTCCTAAATCACTCGTTAATACTTACCCTAATTACCTTGTTTTCCTAAACAAGTGTATTTCTACGACTATCATTTTTTGCGCCGCTGCCGGGGAGGCGTGTTGTGTTTTGATTGAACCATTGTTGTTTTTTATATTAGCCATAATAGTATTTGTATTAGTAGCACTCTACTAATACGTATTATCGTTTTTTGGTTTTTGTGTGAATATTATTAATATATTGTATAAGTAGAACTATAAATACACAAGTACTCCAAATACGTGAGCAATCACAACCTTGATTCGGGATTTCATCACTCGATCATTGTATTCGAATCTCAAACCAAAGAAAAAGGCAAAAATAGATAAATACTTTCGTGAAGCTTAATCTTGATAATACAAACTATAAGGTGGGTATACGGCGGTTGTATTTCACGACTTAAAGGAAAAAGGCTCTTAAGTGCTTTGCGCCGCCTCGTTTCCTCCGCTTGCTTGTGCGTATTTGATTTTGAGAGTGAATCGAGGGTTTTGCCGCCCAAAGTATTATTACATATCATATATATTTTCTTGGTTTCTATTGATTAAACCCTCTTGAACGATTTGGTGTTCCACCATCGTTCTAAAGTCATCGAAGGCGTTCACTTCACGTGATCGTTTTCATTCCTTGAGGCTTCTTTAATCGAGAGATTTGATTAAGGAGGATATTTGTAGATTATTGTCTACTTAAACATTCACCAATTTCCAAAAAAGGTTAATACAATCAAAAACCACAAAAAAATTGAAAAAATACAAAATACCAAAAAGAATCTTATTTGCTCGTCTCCACGTTGTACGTGACGTTTATGCTCATTCGTAATCAAGCAAAACGTGCACGTAGACGAAAGAACAAAACTCCCACTCCAACTCATTCTAGTGAGGAGTCTCCTATTGACGAACCCATTGTACGGGAAGCACCAACCATGGCGAATCGAACTATGATGGAGTTACTTCAAGCACCCACTGAGGGTTATGGAGAAGCTATTGTGATTCCCGCAATCCTTGCGGAGAACTTTGAGGTGAAAACGGGTTTGTTGTCGATGATCCAAAACAACAAATTCCGTGGTGATGAGAAGGACAATCCTCACAACCATATCCGCCAATTTAATCGTCTTACCGCCACGTGCAAATTTAAGGATGTCTCGAATGACTCGATTAAGATGATGCTTTTTCCGTATTCCTTAGCGGGGCCCGCTAAAATTTGGTTAGAGAAAGAGCCACCCAATTCTATATTGACGTGGAAGGATCTCGTTTCAAAGTTTGTGAACCAATTTTTTCCGCCCTCTAAGACTACGCATTTGAAAAATGAGATTTCTAAATTTTCACAAGAATCAAATGAAAGTTTTTCTACGGCTTGGAATAGGTTTAAGGAGATGTTACATGAATGTCCTCATCACGGTTTTTCCGATTTGCACCAAATAGACACGTTTTACAATGGACTTAACGATCATGAAAGAGATTATTTAAATGCCGCCGCGGGTGGTAATTTTTTATGTAAAACGGTTGAAGAAGCTTTGGTCATAATTGAGAATAGGTCTAAGGTTTATAGCCCTCGTCACACATCGAGTGTTGCCAAAATGGGCTCATCATCGTCTCAAAGTATCAATGCATTACATGATGAGGCAAATGAAGAAAATCGATTTTTTGATAGATTTGCTAGCCTTATGTCTCATTGGAAAGCTCAAGAAGCTTCAAATTCCGCTTCGGTTAAAGCGGTTTATAAGAGTTGTTTGTCGTGTGGTGGAGCTCATGATCTTTCCGAGTGCATTACCGCGGATGGTAACACTTCGAATGCTTTTGTAGCCACGGGGACTTATAACCAAATCGGTCAAGGTTCCCGCCAAAATCAAGCTCCACCAGATCAAAATGCTAATAATTATCGCAACAACAACCAAGGTGGAAATTACCAAGGAAATCAAAGGAATTATAACAAGGGTAATTACCAAAGTGGAAATGGGCAAATTTCTAATCAAAACCAAAATCGTGATTTTCAAAACAATGCCCAAGGTTTTCAAAACGATCACACCAAAAATCTTCAAGGAGAATTTTTGAATTATGCTAAGGCTAATGATGCTAAGTTTGATAATATGCAACGTGAAATGGTTAGCTTAAGGTCCGAGTTGAAAAACGAGCTTAAAAACGACCTTGCTAATGAACTTAAAACTCATGCTAACAAAATGGAAGGAAATGTCACACGACTCCAACAAAATCAACAAAAAATGGAGCAAGGACAACATGAGATTAAGCAAGAGTTGTTGAAAGTGGATGCTAGGCAATCTAAGTTTGAAGACCGTATGGCTAAAATGTTTGAAGCTATCATGTGTAAGCCCTCTTCTTCGGGTGGTCTTCCTAGTGATACCATCGTGAACCCGAAAGGAGAATTGAAGGTTATTACTACTCGTAGTGGTAAAACTCTCAACGAACCTATTTCTCGTCCAAGTACTTCTATGGAGAAGGAAAAAGAGAAAGAACCCGAGGTTGTGGTTGAAAAGGAGCAAATTCAAAGCCCAAGAAGTACCGCTCAAACCACACCTACGGTTGAACCAATACCAATCATGGAACCTGAGATTCCAAGGCCATTGCCTATGCCTACTTTGCCCCAACCCACACCACCTTTACCCTACCCTTCAAGACGAGACAAGGAAAAGGCACAAGAACGAAATAATTATCAATTTGAACTCTTTATGAAAATGTTTCGTGACTTGCATTTCAATATAAGTTTTGCCGACGCCTTAGTCATGATGCCTTGATTTGCCGCGAACTTCAAAAGTATGTTGAATAACAAAGAAAAATTGCAAAAATCGTCTAGTTGTTCTTCGGTTTTTCTAAGCCGCATACCTCAAAAAGTCGGTGATCCTGGAAAGTTTTTAATCCCATGTGCTATCGAAGACATGGAAGAATGCTACGCCTTGGCCGATCTTGGTGCTAGTATTAATTTGATGCCTCTTGAGATTTTTAAATCGCTCAATCTTCCCAATCTCACTCCTTCAAGAATGTCAATTGAGATGGCCGATCATTCTACGATTTTAGCTTGTGGAGTTGCCGAGGACGTCTTTGTGAAAGTTGGAAAGTTCTACTATCCTATAGACTTTATTGTTGTGGATATTCCCATCGATCCTAAAGTTCCGTTAATTTTAGGTCGATCTTTTTTGGATACCTCGAGAGCACTTATCGATGTGCATGCAAGAAAAATCACTCTTCGTTTCAATGAGGAAGAACTCGTCATTAATGCAACCCAAAACTCCACTCTTTCTCATGTGTATTCTATCACATCTTTGTACAATGTCAATCCCATCAAAAACATTTGCAAAAAGATCTCCAATAGAGTTTTAGGAGTTGTTGAGAAAAATGAAGTTCCGTCCCCTCCGCCGGTGGAGGTTAAGAGTGTTAAGCCTACAATTCCAATCTCGAGTGATTCTTCGGATGATGAATACGTTGATCCCGATGGGGAAGTTTTCTTTATTGACAAAAGATTTGAAAACTTACCACCACCCAAACCAAAAAGATTTCAAAATGTGAGAATTTTTAGTGTGACTAACATTGCTTTAGATACACAAAAAAATATTTTTGACATAATTAAATCGGGTTTTCACAAGGAGAGTGTAAAAGATGAAAAAGGAAAAGATTTTAACTTGGATTTAAAAGATTTTTCTACAACTCTAACTCCGTCATCACCGCGTGTATTGAGTACTACAAGCTCGTCTTCTCCTTTTGACGATGCTTTGTGTGGACTTAGTGTGGGGGAAGCCCCTTATGTTCCCTCCCCTTTCTCCACCGAGGACGAGATATTTGATCCTGGAATTGCTTATATAGGGAAATCTCGGTCTTCCACCGATGCAATAAATGGAAAATCTTTTCATTTGATTGGTGTGAGTCTACCTCGAGTAGCTCATGTTTTTAGAGACCTACCCATTGTCCCACCCTTCTATTTCTTCTCTCCTATTTTCTTCTACCCCATTGGGGTTTGTGTTGAAGTAGCGTTATTTCGTCTTTCATCCGAAAACGAGGACGCTATCTTTGACCCCGGTATACGTTTATCGGTTTTTAAAGTACTCCACGTACTTTTGGGCCTTGTTTATCATGTAAGCCCCACTAAAAATTGACCACACCATGATTATCCCTAAATGATCACATTTATGGGGATTCGAGTCGAGCTTTTGACTCGGTTATCAAAAACAAGGTGCCTCGTGGGGGAGACCCATGCTTATCCATGTACATATTGTTGCTTTCTAATTAGTTTAATGTGAGGGGATTTGTGCCCTTCCAACCTTTGTTCCGTGGTTGTTTGTGAATTGTGGGTTTTAGATCATGATCTTCACTATTGGAGCCTCTCGTGTTTCGTTTTATGGGAGCACTTGATCGTTTGCTTTGGAGGCCTTTCTCAATATCCAAATGATATATCCTTATATGTTCTAACCTTAGGTTTATAGCACACTTCATAAACGGCTATTAAATTAATGGTTACACCCTTTCCATGCTAGATTATGCATTCGACTACGTCTCTAGTAAGGGGGTGTTTGCACCCCTAGACTCGTAACATTGAGGACAATGTTTAACTTTAGTATGGGGGGTGAATAGATACTTGCCTTGCCAAACCTTCACGCTTTCCAAAGTTTATAGTTTTCTTGCAAAATAAGGCTAAAAATGGCCAAATTTTAAAATTTTTCTCATGTTTTATTAGTGTTTGAAGACACGAATGTAGATTTTCCGATGGCGAGAATAAGAGTAATTTTTGACTCGACCGTGCGTGTTGAGCACTTAGCTTTGATTCCTTAACTACACATTAGGCTAAGTCTCTTAAATGAGGACGAGAAATGATAGAGTTAATTATAAGTTACTATGTTAAACGTAGAATACTCGTATTCTTTCAAAAACTCATGTGTTCTCGTGGTTTGCTTATTCTCCCTTCGCATGTAAATATTTTTTGCTTAATAAATATTGACTTAGCGGTCTAGTTAGGATTGTTGGGTTTCTAGTCTTTTGTAGTAGCTTCCGTGTAATTAAATTGGGAAGACAATAAGGTATCTCCAACGTCACGGTTTTGAAGTATTGGCACCCCAATAATCGAAAGCTTCACCCAATAATAAGATTTCAAGTGCTCACCTAAATCTAGCAAACAATTTGAAGCCCCACAAGGCCTAAAATCTATGCAAAATTGAAAGTGAATCAAGCCTTAATCTTCGAAGCTTTAAAGATCCAAAATTCGCCTTAGCGTGAGGATATACGTGTTTGGCTAATAAAACCACCGATGAGGCGGATAATAAAAGGCAAGGCAAGACCGAAGTCATAATAAAAGCTTCATAGCGAAGTTGAATAAAAGATGGAGGTAAACCAAAGATAATAAGGCCCTTCCGTTATGGGGCGTATAAAAGTCTTGGTAATAAGTCTCATGTTCAAAACCGTTATAAAACCGTGTTTATCGATTCTTCTTGTCAACTTAATTTTTTAACATCGTTGTCTATTAGGAAGGGTTATTGATTTGATGGTCTTAATTACACCGTTAGGACTCTATTTTTAGACCTAAACCTCTATTATCGCATAAGTCTATGATGTATCCTCGTGATCATTAAGACATAATAAAATATAAGAGATACAACTTAGAAATAATGGGAGAATAAGTACGTGATTAGGGCATATGAGTAGTGTTAGCATTACTAACTTATAATGACAATGATCTCGTTGCACGCTTGGCATGGAATTGGAGTGAAAATCGAGAACGATGAAATTATTTCTAATGAAGCATTCACGTGTTCTTATTCTATGAACCTAAACGTCCCATTTTGCGATGAAAATCATACATTATGTCCAAAACATTAGTAGTAGTAATAGTAGTAGTGTAGCTAGTTTATCATTTCAATAAAGTGAATAAAATGAATTTTGGAGATGCTATGATACTTTATTCTAGCATTGCGTGAGGGCACGGCAATGGTTTAGTATGGGGGAGTGATGAGACTGCTTTTATACATGGTCTCATCGTCCAAAACGGGCATAAAATGCATTTAATATCATTAATTATACCAAATATATGCTCGTGTTTGTTACTTGTGTATTTTTAGGTACGGATATTGAGGAATTGGAAAAAGATCACAAGAATCAACCAAAAACGAACACGGGAAACGAAGTCGCACAATGAACCGGGCCCAAGTTTGGAATTTTGCAAAATGACCCTTGAAGAATTGAAGATTTGCAACTTTAGTCCCTCATCTTTGAAGAACATGTCACAAATGACCCTCCAAATGTCAATTGTACAAGAATGATCCCTAAAGTTTGAAGATATTACAATTCCAATCCTTGAAGAATCCAAGAAGAACAAAAGAAACCCTTGGAAAAGTTTCTAAAAGTCTTTGTGCCAAAAATATAAATCTGCCAAACTTATTACAAAGGAATATGGAAGTATGCTGATTTATTACAAAGTGGAAGAAGTAAAAGAGCTTGGGGGCCAAGTCTGCCAAACCACCAAACCTCCTCACCCACTCAGAACCTGCCACCTCATCACAACCCACCCATAACCCATTTACCCATACCCAACCCGTACCCACCACCCAAGTCCAAACCGGTTTTATTTATTGTGGTCAAACCCCAGTCAAAACTTATCCTTTCCCACCCAAACAACTTTTTAAATCATTTTATTTCCCAAAACAGATTAAAAACCCCACTAATCCCTCCTTAAACCCTAATCCCACCTAGTCTCAATTGGCCCCAAATCAAAGGGTTTTGTGATAATTAAGTGCAGATCCTTAATTAAGCTTATTGTCACTATATTCACCTCACTAGACACTCTCACATGCCCTGTGGACCCTACCCCGACCCTCCCCAGCTACATCACTTTCACCCAAAACCAAGACCCGACCAGTTTAACGTTCTAGATGTTACTCCTTGACCCCCAAGGACAAATGGACGCTCCAAGATCATTTTTCCAAGCTGGCATCACATGGGTTCCAGTTTTGACCAAGAATCAAGAGAAGACCCAAGGGCTTATTTGGCGATTCAGAGATTAGGGTTTTTAGCATTCTAGATTGTTCCTTAGTTAGTATAGAGACGTCTGTGTCTCATTTATTTTTGTTCCAGATTTTAGCAAAGCTTTTGTAATCTTTTTTTTATTAAATATAAAAGTTGGTATTTTCTAGTGTGAATTATAATTCCTTTTTACTATTTTGAAAAGTTGGTGTAAGTTTGCTTAATCTGAGTTCCAATTGAGAAGTTTTAAAAAGTTTCAAAAAGTTTTTTAATTTTCATAAATCCAATCTTTCATGAAGTGAAAGTGGACTGAAGGTTTTGGATTTCTGAAGTTAAAATTGTTTTTAAAACGTGTTTAAGGTCACTGATTTGTGTGGGAAAGGTTTTTCAAAAAGTTTCATAAAAATCAGAATATTGCATTTTTGCTTGTGTTCTTATTTTCTCTTAGCAGGGTGGTTTGGAGATTTGTTTTGATCAAAGTCAGCATAGGCCCCAGCCTATAGGAGTTGGCTACCTAGCCACTGTTGGACCTGGAAGTAGGTCCAACAAGGTAACCCCTTGATTCCTTTTCATTTTTTCAGTTTTTGGATATATATATGATTTGTTGTGAAAAGTTGTTTGATAGTGTTCTAATGGTTTGAGTTGAGTTTATTTAGTATTTTATGCATGATAGAAGTAACAAAAATCAGTTTGGAGTTGTTTAGAATAGGTTTTGTTTGAAAAAATTTGGTTTTCCAGCTTAAGAGGGTGTTTGGATTAGTGATTAACTAGGGGCTAAAGGATTGCTTATTGGCTTAAATCTGTTTAGAAGCACTTCTTAGGTTGTTAATTTGTGATAGTGGTATTTATCTTTCATTTTGGTTAAGTTTTAAAACAATTCATGTGTTAAAAAAGTTGGATCAATGGCATAAGACCAGAAACTTCATTTTTCTGCTTATTGTTGTGATTTTGTGCATCAAAGCTTGTAAATCTGTTAGACATAGGTTGTTATAGGGGTGTGTATCAGTTGTATGCCATGAAAGTGAGTTGTATGCAAGTTCTTGGACTTTGAATTTCATTATTGTGCATGTAGAAAAAGCAAAATACCACCAGACCCATAAAAATTGCATCAGCAACTTGTTTTTGCTATTTTGTGCTTTGTTTGACTTAATCTTGTAGGGATCTTGGTTGATTTGTGCTTATCTTGACTCCCTACACTCAAACTGAGTGTAGGGGTGCCTGCTTGTCCAATAAACATCCACCAAAAATCAAAATCCAAGTCCTCTTGGATAATTGCACCTGTGAAGATAACAGGTTGCTTGTTTTCTTGAAAAAGGAAACTGGACCCGTTTTTGTTCAATCTTGCATTAATCTTGTTAAAAGTGGACTTGTGTTTGTGAATTTGAGTTAAAAGAGTTAACAGGTTGGAAGTTAAAAGTTAAAAAAGAAAAAAAATTTAAACAAAAAGGACTGGCCAGGACTCGAACCTGCGCCATCCCTTTCACAACACTCACACACTACCACTGCGCCCTTGGGTCTTTTACTGACCAAGGGTGCAAGTTAATATTACTTAAACACTTTTTGCAAGTAAGCTTATTTAAAAAGCCGTAGCTTATTCCCCCTTTTTCAGCTTATTTATTTAGCCATTTAGCCCTAGCTTATTTTTCCTAGGACTGTTATCTGGTTAGGGATTTTTCTAGCTAAGTATTAGATTTTTCCTTTTCTTTATTTATTTTTTATTCATTTTTTATTAGCCGGTTTTTATTAAATAGATAAAAAATAGTTTTAATTTTTAGAAAAATAATTTTTAGGTTTTAATTAAGTTATTTGAGGTTTACATTAAAAAAAGTTTTCAAAAAGTCTTATTTTTAATTTTATTTGATTTTAGGGTTTTTAGACAACTTTAAAAATTAATATAAAATTAATAAAAAGGTTTTAGGAACTTTAACTTTCATTTTTGTCGTAGTTAGAATATTTAGGATTTTTGATAATTTTTTAGAATTTATTTATAAACTTTTAATTTTTTAGAATATTTTAATATTATTTTATTATTAAAAATTCAAAGTTTGTTTTTTCTACTTTTTCCATTTTTCCTAGGTTTTAGACATTAAATTAGGAACTTTGTAACTTTCCAAATATTTTTTAGGCTTTTCATTTAATTTTTAGAATTAATTTAAGATTTAATAGATTTTAATAGTTTTTAGGAGTTTAAAAAATAGATTAATTTGGTTTTAAAATTTTTAAAAATATTTTTTAGCTTAATTAGGTCATTTTTGAGGTTTAAAAAATATAAAATCTTGTTTAGGGCTTTTTAATAATTATAAGTGATTTTTAGGGCTTTAATTAGCATTAAAAAGTCATTATTTAATTAATTAAAAGGTTTTAGCAAGTTTTGATTTTTTGTAAACTCTTAGAATTTTATTGTGGATTTTTAGTAATTTTTAGGAATTTTTAGGTTAAAATTTTAATTTTGGTAGTTTTTAAGGTTCTACGTCTTAACTTTCTAGTAGTGATTTTCGTTAATTTTTATTTTTACGTCTTCGTCACTATTCTCTTCTTTTCTTCTTAATAAAATCAATCAATCATCATTCATTACACAACACACGTGCCTCCTCGAGAGAACGATCCCCATTAAGGGTCATAACTTGTGGTTTTCCTAAATCACTCGTTAATACTTACCCTAATTACCTTGTTTTCCTAAACAAGTGTATTTCTACGACTATCACTTAGCATTCTCTAGCTAGTATCCTTAACCATGTAGTCCTTCATTGGTCTATTAGGCTAAGCATCCACCAATCTCATTCTTTGAGATTTTTAAATTTGTGGAGAATGGGAGATGATAGAGTTGAAGCAAGTATAAAAGGGCTAGATAAACTTCATGATAATTACTTGTGGCTAAACCCTTCTCTTCTTTACCTCTAATTTCTTCGCATGTATATATGTTAATAAATAATCAAGAACGGTTTTAATTGGTTTGTAATCTCTTATGCTTTTTTGTCTAATCATTCATGGTTGATATAAGTACGTCTTAAGATTCTAAGTTAGAACGTTTTATGTGTACTAGACTTATGTCATGCTCAATATTTAGCGGGTGTTTTTCATTTTATTCTTTTAAACTTTCTTAGTGAGAAATAAAGAAAAATAAGAGCGGCTTATGAAAAAAAATGAGTGGCTAGAAAAAAAAGAAAAAAGAAAAAGAAAAGAAAAAATAATTATACAAGACTCCCAAGAGGGGCAGTGTGGTGTTAATTATAGTGACTATTGAGTTCCAATATTACCTTGACGGGTTGCGGGGATTCAATAGATTGCTCCAATCCAATATTACCTTAACGGGTTGCGGGGTTGAAGATCCAAAGTCTCAAAAAGATGGCGGATGTAAATTATTGCGTGAGTTTTATTTTTCTTTCCTTAGCGAGTTTGTAGCTACTTATGAAAGCATGACATGAGGATTTTACACATAAGGCGAATGACTTATTACTCTTGAAATGGACTTATATTAATTGTGAGCGTTTTTTCAAGTAATGGATGAGAGGATTACTTAGGATTAAAACCGTGCTTCCTTATTTTTGGATTTTGCATTTCTTATACTTCACACTTGAAATAAATGACAAATTTGCCTTCAAGCAATTTGCTCAAATAATAACCGGTTCTACATTTAATTATCATGAATAAGTTGATGCACTTTTTACTTGTGAATACAATGATCCTATTTTTAAGCTTGGTATGGGGAAAGTGAAACTTGAGGGTGATAAGTGTCTATGGTACCAAAGCCCTAATTTAAGTCATTGATTTCTTAATGAGTTATTTCTATCAAAACCATTTATAAATTCAAAAATATATAAATAGAATTGTTTTCTTTGCATTGCATTGTAAATATTCAAAACCATTCATCATGTAGCATAGCATAGTTTATTAAATCATAAAATGGCCAAGGTGGGTTAATTATGAGAAAAGTGCACTCTAGAGCTTTGAAATGCGGCATTGCATGAGGTCATGGCAATGGTCAAGTGGAGGGGAGTTGATAAGTGTGAAAACACTCATCAATAATGATCCAAATACCACTAAAAACACAGTCAAATACATAATATTTAACTAAAAATATCAGAATTACGTTGGTATTTGCGTTTCATGTGTTTTCAGGTAAGAAGATACATTTTTGAGCAAAGACGCGTTTTCAAGGACTTATTTGATGAAAAGACGAAGAAAATGACGAAAGAAGATTTCAAGGACCTTACTTGCTATTATTTACCCAGATCGAGGGCTTAAGTTGCGATTTCTACAAAGATTGAGGATTGAAAGTGTAACTTTTAACAAGATGAAGGATGAAAGGAATTTACTTAAAAGGTTTTAAAACCATTTGAAAAGATATGAAAATTGAAGGACCAAAGAGAAATTAATGGAAAAGTTATTATTATTAACTTGGTCATTTGACCAAGTCTCGGTCAAACTCACATAACTCGTCTTCATCAATCCAAACGAAGAGAGAGAAAAAGATGAAGCAGTCGTTTATACTTTCTCATCCACCAAACCTGCAATTGCAAATCATGAGAGACACAAGAAGAATCAAGCGAAGCTTATAACTACAAAAATGCTCATCTCCTTCTCCTTTACAAGATGGTATCATTTAATTAGATAAAGACTGAAGAATGAAGAAACCCCCAAATGAGATGAAAGATGAAGAACGGGTCTATCCTCATATTTACACGTGGAAGAAAGTGATTGGACAAGACACGTCACCACCTCCTCCCTCGACGGCTATAAATACGACTGAAGACCTCATTTTTCGACGGTTAGCATAGGCGTTTTTACACATAGTAGTAGGTGTAGATTAGGAGTAGTTAAGCTTTTTAATTTTCTTGTTAAAACTTGTAACAAAATCTGTTTTTTTTTCAGTTGAAGTAGTTGTAACCGTGTGATTTTCATCTTCCACCATTAATGAATTCATCTCATTTCTTTAACTCTTTTCCTTTCTTCCTGTTACATAAATTCTCTCGTAGTCTTTTGTGCGAATCTTTTTTGAGTCTCTGTTACGACTCAAGAGAGCTAAGGTGTTGATTAATTTAGTCTCAATAGCTTTTTGATTAGTATATACTTTAAATGTTTTGGAGTAATGATTTTTCTATTCGAGCTTTGGTTTATGATTTCTCAAGCTTTTCATTAATCTGTTTCTTATTAGTTAATACTGTTAAAAAATCAGTTGAATTGGTTTCACTTCTGTTGATTACAGTCCCTTATTCAGAATACTATTCACTCGAGTTTTAGTAGTGTAGTTGGCTGAAGTTTATCTTTGAAAGTAGTTCGGAAAAGATCCTATTGATCTTTTAGTTTTGGTACTAGTCAGTTGATGATTTGCAGATATTAGATGCATTTGGTTCTGCTCATTAATAATTAGCATTAGCAAATCCAAAGAATCAGTGAGTTTTCGTTTAAAAGTTTTTTTTAGTATATGACTATCGGTTTAGTCAGCTTGAAGAAATCGCTCATGATAGATCAGTTTAAGCAGGTTCCAGATTAGAAGGATTTGTCTAGTTTTCCATGGTTTTGTTTCAGTTTTGTAGGTTTTGGATTTGCCGTATGGTGGTAGCAGATATATGTGTGGTTCAGAGAAGTATACTTGGTGTAGCCTCGTTTTCAGTACCAGTGACAAGGCAACTCAGCGTTGACCTTCGACATCAACGGACTTGGCCTGGATGAAAAAGGTTAAGCGCGTTTACATTTTCAGCACTTTTGGTATAAATTTTACTAGACGTAATGATAGTATCGGATTTTAAGTGATCTTGTTTGAAGTACTCATTGTTATAGGTTAATTACCTGTTTGGAGTGTTAACTCGATACATGATGTTTTGTTATTATTCTGTATTACTCATTCTTGCAATATATCTGATAGTATGTTTGGCTGAGCATATTTTTCATTAAATTTGATAAATTCTGTTGTACATTTCAGTTCGGAATTAGTTGGTTAAGCAGAGTCTGTTAGGAAAGTCGCACTCGTGTAGCAGAATCTATTAGATTGTTGTGAATTTTAGTTCTTGAGCAATACTTTTTAGTTAGAGCTTGGCTGTAGGATTTTGTTAACCTGCATTTGGCATAGCAGAACAGTAGTGTACATTTTAGGATGAATTAGTTAATAAATTTGATTGATTACGGTTAAAAAGCTAGTGGGATTGACTTGTTTTAGTTTAGTGAAGAACATATCCTTGTTGCGTTAGCTGATTTGATAAGTTGGATAAGCTGAGTAAGTTTTCAATCATTGTTTAAAAGATTTAAAAAAATAGCTAGTTGAGATTCAATAATCAGAAACTATATTTTGGAACCTTAGAAACAAGTTTGAGCAGTATACGAGTTAGGTCCCTGAACTTGTATGGTTTCTTTTCACCCACAGTCCATTTCAGTTAGGAAGTTTGTATAGTTAGTCCTGTTAGGTGAATTTTGTTATCATGTTAGATCCCTTTAGATAGTTTGATAATTAAGTTGGGTTAAATTCTTGTTGATTGGGCTGATTAATGTAGTATGGCCCATTAGGAGATAACTTGGGCTGAAACAGAATAGTCTATTAATTGCATTACGTTAGTTAATTCAATTAGATAGTTTTAGATTTAATTTGAGTAATCTGTTTTTAAAAAGTTGTAATATTTGTTTTAATAGTTTACTTTTATATTTTGTATTTGGTACTTTTACTTTGTAGTATAATCTAGTATTTTACATTTTATATTTTGTGCATTTAAATGTCGTAATTTCAATGTGTTTTTAGATAGTATGTATACGTAGTATAGATATTATTTTACATTTTAGGAGTTTTATTTGTCAAAGTTTGCAAAATAGAAATAGATACCAAATAAACTCTCTTTAACCAAAAACAGTTAAGTCAAGCTTGAAAAGGTTATATCAATTCGATTAGATCGAGAGACAACTACTCTAAAAACAAGATATTAATTATCATTGATAATTATCGTGTTAGGATCGAGATCGAATCTTGTTAGGATCTAAATGTGAGAGCATCTGTAAGCAGGAGTTGGGATGAAGACACCCGACATACACCCATTGTGAGTTGGACATGTCTTTTAGGTTTAAGGTTGCCTATGATGACAAACCTAACCTTACAAAATACCTGACCCGCGAGACCTGAAATGATTGTTGAAATTAGGATCTGATTATTGACTGCTGGTAGTGGGCAGGAGGTTATGTGAATATGAAATGTAGATCTTGAAGTGTAGGATGGGTAGCGAAGTTATGCCAAAAATTTTAACCATGGAGAAGTAAATTGATGATCTGAAAGATAATGGGAAATAAGTCCCCGTTGTATGGGGCCATTGAGATGATGTAAAAAGTTGGTTTGAAAGGCATATAAGCTGGAACTACCCTATGACTTCAAGGGCTGCGTGAATTATGTTTCGTATATCGAACTTGATAAAATGTCTATCAAGTGAAAATCTGATTGTTTCTTAGTAAAGTTTAGATCGACGAAAAGTTGCATTCATCAAAAACCCGTGAACATCATGGATAGAGAAAGTAAGTCAACATTAAGCCTGATCGTATTCCCGTAGTTATGTTTGATGAAACTCGCGTATTGTACTGAATTACACTTGTGAGAAAAGACCGAATGTGGAGGAAATACCCACATGGCTATAACTCTATAAGAAGCGAGTAGTAAGATAAATCGATCTTTGAGGACAAAGATCTTGTTTAGGGGTAAATGCTGTGACAATCCGTTAATTTATGGTCGATATTTTATTCTCAAGTATTATTTAAAAACATTATTTTAATGTTATATTATGAACTCACTTATCTTTGGGAAGAAATTTGGGTTTGCGTCTTGAAGTAGCATCGACTACGTCAAAACCGGAGGATTCTACGTTACGTGCTTACGTTTACATACACCATTTTTGGTGACAGTCCGACATTTCAGGAAATAAATTTATCCGTGAATATTATTTTGGGATTTTAAATTTGTGTTGGTTCATAAACTCACAAATTTACGAGAAGAGATTAGGACTTACGTGAATAATTTAACGTCCTTTACGACTAAACCGGAAACCTTAGGATTACGTATTTACGTTTTTAAACTCCGTTTTTTATGAGACAATTTTTATTAGATTTGTTTTGTGCCGTTGATTCATAATTTATAAAAACGTTTTTCGTAAAACGACCCGAGGGCACGCAAATCGAGGAAACTAGAATCGAGGAATACCCGTAAATTAGTGGGATGAGACAAAACAAGTTTTGCCCACCCCACTAATATGGGACGACCAAGAGAGCTCTAACACATCTTATGATGTGTCAAGTATAACTAATAAGTTAACTTGTTAGCTAAGCTTACAAAGTAAGCTTCACCAACACCAAAACCATCTAACCAAACCATTTTCTCACAAAACACACATGCAATACCACTCTCATTCTCTCCTCTCCTCTCTCTCAAAAATTCGTCCCACCACCACCATTAATCACCCTTTTTTGATTAAGTTTAGCCATAAACATTGTGTTATAAACACATATGATGATGCCCCTTTGAAGCCTTGAAGATTGGAGGTGATTCTAACATCCAAGGAGGTGATTTAGTGATGTCCAAGGGCTGATTTCTTCAAGAAGTTTACAAATATTGGTTGTCTTCAAAGTTGGTGTTGATCTATCACAAGTTTTTCCATCAAAATCCAAGCCTTGATCATAAAATACTCAATCTTGGTGGTATAGAGATTGTTCTTCCTATCCTCTTGTTATTTTGATTATGTAATCTTGTATTTTCTTTACTATTATATATGTATATAATGAATATATGATGATAAAAATATGTTGTGTGGATCAAATGTTGATAAATATGGTTAAAAAGATGGAAAACCATAGGTAACAAGGTTAAAATCTTGCTTAAAATGATGGCTGTATAAAAACAGTAAGTAACCAAATGATAAACTGATAAAATGGCATAATGGAATTAATTTACAGTAAGTTTTAGGTGTTATACACATGTGAGAGTTGGCCATACAATGGAATTATCAAAATGAGTGAGATATGATCAAAACAAGTTTAGAGTGCAAATCTGCCTACACTGTTTTGGACGAATTTATTAAAATATTTAGAGGTTGATTCATCAGTAGCTATATAGGTATAAAATGAAGCACATATCATGTAGTTACCTCCATAAAGATTTGAGGTCCTATCTCATTATAGAACTCTATATATGGGCATTTTAGTGGACTTAAAATTTAGGACTGATTTTGTAAATAAATAGTATATAATATAAGCACTCAAAATTTATATAAAATATACATATATAAAATCCACTAGTCGATAATAAACATAAATAAAGAGATATATAAATATTGATATTAAAATGGGACATGTTATATAAATTACAAGTATAAATGTTTTTCCAAGTTATAAAACTATATACCTAAGTTTTACGTCTTTTCGGCTAAAACCGAAAAATTAACGTTTTTGTCAAATAAAACATAGACGATCGGACCCGTCTAATGTAAACTTTTATAAACTCACATACTGATATATAAACTTATATAACAAGTAAAAACCGATAAAACCCTAGCTTTACAACATATAGACATTAACGGGCCAAAGTAGCCTTATTGGACTATTAACCCGACTGGTTTGGTAAAACACTTATAAACTTACTTATTGGGCTTAACCCACTTTGGCCCAACATGTAAAGTATAATACTGATAATAAAAGTGTAAAATGGACTAATATAATGTATTGGGCTTATAATAGGCTTATTGGGCCTAAAACATGTAAATAAGTAAAACTAGTAAACTAGAATAAAGGTTACCAATACATAACACTAAAATGAGTAAATGAGAATGTATAAACCCACTTGATCATCATCATATATAAAATCATCATATGTATATCGAATTGTTATTTTTATAAAGTCTTTGGACAAGAGTCTAAGACAAGTATTATTTATCTAGGTTTCCGTGATTGAAGCACGTACCGTACATCCGAATTGCCGATAAACCGCCTTCCCACATCAACGTGAGCTCATAGCCTCGCACTCTTTTAAATGTCTTGTAAAATGATTTGTAAACCCGCGAGGGAGATAACATGCTAGTTTTTGATAAAAATAGAACACAAATAGTCCCGATGGTATGCTTAATGATATGGACTCGAATGATGCGATGACCCAATAAAAGAGATAAAAAGGATTATTAGTAGTTAGGTTATGTCACTTAAAGTACCATTAGCATGAATTGTGAACTACCGGGATTTGGTAGATGCTTATGCATATAATAGTACTATTTGGGGACGATCACCCCAGTTCGCGCCTTGACGGTTGATCCTCGTCGTACCACATTGATTGGTAAGTGAATTTATGTATGAGAAGATTTACATAGCGTGATTTTTGTGACGACACGCTAACTTAGATGGGCAAATTGTTGGTCGGGTTCACGGCCCGTTGTTGTGATAGTAAGGTAACAATGTCATGCGGCTTATAATAATCCAAATAACAAAATACTACTATACGCACTGAATTACGATATATTGCCTGACAAGCAATACGGGGTCTTATTATTGATATTATGTTTGTGTTTTGGTTTTACATAACCATATTCATATAACGGTTTTTAATTAACTTTATACAACGTTATAAAATGTATTGTATGGTGTTTTTACGACAAGGGTTCGTATAATGATTTTGAAGGGAAACGCCTATATTATGATTTTTGATAAGGATTTGTTAAAATGACTGGCTATTTTATGGCATATTACAAAGATTTGTACAAAATGATTTTTCGGTAATAATTATATACCGATGATATATTAATGGTTTTATCAAACTCTATGAATTCACTCGGCGTTATCGCTGACCTTTTCTTTTAACATGTTTTATCTCAGGTACTTGAAGGTAATTCTCGGGAAGACAACAAGAATTCATGGCCCGCACTTAAACAATAATTTCCATTCAAATGCTTTGTTAAAACTTGTATGAAATACTATGACTTGGGACCTATGTAAATTTGATATTTATGAATGGAAATTCTTTATTATTAAACGACGCGATTTTCAAGCGTTGTCTATGATGTGAGTAATGTGCTATCCCGTAACACCAACGAGTCTTCCGCTGTATTGAATTGTATAAATTTAGGCGATTTTCAAGCGTTGTCTATGATTTACAAATGCTTATGCTTTCTGCACTTAATACTTCAACAAATTCAAGAAAGCCTAAAAGTCAAGTCTTCCGTTGTATCAAACTCTGAAGCTTTCAAGAATTTATAAAGGTGTAAGTATGTGGAACATAAAGTCACGAAGAGGAAAATATCACAAGTGATGAATGCACAAGGTCAGGCAAGAAAACATGCTCAAGACTAAAGTCAAAGATCTCATCAGCATATTCACAAGAACAAGATCGAAGACTCAAGCATAGTATGCTAGGTTTAAGATTTTGTAAAATGATGTGACCTCCCTTAGGGGGAGATTGTTGGAAATACGTTTTTCCAAAGAAAGTCCCAGTCACATCATTGTTAGCATAGATCACGAGCTATAGCCTATTTAGGACATTGTAACCTGGAGTGACCTCCCTTAGGGGAGATTGTTGGAAATACGTTTTTACGTATTAAGGAAGGATCGGTCACTCCAACGATATATTCACGTATTGGGCTCGTGATCCAATATATAAACATATAGCCCATATACCCCACATGTATGGTGGGCTATATATACCCCTCCTAGCATGTTAGGAGGGGTTGAGCACTTAGTTTATTCATTTCACTTCCATGATTCTCTCATTTCTCTCCTTTCTCTCTCTCTCTCTCTAGTTCTTCATCTCCCTTCCATTCTTTAGATAATCATAACACATATACAATCCTAAGAAACTAAGGACCTACAAAAAGGGACCCTATGATTCCTTGTATTGCTTGTAGGTTGTGGCATTCTTCTCTTAGTGTAGTTGTTTATGCATGTAGAAGAAGACACACATCTATTAGAATTAGCACCTTTTAAATCGATGACTTGTGGTTGTGATATAGTGGTAGGTTTTCTCCTAATGCTTGCTTTACGTTGTTTGTTAGGCACAGAGTTATCTACCCTAGGTTGAGGGGAAAAACTAACTCGAAAGATTCCTGGGGAAATCACAACAGCTTTTGTCACAACAACCTTAGGAAAAGGTGTTACAGCAATACGTGTAGTTCCCGAGGTTGATGGATTCGCAATCATTTTATCCACAATCGTACTAGGCTCAGAAGTCTTATCTTTAAACAAGGCCATTAACTTGTAGTTTCCACAAATTTTATCTATGAGTTTCTGATAGATAGACTTGATGTGTTCTACAACCTGCTTATAATAAACAACCTCAAGTTTTAAATCTTCAATCTTAGCATTAAGCTTCTGAACATTCCCATCACTGGCTTTCTCTAACCCAGAAGAAACCAAATGCTTTCCCTTAACATCTCCTAACAGAGCTCAAAACTGTATTACTTGAGCCATCTTGGATCTTGATTTGAAAACTTTAAAATGAGCAGTTTAATGAAAAGTACGAGTTTTGTTAATCAAACTGCCCTGATACCACTTGTTGGTCCTTTGTATTCGTTATTACTTATCAACCTTAAGAGATAACTCCTTAGCAAGACTCAAGTGAGTTGTTTTAACAATTGATAAGAACTAAGAACAATTAAGGCAACAATACCAATAACTTTCAACGTATAGACTTTTATTAAAACTCAATAAAGGATCTATAACCCACTTTGTTTGTGGAATAACAAAGTGGTTGAATGAAAATTTATGGTGATCTCCTCTACTTAAACTTATAACAAAAGTTAAAGGTCTAAGCTCCAATCTAAATGTTCATATGCTTCTTGGCTATATGGTTTAGTTGGTATTGAGAGAGAAGGTTTTTCTAGAGTTTCTACACTTGTATTGGTTAACATTTTCTCCCTCAATAAGCACTCCTTAAATAGGCAGTGTGTAATTCGGGTTTGCATTTTACATGTTCCTATGCATGGGTTTATCCAGTGGGTGGTTGATGCCCATACTATAAAAACAATACAAAGTACATAATAAACTATTCTTGAAAAGATAAAGGTTGTACTTATAGCTAACTATACAAGCAATCTACTTTTACTTAAAGTTATCTTTTCCCGCCTAATGCAAACCATCAGAATATTGAAGTGTCTTCAGCATTCTAGAGGAGATCGACATCATTCAGTTTGGTGTTGTCAAACCAATCTGAATTCAAAGCTCTTCTTTAATACTTGTTGTTTAACAACTAGACCGCCTAGTATATGAAGCAAAAACTCCTTTGACTTCTAAGTTTACTGGAAGAGGAAAGCTGAACATCCTTCAGCACCATATTCTTCAGTAGGAACTTTGTTCCTCTGGTCATGCTTCAGTAGACTCACCTTGCTGCTGAACATGAAATACTTAAGGGGATTTTATATTCAAATCCTAGAGTTGCGTCAGGGACAGTAAATACTGACCCAACAATCTCCCCCTATTTGGATATACAAATAGCCTAAGTCTAATGTCAGTAGTAAGTGATCGTAATAACTTCTTCTTACCTGCACTGAACAATAAAATACTTATAAACATCAGATAATCATTTATTCATAAAACATTACAAATAAAAACAAAAGCAATACAAATGATTATTCAATCTTCCTTACACCTAAGTTATTTAATGACGAGAGTCTGAATTAATGGATCTGAATTAATGGACCTAAGTTCTCCAAGTAAGCACGCGTTGAAGGTTGTTGTAGCATCAATACGTCCTAGGCCTCCACGCTGAGAGTAAAAGATCCTTTGAACATTCCTAAGAAGTTCATTGTTCATTTCATCGAGGTCATTGATTCCAACAAAGTCTTGACGTTCCCGATAGTTGAACATTATCATTCCCAATTCAGGTTCGTCTAGTACATGCCCAGGGAGATGATTTTGAAAGTGAACAAAGCCCTTGTATCTCTTTGTGGTAACAAAAATGTTACCCACATTAAGTTTGATCATATTGGCCCTTTTGTTCAGCTCAAGTATCAGATCTTGATCCTCTAGAGAAACTTCAGTGCTGATATTGAGAACCTCACCCAGTTTTTCATGATTTCTCATGAAGTGTTCAATTCTGGTGCGGACTTCATCCCCCATCTATTGGATTTTCTTTTCTCAATCTTCTCACTCATTTCAATCCATTCAGTGTAAGAAACCTCCTTCCCTTGGATGTTTTCTAAGATCTCATCAGACCCATCGCCCCTATAAAATTTGAGATGAATATCACCTCTGCTAGTAAGCATATCACTATTGGTGATAGGTGAGAGATATCTTTTGTTTAGTCTTGTTATACAAAATTTTTCATATAACATCTTCTTATTGAAAAGGCTTTCAACTTCAGATTTACTAATTTGTTCATACAAGCTCTACTTCAGATCTCTTAGTTTTTCTTCTTGTTGGAGCTTGTATAATTTAGTTCTTCTTGAGTGGCCACCCCATCTTTTATCAGTCAATCATTCAGTGTAAAATCTCCTATGTTCTTGGGTATAAAGGGAGGTGTACCACTATCAGTTGTATCCTCACTTGTGGTTAGTCCATCCACATGACCGTCCTTAGCTGAAGACTCCCCCTTAGCCTTAGATGGAGTCTTCTAAGCAAATGGTGACTCATAGAAAACATGTTGCTTCTGAGCCTTCTTTTGAGCATTTTCTTGGAATAGCTGATGGATGGTTATTTTCGCCCCTTCAGTAGAAGACTGCCCAACAGCTTCTGATGACCCACCAACAAGGAAGTGACCACATATATGATCAAGAGTGGAGGATACCTTGGCCAGCATTGCTGGTACATTTTCAAGGGCATTCAGCTTTTGTTGAACCTCTTTAGATAAGGTCAACTTTTGTTTCTCCAGCAACGCCACCCTATCCTTTATCTTGGACACAGAGTCACACAAATCATTTACTTGGCCAGGCATTGGTGTGAACTCTGGTGGAAACTCTATGGCAGCACTATTGAGGGAGTCCATAAGTGAAGACATTTCTTGCTTAAGGTATGCGGTGGTGGCCACATCTTTGACTAATGGCTTCAGTGCAGCAAGAATGACTTCCTTGATTTGATCAGCGGTAGGAGGAATTGGTCTTGCTTTATGAGTTGTGATTTCAGCATCAGCAAGCACATTTTCCTCCTTATGTTTATACACCTGTGATTGAATAATTAACACTTGATTTTTCAATTCTTTTACCTGTTCAGATCTGGGGGATGGTGGTTTTTGTATCACTTCAATAGTATCATCTTCAACTTCACTATCATCAAGATTAACTGGAACTCTCTCATTGAACCTATGCTCTTTTCCCAAGTCATCTAAAGACATACTCAACATATAAGTAGGCAAGTATCCCACCTTGGCGCCAGTGGCGAGAGGCACTTCCTTGTTGGTCTTCTCAACATCACCCCTAGTGAGAAGGTCAGTTGTTGTATTTGCTGACGCCTCACGCCCTGATGCTGACCCAGAGTGACAAATGATATAGATTGGTAATGAAATTCGAAATGTATTCAGATTTAAATTACTTACCAATGCTGACTCAACACTACTGAGATGAGGGTGCGCTCCATCTTCACCCTTATCTCCAAAAGAGGTTGAGATAAGGGTTGCCTTCTGGGCCTCTTTATGCATGTCACCTCCAGTAGAGACTGAAGGTGACAGCTGGATTGGGTTCTTGTCCTTGGCCGAGGACTTATGTTTCTTCAAGGCTTTGCCTTTGGGATCATCAACAACCATCTTTGATGAAGATTATCTAAGGACTCTCCTCTTTCTGGACTCACGTCTAACCTTCTCAATATTAATAGAAGTTTGCTTCTGACGAGGTCCAGAAGAACTTCTAGAAGAAGCTCTAGGGTTTTTGACCTTCAGATCCCCTTCTCCAATTGGAGAGTGTCTTGTGGAGCTTTGTATACTACTGGAGCATCTGCTGAGCAGATGTCCAACATTGGTTGTGTAAGAGGACGATCAATGGTGCTGACTAGAATGTTCCAGCGTGTAAGAACAAAGCATCAAAAAAACAATTTATCTCCATAGATTTTAGAAAAGTCATCACCAAGATGGTCAGCAAATAGGAGAGATATAAATCTGGTGTAAACAACATTTTTCTCCCTAGTCTTTTTCTCCAGCTTCCCATGGAGATGTTCAAATATAAGCCTCCAAAAATGAGGTTTTATCCCCTTGGCTAGACAATATAAAATTATAGCATCCTTTTGGTTTATCTTGTCAAGGCCTCCATCCGCCCCCCGAAACACTCAGTCAGTATGGTCATAAGCAATTTCCACTTGGAGGGAAACAACTCCTTTTCAAACCGCCCTTCTCAGTGATCTCTTTAGTATACCCAATTTCCTAAAAGAAATTTCTAACAATAGAAAAATCATCAGGTATAGCTTCATAGTCACTAGGGTTTTCTAAATAGTTTAGACCCAAAACCCTTCTAAATAATTTCAAACCAATTTTACCATGAATCCCAGCAGCAGTAGAATCAAACTCTATTGATTTCTTGTTGTGAGAAGTTTGTGACGTGAACCAAAACTCTTTTAAAACATTATGGAACATTATTCCAGGATCCTTAAACAATGCATCACGTAAAACACTTTTGGAAAAGTAAGTCATTACTTGATCCCTAAGAACAGATTTAATGGTATCTGGTTTGATTAGGGTGATGTTGTTGGGCTTGAAGATGGTATCTTCAATGGGAAAGGTGACATGAGTGGATGGGTTAAGTGTGATTTCTACAACTTTTTGGGAAGAAGATTCAACCATTGTTGTGTTTTATGTTTTTTAGAAAGAAAGAGTTTGTGTGTGTTTTTTAACGAAAAGATTTGCAAGCGTGGAATGAAATCCAAATTCAAGGGATTATATAAAAACATAGACTGATTTGTGAAATGTTTTTAAAACCATTTGAAAAAATTATAAATCTTTTAGGGTTTCTTTTGAACATTTGGCACAAACTCTCTCATTAATGTTTTGCAAAAAGCTAGGATTTTTTGTTGCTTTGAACAATGAAACGCCTCACGTGTCAGGAAGTTGTTGACTGTGGATGGGGACGTTTGAAATTTCCTTAATTAACAAATGGCACCTTTTGAAAGAATGTTTGTTTTATTCACAAGAAAATTCAATGCCATTTAATACTTTTCGACTTATGATTGATCTGTTTTAAAAGCTGTTGCTCGGATATGCTGAAGCTGATGCAATACTTGTGAGCTTTAGTGCGTCAGATGAGGCGACAAAACCCCATATACATGTTCATATAAGTGAACAAGACATATGACATTGCACGCTTAATGAGACTGCTTTTATACATAGTCTCATCGTCTAAAACGGGCTTTAAATGCATAAATTATCATGAAAATGCCAAATATATGCGGTGTTCAAAAGACACAAGTAAGAGATAGGAATTTTAAACCTATTGAGATGCCTTCTAGATCACCCAAAACTGCTAACCGTAGCATGTCATATCCTAGGAGCATTAATCAATCATATAGGAATTCTAGAACTTACTCGGACATTAAATATGCTACTTGTAAAACATGTAGGAAATGTGTCTTTAGAGCCAATCATGATTCTTGTGTCAAGAAATTACTTAATGAGGTGAACTCTCGTGCTAGACTTAAATCTGGGTAGCTAAAATCAAACCCATTGGTAAAATGTGGCGCCCCACTGGTAGAACTTTCACTCTTGTAAGAAACGAGTGCCCTTTAACTAGGATAGTCTCCGATTCTACTAAGACTACTAGGGAGGAAATTGAAAAGGATGATACAACACTTAAGCCTGAATTTAAAGTTTTCTATAAAAGGAAACGTTTGCCAGCTAAGACAAGTGAATCATCTCCTTAGGTCACCTCTAGCACAAGAAAAGAAAACTGTGAACCCCCACTTGCTTCTAAGATAGATATCGATAACCCATATCAAAGCATGCAAATTCCTAATGAGAATGCAGGTACCAAAAAGGATGTTCCAAATGAATGAAGCGGTCTAATCATTGTATACCATTCACTTAAGGACACTCTCAGAGTTTGGTTGATGAAGAAGCTGATATCTAAGGAAAAAGTGTCTCAGGGGACTCGCAGTTAAGTTATACAGGACTTATAGTCACATCACAAACTGTAACTCGTTCATCAAAGAAAGGAAAGTTTATCGCCGATGATAAAAAACATTCCAAGGTTTTAAGCTCATTCATAATGGCTCACAGTCAAATCACAGTCTGTGACCCGAACTTCAAAGAAAGGGAAGTTTGTCTCGTCAACGATAACTTACCCTAAAAACGAGAAATTAAGTTTTCTCGGACACGAGCTTACACTAAAACCATTCAAAGGTTTTAAGCTCGTGTACATGGCTCACATTCAAATCACAGTCTGTGACCCGAACTTCAGAGAAAGGGAAGTTTATCTACGCAACGATAACTTACCCTCAAAACGAGAAATTAAGTTTTCTCGGACACGAGCTTATCCTAAAACCATTCAAAGGTTTTAAGCTCGTGTATATTTCTCATCGTTAAATGTCAGACGGTGACACGATCTTCAAATAGAGGAAAGTTCATCGCCGATGATAAACTTATCCTCAAAAACGATAAATTAAATTTTCTCAGACACGAGCTTACATTTAAACTATTCAGTGGTTTTAAGCTCGTGTATATGGTTCATTTTTAAATGTCAGACAATGACCCGGACTTCAATTAAAGGGAAGTTTTATCTTTGATGTAGATTTTTGTATACCCTTTTAGGAAAAAGAGCAACAAAATAGGGTAAGTATGCACGACGATTTAGGAAAACCGTGTGTGAATGACCCTAAAATGAAGTGAGTTCGTTCTCGAGGAGGCACGTGTGTTGTGTAATGAATTGATTGATGATAATTTTATTGTTATGAGAAAAGAAAGAAATGAGATGAGAAGAGAATGACGATTACGAAGACGGATTAAACTAAGACGAAAAAGGCGATCACGTAAAACCGTAAATAGTGCAAAAATTAAAATTTTAACCTAAAATTTCCTAAAAATTACTAAAAATTCACAATATTATTCTAAGAGTTTACAAAAAATCCAAACTTGCTAAAACCTTTTAATTAATTAGATAATGACTTTTTAATGCTAATTAAAGCCCTAAAAATCACAATTAATTATTAAAAAGCCCTAAACAAGATTTTAAAGTTTGTAAACCTCAAAAATAACCTAAGTAAGCTAAAAAGTATTTTTTAAAATTTTAAAACCAAATAAAACTATTTTTAAACACTTAAAAACTATTAAAATCAATTAAAACTTAAATTAATTCTAGAAAATAATTGAAAAGCCCTAAAAATATTTGGAAAGTTACAAAATTCCTAATTAAGTGTCTACAATCTAGGAAAAATGAAAAAAGTAGAAAAAACTAACTTTCAATTTTTAATAATAAAATAATAATAAAATATTCAAAAAAATTCAAAGTTTGTAAAAATATTCTAAAAAATTACCAAAAATCTAAAATAATGTAACTAAGACATAAATGCAATTAAAAGTTTCTAAAACTTATTTAATAATTTTATATTAAATTTTAAAGTTGGATAAAAACCCTAAAATCCTATAAAATCAAAAATAAGACTTTTTGAAAACTTAAAGTGATGTAAACCTCAAAAATATAATTAAAAACCTAAAAACTATTTTTTCAGATTTTTAAAATACTTTTTCCTATTTTTAAACTAATTAATTAATTACGGGTAAAGAAAAATTAATAAAAAATAAATAAAAAAGATAAAAAATGAAACTTTGGCCAGAAAAGTCCCTAATTAAATGATAAACCTATGAAAAATGAAAACTAGCTGAAAAGAATAACCAATAAGCCTGAAATGGCTTATTTAGCTACGGTTAATTTAGAAAAGCCCAAACAAAACCCCTTTAAATATATAATGTTGCAAAGAGTTACCAGTCAAAGACCCTAGGGCATTTGGTAAACGCGTTTGTGTGTGGGAGGAGTGGCGCAGGTTCGAGTCCTGGCCACGTCCTTTTTGAAAAACTTTTTTTTCTTTTTTTTAAACTTTGAAAACACAAAAACAGTAACCTAACTTTGCTTTAAAACACACTCTTAACCAAAAACAAACTAGAATCAAGCTTAATGGATCAAATCAAGTGCCCAGATTGCATTGTGACTGATGAACACAAGAGTGTTATCTTCACTTGTGAAGAGATTAACAAGAGGACTTGTTTTTGGCTATTTGTGATGTTTGATTGGACAAGAAGGGCACCCCTATACTCAGTTGAGTATAGGGAGTCAAGACAAACACAAAACAGTCAAGATCAAACAAAAAAATCTAGCACAAAGATCACAAAAAGTTACTGATATGGCATACACAAGTCTGGGGGTATTTTCTGATGCAATTGGCACTAAAATGATTTTTAATCCCTCACAAATTGCACACACATTCACCAAATAACATAATAGCAATACACAATCCTACTTATACCTAGTAACTAACAATCAACAAGATTTGCAGAACAAATTCAACAAAAACAGGCAAACAAAGCACTAGACTGTTTTATGTGCTATTCTCCATTTTTTAATCATGCAAGTGTGTTCAATATCCTACCAAACTGAAACCTTAGCTAGCATACAACCTATTGACCACCCTAAGAATGATTCTAAACAGATTTTAACCCAAATTTTGGTCACAAATCTCAATTAAACAGCTAATCCAAACACTCCTTTTAAAAACTGAAAATCAATTTTACAAAGCAATCCTATGCAAAACCTATCCAAACTGAGTCAAACTCAAACTAGCATTCATAAAAAACTATAAACAGCATAAACATACTACAAACTTACACTTAAACACTTGCACACAAAATCATGCCAAATCACATAAACTCAGTAATATATGAAAACTGAAATACGAAACAAGGGAGTACCTTGTTGGACCTACATCCAGGCCCAATAATGGCTGCTAGCCATCTCCTAACAGGCCCGGGCCTGTGCAGATCTCTTGGACAACAAGCAAGCTTAAAACCTGCTAAGAAAAATGGAACAAGCACAATATATCCAATATTCTGATTTTTCTTGAAACCTTTCAAATCTTTCTCACAAACTTTGAACCAATGAAAAACTTCTGAAACAAGTCCAATATCATAAATCCAATGGTTCAATCCACTTTCACTTCATGAACCTTGGATTTCTGAAAACTAAACAGACATTTTGAAACCTTTGAAAACTGAAACTTCAAGTTGTACACCAAATAGTGAATGGAACTCCGATTACCTTGTAAAACAAGACCAACTTTTAACTAATAAAAAGGGATTACAAGTTTTAAAACAACACCAACTTTCATTAAACTTAAAAAGGTATTACATGAATTTTTTAAGGTAAAATCTGGAACAAAGGATATGGGAACATGTGTCCCATATTTATACACTGTAAGGAAGATTCTAGATAGCTAAAACCCTAACAAGTGGACTGCCTAAAATGCCCTTAGTCGAATCTTTGAAGTCTTGGTCAAATGTGGTCTCTTGTGATCTTTCTGCCATGTCCATGTGCTTCCAGCTGTTGTGAGGTGATCAGGAACGTTTATATGTCCTTGGGGGCCAAGGAGTGCATCTCAGACGTTTAAATTGTCCCCTCCTAGGGTTTTGTGGAAAGTGACTTGAGCAGGGGTGGGACGAATGGGGTCCATGGTTCACATGGGAATGTTTGGTGAGTTGGGATGGGATGAGAGTGACCCCAATTAGTAATCTGGATAGTTGTGCTTAAAACCCCTTTGATTTGAGGGATAAATGGGATTAGGGTTTATGAGATTATGGGGGTAGCAGGGGTGGGTTTAATCTAAAAAGGGGGTTAAAGGTTTTTAAATTAAGTGTTAAGTGGGAAAACTTGGAGGGTTTGACTTGTTTTGACCAGGTTTATTTAATAAACCTGGTGGTGGGTTGTGGGTTACGGGTTTGGACTGGGTTTGGGTATGGATAATGGGTAGGGTCGGGTTTTGATGAGGTGTCATGGTGTGAGTGGAGGAGTGGGTTTGGTTGTCTGGGTAGAAAAGGCCTCCAAGGTTTCTTTCTTCTTTCACTTTGTATAAACAGCAACCAAACTTCTTTTCCTTTGTTATATGTTTGGGAAGTTTACATTTTTGGCACAAAATGTTTTCAAGCTTGTAAACAAGGACCTTTAATGCATATTTTGGATTCTTTAAGGGTAAAATTTGTATAATCTTCAAACATGGAGGACCTTTGTTGCCAAATGATGATGTCTTCAAGGGCTTATCTTGCCAAATCTTCAAAAATGAGGGACCAATGTTGACAATTTTCAATTCTTCAAGGACTATTTTGGAAATTCCATATTCGGGTCCGGTTCATTGTACGGCTTCATTTCCCGTGTTCGTTTTTGAATGATTCTTGTGATCTTTTTGTCATTTCCTCAATATCCGTACCTAAAATACACAAGCAACAAACACGAGCATATATTTGGCAGTTTTAATGATATTTAATGCATTTTAAGCCCGATTTGGACGATGAGACTATGTATAAAAGCAGTCTCATCACTCCCCCATACTAAACCATTGCCGTGCCCTCACACAATGCTAGAATAAAGTATCGTAGCATCTCCAGAATTCATTTTATTCACTTTATTGGAAGATAAACTAGCTACACTACTACTATTACTACTACTTGTGTTATAGACATAATGTATGATTTTCATCGCAAAATGGGAAGTTTAGGTTCATAGAATAAGAACACGTGAATGCTTCGTTAGAAATAATTTCGTCGTCCTCGATTTTCACCCTAATTCCATGCCAAGTGTGCAACGAGATCATTGTCATTATAAGTTAGTAATGCTAACACTACTCATATGCCCTAATCACGTACTTATCCTCCCATTATTCCTAAGTTGTATCTCTTATATTTTATTTTGTCTTGAATGTTTCACGAGGATACATCGTTGACTTATGCGATAATAGAGATTTAGGTCTAAAAATAGAGTCCTAACGGTGTAACTAAGACCATCAAATCAATAACCCCTCCTAATAGACAACGATGTCAAAAAATTAAGTTGACAAGAAGAATCGATAAACACGGTTTTATAACGGTTTTGAACATGAGACTTATTACCAAGACTTTTATACGCCCCCTAACGGAAGGGCCTTATTATCTTTGGTTTACCTCCATCTTTTATTCAACTTCGCCATGAAGCTTTTATTATGAATTCAGTCTTGCCTTGCCTTTTATTATCCGCCTCATCGGTGGTTTTATTAGCCAAAGACGTATATCCTCATGCTAAAGCGAATTTTGGATCTTTAAAGCTTCAAAGATTAAGGCATGATTCACTTTCAATTTTGCATAGATTTTTCGGCCTTGTGGGGCTTCAAATTGTTTGCTAGATTTAGGTGAGCACTTGAAATCTTATTACTGGGTGAAGCTTTCGATTATTGGGTGCCAATACTTCAAAACCGTGACGCTGGCGATACCTTAATGTCTTCCCAATTTAATTACACGGAAGCTACTAGAAAAGACTAGAAACCCAACAATCCTAACTAAACCGCTAAGTCAATATTTATTAAGCAAAAAATATTTACAAGCGAAGGGAGAATAAGCAAATAACGAGAACACATGAGTTTTTGAAAGAATACGAGTACTCTACGTTTAGCATAGTAACTTATAATTAACTCTATCATTTCTCGTCCTCATTTAAGAGACTTAGCCTAATGTGTAGTTAAGGAACCAAAGCTAAGTGCTCAACACGCACGGTCGAGTCAAAAATTACTCTTATTCTCGCCATCAGAAAACCTACATTCGTGTCTTCAAACACTTATAAAACATGAGAAAAATTTTAAAATTTGGCCATTTTTAGCCTTATTTTGCAACAAAACGTTAAACAAAAAGATAAATTTTGGAAAGCGTGAAGGTTTGGCAAGGCAAGTATCTATTTACCCCCCATACTAGAGTTAAACATTGTCCTCAATTTTTCGAGTCTAGGGGTGCAAACACCCCCATACTAGAGACGTAGTCGAATGCCTAATCTAGCATGGAAAGGGTGTAACCATTAAATTAATAGTCGTTTATGAAGTGTGCTAAAAACCTAAGGTTAGAATATAAAAGGATATATCATTTGGATATTGAGAAATGTCTCCCAAGCAAACGATCGAGTGCTCCCATAAACGAACACGAGAGGCTCCAATCGTGAAGATCATGATCTAAAAACCACAATGCACAAACAACCACGGAACAAAGGTTGGAAGGGCACAAATCCCCTCAAATTAACTAATTAGAAAGCAATAATATGTACATGGATAAGCATGGGTCTCCCCCACGAGGCACCTTGTTTTTGATAACCGAGTCAAAAGCTCGACTCGAATCCCCATAAATGTGATCATTTAGGGATAATCATGGTGTGGTCAATTTTTGGTGGGGCTTACATGATAAACAAGGCCCAAAAACAACCGGTATTAAGGACTAAGTCCTTTGATGGTGTAAAATACCGGGATCGAAGATGGCGTTCTCGTTTTCATTGGAAAAACAAACCAACGCCACTTCATCGTGAGTCAACAAAAACTCAAAGAGTTTCAAGAAAATAGAAGAGAAGAAATAGAAGGGTGGGACAATGGGTAAGTCATGAAAACATTGAGCTACTCGAGGTAGACTCGCACAAATCAAATGAAAAGATTTTCCATTTATTGCATCGGTGGAAGACCGAGATTTCCCTATATAAGCAATTCCAGGATCAAATATCTCGTCCTCGGTGGAGAAAGGGGAGGGAACATAAGGGGCTTCCCCCACAGTAAGTCCACACAAAGCATCATCAAAAGGAGAAGACGAGCTTGTAGTACTCAATACACGTGGTGATGACGGAGTTAGAATTGTAGAAAAATCTTTTAAATTTAATTCAAAATCTTTTCCTTTTTCATCTTTTAAACTCTCCTTGTGAAAACCCGATTTAATTATGTCAAAAATATTTGGTGTATCTAAAGCAATGTTAGTCACACTAAAAATTCTCACATTTGAAAACCGTTTTGGTATAGGTGGTGGTAAGTTCTCAAAACGTTTGTCGACAAAGAAAACTCCCCCATCGGGATCAACGTATTCATCATCCGAAGAGTCATTCACATTTGGAACCGTAGGCTTAACACTCTTAACCTCCACCGGCGGAGGGGACGGAACTTCATTTTTCTCAACAACTTCTAAAACTCTATTTGAAATTCTTTTGCAAATGTTTTTGATGGGATTGACATTGTACAAAGACGTGATAGAATACACATGAGAAAGTGTGGAGTTTTGAGTTGCATTAATGACGAGTTCTTCCTCATTGAAACGAAGAGTGATTTTTCTTGCATGCACATCGATAAGTGCTCTCGAGGTATCCAAAAAAGATCGACCTAAAATTAGCGGAACATTAGGATCGATAGGAATGTCAACAACAATAAAGTCTACGGGATAGCAGAACTTTCCAACTTTCACAAAGACGTCCTCAGCTACTCCACAAGCTAAAATCGTAGAATGATCGGCCATTTCGATTGACATTCTTGAAGGAGTGAGATTGGGAAGATTGAGCGATTTAAAAATCTCAAGAGGCATCAAATTAATACTAGCACCAAGATCGGCCAAGGCGTAGCATTCTTCCATGTCTTGTATAGCACATGGGATTAAAAACTTGCCGGGATCACCGACTTTTTGAGGTATGCGGCTTAGAAAAACCGATGAACAACTAGACGATTTTTGCAGTTTCTCTTTGTTATTCTACATACTTTTGAAGTTCGCGGCAAATCGAGGCATCATGACCAAGGCGTCGGCAAAACTTATATTGAAATGCAAGTCACGAAACATTTTCATAAAAAGTTCAAATTGATAATTATTTAGTTCTTGTGCCTTTTCCTTGTCTCGTCTTGAAGGGTATGGTAAAGGTGGTGTGGGTTGGGGCATAGGCATAGGCATCGGCCTTGGAATCTCGGGTTCCATGATTGGTATTGGTTCAACCGTAGGTGTGGTTTGAGCGATACTTCGTGGGCTTGGAATTTTCTCCTTTTTAACCACCACCTCGGGTTCTTTCTCTTTTTCCTTCTCCATAGAAGTACTTGGACGAGAAGTGGGTTCTTTGAAAGTTTTACCACTACGAGTAGTAATAACCTTCAATTCTCCTTTCGGGTTCATGATGGTATCACTAGGAAGACCACCCAAAGAAGAGGGCTTACACATGATAGCTTCAAACATTTTAGCCATTCGATCTTCAAAATTAGATTGCCTAGCATCCGCTTTTAACAACTCTTGCTTAATCTCATGTTGTCCTTGCTCCATTTTTTGTTGATTTTGTTGGAGATGTGTGACATTTCGTTCCATTTTATTAGCATGAGTCTTAATTTCATTAGCAAGTTCGTTTTTAAGCTCGTTTTTCAACTCGGATCTTAAGCTAACCATTTCACGTTGCAAATTGTCAAACTTAGCATCATTAGCCTTTGCATAATTCAAAAACTCTCCTTGAAGATTTTTGGTATGATCATTTTGAAAACCTTGAGTCGTAGTTTGAAAATCACGGTTTTGGTTTTGGTTTGAAATTTTCCCATTTCCACTTTGATAATTCCCCTTATTATAGTTACGTTGATTTCCTTGGTAATTACCACCTTGGTTGTTGTTTCGATAGTTATTAGCATTTTGATTTGGTGGAGCTTGATTTTGGCGGGAACTTTGACCGACTTGGTTGTAAGTTCCCGTGGCTACATAAGCATTCGAAGTGTTACCATCCGCGGTAATGCACTCAGAAAGATCATGAGCTCCACCACACGATAAACAACTCTTAGAAACCGCTTTAATCGAAGCGGAATTTGAAGCTTCTTGAGCTTTCCAATGGGACATAAGGCTAGCAAATCTATCAAAAAACCGATTTTCTTCATTTGCTTCATCATGTAAGGCGTTGATACTACGAGACGATGATGAGCCCATTTTGGCAACACTCGGTGTGTTACGAGGGCTATAAACCTTAGACCTATTCTCAATTATGACCAAAGCTTCCTCGACCGTTTTACACAAAAAATTACCACCCGTGGCGGCATTTAAATAATCTCTTTCATGATCATTAAGTCCATTGTAAAACGTGTCGATTTGATGTAAGTCGGAAAAACCGTGATGAGGGCATTCATGTAACATCTCCTTAAACCTATTCCAAGCTGTTGAAAAACTTTCATTTGATTCTTGTGAAAATTTAGAAATCTCATTTTTCAAATGCGTAGTCTTAGAGGGCGAAAAAAATTGGTTCACGAACTTTGAAACGAGATCCTTCCACGTCAATATAGAATTGGGTGGCTCTTTCTCTAACCAAATTTTAGCGGGCCCCGCTAAGGAATACGGAAAAAGCATCATCTTAATCGAGTCATTCGAGACATCCTTAAATTTGCACGTGGCGGTAAGACGATTGAATTGGCGGATATGGTTGTGAGGATTGTCCTTCTCATCACCACGGAATTTGTTGTTTTGGATCATCAACAACAAACCCGTTTTCACCTCAAAATTCTCCGCAAGGATAGCGGGAATCACAATAGCTTCTCCATAACCCTCGGTGGATGCTTGAAGTAACTCCATCATAGTTCGATTCGCCATGGTTGGTGCTTCTCGTATAATGGGTTCGTCAATAGGAGACTCCTCACTAGAATGAGTTGGAGTGGGTGTTTTGTTCTTTCGTCTACGTGCACGTTTTGCTTGATTACGAGTTAGCATAAACGTCACGTACAACGAGGAGACGAGCAAAGAAGATTCTTTTTGGTGTTTTGTATTTTTCAATTTTTTTGTGGTTTTTGATGGTATTAACTTTTTTTGGAAATAGGTGAAATGTATTAAGTAGACACAAATCTACAAATCTCCTCCTTAATCAAATCTCTCGATTAAAGAAGCCTCAAGGAATGAAAACGATCACGTGAAGTGAATGCCTTCGATGACTTTAGAACGATGGTGGAACACCAAATCGTTCAAGAGGGTTTAATCAATAGAAACCAAGAAAATATATATGATATGTAATAATACTTTCGGCGGCAAAACCCTAGATTCACTCTCAAAATCAAATACGCACAAGCAAGCGGAGGAAACGAGGCGGCGCGAAGCACTTAAGAGCCTTTTTCCTTTAGGTCGTGAAATACAACCGCCTTATACCCACCTTATAGTTTGTATTTTTCAAAATCGAGCTTCACGAAAGTATTTATCTATTTTTGCCTTTTTTCTTTGGTTTGAGATTCGAATACAATGATTGGGTAATGACCTCCCAAGTCAAGGTTGTGATTTCTCACGTATTTGGAGTACTTGTGAATTTATTGTTCTACGTATACAATATAGTAATAATATTAACACAAAAACCGAAAAACGATAATACGTATTAGTAGAGTGGTACTAATACAAATACTAATTATGGCTAGTATAAAAACAACAATTGTTCAATCAAAACACAACACGCCTCCCCGGCCGCGGCGCCAAAAATTGATGTAGATTTGTGTATACCCTTTTAGGAAAAAGAGCAACAAAATAGGGTAAGTATGCACGACGATTTAGGAAAACCGTGTGTAAATGACCCTAAAATGAAGTGAGTTCGTTCTCGAGGAGGCACGTGTGTTGTGTAATGAATTGATTAATGATGATTTTATTGTTATGAGAAAAGAAAGAAATGAGATGAGAAGAGAATGACGATTACGAAGACGGATTAAACTAAGACGAAAAAGGCGATCACGTAAAACCGTAAATAGTGCAAAAATTAAAATTTTAACCTAAAAATTCCTAAAAATCCACAATGTTATTCTAAGAGTTTACAAAAAATCCAAACTTGCTAAAACCTTTTAATTAATTAGATAATGACTTTTTAATGCTAATTAAAGCCCTAAAAATCACAATTAATTATTAAAAAGCTCTAAACAAGATTTTAAAGTTTGTAAACCTCAAAAATAACCTAAGTAAGCTAAAAAGTATTTTTTAAAATTTTAAAACCAACTAAAACTATTTTTAAACACTTAAAAACTATTAAAATCAATTAAAACTCAAATTAATTCTAGAAAATAATTGAAAAGCCCAGAAAATATTTGGAAAGTTACAAAATTCCTAATTAAGTGTCTACAATCTAGGAAAAATGAAAAAAGTAGAAAAAACTAACTTTCAATTTTTAATAATAAAATAATAATAAAATATTCAAAAAAAATTCAAAGTTTGTAAAAATATTCTAAAAAATTACCAAAAATCTAAAATAATGTAACTAAGACAGAAATGCAATTAAAAGTTTCTAAAACTTATTCAATAATTTTATATTAAATTTTAAAGTTGGATAAAAACCCTAAATCCTATAAAATCAAAAATAAGACTTTTTGAAAACTTAAAGTGATGTAAACCTTAAAAATATAATTAAAAACCTAAAAACTATTTTTTCAGATTTTTAAAATACTTTTTCCTATTTTTAAACTAATTAATTAATTACGGGTAAAGAAAAATTAATAAAAAATAAATAAAGAAAGAGAAAAAATGAAACTTTGGCCAGAAAAGTCCCTAATTAAATGACAAACCTATGAAAAATGAAAACTAGCTGAAAAGCATAACCAATAAGCCTGAAATGGCTTATTTAGCTACGGCTTAATTTAGAAAAGCCCAAACAAAACCCCTTTAAATATATAATGTTGCAAAGAGTTACCAGTCAAAGACCCTAGGGCATTTGGTAAACGCGTTTGTGTGTGGGAGGAGTGGCGCAGGTTCGAGTCCTGGCAACGTCCTTTTTGAAAAACTTTTTTTTTCTTTTTTTTAAACTTTGAAAACACAAAAACAATAACCTAACTTTGCTTTAAAACACACTCTTAACCAAAAACAAACTAGAATCAAGCTTAATGGATCAAATCAAGTGCCCAGGTTGCATTGTGACTGATGAACACCAGAGTGTTATCTTCACTTGTGAAGAGATTAACAAGAGGACTTGTTTTTGGCTATTTGTGATGTTTGATTGGACAAGAAGGGCACCCCTATACTCAGTTGAGTATAGGGAGTCAAGACAAACACAAAATAGTCAAGATCAAACACAAAAATCAAGCACAAAGATCACAAAAATTTACTGATATGGCATACACAAGTCTGGGGGTATTTTCTGATGCAATTGGCACTAAAATGATTTTTAATCCCTCACAAATTGCACACACATTCACCAAATGACATAATAGCAATACACAATCCTACTTATACCTAGTAACTAACAATCAACAAGATTTGAAGAACAAATTCAACAAAAACAGGCAAACAAAGCACTTGACTGTTTTATGTGCTATTCTCCATTTTTTAATCATGCAAGTGTGTTCAATATCCTACCAAACTGAAACCTTAGCTAGCTTACAACCTATTGACCACCCTAAGAATGATTCTAAACAGATTTTAACCCAAATTTTGGTCACAAATCTCAATTAAACAGCTAATCCAAACACTCCTTTTAAAAACTGAAAATCAATTTTACAAAGCAATCCTATGCAAAACCTATCCAAACTGAATCAAACTCAAACTAGCATGCATAAAAACCTATAAACAGCATAAACATACTACAAACTTACACTTAAACACTTGCACACAAAATCATGCCAAATCACATAAACTCAGTAATATATGAAAACTGAAATAGGAAACAAGGGAGTACCTTGTTGGACCTACATCCAGGCCCAACAATGGCTGCTAGCCATCTCCTAACAGGCCCGGGCCTGTGCAGATCTCTTGGACAACAAGCAAGCTTAAAACCTGCTAAGAAAAATGGAACAAGCACAATATATCCAATATTATGATTTTTCTTGAAACCTTTCAAATCTTTCTCACAAACTTTGAACCAATGAAAAACTTCTGAAACAAGTCCATTATCAGAAATCCAATGGTTCAATCCACTTTCACTTCATGAACCTTGGATTTCTGAAAACTAAAAAGACTTTTTGAAACCTTTGAAAACTGAAACTTTAAGTTGTACACCAAATAGTGAATGGAACTCAGATTACCTTGTAAAACAAGACCAACTTTTAACTAATAAAAAGGGATTACAAGTTTTAAAACAACACCAACTTTCATTAAACTTAAAAAGGTATTACATGAATTTTTTAAGGTAAAATCTGGAACAAAGGATATGGGACACATACGTCCCATATTTATACACTGTAAGGAAGATTCTAGATAGCTAAAACCCTAACAAGTGGACTGCCTAAAATGCCCTTAGTCGAATCTTTGAAGTCTTGGTCAAATGTGGTCTCTTGTGATCTTTCTGCCATGTCCATGTGCTTCCAGCTGTTGTGAGGTGATCATGAATGTTTATATGTCCTTAGGGGCCAAGGAGTGCATCTCAGACGTTTAAATTGTCCCCTCCTAGGGTTTTGTGGAAAGTGACTTGAGCAGGGGTGGGACGAATGGGGTCCATGGTTCACATGGGAATGTTTGGTGAGTTGGGATGGGATGAGAGTGACCCCAATTAGTAATCTGGATAGTTGTGCTTAAAACCCCTTTGATTTGAGGGATAAATGGGATTAGGGTTTATGAGATTATGGGGGTAGCAGGGGTGGGTTTAATCTAAAAAGGGGGTTAAAGGTTTTTAAATTAAGTGTTAAGTGGGAAAACTTGGAGGGTTTGACTGGTTTTGACCAGGTTTATTTAATAAACCTGGTGGTGGGTTGTGGGTTACGGGTTTGGACTGGGTTTGGGTATGGATAATGGGTAGGGTCGGGTTTTGATGAGGTGTCATGGTGTGAGTGGAGGAGTGGGTTTGGTTGTCTGGGCAGAAAAGGCCCCCAAGGTTTCTTTCTTCTTTCACTTTGTATAAACAGCAACCAAACTTCTTTTCCTTTGTTATAAGTTTCGGAAGTTTACATTTTTGGCACAAAATGTTTTCAAGCTTGTAAACAAGGACCTTTAATGCATATTTTGGATTCTTCAAGGGTAAAATTTGTATAATCTTCAAACATGGAGGACCTTTGTTGCCAAATGATGATTTCTTCAAGGGCTTATCTTGCCAAATCTTCAAAAATGAGGGACCAATGTTGACAATCTTCAATTCTTCAAGGACTATTTTGGAAATTACAGATTCGGGTCCGGTTCATTGTGCGGCTTCTTTTCCCGTGTTCGTTTTTGAATGATTCTTGTGATCTTTTTGTCATTTCCTCAATATCCGTACCTAAAATACACAAGCAACAAACACGAGCATACATTAGGCAGTTTTAATGATATTTAATGCATTTTAAGCCCGCTTTGGACGATGAGACTATGTATAAAAGCAGTCTCATCAATCTTGTTAAAGATAACTTACCCTCACAACGAGAAATTAATTTTTCTTGGGCATGAGCTTATGATTAAAAACATTCGATGTTTTTAAGCTCATATTGAGATCATTTTTAATGATGCTTGATATTGAAGATAAGACATCATGGACCCAGTGATGCAATGCATAACCCATCCCCGCTAACTCAGATATCTCTCAAAAGATATTTGTTTTAATCACACGGAGACAACGCATTATCTATTGATTTATTCACTCCGAATAAATTGGTATCGAAATGGTGGCACTCCTTCCAGCCTCCGATCACTAAAATCTAAAATGCATGATCGATTCTAGAGCCATTTGAGATCATAAAGTATCTCATTAGGACACACTTTCATAATTCCTTGCTTCTTCACACACTATGAAAAGTAAGAAAGATCTTAAGAGTCCTACGCAAAATCTTCTTGATCTTGCCTGAACATATGAGTAATACGAAAGTATTTACAATGAAGATGGAAATCCTTCTTGAGCGAATATCAAAAAGCTCATGGTAGGTGACTTGTGTGATTCTTCATGAATTAAGCTTGTGATAACTAGAAAGCAACAGTGGGTTTAATTCTTAACTGAACTTAAACACGTTCCAGGCCTCTATACAATATCTTAGTGATCTTGCCAGAACACTCAGAGTGACACTCTATAGTGTTCACAATGATGAGTAGAAATCCTTCTAGTGTTAACCTCAAACATCACTTGGTAGGTAACTTGCAAGATTCTATACGAATCTAGCTTGTGACAACTGGAAAGCAACGATGGTAAGGTTCTTAACTGAATATCACTTGTTCCAGGAACATGAATTGACGGCTTCAAATCATGTAGATATTATTATCCAAATGATTCACTCTTTATGTTTGTAGTCAGCTTTGGATGGTCGAATAAAGAGAACGGGTTTACCCGCAAAATCTTGTCAAGGAGGTTCTTAATTGAAACTACATGCCACAAGTACGATATTTTATATCGTACAACGGTCTTCATCGACCGGAGGTAAAATGCTACCGAATTAGAATGAAATGTATAAGGCCATTTCATCCGTGTATATGTTTTGTTGCTAACTGTCTTATGCAGCATAACAAGAAGGTGGCATTGCGGTGTACAATCCAGAAGAAGTCGTAAACACGTGCTTATGCTTTCTGCACTTAATACTTCAACAAATTCAAGAAAGCCTAAAAGTCAAGTCTTCCGCAGTATCAAACTCTGAAGCTTTCAAGAATTTATAAAGGTGTAAGTATGTGGAACATGAAGTCACGAAGAGGCAAATATCACAAGTGATGAATGCACAAGGTCAAGGCAAGGAAACGTGCTCAAGACAAAAGTTAAAGATCTCATCAGCATATTCACAAGAACAAGATCGAAGACTCAAGCATAGTATGCTAGGTTTAAGATTTTGTAAAATGTTGTGACCTCCCTTAGGGGGAGATTGTTGGAAATACGTTATTCCAAAGAAAGTCTCTGTCACATCATTGTTAGCATAGATCACGAGTTATAGCCTATTTAGGACATTGTAACTTGGAGTGACCTCTCTTAGGGGGAGATTGTTGGAAATACGTTTTTACGTATTTAGGAAGGATCGGTCACTCCAACGATATATTCAAGTATTGGGCTCGTGATCCAATATCTAAACATATAGCCCATATATCCCACATGTAGGGTGGGCTATATATACCCCCTCCTAGCATGTTAGGAGGGGTTGAGAACTTAGTTTATTCATTTCACTTCCATGATTCTCTCCTTTCTCTCCTATCTCTCTCTATGTTTCTCTCTCTAGTTCTTCATCTCCCTTCCATTCTTTAGATAATCATAACACATATAAAATCCTAAGAAACTAAGGACCTACAAAAAGGGACCCTATCATTCCTTGTATTTCTCGTAGGTTGTCGCATTCTGCTCTTAGTGTAGTTGTTTATGCCTGTAGAAGAAGACACACATCTATTAGAATTAGCACCTTTTAAATCGATGACTTGTGGTTGTGATATAGTGGTCGGTTTTCTCCTAATTCTTGCTTTACGTTGTTTGTTAGGCACAGAGTTATCTACCCTAGGTTGAGAGGAAGGACTAACTCGAAACATTCCTGGGGAAATCACAACAGCTTTTGTCACAGCAACCTTAGGAAAAGGTGTTACAGCAATACGTGTAGTTCCCGAGGTTGATGGATTCACAATCATAGTATCCACAATCGTACTAGGCTCAGAAGTCTTATCTTTAAACAAGGCCATTAACTTGCAGTTTCCATAAATTTTATCTAGGAGTTTCTGATAGATAGACTTGATGTGTTCTACAACTTGCTTATAAGAAACAACCTCAAGTTCTAAATCTTCAATCTTAGCCTTAAGCTTCTGAACATTCCCATCACTGGCTTTCTCTAACCCATAAGAAACTAGATGCTTTCCCTTAACATCTCCTAACTGAGCTCAAAACGTATTACTTGAGCCATCTTGGATCTTCATTTGAAACCTTTAAAATGAGCAGTTTAATGAAAAGTATGAGTTTTGTTAATCATACTGCCCTGATACCACTTGTTGGTCCCTTGTAATTCGTTATTACTTATCCACATTAAGTAATAACTCCTTACCATGACTCAAGTGAGTTGTTTTAACAATTGATAAGAACTAAGAACAATTAAGACAACAATACCAATAACTTTCAACGTATAGACTTTTATTAAAACTCAATAAAGAATCTATAACCCACTTTGTTTGTGGAATAACAAAGTGGTTGAATGACAATGTATGGTGATCTCCTCTACTTAAACTTCTAACAAAAGTTAAAGGTCTAAGCTCCAATCTAAATTTTCATATGCTTCTTGGCTATATGGTTTAGTTGGTATTGAGAGAGAAGGTTTTTCTAGAGTTTCTACACTTGTATTGGTTAATCTTTTCTCCCTCAATAAGCACTCTTTAAATAGGCAGTGTGAAATTAGGGTTTGCATTTTGCATGTTCTTATGCATTGGTTTATCCAGTGGGTGGTTGATGCCCATACTGGAAAAATGTTGATCTCAAACATAGATCGATTAAGCTTGTGTAAACGAGATTAGATCAAGTTATACACGTAGAGAAACTTTGTTTATGTATAAAGTAATCTAAGTGTTATGTGAAATTAACACTTAAACAAGAACACACAAAGATGTAAAACAAACTTTCACTTGATTGATAATAACGAACTTTCTTACAATGAAAGTGTTTAACGTATGAAAACTTATTATGAAACATAACCTAAAGGTCTTCTTTTATAGACATAAGAAGCCTTGTACAAGAGTCTACGTATCAACTATTCTAGGTAAAGATAATTATAGAAAATACAATGTTGAACTTATCTTTACTAGAAACAAACTAGAAACATAATACGCGTAGACTATATCATTCTATCAGTGCTTGTATTCAACCTATCAACGCTTGACTTCTTCTTGTCAACGCTTGATCTGTCAGCGTTTGTTTTCTTCCTATCAACGCTTGTTTTCCTCTTTTCAGCGCTCAAGTGAACTGGCTACATTTTATTCCCAACAATCCTCCCCGAAACTTGATATCTACTCTAGTAATCAAGTTTCTGAATAAAATTAAGAACTAGGATGAATCTTACAAATCTTATCATATTTGTAATAAACATGTCTGATCAAATCTTTGGCCACGTCACTTGAATAATCAATCTCCAGCTGTGTTGTCTTCATCTTCTCCAATAATTCTTTGGACATGGAATACTGACCATCTACAAGAAGATACTCAACAAACTTTGTAGAGCTCAAATAATACACACCAACAGCTGAATACAAATGCCATTTAAGACCACTGAGATCATCCTCAAGATCCTTCCAAACAGTAGGATCTTCTTCTTTTGGTCCACACATTCTCTTGAATGTTGACCAAAGTTTTATTCCATTGACTGAAGTAGGAGCTTCAGTCTCATACTTGGCCTCTAACAACCTCCAAAGGTCTACCAAGTCTTCTCTAATCACACTTGCAAAGAGAGACACAAGAGTAGTAAATGTGTGTACCTCTTTCCCATACCTGCCAATCTTCCAAAATCCACTTTCATCTTCTTCATAGCTTATGATAGGGTTTCTGGCATCAAGAGGTAGCACTTGTACCATATCTAAAGCTTCCAGGTGTGAGAGCTTGATACTCCTTCTTATAACAGCATCACAGAGCTTCAATCTATCCATATCTTTAGGAAACTCAAGAGGAACTCCCTTCTTCAAAGGTCTTGGAACAATCATTGCCTTTTTAAGCCTCATCTCTTTTGTAAGTTCTTCTTTCCTTTCATCTGAAAGAAGTCTTAGAATGTTCATTTCCTACACTTTTACCCAAATGGGATAAGCCATGTACTCAAACTCTTCAAAGGATAATCCCTACTATTTCTTATAGGTCCATCCTGTTCCATGACATCTGAGTAGCATGTAGTAAAGCTCCTTTCTATCCCTCTTTAGCAGTGAGAGAACATTGCTAGCTTTGTGTTTCAGAATTACCTTGCAGTCTTTTTGAACTCTTAGAAGAATCTCCAAACCCCAAATCTGGTCTGAAATAGTCAAATCTGGATTCTCCATACACCTATCCTCCCAAGCATGGTACATCTGAACAACTTCTGGAATATCAAAATCTACTTGCAATTTCAACTCTCTAAGCTTCTCTCTTGCCAAATCATCACCATATTCAAGTCTTTCTGGTTGTTCTATTATCATCACACTTGAGTGTGAACTTGCTTCATCACTTCCTTCTTGTTCCTCTGAAGTAACAACAAATGGTGATTCACCAACCTTCTTTATTTCTTGTTTCACAAGCTGTGCAGCCAACCTTCTATGAAACTCTACTTGTGTTGCATTCTTTGGAACATCTACTTCTACCATGATTCCTTTACCCTTATCTAATGGATCAGTGATGGGTAAGGATGATGTGACAATCTAACATTTTCAGTTAGTGAAATATTTTCTCGTATAATATTTTGAAACTTATTTTTGTGTTGGTTGACGAACTCACAATTTACGGATTTAAATTTGGGCTTACGTGCATAATTTAACGTCTTTTACGACTAAACCGGAAACCTTAGGATTACGTATTTACGTTTTTGAACTTCGTTTTTTATGAGACAATTTTTATTGGATTCGTTTTGTGACGTTGATTCATAATTTATAAAAACGTTTTTCGTGAAATGACCCGAGGGCACGCAAATCGAGAAAACTAGAATCGAGGAATACCCGTAAACTAGTGAGATGGGACAAAATACATTGTCCCACCCCACTAGCTAGCAAGGGACGGAACCAACATGACACCACAACCATATGTGGCATCATGTTAGCTACAAGTTTACAAGTGTAAACAAAGCTTACACTTTAAGCTTTTCCTAGTCAAAACCACTAGCAACTAACTCACACCACCATTTACTTACATGCAAACCAACACAAATCCTCTCAAAACCTCCCACCCTTGCCGTCCATATTCAAGCTACAAACACCCCTTTGGATCTTTTCTAGCCATGAAATACATGTTTACTAGCTCTATCATGGAGTTATCTTGAAGCCTTGATCATTTGGTGGCCATATTAACAACATTGGAGGTGATTTGCTTGTGTTCTAGGGCTGATTTCTCAACTATTGTTCTTGGTGTTTGATGATCTTGGAGTTACTTGTTGTGTTCATCAAGTTATTGTCTTCCAAAAACAAGAATAACACTTGGTTGGTAAAGAAGATCATCCTCTCCATTTTCTCTTGTTATTTTTTGTAAAGAACAAATGTATTTTCTTTATTATTTTATATGTATATGATGTATATATGATGATAAAAATATTGTGTGGGGATCAAGTGTTGATAGATATGCTTAAAAATGTTAATAACTATAAGAAATGAGGCAAAAATTATGCTTATTTAGTTGGCTGTATAAAAACAGTATATAACTAAAACTTGAACTGATAAACTTGCATGGTATGATCCATTTACAGTAAGTACAAGATGTTATACACATGTGAGAGTTTGCCATGCAATAGAATCAATATAATGAGTGAGATATGATCAAAACAAGTTGGGTGTTCTAATCTGAATAAGCAGTTTTGTAGGGACTGTTAAGGCACGATAAACTTAAAATGAGCAGTAGCTATAACTAAGTTAAATGTAGCACATAATATGAAGAACATTTAACCCAAAAATGAGCTTCTAATTCATTATATAACTCTAGATATGAAAAAAATGGTGAACATGAAAATAAAAATAAGATTTTGAGAATTAATGTTTATTATTTTTATATAAGCACTCAAATTTTATTGTATAAAATGTAAAATAAAAACCCACTAACTTATGAAACTTATTTATATAAATATGTAAAAGGTTAATTAAATGGATAAATTATATAAATGGTAGTGGAATAATACTTTTAAGTAATAAAAACTATAAACTTGATTTTTACGACTTTTTCGGCTATTGCCGTAAAATTAACGTTTTTCGCCAATTAGAACTTAGACGATCAAACCCGTCTAATGTAAAGTTTATAAAAGTCATATACTGATATATAAGTAACTAATACAAGTAAAAAGCGATAAAACCCGAACTATAGGACATACGGACATTAACGAGCTAACTAAGCATATTGGACTAATAATTGGACTAAATAAGATAAATACTTATAAAAAGAACTTATTGGGCTTAAACCATTTGGGCCCAACATGGAAAGTATAGATACTGATAATATAAGTATAAGATGGATCAAAACAAGTTAAAGAACTTATACTAAGCTTAATGGACTTAAAATAGGTAAATAGGTAAAACTAGTAAACTAGTAAAAAGTTACCAAAACGTAAACACTAAAATGAGTAAACAAGGATGTATAAACCCACTTGATCATCATCATATGTACAAAATCGTCATATGTATATTGTTATTTTGATAAAAGTCATTGGACAAGAGTCTAAGAGCGATTATTATTTATATAGGTTTCCGTGACCGAAGCACGCCCGTAGCCGATAATCCGCCTTTCATTATCAACGTGAGTTCATAGCCTCGCACTCTTTTAAATGTTTTATAAAATGATTTGTAAACCCGCGAGGGAGATAACATGCTAGATTTTGATAAAAATAGAACACAAGTAGTCCCGATGGTATGCTTAATGATATGGACCCGAATGATGCTATGACCCTATAAACGAGACTAAAAGGATTATTAGTAGTTAGGTTATGTCACTTAAAGTCCCATTAGCATGAATTGTGAACTACTGGGATTTGGTAGACGCTTATGCATTTGATAGTACTATTTGGGGACGATCACCCCAGTTCGCGCTTTGACGGTTGATCCCCGTCGTACCACATTGATTGGTAAGCGAATTTATGTATGAGAAGATTCCATAGCGTGATTTTTGTGACGACACGCTAACTTAGATGGGCAAATTGTTTGTCGGGTTCGCGGCCCGCTGTTTTCATAGTAAGGTAACAATGTCATGCGGCTAGTAATAATCCTAATCCAAATAAAAATGTATCCTATACATAATAACGACGCTATTAACGATGAATATATTACTTATCATGGTAATATAGAGACTACGGTCTCATGGACGGTTTAAGATGTATGCTTGATTTATATATTGCCGGACTAGCAATATGAGGACTTACTTCCGATATTATACTTGTGTTCTGATTTTAAATGATTGTTTTATATAACGGTTTTTATTAAACTCTATGAATTCACTCGGAATTTGCTGATATGATTTTTGCTTGTTTTTATCTCAGGTGCTTGAAGGTAATCCGGATGGAGATCGACTCTGATGGCCCACATAATATTAAAAATGTTCATTCGATCTATGTTTTGTAAACTAAATGACCTGTATAATTTGGGACCTGTTGTACACTTTAAAACTTTTTATCGAATGAATGTATGTTAAACCTTGTACAACCATTTTTATGTGTTGTCTATGATTGGAGTTATTGTGCTATCCCGTAACACTCTAAAAGACCCTTCCGCTGTACCGATACGAAAAATTGAGAGTGTTACAGTTTGGTACCAGATCTCTCGTTATAGAGAACAAAAGATTTTAAAAACCAAGGTTTTGAACAAAACTTTTCAAAATATTTTGACAATGAACATTTGAGAAAATATTTGAAAAATCTTTTGACTATAACGGTGCCAGAGATCTCCGACGTTACCAACAAGCCCTATTTAGAAGATACATATTTTGATATATATAATTTAATTTATATATATGTATATATCATGATTTCAGTATGTAATTGATTAACTAGTATGTTATCCTAATACGAGATATATATATATAAATGCAGATTGTCATGGCTGACCCTAATATTCCTGTAGAAAACCATGCTATTCCCGAACCTAATGTAGATGATGATCCTTAATTAGACTTAGTAGATTATGATATGGATGATGAGGAGGAACCATTTGAGGATCCCGAGCCCGAGTTAGGACTAGGAGATCAGATTGCCCCTCAGGTTGACTTCGTAGAGAATGAGATTGAGAATGTTGATATAGAGAACGATGAGTAGATTGGGTTAGATAATTTAGATGATGAGATTGACGACGAGGATGTCGAGGAGGATGTAGGTAAAGATGTTGAGGCCGATGATGATGAGGAAGCTGAGCTTATTTATCCTTATGATGTTCCAGAGGGCGAGCCTTTGCCCCCACCAGTTGATTTGTCTGATTCTGAGGTTGAGTTACCTAGGGATGAAATGTCTGAATCGTCTGAATCTGATTCTGAATCAGAAGAGGATGAGGATGATAATGCACCTGACAGGTACTGATGGTATTGCTACTCGTAGACGTGAGATAGGAGAGTCGTCTAGTACTCGAGAGGCTACTCATATTGATGGTCTTGCACCATGGGCCTTGAGACGTGATCTAGATGCTTCCCGTGTTAAGAGTTGTATGACAGAGGTTGGATTAGGTGTTGTTCAGACTCAGGTTGCTTATTTGGAGTCGAAGGCTAAGGTTGGCGAGAAAGAGCGGGAATTGCTTAGTTTGGATTTGACTGATGTAGAACGTGGTTTGAATGAGGATTTTAGGAGGTTCTCGGTGTTGGAAAGTGGGGAGTTTGCTGAAATGAAGAGAAAGGTGAATTCTATGGAGATTCAGTTGAGTGTAGCTCATGCGATGCGTGAGAAAGCTGAGAAGGAGTTGAATATATCCATGGGATGGAATAGTAGATTTTATGCTGACATGGTTAAAAGAGGAGTGATCCGTAAGCGCCCAGCTGAAGATGTGTCTAGTGATCGTCCGACGAAGATTCAGAAGACGATGGATGATGGACCATCTGGCGGTTCTCAGTAGACCAAACTATGCCGCCCAAGAAGGTTGTGACTGAGGATGATGTACGTAGGATTATTACAGAGCAAGTTACCGCATCTATGACTGAATTTATGGCAAATGCTAGAAATGAAGCTGGCAGTAGTGGAGCTGGCGGTAGTGGAGCTGGCGGTAGTGGAGCTGGCGGTAGTGGAGCTGGCGGTAGTGGAATTGGCGGTACTAATGTGAATGTGAATGCTAATAATGTGAATGCTAATGCTGGAGGAAATGTAGGAGGACTTGGAACTAATGCACCTGAAGTTGGTGGCTGTACTTATGTGACGTTCATGAAGTGTGAACCTCTACCTTTTAATGGAACTGAAGGTGCTGTAGAACTAAGCCAGTGGATCGAGAAGATTGAGTCGGTGTTTCGGATTAGTAAGTGTAAGGAGGAAGATAAGGTGACTTTTGCTATGGCTACTCTTAAAGGTCGTGCGTTGACTTGGTGGAACGGGAGAATTGCTTTCATGGGTCTTGATGCTGCTAATGCTACTCCTTGGGCTGAAATTAAGAAGTGGATGACTTTGGAGTTTTGTCCTCGTAGTGTGATCATTAGGTTAGAACAAGAGTTGATTCACTTGAGAATGAAAGGTGTGGACATTGATAGTTACACGAACCGATTCCATGAGTTGGCCTTGCTATGTCCTCGATTGGTTAAACCCGAAGAGATCCGAATTGAATAATATATTAAAGGGTTGACCAGGAATATCCGAGGGGACGTGACATCATCTAAACCACTGACCATTGATGATGCTGTTCGAATGGCTTACCAACTCATTGGACAGATAATTCAGGATAGGGAAGATGAAGCCCGTGTTGGTGAGAAAAGAAAGGGAGACGGTGATCGTGTAGATAGAGGTGATAATAGGAAGAATTTCAATCGCCGTTAGAACCAAAGAAAGGGGAATGCAAATGCTCTTACCAACAACACACCGCGCAACGATGATAGATGTCCTAAGTGTGGCAACAAGAGGCATGCTGGCGACTACTGGAAGTGCCGAAATTGCGGAAAGCTTGGACACAAGGTTGAAAGGTGTAAGAAGGGAACCATTTGCTTCAACTGTAATGAAGAAGGTCATAGGAAATCGAAATGCCCCAAGTTGAAAGCGATTGTACCTAGAAGAAACCCCCAGGGTGGTATCTATCAACTTGGAACAATTGAGGTGAAGAAAGAGGATCCGAATGTCATTACCGGTACGTTTTTGCTCAACAATCATTATGCTGTTGCTTTATTTGATTCGGGTGCTGATAGGAGCTTTGTATCCACTAAATTTAGTGCCCTTATTGATATTGAGCCTGTTGAGATAAATACCAGTTACGAGGTGGAATTGGCTAATGGTAAATTAGTGAAAACTAATAAGCTATTAGAAGGATGCTCTCTAAATCTCTTTAACCATTCTTTTCCGATTGATTTGATGTTGATAGAATTAGGTAGTTTTGATATTATTATTGGTATGGATTGGTTATCGTTGAATAATGCTACTATTTTATGTGGAGAGAAGAAGGTTAAGATTCCTCTTAGGAATAGGACGTTAGTAATTGATGGTAATCGAGTTGAATCCCGTTTGAAAACCGTTTCATGTATTAAAGTCCAAAAGTACATCACGAACGGTTGTGAGTTATTCTTAGCTCAAGTGACCGGGAATGAGTCTAGGGAGAAACGATTGGAAGATGTACCTATTATTTGTGAATTTCCTGAGGTATTTCCTAAAGATTTACCCGGACTTCCACCGATAAGGCAAGTAGAGTTTCGAATCGATTTAATTCTTGGTGCTGCACCGGTGGCACGTGCGCCTTACCGATTAGCCCCTTTCTGAATTAAAGGAGTTATCTGAGCAACTTAAGGAGTTGTCTGATAAAGGTTTTATTCGACCAAGCCCGTCGCCTTGGGGAGCTCCAGTCTTGTTCGTTAAGAAGAAGGATGGATCTTTCCATATGTGCATTGATTATAGGGAACTGAATAAGTTGACAATTAAAAATCGATATCCTTTACCTAGGATTGATGATTTGTTTGATCAACTGCAAGGATCTAGTGTGTATTCTAAGATAGATTTGCGGTCAGGATATCACCAACTTCGCGTCCGTGAAGAAGATATTCCTATAACTGCATTTAGAACTCGTTATGGACACTATGAATTTCAAGTAATGCCATTTGGGTTAACTAACGCACCTGCGGTTTTCATGGATTTAATGAATCGAGTGTGCAAGCCATACTTGGATAAATTTGTGATTGTGTTTATTGACGATATTCTGATCTATTCTAAGAATGAAGATGAGCATAGAGAACATTTAAGGATTGTTTTGAATTTGTTGAAGGATGAATAGTTCTATGCTAAGTTTTTGAAATGTGATTTCTGGTTAGATTATGTGCATTTTCTTGGTCATGTGATTAACAAAGATTGAATTCATGTTGATCCTGCAAAGGTTGAAGCTATTAAGAATTGGTCTGCACCGACAACGCCAACGGAAGTGTGACAGTTCTTAGGATTGGCTGGCTATTATAGGCGATTCATTAAAGAGTTTTCTTAGATAGCTAAACCCTTGACTAAGCTTACCCAGAAGAATAAACCTTTCGTTTGGGGAAGTGATGAAGATGGAACATTTCAGACATTGAAGCAAAAATTATGTAGTGCACCAATCTTATCATTACCCGACGGGAGTGAAGATTTTGTAGTATATTGTGATGCATCTCTTAGAGGCTATGGAGCTGTTTTGATGCAGAGGGAGAAAGTGATAGCTTATGCTTCTAGGCAATTAAGGAAGAATGAGGAGAATTATACTACTCATGATCTTGAGTTAGGAGTTGTAGTCTTTGCTCTTAGGTTGTGGAGACATTATCTGTATGGCACCAAGTGTACGGTATTCATCGATCACAAAAGCCTACAGTATATTCTCGACCAGAAGGAATTGAACATGAGGCAACGAAGATGGATAGAGTTGTTAAGTGATTATGATTGTGATATAAAATATCACCCAGGAAAAGCCAATGTTGTTGCCGATGCGTTAAGTAGGAAAGATAGAGAGCCTATCAGGGTACATTCTCTAGTCTTGACCGTGCACAATAATTTGCCTGAGCAAATTAGAAATGCGCAAATAGAAGCTTGTAAGAAGGAAAATTTTGTTAATGAAGGGTTCCGAGGAGAAGGAGATCCTTTAGAGGTTAGAGCTGATGGAGTGAAATGCTTAAGAGGTCGTATGTGGATACCTAAGTTTGGAGGCTTAAGAGACTTGATTATGTTAGAATCCCATAAATCTAAGTATTCCATTCATCCGGGATCTGATAAGATGTACCATGATTTGAAGAAGTTGTACTGGTGGCCGAATATGAAAGCTGACATAGCTATGTATGTTCTTCAATGCTTGACTTGTGCTAGAGTCAAAGCTGAACATCAAAAGCCATCAGGACTACTTCAACAGCCAAAGATTCCTGAATGGAAGTGGGAGCGAATTACGATGGACTTTATCACCAAGCTTCCTAGAACATCATCTGGAAACAACTCGATTTGGGTTATTGTCGACAGACTGACCAAATCAACACACTTCATTCCGGTTAAAGAGCAGTTCTCACTGGAGAAGCTGACTCGTATATACCTTGATAATGTTGTATGCAAGCATGGAGTGTCTGTATCGATCATTTGAGATCGAGATCCTAGATTTGCATCGAATTTTTGGAAATCTCTCCAAAGATCTTTGGGAACGAATCTCGACATGAGCACTGCTTATCACCCCCAGACTGATGGGCAGAGTGAAAGGACGATACAAACACTAGAAGATATGTCGAGAGCTTGTGTGTTAGATTTTGGTAAGAATTGGGATAAACATTTGCCGTTAGCAGAGTTTTCGTATAACAATAATTACCATTCTAGTATTAAGGCTGCACGTTTGAAGATTTGTATGGTAGGAAGTGTAGATCTCCTGTATGTTGGAGTGAAGTTGGGGATACCCAGCTCACGGGACCGGAATTGATCCGGGAGACTACGGAGATGATAGTTCAGATTAAGAATAGGTTGTTGACTACTCGTAGTAGACAGAAAAGTTACGCGGATGTGCGGCGGAAGCCAATGGAGTTTAAAGTGGGTGACCAAGTAATGTTGAAAGTATCACCATGAAAAGGCGTTATCAGATTTGGAAAGCGAGGGAAATTGAATCCTCGTTATATTGGACACTTTAAGATTTTATCTAGAGTAGGTCCGGTGGCTTACAAACTAGAGTTACCCCAAGAACTTCATGGTGTTCACAACACATTCCATGTATCTAATCTGAAGAAATGTCTAGCAGTGACTGATGAGAAAATTTCATTAGATAAGGTTCGAATAGATGGGAAGTTGCATTTTATCGAAGAGCCCGTAGAGGTTATGGATCGTGAGGTAAAGCAACTGAAACAAAGTCGGATACCTATTGTCAAGATCCGATGGAATTCAAAGCATGGACCGGAGTATACTTGGGAACGAGAGGATGAAATGTGGAAGAAATATCCGCACCTCTTCGATTTCAATAAGAAACGGACATCCAAATGAAATGGATCACGAGGACGTCGATCCCTTTTAGGAGGAAAAGCTGTGACAATCTAACATTTTCAGGTAGTGAAATATTTTCTCGTATAATATTTTGAAACTTATTTTAGTGTTGGTTGACGAACTCACAATATACGGATTTAAATTTGGGCTTACGTGCATAATTTAGCGTCTTTTACGACTAAACCGGAAACCTTAGGATTACGTATTTACGTTTTTGAACTCCGTTTTTGATGAGACAATTTTTATTGGATTCGTTTTGTGACGTTGATTCATAATTTATAAAAACGTTTTTCGTGAAACGACCCGAGGGCACGCAAATCGAGAAAACTAGAATCGAGGAATACCCGTAAACTAGTAAGATGAGACAAAATACATTGTCCCACCCCACTAGCTAGCAAGGGACGGAACCAACATGACACCACAACCATATGTGGCATCATGTTAGCAACAAGTTTACAAGTGTAAACAAAGCTTACACTTTAAGCTTTTCCTAGTCAAAACCACTAGCAACTAACTCACACCACCATTTACTTATATGCAAACCAACACAAATCCTCTCAAAACCTCCCACCCTTTCTGTCCATATTCAAGCTACAAACACCCATTTTGATCTTTTCTAGCCATGAAATAAATGTTTACTAGCTCTATCATGGAGTTATCTTGAAGCCTTGATCATTTGGTGGCCATATTAACAACATTGGAGGTGATTTGCTTGTGTCCTAGGGCTGATTTCTCAACTATTGTTCTTGGTGTTTGATGATCTTGGAGTTACTTGTGGTGTTCATCAAGTTCTTGTCTTCCAAAAACAAGAAAAACACTTGGTTAGTAAAGAAGATCATCCTCTCCATTTTCTCTTGTTATTTTTGTAAAGAACAAATGTATTTTCTTTATTATTATATATGTATATGATGTATATATGATGATAAAAATGTTTTGTGGGGATCAAGTGTTGATAGATATGCTTAAAAATGTTAATAACTATAAGAAATGATGCTAAAATCATGCTTATTTAGTTGGCTGTATAAAAACAGTATATAACTAAAACTTGAACTGATAAACTTGCATGGTATGATCCATTTACAGTAAGTACAAGATGTTATACACATGTGAGAGTTGGCCATGCAATGGAATCAATATAATGAGTGAGATATGATCAAAACAAGTTGGGTGTTCTAATCTGAATAAGCAGTTTTGTAGGGACTTTTAAGGCAAGATAAACTTAAAATGAGCAGTAGCTATAAGTAAGTTAAATGTAGCACATAATAAGAAGAACGTGTCACCCAAAAATGAGCTTCTAATTCATTATAGAACTCTAGATATAATAAAAATGGTGAACATGAAAATAAAAATCAGATTTTGAGAATTAATGTTTATTATTATTATATAAGCACTCAAATTTTATTGTATAAAATGTAAAATAAAAACTCACTAACTTATGAAACTTATTTATATAAATATGTAAAAGGTTAATTAAATGGATAAATTATGTAAATGGTAGTGGAATAATACTTATAAGTAATAAAAACTATAAACTTGATTCTTACGACTTTTTCGGCTATTGCCGTAAAATTAACGTTTTTCGCCAATTAAAACTTAGACGATCAAACCCGTCTAATGTAAAGTTTATATAAGTCATATACTGATATATAAGTAACTAATACAAGTAAAAACCGATAAAACCCGAACTATAGGACATACGGACATTAACGAGCTAACTAAGCATATTGGACTAATAATTGGACTAAATAAGATAAATACTTATAAAAAGAACTTATTGGGCTTAACCCATTTGGGCCCAACATGGAAAGTATAGATACTGATAATATAAGTATAAGATGGATCAAAACAAGTTAAAGAACTTATACTAAGCTTAATGGACTTAAAATAGGTAAATAGGTAAAACTAGTAAACTAGTAAAAAGTTACCAAAACGTAAACACTAAAATGAGTAAACAAGGATGTATAAACCCACTTGATCATCATCATATGTACAAAATCATCATATGTATATTGTTATTTTGATAAAAGTCATTGGACAAGAGTCTAAGACTGATTATTATTTATATAGGTTTCCGTGACCGAAGCACGCCCGTAGCCGATAATCCGCCTTTCATTATCAACGTGAGTTCATAGCCTCGCACTCTTTTAAATGTTTTATCAAATGATTTGTAAACCCGCGAGGGAGATAACATACTAGATTTTGATAAAAATAGAACACAAGTAGTCCCGATGGTATGCTTAATGATATGGACCCGAATGATGCTATGACCCTATAAACGAGACTAAAAGGATTATTAGTAGTTAGGTTATGTCACTTAAAGTCCCATTAGCATGAATTGTGAACTACCGGGATTTGGTATACGCTTATGCATTTGATAGTACTATTTGGGGACGATTACCCCAGTTCGCGCCTTGACGGTTGATCCCCGTCGTACCACATTGATTGGTAAGAGAATTTATGTATGAGAAGATTCCATAGCGTGATTTTTGTGACGACACGCTAACTTAGATGGGCAAATTATTTATCGGGTTCGCGGCACGCTGTTTTCATAGTAAGGTAGCAATGTCATGCGGCTAGTAATAATCCTAATCCAAATAAAAATGTATCCTATACATAATAACGACGCTATTAACGATGAAATATTACTTATCATGGTAATATAGAGACTACGGTCTCATGGACGGTTTAAGATTATGCTTGATTTATATATTGCCTGACTAGCAATATGAGGACTTACTTCCGATATTATACTTGTGTTCTGATTTTAAATGATTGTTTTATATAACGGCTTTTATTAAACTCTATGAATTCACTCGGCATTCGCTGATATGATTTTTGCATGTTTTTATCTCATGCTTGAAGGTAATCCGGATGGAGATCGACTCTGATGGCCCACATAATATTAAAAATGTTCATTCGATATATGTTTTGTAAACTAAATGACCTGTATAACTTGGGATATGTTGTACACTTTAAAACTTTTTATCGAATGAATGTATGTTAAACCTTGTACAACCATTTTTATGTGTTGTCTATGATTGGAGTTATTGTGCTATCCCGTAACACTCTGAAAGACCCTTCCGCTGTACCGATACGAAAAATTGAGAGTGTTACAGATGATGGTAATACCTGTGAAGATACTTCTTTGATGATGGCTGATGACTGGAATACATCAACCTCATCTGCAGGTCTGTCAACGCTCAAATTCCTTGTGTCAGCGCCCAATTTGCTCATGTCAGCGCTTGGTGTGTCAGCGTTCAAATTTTGCTTGTCAATGCCCAAATTACTTGTCTCAGAGCCTCTTGTAATTTGCTCCAACATAGCTGTAAAAGACAAGTCTAAATTGGTAGGAGTTACCAGAGATGTGTCAAAACCTGGTTGCTTCTTCAATTCAGTAAGGGCTTCAGCAACACCCAAAGATTCACCATCATGTGAGCCTTTATCACTCAATCTGCTCATCCTCCCCTTTGGAAGAGTCCTCCATCCCACGCCTTGTGCTAGCATCCTCCAAAATGACAATCCTCTCCCTCAATTGCTTGAGTTCAAGGCCTTGTGTACTGACAATTTGTACCAAGTCTGCATTTTTCTTTTTCAAGCTAATGCAGACAACCGTCAATTCCATTAATGTGTATGGTTCCAATCTGCCCTCCTCTAAAATGGGTATTTGACCTCCCAAGTTAGATTCATGGGGCATGGATGAGGTCTTAAAGTTGTTAGGATTGTCTTGGCCTGCATCTAAGCCAGAACCAATAGTCCTAGCCTCATCCATAGCACCAACCACACTTGTGGTTGTGGTTCTCTCTGCTACATGGCTAGGACCACCAGAGCAGAACACTCTAGTAGTCCTTTGGCGTTTTTGCAACCTATATTGTGGTGGGGTAGAAGATGATGTGGATTGGGTGGATGTGGGATGGTTAAGGGGTGTTTGGGTCTGTGAAGGAAAAGTGTCAACGTTTGGATTACTTGTGTTAACGCCAACATTTAAGGTGTCAGAGTTGAAGGGTTCTTGGTCAATTTCCATGCATTAAGGTGAAGGTAAAGGTTCTGGTATTGGGTCAAGTTGTGGTTGTGGGTCTGGTTGGGGTTGTGCTGCTGCAATAACAGCAAGCATAGATGGGGTGAGGGGTAAGTCACGATGAGGGGGTGAATTCATCTTGGTAAAAATAGATTTCTTTTGCACAGGGATCTCATAAAAGTCATCATGATCCCTTGTGCAGTAATTTTGCACATCAAAAACCATTTGTAAAAATCTGGGATAAGCCAAAGCCATCTTATTCCCTTTGTTTTTACACATGCCATCAAAAATCATTTTAGAATAATTAAACTTTTTCCCAGTTGCAATGCACACAATAGCACTAGCAATGGATCTATTAATCTCATTGTGTGAAGTACACTTGGGACTCAAGCATTGTAAGATGACATGTATGAGGTACTTCCAGGCTGGGGGAAACTCTTGTTTATGATATTTGTTTAAAGTGTCCTCATCAGGGAAAGGATACCCTAAAGCCCTTAGTCCTTGTTCTATTTCATGAATGGGAAGGGTGGTTATACCATCTGCATCATCAAGATGCAAAGCCTGGCGAACCAAGGCTTCAGTAACCACCCAAGTACGCCCATGAATAATAGATGATAATTTAGTCACATTATTAACTGTTGAGGAACTAACAGTGTTCCAAAACTGTTTAATATGTGTGACAAAGATGAGAGGAGCATGAGAAAGAGCATACCTAATAGGAGATGCATTCAAATACGCCACCATCTAGGTGTATTGGGGAAACAGAGTATCATCAGCGTCCAAATATGCAATCATGTTGTGTTGACTCCTGAATCCCAATACCAAATCACTTGGTTTAAATTTTGGTGCCATTATAGAAGAAAGCTGTTTGTGAATGATTGATAAAGATGAATTATAGGAGAAAATTGTTAGACAAGAATATGAGGTACCTTGTTTAAAAAGAGGAGCCAAATATATAGGAGAGATAGGTGCATGTGATTGGTCAAAAATGAGGCAACTATTTTCAAAATATAATGATGAAAATATTGAAAAGAAAATAAGTTATCTCATGCATTAATTAAAAGTTATCTGCTCCCAAAATTACGGCCCTAAAATTTGTCAAAAATAACAACTGGGTAGGTCCCAATGAGTATCAACGGTAAAAAATAACCCATCAACGCCCAATGGCTATATTCTTGTCAACGTTTGCCAAAGCCATGTCAGCATCTAAATTGGTCATAACAACGCTTGGAAAAATACTTGTCAGCGTCCAAAAAATAAAAGTAATAAAAAATGAAAAATGACCTTAACAAAGTAATTTATCCTAGTGAAGATAACCTATAAGTTGATAATTATTATAGGGCGGCAAGCACTGTCCAGTTATGCACACTTGCTTATGCAAGATAGACATAACAGTCCTCTAGTGTCCCTTGCTAAGCAAAACTCTTAACAACTAAGTTATCTCATAAAATTCCTTGTAACTCCCAGGTAAACCCATGATAAAATCATTCCCAAGCCTCCCAACAGACCACAACCAAATCTAGGCCAAAAATGTCTTGGCAGCATGCATAATATATCAACTTTGCATGCTACAGTGCCTCATGATTTAGTAAAACTAACTCATACTCACCTGTGGACACAATCTAGAATTTTGATAAAAGTATTATAAGAATACCCAAAAGTCCTAAAGGTTCCTAAAACCTCCCCTTAAACTGTGATACATATGTTGCCCAAAAATATGCATGAACATAAAAATTTATGTCAAGATAAGAATATAAATATTCCAACCATCATCCATAAATGAAAACATGCTGAAATGATTCTCCAAGGATTCATAAGCAACTCTGTATCCAATGGTACAATGCTAACACCACCTGCACACTTAGATTAAAAAACACAAAACTAACATTGTTGCTGACAACGCCACGATAACACTTGTCAGCGTTAAGATAACCTTTGTCAGCGTTAGAAAAATATAGTGGAAAATCTAACTTTAAAAAGACCAATAATAATGCATTATCATGTACATACTTTTACAATAAGATCCCAAAACACATATTAAGTGAGATTGATCATTCCAATACTTGTTACCAAGTATTGGAACCTTCCAGCATCAAAAGATTTAGTTAATAAATCAGACACATTTTCTTCTATGTCAACTCTATCTGGTTGTATTAAATCCTTTCAAAACAATCCTTTATAAAATGATGTCTAATTTCTATGTGTTTTGTTTTAGAATGATGTACAGGATTTTTGATAATGCATAAAGTGCTGTTATTGTCAACAAAAATCTTGGTATGCATGAAATTATACCCATAATCCAACAGCTGGTTCTGAATCCATAAGACTTGTCTACAACAAGCAGCTACAGCAACATACTCTGCTTCAGTTGTAGAATTGGCCACCACTGTTTGTTTCTTGCATTGCCAAGAGATCAACCTACTCCCAAGAAATTGACATCCACCAGTTGTGGATTTTCTATCAAACTTATCACCACCATAGTCACTGTCTGAATAAGTAATAAGTTCCAATGGTGAATCTTTTGGGTACCACAAGCCAAGATCTGGATAACATCTAAGGTACCTAAAGATTCTCTTGACAGCATAAAGGCGACATTCTTTAGGAGTCACTTGATGGCGGGCACATGCACACACAACAAACATGATGTCAGGTCTTGAGGCTGTGAGATACAACAATGAACCAATCACTAATCTATAGTGCCTGACATCCACATCTTTTCCATCTCCAACTTTTCCCCAAGGGTGTTCTCTGTCCATAGGAGTAGTAGCCCTCTTTTCATGTGGAGAAAAGCCAAACTTCTTCAAGATCTCTGCTACATACTTATCTTGAGAGATGAAGATATCATCTTCTTTCTGCTGAACTTGTAACCCTAGAAAGAAATTCATCTCCCCTATTGCACTCATCTAGAATTTGTCTATCATAAGCTTGGAAAAGTCTTCACTCATCTTTGGATTGGTGGAGCCAAAGATGATATCATCAACATAAACCTGAAAAAGTAAGACAACCTTACCAGCCTTCTTGGTAAATAATGTCTGGTCTATGGTTCCCTTTTTGAATCCATTTTCCACCAGATAAGTGGACAATGTGCCATACCATGCTCTTGGGGCTTGATGAAGTCCATACATAACTTTCTTGACTCTATACACCTTGTCTGGATTCTATGGATCTTCAAAACTAGGAGGCTTCATAACATATACCTCCTCAAAAATTATGCCATACAGGAAAGCACTCTTCACATCCATTTGATAGACAGTGTAGCCCATGCAGGAAGCATTGGCTAGAAATATCCTTATAGCCTCAATCCTTGCAACTGGTGCAAAGACCTCCTCATAGTCTATCCCTTCCTCTTGTGTATATCCATGAGCCACTAAACGTGCCTTGTTTCTGACCACAATGCCTCTTTCATCTTTTTTATTTCTAAGAACCCATCTTGTTCCAATAGGTCTGACATATCTGGGACAATCAACCAGCTCCCAAACATCCTGAATAGAAAATTGGTGAAGCTCATCCTGCATTGCTTTCACCCAACTTGGTTCTTTGAGAGCATCAAAAATCTTCTTGGGTTCCTTTTGTGACACAAAATGTGACAATCCATCAATTTATGGTTGATATTTTATTCTCAAGTATTATTTAAAAACATTATTTTAATGTTACATTATGAACTCACTTATTTTTGGGAATTAATTTGGATTTACGTCTTGAAGTAGCATCGACTACGTCTAAACTGGAGAATTCTACGTTACGTGCTCACGTTTACATACACCGTCTTTGGAGACAGTCCGACATTTCAGAAAATAAATTTGTCCGTGAATATTATTTTGAGATTTTAAATTTGTGTTGGTTCATAAACTCACAAATTTACGAGAAGAGATTAGGACTTACGATTGTAATTTAACGTCCTTTACGACTAAACCGGAAACCTTAGGATTACGTATTTACGTTTTCGAACTCTGTTTTTTATGAGACAAATTTTATTAGATTCGTCTTGTGCCGTTGATTCATAATTTATAAAAACGTTTTTCGTAAAACGACCCAAGGGCACGTAAATCGAGGAAACTAGAATCAAGGAATACCCGTAAATTAATGGGATGAGACAAAACAAGTTTTGCCCCACCCCACTAACATGGGACGGCCAAAACATTGACTCAACACCATGAGGTGTCAAGTTTGTAAGCTTACTAGCTACACTTGTTAGCCTAAGCTTAACAAGTAAGCTATCCAACAAACAAAACCATCTAACACTAACCATTTCTTTATTTGTACATGCAAATCCACTAATCCTCCCTTCCTCTCTCTCTCATTTTCGTCCCACAATCCTAAAAAACAACCCTCATTTGATCTATTTTAACCATAAATTCATGTGTTATTCATACACATGATGATGCTCCTTTGAAGTCTTGAAGATTGGAGGTGATTCTAACATCCAAGGAGCTGATTTGGTGATGTCCAAGGGCTGATTTCTACATGGAGTTTACAAGTATTGGTGGCCTTGAAGATTGGTGTTAATCTATCACAAGTTCTTCCATCAAAGTCCATGTCTTAATCACAACCTACATCATCTTGGTGGTATAAAGATTGTTCTTCCCATCCTCTTGTTATTTTGATTATGTAATCTTGTAATTTCCTTATTTATGTATATGTATATGATGATGAATGATGATTAAAAATATTATGTGGGGATTTGGTGTTGATAGATTTGATAAACATGGGTAAAAAGATGGAAAAACCACAAGTAAAAATGGTTAAAGCATGGCTAAATTAGGAGGCTGTATAAAACAGTGAATACTCTTATAATAAACTGATAAAATGGCTTGGATAAATTAATATACATTAATCTATGAGTCTTGTACACATGTGAGAGTTGGACATGCAATGGAATCATAAAAATGAGGGAGATATGATCAAAACAAGTTTAGAGTGCAAATCTAAGTACACTGTTTTGGACGAATTTTATAAAATACTTAGAGGTTGATTCATTATTAGCTATACATGAATAAAATGAAGCACATATCATTTAGTTTCTGAGATAAAAATTTGGGGTTCTATCTCCATGTATAACTCTAGATATGATCATCTTAGTAAACTAGATTTTTAGGACTGATTTTGTGAAATTAAAGTTTAATATTATTATATAAGCACTCAAATAAATATAGTATAAAATGTGAATTAAAACCCACTAACTTATATATTTCATTTATATAAAAATGCATAAGGATAAATAAATGGACATTATATAAAAATGGTAGTTTGGTAAGTTTTATAAGTTATAAAAACTATATACTAAGTTTTACGTCTTTTCGGCTAAAACCGAAAGATTAACGTTTTTGTTAAATAAAACTTAGACGGTTGGACCCGTCTAATGTAAACTTTTATAAACTCACATACTGATATATAAACATATATAACAAGTAAAAACCGATAACACCTGAGCTTTACAACATATAGACATTAACGGGACAAAGTAGCCTTAATGGACAATAAACCCGACTAATTTGGTAAAACACTTATAAACTTATTTATTAGGCTTAACCCATTTGGGCCCAACATATAAAGTATAATACTGATAATAAAAGTATAATTGGGCTAATGAATAGTATTGGGCTTGTAATAGGCCCATTGGGCCTCAAAATGTAAACAAGTTGAACTAGTGTAACTAGTCTTGAAAATTTCCAACACATAACACTAAAATGAGTAAATGAGAATATATAAACCCACATGATCATCATATGTATATATATAATCATCATATGTATACATAATTGTTATTTTTATAAAGTCATTGGACAAGAGTCTAAGACGAGTATTATTTGTCTAGGTTTCCGTGATTGAAGCACGTACCGTACATCCAAATCGCCGATAACCGCCTTCCCACATCAACGTGAGTTCATAGCCTCGCACTCTTTTAAATGTTTTTATGAAATGTTTTATAAACCCGCGAGGGAGATAACATGTTAGTTTTAATAGAATAGGACACCATTTGTCCAGATTATTTGTTTATTGATTTGGACCCGAATGATTGCATGACCCGATGTATGATTAAATGACCCGATAGATGAAATGAAATGGATTATAAAAGTTAGGTTATGTCACTAAAAGTCCCATTAGCATGAATTGTGAACTACCGGGATTTGGTAGACGCTTATGCATATAATAGTACTATTTGGGGACGATCACCCCAGTTCACGCCTTGATGGTTGATCCCCGTCGTGCCACATTGATTGGTAAGCGAATTTATGTATGAGAAGATTTACACAAGCGTGATTATTGTGACGACACGCTAATTTAGATGGGAAAATTGAGTTTCGGGTTAGCTACCCGTTGTTTGGTATAGTAAGGTAACAATGTCATTCGGCTTATAATAATCCAAATAACGAAATACTGCTAAATGCACCGAATTACGATGAATTGCCTGACTAGCAATACGGGGTCTTATTATTGATATTATGTTTGTGTTTTTGTTTTACATAACCATATTCATATAACGGTTTTTATTTAACTTTATACAACGTTATAAAACGTATTGTATGATGTTTTTACGACTTTGGTTCGTATAATGATTTTGAAGACGAAAGCCTGTATTATGATTTTCGATAAGGATTTGTATAAAATGACTTTGGCTATTTTATGGCCTATTATAAAGATTTGTACAAAATGATTTTCGGTAATAATTTTATACCGATGTTATATTGATGGATTTCATTAAAATCTATGAATTCACTCGGCGTTATCGATGACCTTTTCTTTTAACATGTTTTATCTCAGGTACTTGAAGGTAATTCTCGGGAAGACAACAAGAATTCATGGCCCGCACTTAAACAATAATTTCCATTCAAATTCTTTGTAAAACTTGTATGAAATACAATGACTTGGGACCTATGTAAATTTGATATTTATGAATGAAGATGCTTTATTATTAAACGACGCGATTTTTAAGCGTTGTCTATGATGTGAGTAATGTGCTATCCCGTAACACCAACGAGTCTTCCGCTGTATTGAATTGTATAAATTTGGGGGTGTTACAGTTTGGTACCAGAGCTCTCGTTATAGAGAACGAAAGATTTTTAAAACCAAGGTTTTGAATAAAACATTTCAAAATCTTTTGTAACACTCTCATTTTTCGTATCGGTACAGCGGAAGGGTCTTTCAGAGTGTTACGGGATAGCACAATAACTCCAATCATAGACAACACATAAAAATGGTTGTACAAGGTTTAACAAACATTCATTCGATAAAAAGGTTTAAAAGCATACAACAGGTCCCAAATTATACAGGTCATTAAGTTTACAAAACACAGATCGAATGAACATTTTTAATATTAAGTGTGGGCCATCAGAGTCGATCTCCATCCGGATTACCTTCAAGCACCTGAGATAAAAACATGCAAAAATCATATCAGCGAATGCCGAGTGAATTCATAGAGTTTAATGAAAACCGTTATATAAAAACAATCATTTACAATCATTTAAAATCAGAACACAAGCATAATATCGGAAGTAAGTCCTCATATTGCTAGTCAGGCAATATATAAATCAAGCGTACATCTGAAACCGTCCATGAGACCGTAGTCTCTATATTACCATGATAGGTAATATACTCATCGTTAATTGCGTCGTTATCGTTTATTATTAATGTTTTATAGCATACATTGTATAAGATTATTATTAGCCTCATGACATTGTTACCTTACTATGAAAACAGCGGGTCGCGAACCCGACAAATAGTTTGCCCATCTAAGTTAGCGTGTCGTCACAAAAATCACGCTATGGAATCTTCTCATACATAAATTCGCTTTCCAATCAATGTGGTACGACGGGGATCAACCGTCAAGGCGCGAACTGGGGTGATCGTCCCCAAATAGTACTATCAAATGCATAAGCGTCTACCAAATCCCGGTAGTTCATAATTCATGCTAATGGGACTTTAAGTGACATAACCTAACTACTAATAATCCTTTTAGTCTCGAATATAGGGTCATAGCATCATTCGGGTCCATATCATTTAGCATACAATCGGGACTACTTGTGTTCTATTTTTATAAAAATCTAGCATGTTCTCTCCCTCGCGGGTTTACAAATCATTTTATAAAACATTTAAAAGAGTGTGAGGCTATGAACTCACGTTGTTAATGAAAGGCGGATTATCGGCTACGGGCATGCTTCGGTCACGAAAACCTATATAAATAATAATCGGTCTTAGACTCGGTCCAATGACTTTTATCAAAATAACAATATACATATGATGATTTTGTACATATGATGATGATCAAGTGGGTTTATACATCCTTGTTTACTCATTTTAGTGTTTACGTCTTGGTAACGTTTTACTAGTTCACTAGTTTTACCGATTTTACCTATTTTAAGTCCATTAAGCCTTTTATAAGTTCTTTAACTTGTTTTTATCCCTTTTATACCTATATTATCAGTATATATACTTTTCATGTTGGGCCCAAATGGGTTAAGCCCAATAAGTTCTTTTTACAAGTTTTTATCTTATTTAGTCCAATTATTAGTCCAATATACTTAGTTAGCTCGTTAATGTCCGTATTTCTTATAGTTCGGGTTTTATCGGTTTTTACTTGTCTTAGTTACCTATACATCAGTCTATGACTTTTATAAACTTTACATTAGACGGGTTTGGTCGTCTAAGTTTTATTTGGCGAAAAACGTTAATTTTATGGCGATAGCCGAAAAAGTCGTAAAAATCAAGTTTATAGTTTTTATTACTTATAAATATTATTTTACCACCATTTATATAATTTACCCATTTAATTAACCTTTTATACATTTATATAAATAAGTTTCATAAGTTAGTGGGTTTATATTTTTACATTTTATACATTATAATGTGAGTGCTTATATAATAATAATAAACATTATTTCCAAAAATCTGATTTTTACTTCATGTTCACCATTTTTAACATATCTAGAGTTCTATAATGAATTAGTAGCTCATTTTTGGATGGCATGATCTACATATTATGTGCTACATTTAACTTAGTTATAGCTACTGCCCATTTTGAGTTTAACTTGCCTTAACAGTCCCTACAAAACTGCTTATTCAGATTATACCACCTAACTTGTTTTGATCATATCTCACTCATTATTTTGATTCCATTGCATGGCCAACTCTCACATGTGTATAACATCTTCTACTTACTGTAAATGGATCAAACCATGCAATTTTATCAATTCATCATTTAGTTATCTACTGTTTTTATACAGCCAACTAAATAATCAAGATTTTAGCTTCATTTCTTATAGTTATCATCATTTTTAAGCATATTTATCAACACTTGATCCCCACACAACATTTTTATCATAATATATACGTCATATAAATATACAAAATGAAAGAAAATACATTTGTTCTTTACAAAATAACAAGAGAAAAATGGAGAGGATGATCTTCTTTACCAATCCAAGTGGATTTCTTGTTTCAGGAAGACAAGAACTTGATGAACACAACAAGTATCTCCAAGACCATCAAATATCAAGAACATAGGTTGGAAAATCAGCCCTAGGACACAAGAAAATCACCTCCAAAGATGTTAATATGGCCACCAAATGAGCAAGGCTTCAAGAATACTCCTTAATAGAGCTAGTAAACATGTTGTTCATGGCTAGAATAAATCAAATGAGGTGTTTGTTGACTTATTTAGGACGGCAAAAGGGAGAGTTTGAGAGAGTTTGATGTTGGTTTTGCATGTGAGAAAGATGGAAATGAAAACAAGTAGCTAGTTTTGGTGTTAAGTGGGAAAAGTTAGCTTAACATGTAAGCATGGCTTAAACATGTAATGTGTAAGCTAAACTTGATGCCACATTAGTGTTGTGGTGTCAAGTGTGCCGTCCCATATAGCTAGTGGGGTGGGACAATGTGTTTTGTCCCATCTCACTAGTTTACGGGTATTTCTCGATTCTAGTTTTCTCGATTTGCGTGCCCTCGGGTCGTTTTACGAAATACGTTTTTATAAATTATGAATCAACGTCACAAAACGAATCCAATAAAAATTGTCTCATCAAAAACGGAGTTCAAAAACGTAAATACGTAATCCTAAGGTTTCCGGTTTAGTCGTAAAAGACGCCAAATTATGCACGTAAGCCCAAATTTAAATCCGTAAATTGTGAGTTCGTCAACCAACACAAAAATAAGTTTCAAAATATTATACGAGAAAATATTTTACTACCTGAAAATGTTAGATTGTCACAGCTTTTCCTCCTAAAAGGGATCAACCTGCTCGTGATCCATTTCATTTGGATGTTCGTTTCTTATTGAAATCGAAGAGGTGCGGATATTTATTCCACATTTCATCCTCTCGTTCCCAAGTATACTCCGGTCCATGCTTTGAATTCCATCGGATTTTTACAATAGGTATCCGACTTTGTTTCAGTTGCTTTACCTCACGGTCCATAACTTCTATGGACTCTTCGATAAAATGCAACTTCCCATCTATTCGAACCTTACCTAACGGAATTTTTTCATCACTCACTGCTAGAAATTTCTTTAGATTAGATACATGGAATGTGTTGTGAACACCATGAAGTTCTAGGGGTAACTCTAGTTTGTAAGCCACCGGACCTACTCTAGATAAAATCTTAAAGGGTCCAATATAACAGGGATTCAATTTCCCTCGTTTTCCAAATCTTATAACGCCTTTCCATGGCGATACTTTCAACATTACTCGGTCACCCACTTCAAACTCCATTGGCTTCCGCCGCACATCCGCGTAACTTTTCTGTCTACTACGGGCAGTCAACAACCTCTTCTTAATCTGAACTATCATCTCTGTAGTCTCCCGGATCAATTCCGGTCCCGTGAGCTGGGTATCCCCAACTTCACTCCAACATACAGGAGATCTACACTTCCTACCATACAAAGCTTCAAACGGTGCAGCCTTAATACTAGAATGGTAACTATTGTTATACGAAAACTCTACTAACGACAAATGTTTATCCCAATTCTTACCAAAGTCTAACACACAAGCTCTCAACATATCTTCAAGTGTTTGTATCGTCCTTTCACTCTTCCCATCAGTCTGGGGGTGATAAGCAGTGCTCATGTCGAGATTCGTTCCCAAAGATCTTTGGAGAGATTTCCAAAAATTCGATGCGAATCTAGGATCTCGATCTGAAATGATCGATACAGGCACTCCATGCTTGCATACAACATTATCAAGGTATATTCGAGTCAGCCTCTCCAGTGAGAACTGCTCCTTAAGCGGAATGAAGTGTGCTGATTTGGTCAGTCTATCGACAATAACCCAAATCGAATTGTTTCCAGATGATGTTCTAGGAAGCTTGGTGATAAAGTCCAGCGTAATTCTCTCCCACTTCCATTCAGGAATCTTTGGTTGTTGAAGTAGTCCTGATGGCTTTTGATGTTCAGCTTTAACTCTAGCACAAGTCAAGCATTGAAGAACATACATAGCTATGTCAGCTTTCATATTCGGCCACCAGTACAACTTCTTCAAATCATGGTACATCTTATCAGATCCCGGATGAATGGAATACTTAGATTTATGGGATTCTAACATAATCAAATCTCTTAAGCCTCCAAACTTAGGTATCCACATACGTCCTCTTAAGCATTTCACTCCATCAGCTCTAACCTCTAAAGGATCTCCTTCTCCTCGGAACCATTCATTAACAAAATTCTCCTTCTTACAAGCTTCTATTTGCGCATTTCTAATTTGCTCAGGCAAATTATTGTGCACAGTCAAGACTAGAGAACGCACCCTGATAGGCTCTCTATCTTTCCTACTTAACGCATCAGCAACAACATTGGCTTTTCCTGGGTGATATTTTATATCACAGTCATAATCACTTAACAACTCTATCCATCTTCGTTGCCTCATGTTCAATTCCTTCTGGTCAAGAATATACTGTAGGCTTTTGTGATCGGTGAATACCGTACACTTGGTGCCATACAAATAATGTCTCCACAACCTAAGAGCAAAGACTACAGCTCCTAACTCAAGATCATGAGTAGTATAATTCTCCTCATTCTTTCTTAATTGCCTAGAAGCATAAGCTATCACTTTCTCTCGCTGCATCAAAACAGCTCCATAACCTCTAAGAGATGCATCACAATATACTACAAAATCTTCACTCCCGCCGGGTAATGATAAGATTGGCGCACTACATAATTTTTGCTTCAATGTCTGAAATGCTCCATCTTCATCACTTCCCCAAACGGAAGGTTTATTCTTCTGAGTAAGCTTACTCAAGGGTTTAGCTATCAAAGAGAATTCTTTAATGAATCACCTATAATAGCCAGCCAATCCTAAGAACTGTCGCACTTCCGTTGGCGTTGTCGGTGCAGACCAATTCTTAATAGCTTCAACCTTTGCAGGATCAACATGAATTCCATCTCTGTTAATCACATGACCAAGAAATTGCACAGAATCTAACCAGAAATCACATTTCGAAAACTTAGCATACAACCTTTCATCCTTCAACAAATTCAAAACAATCCTCAAATGTTCTCTATGTTCATCTTCATTCTTAGAATAGATTAGAATATCGTCAATAAACACAATCATAAATTTATCCAAGTAGGGCTTGCACACTCGATTCATTAAATCCATGAAAACTGCAGGTGCGTTAGTTAAACCAAATGGCATTACTTGAAATTCATAGTGTCCATAACGAGTTCTAAATGCGGTTATAGGAATATCTTCTTCACGGACGCGAAGTTGGTGATATCCTGACCGCAAATCTATCTTAGAATACACACTAGATCCTTGCAGTTGATCAAACAAATCATCAATCCTAGGTAAAGGGTATCGATTTTTAATTGTCAACTTATTCAGTTCCCTATAATCAATGCACATACGAAAAGATCCATCCTTCTTCTTAACGAACAAGACTGGAGCTCCCCAAGGCGACGAGCTCGGTCGAATAAAACCTTTATCAGACAACTCCTTAAGTTGCTCAGATAACTCCTTTAATTCAAAAGGGGCTAATCGGTAAGGCGCACGTGCCACCGGAGCAGCACCAGGAATTAAATCGATTCGAAACTCTACTTGCCTTATCGGTGGAAGTCTGGGTAAATCTTTAGGAAATACCTCAGGAAATTCACAAATAATAGGTACATATTCCAATCGTTTCTCCCTAGACTCATTCCCGGTCACTTGAGCTAAGAATAACTCACAGCCGTTCCTGATGTACTTTTGGACTTTAATACATAAAACGATTTTCAAATGGGATTCACCTCGACTACCATCAATTATTAACGTCCTATTCCTAAGAGGAATATTAACTTTCTTCTCTCCACATAAAATAGTAGCATTATTCAACGACAACCAATCCATACCAATAATAATATCAAAACTACCTAATTCTATCAACATCAAATCAATCAGAAAGGAATGGTTCAAGAGATTTAGAGAGCATCCTTCTAATAGCTTATTAGTTTTCACTAATTTACCATCAGCCAATTCCACCTCGTAACTGGTACTTATCTCAACAGGTTCAATATCAATAAGGGCACTAAATTTAGTGGATACAAAGCTCCTATCGGCACCCGAATCGAATAAAGCAACAGCATAATGATTGTCGAGTAAAAACGTACCGGTAACGACATTCAGATCCTCTTTCTTCACCTCAATTGTTCCAAGTTGGTAGATACCACCCTGGGGGTTTCTTCCAGGTACAATCGCTTTCAACTTGGGGCATTCTGATTTCCTATGACCTTCCTCATTACATTTGAAGCAAATGGTTCCCTTCTTACACCTTTCAACCTTGTGTCCAAGCTTTCCGCAATTTCGGCACTTCCAGCAGTCGCCAGCATGCCTCTTGTTGCCACACTTAGGACATCTATCATCGTTGCGCGGTGCATTGTTGGTAAGAGCATTTGCATTCCCCTTTCTCTTGTTCTGACGGCGATTGAAATTCTTCCTATTATCACCTCTATCTACACACTCACCGTCTCCCTTTCTTTTCTCACCAACACGGGCTTCATCTTCCTTATCCTGAATTATCTGTCCAATGAGTTGGTAGGCCATTCGAACAGCATCATCAATGGTCAGTGGTTTCGATGATGTTACGTCCCCCCGGATATTCCTGGTCAACCCTTTCACATATTGCTCAATTCGGATCTCTTCGGGTTCAACCAATCGAGGACATAGCAAGGCCAACTCATGGAATCGATTCGTGTAACTATCAATGTCCACACCTTTCATTCTCAAATGAATCAACTCCTGTTCTAACCTAATGATCACACTACGAGGACAAAACTCCAAAGTCATCCACTTCTTAATTTCAGCCCAAGGAGTAGCATTAGCAGCATCAAGACCCATGAAAGCAATTCTCCCGTTCCACCAAGTCAACGCACGACCTTTAAGAGTAGCCATAGCAAAAGTCACCTTATCTTACTCCTTACACTTACTAATCCTAAACACCGATTCAATCTTCTCAATCCACTGGCTTAATCCTACAGCACCTTCAGTTCCATTAAAAGGTAGAGGTTCACACCTCATGAACGTCACATAAGTACATCCACTAACTTCAGGTGCATTAGTTCCAAGTCCTCCTACATTTCTTCCAGCATTAGCATTCACATTATTAGCATTCACATTCACATTAGTACCGCCAATTCCACTAACGCCAGCTCCACTACCGCCAGCTTCAGTACTAGCATTTGCCATAAATTCAGTCATAGATGCGGTAACTTGCTCCGTAATAATCCTACGTACATCATCCTCAGTCACAGCCTTCTTGGGCGGCATGGTTCTATAATTTAACAACTTTAAAGTATTAAGCATTCATCCAACAAGGATTCATATAATATGGATTGAATTCGTAATCAAGATACAAATAAGGCACAATATGGAATTCAAGACAAGATACATATTTCATTCGATCTGAAACAAAAGTATTGTCTTAGTACATCCCATATCAAAGTTCTAGCACTATATATACTCAAAATTTGTGCCAAGTCTATTACTAACAAGTCGGTTCAGTCAAAGCTACAAAAGCACAAAAGATATAAAGGTCACTACTAAACACAGACTGGTCTACTGAGAACCGCAAGATGGTCCATCATCCATCGTCTTCTGGATCTTCGTCGGACGATCACTAGACACATCTTCAGTTGGGCGCTTACGGATTACTCCTCTTTCAACCATGTCGGCATAAAATCTACTGTTCCATCCCACGGATATATTCAACTCCTTTTCGGCTTTCTCACGCATCGCACGAGCCACACTCAACTGAATTTCCATAGAGTTCACCTTTCTCTTCATTTCAGCATACTCACCACTTTCCAACACTGATAACCTCCTAAAAGCCTCATTCAAACCACGTTCTACATCACTCAAATCCAAACTAATCAATTCTCGCTCTTTCTCGCCAACCTTAGTGTTCAACTCCAAATAAGCAACCTGAGTCTGAACAACACCTAATCCAACCTCTGTCATACAACTTTTAACACGGGAAGCATCTAGATCACGTCTCAAGGCCCATGGTGCAAGACCATCAATATGAATAGCCTCTCGAGTACTAGACGACTCTCCTATCTCACGTCTACGAGTAGCAATACCATCAGTACCGTCAGGTGCATCGTCATCCTCATCCTCCTCTGATTCATAATCAGATTCAGACGATTCAGACATTTCATCCCTAGGTAACTCATCCTCAGAATCAGACAAACAAACTGGTGGGGGCAAAGGCTCGCCCTCTGGAACATCATACGGATAAATAAGCTCGGCTTCCTCATCGTCATCAACCTCAATATCTATACCTACATCCTCCTCGACATCCTCGTCGTCAATCTCGTCATCTAAATCATCTAACCCAATCTGATCATCGTTCTCAATATCAGCATTCTCAATCTCCACATTCTCAATATCCACATTCTCAATCTCCACATTCTCAATATCCACATTCTCAATCTCCACATTCTCAATATCATTCTCTACTAAGTCAACCTGAGGGGCAATCTGATCTCCTAGTCCTAACTCGGGCTCGGGATCCTCAAATGGTTCCTCCTCATCATCTATATCATAATCTACTAAGTCTAAGTAAGGATCATCTTCTATATTAGGTTCGGGAATAGCATGGTTTTCTACAGGAATATTAGGGTCAGCCATGACAATCTGCATTTATATATATATATCTCGTATTAAGATAACATACTAGTTAAACAATTACGTAATGAAATCGCGATATATACATATATATAAATTAAATTATATATATATCAAAATATATATCTTCTCAATAGGGCTTGTTGGTAACGTCGGAGATCTCTGGCACCGTTATAGTCAAAAGATTTTTCAAATATTTTCTTAAATGTTCATTGTCAAAAGATTTTGAAAAGTTTTGTTCAAAACCTTGGTTTTTAAAATCTTTTGTTCTCTACAACGATAGCTCTGGTACCAAACTGTAACACTCTCATTTTTCGTATCGGTACAGCGGAAGGGTCTTTCAGAGTGTTACGGGATAGCACAATAACTCCAATCATAGACAACACATGAAAATGGTTGTACAAGGTTTAACAAACACTCATTCGATAAAAAGGTTTAAAAGCGTACAACATGTCCCAAATTATACAGGTCATTAAGTTTACAAAACACAGATCGAATGAACATTTTTAATATTAAGTGTGGGCCATCAGAGTCGATCTCCATCCGGATTACCTTCAAGCACCTGAGATAAAAACATGCAAAAATCATATCAGCGAATGCCGAGTGAATTCATAGAGTTTAATGAAAACCGTTATATAAAAACAATCATTTACAATCATTTAAAATCAGAACACAAGCATATATCGGAAGTAAGTCCTCATATTGCTAGTCAGGCAATATATAAATCAAGCGTACATCTGAAACCGTCCATGAGACCTTAGTCTCTATATTACCATGATAGGTAATATACTCATCGTTAATAGCGTCGTTATCGTTTATTATTTATGTTTTATAGCATACATTGTATAGGATTATTATTAGCCGCATGACATTGTTACCTTACTATGAAAACAGCGGGCCGCGAACCCGACAAACAGTTTGCCCATCTAAGTTAGCGTGTCGTCACAAAAATCACGCTATGGAATCTTCTCATACATAAATTCGCTTACCAATCAATGTGGTACGACGGGGATCAACCGTCAAGGCGCGAACTGGGGTGATCGTCCCCAAATAGTACTATCAAATGCATAAGCGTCTACCAAATCCCGGTAGTTCACAATTCATGCTAATGGGACTTTAAGTGACATAACCTAACTACTAATAATCCTTTTAGTCTCGAATATAGGGTCATAGCATCATTCGGGTCCATATCATTTAGTATATAATCGGGACTACTTGTGTTCAATTTTTATAAAAATCTAGCATGTTATCTCCCTCGCGGGTTTACAAATAATTTTATAAAACATTTAAAAGAGTGCGAGGCTATGAACTCACGTTGTTAATGAAAGGCGGATTATCGGCTACGGGCGTGCTTCGGTCACGGAAACCTATATAAATAATAATCGGTCTTAGACTCGGTCCAATGACTTTTATCAAAATAACAATATACATATGATGATTTTGTACATATGATGATGATCAAGTGGGTTTATACATCCTTGTTTACTCATTTTAGTGTTTACGTCTTGGTAACGTTTTACTAGTTCACTAGTTTTACCGATTTTACCTATTTTAAGTCCATAAAGTCTTTTATAAGTTCTTTAACTTGTTTTTATCCCTTTTATACCTATATTATCAGTATATATACTTTTCATGTTGGGCCCAAATGGGTTAAGCTCAATAAGTTCTTTTTACAAGTTTTTATCTTATTTAGTCCAATTATTAGTCCAATATACTTAGTTAGCTCGTTAATGTCCGTATTTCTTATAGTTCGGGTTTTATCGGTTTTTACTTGTCTTAGTTACCTATACATCAGTATATGACTTTTATAAACTTTACATTAGACGGGTTTGGTCGTCTAAGTTTTATTTGGCGAAAAACGTTAATTTTACGGCGATAGCCGAAAAAGTCGTAAAAATCAAGTTTATAGTTTTTATTACTTATAAATATTATTTTACCACCATTTATATAATTTACCCATTTAATTAACCTTTTATACATTTATATAAATAAGTTTTATAAGTTAGTGGGTTTATATTTTTACATTTTATAGATTATAATGTGAGTGCTTATATAATAATAATAAACATTATTTCTAAAAATCTGATTTTTACTTCATGTTCACCATTTTTAACATATCTAGAGTTCTATAATGAATTAGAAGCTCATTTTTGGATGGCATGATCTTCATATTATGTGCTACATTTAACTTAGCTATAGCTACTGCCCATTTTGAGTTTAACTTGCCTTAACAGTCCCTACAAAACTGCTTATTCAGATTATACCACCTAACTTGTTTTGATCATATCTCACTCATTATTTTGATTTCATTGCATGGCCAACTCTCACATGTGTATAACATCTTCTACTTACTGTAAATGGATCAAACCATGCTATTTTATCAGTTCATGTTTTAGTTATCTACTGTTTTTATACAGCCAACTAAATAATCAAGATTTTAGCTTCATTTCTTATAGTTATCATCATTTTTAAGCATATTTATCAACACTTGATCCCCACACAACATTTTTATCATCATATATACATCATATACATATACAAAATAAAAGAAAATACATTTGTTCTTTACAAAATAACAAGAGAAAACTGGAGAGGATGATCTTCTTTACCAATCCAAGTGGATTTCTTGTTTCAGGAAGACAAGAACTTGATGAACACAACAAGTATCTCCAAGACCATCAAATATCAAGAACATATGTTGGAAATTCAGCCCTAGGACATAAGCAAATCACCTCCAAAGATATTAATATGGCCACTAAATGAACAAGGCTTCAAGAATATTCCTTAATAGAGCTAGTAAACATGTTGTTCATGGCTAGAAAAAATCAAATGGGGTGTTTGTTGGCTTATTTAGGACGGCACAAGGGAGAGTTTGAGAGAGTTTGATGTTGGTTTTGCATGTGAGAAAGATGGAAATGAAAACAAGTAGCTAGTTTTGGTGTTAAGTGGGAAAAGTTAGCTTAACATGTAAGCATGGCTTACACATGTAATGTGTAAGATAAACTTGATGCCACATTAGTGTTGTGGTGTCAAGTGTGCCGTCCCATATAGCTAGTGGGGTGGGAAAATGTGTTTTGTCCCATCTCACTAGTTTACGGGTATTTCTCGATTCTAGTTTTCTCGATTTGCGTGCCCTCGGGTTGTTTTACGAAAAACGTTTTTATAAATTATGAATCAACGTCACAAAACGAATCCAATAAAAATTGTCTCATTAAAAATGGAGTTCAAAACGTAAATACGTAATCCTAAGGTTTCCGGTTTAGTCGTAAAAGACGCCAAATTATGCACGTAAGCCCAAATTTAAATCCGTAAATTGTGAGTTCGTCAACCAACACAAAAATAAGTTTCAAAATATTATACGAGAAAATATTTTACTACCTGAAAATGTTAGATTGTCACATCTTTTAACTATAAATATTTTTTAAAAATGTCTAAAAATCTTTTGACTATAACGGTGTCGAAGAATTCCCGAGTTACCGACAAGGCCAGACTGAGAAGTGTTATTTTAATATATATATAACTTGGATTATATATATATATATATATATATATATATATATATATATATATATATATATATATATATATATATATATATATATATATATATATATATGATGTAATTTGATTACATGATTGTTTGATGATTATTTTGATATTTATACGAGGTATTTATACGACGTAGATTGTCACAAGAAACCCTAACTCCCCTAGCAAATCAATAGAAGCTAATTCTAGCTATTCTAGATCTAAACCAAGTTGTGGATATTTATGATCCCAACAAATGGTTGATATTCGTAGAAATGTTGATATTAGTTGATTGTGATATTAAAGAAGAATTGGCGAGATTAAAACTGATATCGATGTTATGACGATCTTTCTTTATAGATTGGAGTTTGACAAAACATTACCACCTGGAAAGGTGTCATCTGATTCGTTGTCACCTAATTCTTAAATTTGAGAATCGAAAGGGTGAATGTTGCACTTGAGGCTGTCAATGGAACCATTACCCAAAAGCCTCATGCCACTAGTACCTTTCCGAGAAGTCTAATTGAATGATCGAGTCATTCATACTAGTGACTCATTTGATAACTATTGTTGTAAGAGCTATAGGATTGGAAATTAAGTGTTGTTCATATTGAGCTTTTATTTCCCTTTTAAGGTTTATGAATAAGGTTGAAAGTATTGGAAAATGAGGTAGGATATCGCATTGAGTATAAGTTGATTGAAACTTGAATGAAGTAAAATTTAACCCGTATGGAATATAAGATTGATAAGAGGAAGTCGTTAAGTTATGTGATTGAATTATAAGGTCTTAAATGATTGTTAGTTTGTGTTAAGGGTTGTTCCTAAGCCATTGTCCAATAACGAGGATGCTTAGTGTCTAATAAATAAATTGAATAAATCTTCTTCTGAATTGGGACCGATGGTTCCTCTCGGATAGGTGGAACACCTAATGACTCTTGTAGATTATTATTCATTGTGGTATATTTTAAAAATAATCCCTAACTTAACTGAGACATCAGTTGGTAGGATGATGTTAGCCTCAAAATATTGAGTCAAACAAGAATGTTCGGTCATAGGTTTCTGTTGTAATATTTATTAGAACGTTGTAATAAGTAGTTATTTAGTCGTGGTTCACGGGCTTGCATTTAAACTAATTAAAGTCCAAAAGACAAGCCCGGCCCAATATATAGTCAATTAAAGCCCGCATGTGGGTGGACTATATATACTACCCTCCTAGAATGTTAGGAGGGTGGATGGTCATTTTGTAATTTCCTTTCTTAATCTAATCTCACCAAGTTAATCATCTCCTCTCTACTTTCTCTCACTACTTTCTCTCTCTAGGAATTCATCTCTTCTTCATCTATTTTCTTTCTTTCTTCATTGCTTAATCAATCACAAATTAGAGGGACAACATTTGGTATCAATCGCCATGGGGTAGACTTGTGATTCATTGTTGTTATTATATTTGATTCGAATGATTTAATCCATAAATTATCTCGGATTCAAATTCTTTTTGTGTTTTTCGTTCTCTACTTCTTCATCTACATCTTCTACATAGTTGTAGTAGTGATTTGGTATATTTACTTTGGCTAAAAACACAAAATTTTTGGGTGTTTTGATCATTTTTTGGCTTAAAATCACGTATTGGTTGAGTTTTGTCCGAGAAAATGGGAATATATTCCGATCAGTGCAATCGGAAAAGGGTTTTATCATTCCGATCATACATTCCGATTTGGTATTCCGACCAGCCTTTCCGATCAGACATTCCGATTTGGTATTCCGACCAGCCTTTCCGATCAGACATTCCGATTTGGTATTCTGACAAGTCTTTCCGATCATCATTCCGATTTGGTATTCCGACAAGGTCTTTCCGATCATCATTCCGATTGGGTATTCCGACGAAGATATTCCGATTAGACATTCCGATTGGGATTCCGATTAGCCATTCCGATTGGATTCCGATTAGACATTCCGATTGGGATTCCGATTAGACATTCCGATTAGGGGACATTCCGATGATGTGTTTTGCTAAATTTTGTTTGAGTATTTTTTAGACTTAGCCACCATCTAGACTAGTTTCGGAATATCGTTTACACGAAGATCAAAAAAAAAAAAAGTGTTAAAAATTTTTCCGTCAAGTAAATTCAAATTTTTTCCTTACTAGTTTTAGGACATTTCTAGCTCAATTTCAAAATTTGGCGATACAAAATTTTTTGATCTACCGTTTTGTCGGACTGGAGAATTTATTGTCGGCCTGGAGAAAAATTGAAATTTTCAGAATTTAAACCACAACAACAATCACAACAAATCTACTTAAGATCCATATTCACTTCATCATTTCAGAGAATTTTGAGATGGATTCTACTGCAGAATATCGTGTGACGAACAACAACATCATGGTCGCGGGTAACAAAGAGAGACCACCAATGCTTGTATCTGGTAGGTATGCTCAATGGCAATCACGTTTCATACGATATCTTGATACAAGACCTAATGGTGATGCCTTGAGGAAATGTATTACTCATGGACCATATATATTTAAGAAGATCTCAGTTCCTCCAAGAGCAGCCACAGATACTACTGATCCAATACCTGCAAGTGAACATGATGAAACAAGAGCTGATCTCACACATGAAAATTGTGCTTGGCATGATGCGGAGAAGGAAGCCATCTGTATGGTTTTAAGTGGGATTGGAGATGATATTTACTCCACGGTTGATCCATGCCCGACAGCACATGAAATGTGGACTGCTATTGAACGCTTGCAACAAGGAGAATCACTCAACAAACAAGATGTCAAAACAAACTTGATTTGGAATTTTGGCAAGTTTACTTCAAGGGATGGAGAATCAATTGACTCTTACTACTCCAGGTTTTATAAGATGATGAATGACATGACAAGAGATAATCTGCAAGTCTCCACCATGCAAGTCAATGTTCAATTTCTTCAACAACTTCAACCCGAGTGGACACGATTCGTCACTTTGGTGAAACAACAAGAAAAGTTAGACGAGGTCTCATATCATCGACTCTTTGACATCTTGAAGCAATTTCAGAATGAAGCAAATGAGATTCGAACTGAACGTGTTGCCAAGACGGCTAATCCACTTGCTTTACTGACTACCACTCAACATGTTCAAGATCCTCACTCTCGTGCTCCTAAGCCATACTCCAATACATCATCTTCACCACTATATTCCACATCATCTAAGTCTTCATCTTCCACAAAATCTCGAGGTAAAGCGCCAAGAGCACCATCACCACCATCTGAGTCCTCATCTGAAGAAGATAGTGATGAAGACCAAGCTCAAAAGAACCGAGAGATGCAACAACAAATTGCTTACATAATGAAGACTTACAAGAAAATCTACAAACCCACCAACAACAATCTTCGCACATCATCTAACACAAAGAACCGATATGTTGAGAGTCCTCCAAGGTATGACACACGTCGACGTGGTGAAAGTCCTTCTAGGTATGATCGACATAATCCAACGCATGTTGAGGGTTCTGCAAGATATGATTGACAAACTGCAAAGTATGATACTCAGAGGATTGCTGCTGCTACTGGGAATAGGGAAACGGTTGGAAGTCAAGTGGTTCAGCAAAGCGGTATTCAATGTTTTAATTGCCAAGGTTTTGGGCATATGGCAAAGGAATGCAGGAAACCGAAAAGGGTTAGAGACTCCAGCTATCACAAGGAAAAGATGTTGCTATGCAAAAAGATGGAAGCAGGGGTTAAATTGTCAGCTGAGGAAGGAGCCATGCTTGATGATACTGATGATGAAGATTCTGATCAAGAGCTTGATGCACATTACTCGTACATGGCAAAGGTTGAAGAAGTTCTCAAAGTCACTGAAGATGACAATGGTCCTATCTTTGACACTGGCCCAATCGATAAGGTACACACTACTGATGAATATAATGTGTTTGGTGATATTCCTGAGCATAGTGATCTACCTAATGCCATTAATGACACGTGTATGATGGAAACGGTTGATACCAATACCACACCCGATTCATCAGACATGTGCAATAATGAGTCTGAGGATGATCAACATGCAAATGAATATGATGAAGAGGAACGTATTGCGCTTGCTAATTTAATTGCTACTTTACAAAAAGATGTAACTGAAAATAAAAAGAGTCAAAAGCAATTAAAGAAGGCAAACGCTACGCTCACTCAAAGCTTTGAAGAATGCAAAGCTGCTCTTATCAAATCTACTGAGATGACTGAAACCTATAGAGATGAGCTCCTTCAGAAAACCAAAGAGCTTGAGGGGTACAAGGGAAGTGCGTTAAAAAGTCAAAAGGACGATTTTGAAAACAAATATAATACAACTCTTGAGTTATTAGCTAAAGAGAAGCGTCAATATAATGTTTTCTTAATGGATGAACGTCAAAAAACGTACCTTGCCACTACCAAAGTTAATGAACTTGAACAAAAGCTCTCTATGACCACTACCGATTCTGCTAAAATTCTAGAGGATAAGAAACAAGAGGTAGATGCGTTAAAACAAGACTTCAAAAGTAGATATGATAAAGAAACCGAAAAAGTTACGAAATTAGAAGCACAAGTCGAATTTTTGAAGAACGTTGTTTATAAAACGCATGATTCTATTCAATCCGTAAGAATGCTAGCACCTCCATCGATGTTTAAGGGTCAAGCTAGCTTTGCAAGTCCTGAGTACCTTGCCAAAGCTCAAGCTGCGAACCCGTGTCTTTATCTTGATGAGACTGAAAGGACAGATCTTGATTGCATGCCTGTCAGTGCCAATAGTGAAGAGACTGCCCTTTGGGATGCTGATAGTCAACCACTTGTTAATAAGGAGTTTGTGAAACCTTATAATTATGCTTATGAGAATAGTCTTTATGGCCTGTTCAACAAACAAACTCAGAAAACTCGTGAGGAAGTGTTCTTAGAATGCAAACAAAAGAGAATTCAATGGAAGAAAGCATTTGCCCCTAAGAAATCTAATGTTTACAAATACATAAACTACCTCCCTCTAGATGAATCTAAAAGCAAGAGTAGGAAAACATTAGGTATTCTTAAACACCACATAGATAATGTTAAATCTATTGTTGAAAGAGACTGGGCAAAACGTGAAAATGCTGAGTGGACACGTCCGATTCCTCACGATATTACCTTGCTTGTCAAAGAACTCTTAATTCCAAACACGGCGTTGATTAAAGAAACTGTTCTTCAACTTGAGGAGTTCATTCGGACTGAAATGTTTGATGATTTAAAATATGTTGTATCTATTGAGAAACACATTGATGATCTTCAAATGGAGAAGTCTGATTTCTCAGATGAATATGATTTACTCTTGCAAGAATGCGTTTCTAAAGATGTTATGTGTGCTTATTTTACATCTTGTGCCGATATTGATGAATATTCTGAAGTTGCATGCCAATATCTTGATAAGATCAAAGAATGTGAACGTCTTGAAATTGAGCTTTCGAAACGTAAAGAAAATGTTGACAAAAAAGGCTTTTGAGTTACTTCAACACAAAACTGATTTCCTTCAAAAACATTGTCATTCACTTGAACTTGCTTTGCAAAAAGATGTTGGTCGTTTTCCACATGATAATAAATTGCAAGAAAAACTTTCCCAAACATTTCGAGAAATGAATGAACAGAATTTGGAAATTAAAGGGTTGAAAGCTCAATTACAAGACAGGGACAGAGCGATAGCTGAGTTGCAGAAACTCATTGCTAAAATGGGTGGGAAAATTGTGGAACCTAGCATTAAGAAAAATGTTGTTAGACAACCCAATGCCTCTAAAGAGAATAGATCCTCTATCTTGGGAAAACCATCTGCTTTATCTAATTCCTCGTTTGCAAAACCTGTGTTTGCCCCCAAGATGGATGGAAAGGAAAGGTTACCACAAGCTCAACCCATAAGGAATCCTATAGCACCAAGCGTTAATCACAATAATGTGATTAAACCAGGGATGTATAGAATGCCCACTAAGCCCACAAACAAAGATACTCACTCGCCTCAGACTTCTAGAAACACTAATATTCGTGTGTCTTCTACTACAGGAATAGTCTCCACTACTAGTGTTAGCTGGCCTCAGCTTAAGAGCACTCAAGAGAATGATAAGGTCTGGAAACACAAGAATCAAGGGAAGATGAAGCAAGTAGAAGAACACCCTAGGAGTTTGAATGTTTTTAAGAATAAAATGTCTGTTATCGCATGTAATGACGATCTGAATGCTGTGAATGATTTGAATGCTATGAATGTGAAATTTGTTTGTGTCAAATGTGGCAAGTGTGCTAATGCTAATCATGCTATGTGTGCTATAAATAAAGTCAAAGGCGTAGATACTAGAACTAAGAAGCAAGTTGCAATGCCTATTAGAGCTCGTAAACCCAAACGCAAAGTGAACCATTCTGGTGCAACCCCCACTAAGAAAAGTAATGCATCAGACTCCACCACTAAGAATCCTAGAAGCAAAATTAAAGAATTATATGAGTCTGCCAGTAAGTATTGGAAATGGTGGTTTGCTAATCAATGTCCTCCTGGATATAAATGGATGCCTAAAGTTAGGAAAGAAAATGTGAAAACGAGTGTTAGTTTGCCTTTAAATGTTGATAAGGACACTAATGATTCTACTATCACAACTACTGTGGTATCCAATTTAGCAAATGCTCCATCTTGTTCTAACTCTTCTGCAGATGATACAAATAATTCTCTTCATAGTGGACTCCGGATGCACGAAGCACATGACGGGGAATCTCAAGCTTCTAATTAACTTCGTGGAGAAGTTCCTGGGTACGGTCCGATTTGGAAATGATCAATTTGCACCGATCCTAGGATATGGAGATTTGGTTCAGGGGAATATCACGATTAAAAGGGTATACTACGTCGAAGGGCTCAATCACAATCTTTTCTCGGTTGGTCAATTCTGTGATGCGGATTTGGAAGTTGCTTTCAGAAAGAAGACATGTTTTGTTCGTGATTATGATGGGAATGACTTACTTACCGGTACACGGGGTACTGATCTTTACACAATTTCACTTCAAGACACAACTTCATCAACTCCAATTTGCTTCATGGCAAAATCTTCAACGACTCAGGCATGGTTATGGCATCAACGTCTTTCTCATCTCAACTTTGATACCATCAACTTGCTTTCCAAGAAAGATATTGTGAGAGGCCTTCCAAGTTTGAAATTCATCAAAGATCATCTTTGTTCTTCTTGTGAACTTTGTAAAGCTAAACGAAGTAGCTTCAAAACAAAGACCACACCAAGCTCTAAAGGACGGTTAGATCTTCTTCACATGGATCTGTGTGGTCCCATGCGTGTTCAGAGTATCAATGGAAAGAAATATATTCTGGTAATTGTCGATGATTACTCAAGGTACACATGGACTCACTTCTTGAGGTCCAAGGATGAAACACCTGAAGTTCTTATCAGCTTCCTTAAATTGATACAACGTGGTCTTCAGGCTCAAGTTAAAGTGGTTCGTACTGACAAAGGTACAGAATTTTTGAATTCAACACTGAGAAAGTATTTTGAAGCCGAAGGGATTGAACATGAAACATCTATTGCTCGAACACCCGAACAAAACGGCGTTGTTGAAAGACGAAACCGTACTTTGGTTGAAGCTGCTCGAACATTATTATCCGCTTCAAAACTTCCACTATATTTTTGGGCCGAAGCCGTGTCAACCGCATGCTACACACAAAACCGATCCTTAATTATCCTAAGACACGAAAAGACACCATATCACATAATTCATGATCGAAAACCTTCACTCAAACACCTTCATGTTTTTGGATGTGCTTGTTACATCATTCGAGATGGTGAAAACTTGGATAAGATGAAAGAAAAAGGTGATGCATGTATTCTTGTGGGATATGCAACTCAGTCTAAGGGATATAGAGTGTACAACAAGAGAACAAAATTGATAGTCGAGACTATTCACATCCGATTTGATGAATTACAAGAAATGGCACTTGAACAAAACAGTTTAAGTCCCGACCCACAACGACAAACGACTTCCGTTCACAACCGCACGGAACTCGGAACTCAAGACCACAACAATGAGCCGTCAAGTTCAACGCTGGTTCCAGAGAATGTTCCTAGAGCTGATATGACAGTCGACACGACCATTGAAGAGTTGGAAATGTTATATGGACCAATGTATGATGAATATTTCACGGGGGAGAAACAAGTTGTATCGAAGTCTTCCTCTGTCACTCATGATAAGAATGATGATACCGATCATCGTTAACAACCGGATACAACTTCATCTACTTCAACATAGGTTGCTGCAGATTTACCTCCTCGGAATATCACTACAACACTCGATCCTACAACATCCACATCTACTGTCATTGCTCCAGAGAACACAAATCAAGCAGACAATGCACTATCTGACGAAGACGAATTCATCAACCCATTCGGTACACCGGTACACGAAAATGGAGAGTCTTCTACTCGCCATGTTGATCCGTCAAACATGCATACGTTCTACCAACGACATCCTTCAACACATCATTGGACCCGAGATCATCCTTTGGTTCATGTCATTGGAAACCCTTCACAGCCCGTTCGCACAAGACGACAGCTTAACACCGATGCCGATGTTTGTATGTTCGCACTCGCCGTGAGTTCAGCTGAACCGAAAAACATCAAAGAGGCATTAGCTGATCATGCTTGGATTGATACGATGACGGATGAACTTCAACAATTTGAAAGACTTAAAGTCTGGGAACTTGTTGATAGACCATATGATGTAACACCATTAAATCTTCGATGGATCTGGAAAAACAAGATGGATGAAGAGAACACGATCATCAAGAATAAATCTAGGCTAGTGGCTAAAGGGTATGGACAGAAAGAGGGTATTGATTTTGAAGAATCATTTGCACCAGTAGCTCGAATGGAAGCGGTCAGGATTTTCCTTGCTTATGCTGCACATAAGGGATTCATCGTTTATAAAATGGACGTAAAGACGGCGTTTCTTAATGGTCCTTTGAAGGAAGAAGTTTATGTCACGCAGCAGGAAGGATTTGTCAATCCTCATTATCCTGACAAGGTGTATCGTCTCCACAAAGCACTTTATGGACTCAAGCAAGCTCCAAGGGCGTGGTACGATGAGCTCTCGAAATTTCTGGTCTCCAAAGGTTTCTCAAAAGGTTCCATTGATTTAACTTTGTTCACTTATAAATATGGGGATGACATTCTGCTTGTGCAAATTTATGTTGATGACATTATTTTCGGGTCTACAAACCCAAAACTTTCAAAATGGTTTGAAAAAGTAATGCACAGCAAATTTGAAATGTCTATGATGGGCGAACTAAAATTCTTTCTAGGAATTCAAGTTCACCAATCCCCAAGTGGTATCTTCATTAACCAAGCTAAGTATTGTCAAGAGATAATCAAAAAGCATGGTATGACATCATGTGACCCCGTTGGGACACCATTATCAACCACATCCCTAGATGCTGATTTAGAGGGATTACCCATAGATCAAACGAGATATCGTTCCATGATCGGGTCCCTCATGTACTTGACAGCAAGCAGACCTGATATTCATCATGCTACATGTTATTGTGCACGATATCAAGCACGACCCACTGAAAAGCACCTCAAGGAGGTTAAACGGATCTTTCGGTACCTTAAGAATACCATTCACATGGGACTCTGGTATCCGAGGGAAACCGGTTTCTTTCTAACGGCCTATTCAGATTCTGATCATGCAGGGTGTCTTGATACACGTAAAAGTACTTCTGGTGGTGCACAATTTCTAGGTCAAGACAAGCTTGTGGGATGGTCTTCCAAGAAGCAGGATTGCACGTCACTTTCATCAGCCGAAGCGGAGTATGTGTCTCTATCTGCGTGTTGTGCTCAAGTTCTTTGGATGAGAACACAACTAACAGATTATGGCTTCCATTTTGATAAAGTACCTATGTACTGTGACTCAAAGTCGGCCATAGCCATCTCCTGCAATCCGGTTCAGCATTCCCGCACGAAGCACATTGATGTCCGATTTCACTTCATTAAGGAACAAGTTGAAAGAGGTATTGTTGAATTATACTTTGTTGGAACTGATTACCAATTAGCTGACTTGTTTACAAAAGCTCTTTCGAAAGAGAGGTTTGCGTATCTAGTTAGGCAAATTGGTATGAGATGTTTGACTCCAGCAGAACTGGAGGTTCTGGCAAAGAAGCCTGCTTGATTCATCTATCAAACATCTACTTGTAAATATTAATCAAAAAGCAAAATACAAAACTAAAAAATCTTTGATAATCCAAAAATATTCTTCTCGACATGTCTTTCAGTATCGATAATATGGACGTACCTAGAAATGTCGCTCAATAACGACACGGGTGTGTACATAAAGCTCGAATGAAAGTTGTAAATATTTTTCAAAACATGTCATTTCTATCTTTTCAAAAGGAAATTGTCTATTTTGGACAATATTTCCAACAACGGGTAGAGCAATCTATCTTGGGTTGAGCTTGTCCCAAAACATTCAACGTTTTGAGCTCAACACAATGGCTTGTAATCACTTTCAGATTGCAACCCGGATCTAAATTCACGGGGGAGTATACGCTTTTGTACTCTTACCCTTAGCAAAAGAAGTTAAATCTTCTTACACTTGAGTGGATTCGTCAAGACATTCAAAGTCTATGAACTCAAGTTTATGCTTTAGAAAAACCTTTTCGTCAAAAAGAATTGATTTTTCAAAAAGCGTTGAACACAATTTTTGTAACACCCCCAAATTACCACGCAGCGGAATACCACTTTGGGGCGCTACTCATAGCACATCGCACACAATCATAGACAACGACCTCAAAAGAGACGTTAAAATAATATACAACCTTGTCTAAAAAGTTTCCCATCCCAATATATATATAATCAGAGTAGCGTTTTAGTCCCAAAAACCGTTACCAACACAACATGTTCCTCAAAATACTTTAAGTAAATTGTTAATTTAAAAAGGATGAAAAAAAATAACGAAGTTTAGACAAGTAAGCACCAACTCTCTCCTTGCATGCTCCGCTGCTATCCATCTTGATTACCTGAAATACATGCTTAAAAGGATCAACACAAAGGTTGAGCGAATCTATAGGTTTTGCAAATCATCATTTGAACACAAGTATATAAAAAGCAATTTCATTTACAGTTCCTTTGTGTGACCCTACGTTGGTATACGAGTCTACACCAATTCATTGTACTCAACGTACCAATCCATTGTACTCAACGTACCAATCCATTGTACTCAACGTACCAATTCCATTGTACTCCACGTACCAATTCCATTGTACTCCACGTACCAATTCCATTGTACTCAACGTACTAATCCATTTCAATCACAATTCCCTTGTGTGACCCTACGTTGGTATACGAGTCCACACCAATTCATTGTACTCAACGTACCAATCCATTGTACTCAACGTACCAATTCCATTGTACTCCACGTACCAATTCCATTGTACTCAACATACTTGTTACAATCAAAACAACATTTAAGTTTAAGCAATCATTCAAAGACTTGTGTTCTATTTGTTTCAAATAGCATGTATTCCCCCTCGCGGGTTAAAATCATTTAAAACCAGTATAAAAGCGAGGCTATAGACTCACCTTAGATGATATACGAAGCTAGTAGTAGTAGTGATCGCCGAAGTGAAGATGCCTCCCAAATATACACGTCAAAAGCCGCCACCTAACAAATAAGGTGCGCGCTTAACAACATACTCAAGTACCTCAAAACATACTTAGTATAATAAAATCAATGACTCAAAATAGTATGTACATAGACATGACCAATCAATGCAAGTGAATCCCTTCTAAACCCCATAACATATACTAGCTTTCAAAAACTAGTATCTTCGATATTGATCCATCTCGAGATGCCAAATCAACACGGTTCAAGTACCCTAAATGGGTCTCCAATCTCAGAATATACACTCTTACATAAGACTTATATACTTTTAAAACTTTGAGAAGCTAATAGATTAGCCTCTCGCCTCAAACTATGACGCGAGGTTAAGTACCTCCCAAAAATACTCAGCCGGTACTTACCGAAAGTACACGCTGTTTTACCATACTTAAACAACTCCGTTTTCGACGAAACTTGGTGACAAACTCACTCAATATCTGTAGAAGACTCAGTTAAAATTTCATCAAATGATTCACATTTTAGACCCACCTGCTCGACATATCTTTAGACATTAAAAACCGGACAGTTTTGCACACTTGTATCGTAAAACCGTTTTGACCTCCTTAACCAAAACCATTTACAAATCCGACTCTTGATTATGAAAATAGACTCAAAATGCTAAGTTTAGGGCCTGAGAACAACCCTTGAACATTTTTGAAACTCAAGTTATAGTCCCCGAGATTTGACCCAATATCGACAACAATTTCGGATTGCGTCGATACTCGCCTCCCGGTACACGAATATTAAAACCTATGTAACTTTTGACTCGTTATGAGTTAGAAGCTCTACCTTATACCGAAACGAGCGTCTCGGCGACTACTACAACAATATCTAATAATATCAACCTTTAATCAACAGCCACTATTCGAAAAATGGCCCTAAACCTACTGATCTAAAATGACTTCTTAAAAATCACATCAATACCTATTTTGACCCATTTCCAAGTTTACCAATAACTCAAATAACCCATACCTATCATCTACAACAACTCCCAATATCCTAATCACTTGCATGACCATCATGCACTTTATAAAAAATTATAAACAAATGCATGCAATTAAAATAAAAGATGATTATAATATTAATAACATATGAGTGGAACCTTACAATGATTAATTAAGATCAAATGATCAAGAACACCCAAGAACCCCATAAATTTCGTGGGTTTTGGGTCAAAGAACACCAAGATGAAGTCTTTTCCAAGCTTGTATAACACAAATTTCTTGATCCTAACACAAAATAACACACATGCAACCAACAAAAATGGATCAATTCAACATTTTATAAAATAGATCTTGAAAATAAAATGTGTTGCATGTTGGATTTTTTTGGTGATAAACACTTACAAGATGATTATAAACATGGGGTATTGCTTAGATTTATCAAAAATCAAATTGTGGTGGTGGATCATGGTGGTGGTGGGTGTGCCGTGAGCTAGAGAGAAAGGAGGGGAGGAGAGACAAAATTTTTGTTGCAAGAAATGAAGTGTGTGTGTTTGTTTGAAGCTTATATATAGTGGAGTGGGGTAGAAAGTGTAAATAAGGCTATATTTTGGCCTTTGTTGCAAATTAACTTATAAAGAGCGGGAATGACACCTAGTCGGTTTTTTTTTTAAAATTTACGGGAGTCGGGTTTCGTCCCGGATTCATAAAAATTTAAGTCTCGTTCAATAAAATACCTTTTCAAAGATTTAAACGCACACGAAAAGCAATAGTAAGGTTCCGACTCAACTTAATACGTAAATGAAATAAAAATTTCAAAAATATCAAATATCAAAATAATCGATACTAAAATATAATATTTGGGCATCCATTGGCATCGTGATCACTATTAGTACTATTCAATCGTCACGACGATTAAATATATGCACACATTACCGGTTTCAACGTAAACCATCAAACATTACAATACTCACCATTACTTAGGAACTCAAAATACGTTACATAGTTAGGGTAGAACGATGACGTTAAGTACGGGATGTTACATTCTCACCTCCTTAAAGGAGCGACGTCCCGGCGCTCGCCTCGCCTCATACTCGTATCGCGCTCTCCTAGGAAAAACGAGGGCACTTCTTATAAAGAAATCCTCACGTTCCCACGTGAATCTCGTTCCACGTCTCGAAATACATCGCACCTTCGTAACGAGAATCTTACTCGGTCTCAAACGCTTAACCTCTCGATCGAATATCTCTACTGGTTCTTCTACAAAATGCAACTCGTCACCAAGTTGTATCTCACCAAAAGGGGATGAATGAGTCCTTATCCGACAAGAACTTCTTCAAGCTCGACACACGAAAATTTACACAAATTATAAGAAGCTCATCCAACGATTTTAACTTATAAACAACCGGTCCCATCCGCTGGGTGATCTTAAACGGTCCAACGCACCTTGGACTTAACTTTTCTCCATTTCCAAAACGGATTACACCTTTCCAAGGTGATACCTTAATAATTGCCATGTCTCCAACTTCAGATTTCCAACGGCTCCCTACGGTTATTGGCAAAGTTCTTCTGACGACTCCTCACGGTTTACAAGCAATTATCAATCCGTACGATCTTTTCGTAGTCTCCCAAATAGTCTCAGTTCCAATTTGTCCTTCATCTACTTTATTCCAACAATCTGGCGATCTAAACCACCGTTCATGATCCTCAAAAAAAGAAAATCATTCACGAAAGAGAGTCGCATGGGTCGCATAAAACTCCATCGAAAACATTCTAGAAAAGAATTGAGACGAGGTAATTAGTACTAGTCGTACAAAATCACCTTATTGCGTATTCTCGAACATGCCAACCTACTTCGTCAAACACGAGTTCGTCGATACGGAAATCCTTCGGCGTATACATTGCGCTATCGGACGCATTACGATCTAATTCAAACACAAAAGACAACACAATGGACGCAAAATCAAGTCACGACATGTTTGTCACAAGCCAAACCATGCCACATAAATAAATTCAATCGGGTTAATTCATGCTTGCTAAATAGCCAAGCCATGATAAATAAGATCACTTGACAAGACCTTCGGGTATGTCTAGTCAATTGGAAGGTTGTAAGTTAAAGGATATCCAATGGCCGGATAGCCGTGGACACATATCAAAAGGAATAACAAGGAAATATTTCGTCATCAGAGGGTGCTCACACGCGGATCCATACCGAAAAGATAATACAAAGACACCATCTCACTTCCGCCCACGCGCATTCAAAGTCTCAATAAGCATCGTCGTTGAGGGTCAAAAAGATACTACAAGGTACGTGTTCTCCATGATCGGACGTTATTGGACAATGCCGCCTCAAGTTCTCACAACTTACGATCACTCAACTAGATCACATACCACATAAGTACCTAAAAACAAAGGTCAAACATAAACATCAAATGTAAAACTCCGTCGTTGATCATCGATAAAACCTTGGACTAGCCCTTTGATAATACAACTCGATCTCTAAAGTCTTTCCACTTGCGGTGTCGGCTACAGCATACTCCTCGAGGTGATAACGAATTTATTAATTTCAATCATTAAGAAATTCGATCCGTTGGAAAGATTCACAACATATCGGGCATACCATTAAGTTCTGCTCCAGTGTTCAACGCACAAAAGCGTCCCACTAATTTTTGCTTCAGCGTTCATCGTACAAAGGCGTCCCAATAATTTCGACTTCAGTGCTCAAGGTGATGCATCATATTCCTCGTTTTTAGTTTGTCATACTAGCCCCAAGAGTTTCGTCATCAAGAAAAGTCTTCAGTGTCCCTTTGATAGTAGCAAGTAAAATTACAAAATCTTCACATCCACGATAAGTTGTCGTTGATAACTTGATCCTCAGTCAATCCGCAAGTACACACATAAATCATGGTGACGCTTAAGCGAGTCGCCTATTCTCGGAACGGTCAACGGTTCTTAACAATCTGTTTATAAAGCTCGCGATCATCGAGACACATAAGAAATGGTCCATCAAAACAAATCATAACTCGAGAGAAGTACAACGGGTTATTCGTACATAGATGATAATCGACGATCATCATAATGATGACAACATCGAACGATTCTTACCAACGAAATACGAGTCGAAGGAAGACGTACGCACACCAAAATTCCACAAATCGAGCTAGACATACTTGGGCCCACTCATTTATAACTCCTTGTCTACATCAAAAGGCGTCCCCCTCCATGTATACAAGAGTTTATAAATTTACGGTTCGGGAACTTATAACTTTCTTGTTCAAATTAAAAGGCGTCCCAATCCATTTCAACAAAACGATTATAAGTCATCCTACTCAAGTATTACTATCTCTCAACACGATATCATATCAAAATACCATAGTAAATACAAGGTGTCAAATAAACTTACATCATGATTTCCGTATTCAAATGTCCCATTCCATTTGAATAAGGAGATCATAACGATCTAAGGTCCAGCGGTTTAAAACCTTCTTATTCAAATGTCCCAATCCATTTCAATAAGATACCCTTAAACAACTCATAGTTGAGCGAGTTAAAATCTCTATATCTAAATGTCCCATTCCAATTAGATACAAGGCATTAAGCCACTCAACCGAATGACTACTACGAGCATATCTTTGTTGTACCCAAACTATATATATTTGATTAGGATATATATATCTTAAGCCCAACATTGGCATCCTCCTTTTCGCCAGTAAAACGTAGTCATATAAAACCAAATCACACGTCGCATTACGTAGAAGATGTCGCCTTGGATAAATGATTCTTCAAAATCATAAGAAGTAACGGAAATAAAAATATCACGTTAATCAATTACGTTTCAATATGAGATGTCCAAAAATGGCACATCACGATGCGACGACAACGATCGAACTTAAACAAGTCGATATGCGATAGATTACGAAACAATATACACGTACCCAAAGTATTTAACGAATTCATACTCGTATTCATACTACATAATTATCAAGATCGGTGATTGGCGATGAGGCCAATCCTATTCAAAGCCGAATTATAAAATGTACAACAATCATTCAAGGACCATTGCTTCGCGTACAATGCCTTTAAATATCATAGTATATTCATACATATACATACTACCATTCCTATATACACATAGGTTCACATAATCATAGTCAAATATAAAGTAATACAAGAATAGCCTTACCGGAGCCATGCGGAGTAGTTGCGTGCTTAAAACTTTTACGACACACCAAAAGTTATAGTTTAGGACATTTTCAAAAAAAATCGACCTAGTTCTCTATAACTTGTGGCTCTGATACCAATCTGTAACACCCCCAAATTACCACGCAGCGGAATACCACTTTGGGGCGCTACTCATAGCACATCGCACACAATCATAGACAACGACCTCAAAAGAGACGTTAAAATAATATACAACCTTGTCTAAAAAGTTTCCCATCCCAATATATATATAATCAGAGTAGCGTTTTAGTCCCAAAAACCGTTACCAACACAACATGTTCCTCAAAATACTTTAAGTAAATTGTTAATTTAAAAAGGATGAAAAAAAAAATAACGAAGTTTAGACAAGTAAGCACCAACTCCCTCCTTGCATGCTCCGCTGCTATCCATCTTGATTACCTGAAATACATGCTTAAAAGGATCAACACAAAGGTTGAGCGAATCTATAGTTTTTGCAAATCATCATTTGAACACAAGTATATAAAAAGCAATTTCATTTACAGTTCCTTTGTGTGACCCTACGTTGGTATACGAGTCTACACCAATTCATTGTACTCAACGTACCAATCCATTGTACTCAACGTACCAATCCATTGTACTCAACGTACCAATTCCATTGTACTCCACGTACCAATTCCATTGTACTCCACGTACCAATTCCATTGTACTCAACGTACTAATCCATTTCAATCACAATTCCCTTGTGTGACCCTACGTTGGTATACGAGTCCACACCAATTCATTGTACTCAACGTACCAATCCATTGTACTCAACGTACCAATTCCATTGTACTCCACGTACCAATTCCATTGTACTCAACGTACTTGTTACAATCAAAACAACATTTAAGTTTAAGCAATCATTCAAAGACTTGTGTTCTATTTGTTTCAAATAGCATGTATTCCCCCTCGCGGGTTAAAATCATTTAAAACCAGTATAAAAGCGAGGCTATAGACTCACCTTAGATGATATACGAAGCTAGTAGTAGTAGTGATCGCCGAAGTGAAGATGCCTCCCAAATATACACGTCAAAAGCCGCCACCTAACAAATAAGGTGCGCGCTTAACAACATACTCAAGTACCTCAAAACATACTTAGTATAATAAAATCAATGACTCAAAATAGTATGTACATAGACATGACCAATCAATGCAAGTGAATCCCTTCTAAACCCCATAACATATACTAGCTTTCCAAAACTAGTATCTTCGATATTGATCCATCTCGAGATGCCAAATCAACACGGTTCAAGTACCCTAAATGGGTCTCCAATCTCAGAATATACACTCTTACATAAGACTTATATCCTTTTAAAACTTTGAGAAGCTAATAGATTAGCCTCTCGCCTCAAACTATGACGCGAGGTTAAGTACCTCCCAAAAATACTCAGCCGGTACTTACCGAAAGTACACGCTGTTTTACCATACTTAAACAACTCCGTTTTCGACGAAACTTGGTGGCAAACTCACTCAATATCTGTAGAAGACTCAGTTAAAATTTCATCAAATGATTCACATTTTAGACCCACCTGCTCGACATATCTTTACACATTAAAAACCGGACAGTTTTGCACACTTGTATCGTAAAACCGTTTTGACCTCCTTAACCAAAACCATTTACAAATCCGACTCTTGATTATGAAAATAGACTCAAAATGCTAAGTTTAGGGCCTGAGAACAGCCCTTGAACATTTTTGAAACTCAAGTTATAGTCCCCGAGATTTGACCCAATATCGACAACAATTTCGGATTGCGTCGATACTCGCCTCCCGGTACACGAATATTAAAACCTATGTAACTTTTGACTCGTTATGAGTTAGAAGCTCTACCTTATACCGAAACGAGCGTCTCGGCGACTACTACAACAATATCTAATAATATCAACCTTTACTCAACAGCCACTATTCGAAAAATGGCCCTAAACCTACTGATCTAAAATGACTTCTTAAAAATCACATCAATACCTATTTTGACCCATTTCCAAGTTTACCAATAACTCAAATAACCCATACCTATCATCTACAACAACTCCCAATATCCTAATCACTTGCATGACCATCATGCACTTTATAAAAAATTATAAACAAATGCATGCAATTAAAATAAAAGATGATTATAATATTAATAACATATGAGTGGAACCTTACAATGATTAATTAAGATCAAATGATCAAGAACACCCAAGAACCCCATAAATTTCGTGGGTTTTGGGTCAAAGAACACCAAGATGAAGTCTTTTCCAAGCTTGTATAACACAAAATTTTTGATCCTAACACAAAATAACACACATGCAACCAACAAAAATGGATCAATTCAACATTTTATAAAATAGATCTTGAAAATAAAATGTGTTGCATGTTGGATTTTTTTGGTGATAAACACTTACAAGATGATTATAAACATGGGGTATTGCTTAGATTTATCAAAAATCAAATTGTGGTGGTGGATCATGGTGGTGGTGGGTGTGCCGTGAGCTAGAGAGAAAGGAGGGGAGGAGAGACAAAATTTTTGTTGCAAGAAATGAAGTGTGTGTGTTTGTTTGAAGCTTATATATAGTGGAGTGGGGTAGAAAGTGTAAATAAGGCTATATTTTGGCCTTTGTTGCAAATTAACTTATAAAGAGCGGGAATGACACCTAGTCGGTTTTTTTTTAAAAATTTACGGGAGTCGGGTTTCGTCCTGGATTCATAAAAATTTAAGTCTCGTTCAATAAAATACTTTTTCAAAGATTTAAACGCACACGAAAAGCAATAGTAAGGTTCCGACTCAACTTAATACGTAAATGAAATAAAAATTTCAAAAATATCAAATATCAAAATAATCGATACTAAAATATAATATTTGGGCATCCATTGGCATCGCGATCACTATTAGTACTATTCAATCGTCACGACGATTAAATATATGCACACATTACCGGTTTCAACGTAAACCATCAAACATTACAATACTCACCATTACTTAGGAACTCAAAATACGTTACATAGTTAGGGTAGAACGATGACGTTAAGTACGGGATGTTACAATTTTTTCAAGAATTTCTCAATGATATTCAAAATCTTTCAAAAATTGTGTGTTCAGCAACTCCTATCCTCAAAAGTTTAATGTGGATCAAATCCTCGTAATGACAATTCCATTGGATCAATTTTTGAGGGGGAGCAATTCAACTTCATGCAAAAGATTAACACATCTTTCTCCCGAAGATTTTCAAGACTATTTTTCAAAATATATTTTAATCAAATTTGGTATCTCTAATATCAAAAGATTTTATATATTAGAGATAGGGGGAGAAAATGTGATTAAAATGTGATCTATAAGACTCAAGCACTTTAACTCTTACCCACATGAGCGAAACACTTTCGATTATCGATGCACATGTGAAGGGGGAGTTTTTCTGAAACGACAAAACTAGCAAGGTGTTAAATGTTTTTCACACACTTTGTTAGAATTAAAGTGGTTTTCATGGTTACGATCAAATACCCACAACATCTTTAATTCACAACGTTATTGGTGTCAAAAGGGTGGTTAGGTTTAAGTCCTATGATCCAACCAGAACCGGAGGGATCTTCCCAGGGACAATCCAATAGATTATTAGAAGTCCTTAGGAAAGATGGAGTAGAATGTGAACGTAGCTGAATGCCGACTAAGTACTGATGATAGCACTGGAACAATCACAACAAGGTGCTATTAATGATGTCTTGGTAAGCATTGAAGGGGTTGAAGAATAAAAAAGAAATGTAAGGATAAAGGGTCTAAAGAAAGAAGCCCTCCATACAACTTAGGCAGAAACCGGGTCAACCCATCATGAAGACAAACTCATCATGGACCCAGTGATGTGAAGCACAACCCTTTCCTAGCTACTCAGGCTTCTCTCAAAAGAAGTTTGTTTTATTGTCACGGAGATCAATACGACTTCTATTGACTTTCTCACTCCGAGATAGTTGATATTGAATAGGTGGCATCTGCTCCAGCCTCCGACCACTAAAAGTACACAAATCGAGTCTAGAGCCAAGAGATCAATCAAATCTCGTTAGGACACACGGATGAAGATCAAGAGAGTCCTACGCTATATCCTTGTGATATTGCTAGAACACTCAGAGTGATACTACTTAGTATTCACAATGATGAGTGGAAATCCTTCCAGTGTTAACATCAAACAGCACTGCGGTAGGTCATATGCAAGATTCTTTATGAATTGAACATATGTAAAACTGAAAAGCAACAGTGGTTTGATTCTGAATTGATTCAAACTCGTTTCAGGTTTCTACGCAATATCTTTATGGTCTTGCCAGAACATTCAGAGTGATATTTATTAATATTCACAGTGACGAATGGAAATCCTTCTAGCGTCAACATCAAACAGCGCTACGGTAGGTAACTTGTGAGATTCTTATGAATCAAACTTGTGTCAACTGGAAAGCAACAATGGTAAGATTCTTAATGAATCAAACTTGTTCCAGGAACTTGAATTGACGACTTTAATCAAGAGGATATTTATCCAATTGATTCACTCTTTATGTTCGCAGTCTTGCTTTGAGACGGTCGAGTAAAGAGAACGGCTAGTACTGCCGCGAAACCCTGTCAAGGAGATTCTTAATTGAATCTACCTGATCACAGGTACGATATTTAATATCGTATAACGGTCTTCACCGACCGGAGGTAAAACGCTACCGATTTAGGACGAATGTCAAAGCCATTCATTCCGTGTCTATGTTTTGTCTCGAGAAGGTGGCGTCACGGTGTACTCAGCAAAGTCAAAGATTCACAACCACATATTCATGTCCAAAGACTTATCCAACAATTGATAGTGTGAGCATGTGGATAAAGACACAAGATCACAAGATGGCAAAGACAAGTCAAGAATGATTTTAAGATCTCAAGACTTAAAGACAAAGTTGAAAGACAACGACAAAGGCTCAAAGATCACAGCATGAAGGAACAAAACTACTGTTACACATTCAAGACTCATTTATGACGAAATTCATAAATCTCCATTGGAATCCAAATATCAAAGAGGAATGACCTCACATTGGGGGAGATTGTTAGCCTCAAAATATTGAGTCAAACAAGAATGTTCGGTCATAGGTTTCTATTGTAATATTTATTAGAACGTTGTAATAAGTAGTTATTTAGTCGTGGTTCACGGGCTTGGATTTAAACTAATTAAAGTCCAAAAGACAAGCCCGGCCCAATATATAGTCCATTAAAGCCCGCATGTGGGTGGACTATATATACTACCCTCCTAGCATGTTAGGAGGGTGGATGGTCATTTTGTAATTTCCTTTCTTAATCTAATCTCACCAAGTTAATCATCTCCTCTCTACTTTCTCTCACTACTTTCTCTCTCTAGGAATTCATCTCTTCTTCATCTATTTTCTTTCTTTCTTCATTGCTTAATCAATCACAAATTAGAGGGACAACAGATGAGTTTTTGGAATTGTATGACATAGTGACACGTAATGTGTTACGGTACAATTCTGACTTGTTTGTGGTTAATGAAAAGACTACCTTTGATTGCTAAATTCTACATGTATCGATATTATCTATCTTTTCTTGCTTCATTCTAATGTTCTCATTAGTGATGTAACCGTTGAACAAGTACTCGTCTCGAATTGAGTTACGTTGTGAATTATTCTTTTTGAGCGCCATCGAGGTCATGAACCTCATGATTATTTGGCTAAAGCTCATTTCCTAGCATATTGTAGTCAGTTCTTGGTAATCAACTTTTCATCACTCTTTTGTAGATCACTCATTGTTTTTATAAAATTAAAACAGTGTCACTTGAGGAAAATTGAAATTTCATCACCATATGGATTATTTAAAGTGAGACTTATAAATAATCGTTATCGAAATGAAGTTGTTAATAAAACACCTTGGGAAACTTAATTGTTTCCATAACAAAGAACATCTCTGTAGATTTATTTTTGATTCTTATTTAAGAATTAAGCATGAAAATGTTTTATTATAAACATAATGATAAAATTTTGACGAACTGAGTATTGCATCGTTAATCTTGAAATTGTATATAGTTGCGTGCCTACATACAATTTGGAATTGACCATGCAAGGCTGATTAGTAGTCACCATAAAACTGATTAATAAACACTACATCTTCTTTGAAGATTGTGAAAGATTAAATTTTATGAGATTTGCAAGAAATGAAAAATAGGGACATAGTGTTAGGGACACCTACATATGTGCCTGTAGCATCTATTCTTCTGAGTCGAATTTACTCATCTGTGGAAATTGTCTTATTTGACAATTGACAATTCTTTCTTGTCCAATTCTCCCGTAGTGAGATTCTTAGGAAAAGTATCTGATTACCGAGTGTTGATACCCGACTGGATGTATCGATGTTCCTATCATTTCTTTTGATTTGATTTCATTTGAATGACCTGGGTAACTATCCGAGGAGCTTTCGAATGCGTATTCAAATTATGAAAACATGGGATATATTCATATTCGTTAAATGTTTTCATCTGTATCTGATTTGAAATTCTCTCGCATAGATCATGCGTTGACCTTACTCTTTTAAGGTTAGTTATGTATCCAGATATCCTTGAATTTGTGAAGGATTATGAGTTATTATTAGTCTTTTGAGAAGTTCACATCTTATCGACGGCAACGAAACTGGAACTCGAGTAGAAATCCCCTAAATGATGAGTTGTTGATTATCAAAAGTGATCTAAATAATCCTTGATGGATGACCATATCCGCATTTATACTTGAAATTTATACCGTGAATGGTTATGAACTAGTCATAGATCTTGTAATCTAAGAAAAACTTAAAAGTAAATTTATTAAAAGATGTTTCTGTTATCTGAAACTTTAGGAGGTATTTGCTGGTGAATTACCTAGACTTTTGCCATTAAGGCAAGTTGAAATTGGTATTGATTATATTCCCGGTGCTGCACCTGTGACTTGTGCACTGTACGTCAGCACCATCTGAATTAAAAGAATTACCGTACAGCTGAGAGAGTTGTCAGAGAAAGGTTTTATTCTACCGAGCTCGTCATTATGAAGAGCTATGGTGTTATCATTCCTTATATTTATTTGTTGAATTACCGTGAACTAGGTAAATTGACGATTAAAAATCTATATCCACTACCCAAGATGATAGATTTGTTCGATCATTTACGAGGTTCTAGCTTATGTTCTAAAAAAATTTGATCCACGACATGGTTATTATCAACTTCATGTCCGCGAAGAAGATTATCTATTCCAATCACTACATCCAGAACTCGTGATGAACATTATGAGTTTCATATTATGTTGTTTGGATTGATCAATGCACATGTAGCATTCATAAATTTGGTGAATCACGTGTGTATGCTGTAATTTGATGAATTCATGCTTGTGATCTTTAAGGACCATTTGTTTATTTGTAAGAATAAGAATGAGTTAATAATTATTAATAGATTGCCCTTAGATGACTAAGAAATAAAAACCTTTACCTTGAATAATTAACATGTGATTAAAGAGTTAATCCTTTACATTATTCGACCGTATGATTAAAAGATAATGGAATCTATATTTACTCTTCAAAAATTAAGAGCCCTTTTAAGACTTTGGGTTTTACCAAAAAGAAAGCGCAAATGTGTTTTGACAAATGTTTTATCGAAAAGAACTGTTGGGGGATTATTCCCTTATACCCAGAATATTTAACTAAACTCCTGTTTAGGGGTAAATGTTTGTGTATACCCCAAGACAACCTAAGAAGGATTGATGAAACCATTTAAACCATGTCTCAAAATTTGAAACGACAATTTTTACTTTTCAACTAAGAAATTCTTGACCAAAGTATAACCAAAGATTTTTCAAACATTTACGAATCTTATTAATGATTTTCGATAAATCAACAAAAGTCGTGTTAATTAAATTCAAATTTGTTTTGAACATTTTATTATAATTAGTCGAACTAAGAAATTTAAACTTTTAACGTTTACGTTTCATAAAAATTTAATAATTATTATTAAATTACTTGTAATAATTATCGATGCTTTAAAACGTCGGGTTGAGCAAAATTGATAAAAATGATAGTTGAGACGAAACTAAAACTTAGAAAATATGAAGAAAGAAATTATGAGTGAATTTTGGTTATGATAATTATTTCATCCGAAAAGGGGAATGTAGATACTGACACATAATATAAAAAGGATAAAGAGTCAATTAGGATTGTGTTCCTTAATAATGACGATGCAAAGTAATTTGCCCAAACATTTTAGAAATAGCTGATGCTTGTAAGAAGGATAATATAGATAGAAAAGGGGTTCGCGGCTAATGTGAACCATTAGAATTGAGAAGCCGATGGCGTTAAATGTTTTAAAGGCTACTTGTGGTTGCCTAAATATGGAGATTTAGAGATTTAGTCATGTTGGAATCTCATAAGATTAAGTATTCTATTCATGCCATTTCTGATTTAGTGTATCTTTATCTGAAGAAGTTGTACTAATGGCAAATTATGAAGGCATACATCGCCTCATACATTAGTAAACGTCTAACTATTACAAAGGTCATCATCTAAATTTGATTCGATTTGGGTCATCGTCGACAGACTGACCAAATCTGCTAATATCATTCCTGTTAACGATAGATTCTCGATGAAGAAATTGACTCTTTGTAATTAAAGGAGTTATGTAAACATAGTGTGCATGTATCGATCATCTCTATCAAGATCCTCACTTCGCATCGAATTTCTAGAGATTCGCTCAGAAGTCATTGAGAACGAATCTTGATGAGAGTACTGTGTACCACCCCAATCGAAGGGACGAGGTAAAGTAACGATACAAAATACTATTAGTGCTGTTTTATGTTTGAATGATTGACCTTTGGTAATAAACCGTATAATCGCTTTCCCTAGGAAAGATTATCATTGATAATTATCGTATTAGGATCGAGATCGAATCTTGTTAGGATCTAAATATAAGAGCATTTGTAAGCAGGAGTTGGGATGAAGACATCCGACATACACCCATTGTGAGTTGGACATGTCTTTTAGGTTTAAGGTTTTCTATGACGACAAACCTAACCTTACAAAATACTCGACCCGCGAGACCTGAAATGATTGTTGAAATTAGGATCTGATTATTGACTGCCGGTAGTGGGCAGGAGGTTATGTGAATATGAAATGTAGATCTTGAAGTGCCAGATGGGTAGCGAAGTTATGCCACAAATTTTCACCTTGGAAAAAAGAAAATGAATAGACGATCTGAAAGATCGTGGGAATTAAGTCCCCATTATATGGGACCATTGAGATGTAAAAATATTGGTTTGAAAGACATATAAGCTGGATCTACCCTAGGACTTCAAGGGATGCGTAAATTATGTTTCGTATATTGAACTTGATAAAATGCCTATCAAGTAAGAATCTGATTGTTTCTTAGTAAAGTTTAGATCGGCGAAAAGTTGCATTCATAAAAAATCCGTGAACATCATGGATAGAGAAAGTAAGTCAACATTAAGCCTGATCTTATTCCCGTAGTTATGATTGATGAAACTCGCGTATTGTAATGAATTACACTTGTGAGAAAAGACCGAATGTGGAGGAAATACTCACATGGCTTTACCTCTATAAGAAGCGAGTAGTATAATAATATGATCTTTGAGGACAAAGATCCTGTTTAGGGGTAAATGCTGTGACAATCCGTCAATTTATGGTTGATATTTTATTCTCAAATATTATTTAAAAACATTATTTTAATGTTACATTATGAACTAACTTATTTTTGGGAAGTAATTTGGATTTACGTCTTGAAGTAGCATCGACTACGTCTAAACTGGAGAATTCTACGTTACGTGCTCACGTTTACATACACCGTCTTTGGTGACAGTCCGACATTTCAGAAAATAAATTTGTCCGTGAATATTATTTTGAGATTTTAAATTTGTGTTGGTTCATAAACTCACAAATTTACGAGAAGAGATTAGGACTTAAGATTGTAATTTAACGTCCTTTACGACTAAATCAGAAACCTTAGGATTATGTATTTATGTTTTCGAACTCTGTTTTTGGTGAGACAATTTTTATTAGATTCGTTTTGTGCCGTTGATTCATAATTTATAAAAACGTTTTTCGTAAAACGACCCAAGGGCACGCAAATCGAGGAAACTAGAATCGAGGAATACCCGTAAATTAGTGGGACGAGACAAAACAAGTTTTGCCCCACCCCACTAACATGGGACGGCCAAAACATTGACTCAACACCATGAGGTGTCAAGTTTGTAAGCTTACTAGCTACACTTGTTAGCCTAAGCTTAACAAGTAAGCTATCCAACAAACAAAACCATCTAACACTAACCATTTCTTTATTTGTACATGCAAAACCACTAATCCTCCCTTCCTCTCTCTCTTATTCATACACATGATGATGCTCCTTTGAAGTCTTGAAGATTGGAGGTGATTGTAACATCCAAGGAGGTGATTTGGTGATGTCCAAGGGCTGATTTCTACATGGAGTTTACAAGTATTGGTGGCCTTGAAGATTGGTATTGATCTATCACAAGTTCTTTCATCAAAATCCATGTCTTAATCACAACCTACATCATATTGGTGGTATAAAGATTGTTCTTCCCATCCTCTGGTTATTTTGATTATGTAATCTTGTAATTTCCTTATTTATGTATATGTATATGATGATGAATGATGATTAAAAATATTATGTGGGGATTTGGTGTTGATAGATTTGATAAACATGGGTAAAAAGATGGAAAAACCACATGTAAAAATGGTTAAATCATGGCTAATATAGGAGGCTGTATAAAACAGTGAATACTCTTATGATAAACTGATAAAATGGCTTGGATAAATTAATATACAGTAATCTATGAGTCTTGTACACATATGAGAGTTGGCCATGCAATGGAATCATAAAAATGAGTGAGATATGATCAAAACAAGTTTAGAGTGCAAATCTAAGTACACTGTTTTGGACGAATTTTATAAAATACATAGAAGTTGATTCATCAGTAGCTATAATGGAATAAAATGAAGCATGTATCATGTAGTTTCTGTGATAAATATTTGTGGTTCTATATCCATATAGAACTCTAGATATGATTATTTTAGTAAACTAGATTTTTAGTACTGATTTTGTGAAATTAAAGTTTAATATTATTATATAAGCACTCAAATAAATATAGTATAAAATGTGAATTAAAACCCACTAACTTATATATTTCATTTATATAAAAATTCATAAGGATAAATAAATGGACATTATATAAAAATGGTAGTTTGGTAAGTTTTATAAGTTATAAAAACTATATACTAAGTTTTACGTCTTTTCGACTAAAACCGAAAGATTAACGTTTTTGTTAAATAAAACATAGACGGTTGGACCCGTTTAAACTTTTATAAACTCACATACTGATATATAAACATATATAACAAGTAAAAACCGATAAAATCCGAGCTTTACAACATATAGATATTAACGGGCCAAAGTAGCCTTAATGGGCAATAAACCCGACTAATTTGGTAAAACACTTATAAACTTATTTATTGGGCTTAACCCATTTGGGCCCAACATATAAAGTATAATACTGATAATAAAAGTATAATTGGGCTAATGAATAGTATTGGGCTTCTAATAGGCCCATTGGGCCTCAAAATGTAAACAAGTTGAACTAGTGTAACTAGTCTTGAAAATTTCCAACACATAACACTAAAATGAGTAAATCAGAATATATAAACCCACTTGATCATCATATATATATATAATCATCATATGTATACATAATTGTTATTTTTATAAAGTCATTGGACAAGAGTCTAAGACGAGTATTATTTGTCTAGGTTTCCGTGATTGAAGCACGTACCGTACATCAAAATCGCCGATAACCGCCTTCCCACATCAACGTTAGTTCATAGCCTCGCACTCTTTTAAATGTTTTTATGAAATGTTTTATAAACCCGCGAGGGAGATAACATGTTAGTTTTAATAAAATAGGACATCATTTTTCCCGATTATTTGTTTATTGATTTGGACCCGAATGATTGTATGACCCGATGTATGATTAAATGACCCGATGGACGAAATGTAATGGATTATTAAAGTTAGGTTATGTCACTAAAAGTCCCATTAGCATGAATTGTGAACTACCGGGATTTGGTAGACGCTTATGCATATAATAGTACTATTTGGGGACGATCACCCCAGTTCGCGCCTTGACGGTTGATCCCCGTCGTGCCACATTGATTGGTAAGCAAATTTATGTAAGAGAAGATTTACACAAGCGTGATTATTGTAACGACACGCTAATTTAGATGGGTAAATTGAGTTTCGGGTTAGCTACCCGTTGTTTGGTATAGTAAGATAACAATGTCATGCGGCTTATAATAATCCAAATAACGAAATACTGCTAAACGCGCCGAATTACGATGAATTGCCTGACTAGCAATACAGGGTCTTATTATTGATATTATGTTTGTGTTTTGGTTTTACATAACCATATTCATATAACGGTTTTTATTTAACTTTATACAACGTTATAAAACGTATTGTATGATGTTTTTACGAATTTGGTTCGTATAATGATTTTGAAGGCGAAAGCCTGTATTATGATTTTTGATAAGGATTTGTATAAAATGACTTTGGCTATTTTATGGCCTATTACAAAGATTTGTACAAAATGATTTTCGGTAATAATTTTATATCGGTGTTATATTGATGGATTTCATTAAAATCTATGAATTCACTTGGCGTTATCGCTGACCTTTTCTTTAAACATGTTTTATCTCAGGTACTTGAAGGTAATTCTCGGGAAGACAACAAGAATTCATGGCCCACACTTAAACAATAATTTCCATTCAAATTCTTTGTAAAACTTGTATGAAATACAATGACTTGGGACCTATGTAAATTTGATATTTATGAATGGAAATGCTTTATTATTAAACGACGCGATTTTTAAGCGTTGTCTATGATGTGAGTAATGTGCTATCCCGTAACACCAACGAGTCTTCCGCTGTATTGAATTGTATAAATTTAGGGGTGTTACAGAAAACAGGCAAACAAACATGCTTGAACAAGAGGGGTATCAACCTTCTTGTGTATATTGGCAATAAATCCACCAAGACTCTGATGAGATCTTCTAGTCTGAACAGGAGACATCACATCTCCAATAATTTGAAAAGTGGGGTGATTCTTCATAGTGGAAGTAAGAACTCCTCCCTCAAAAAGTCTGTTGTCTTCAATCTCATCCTCCAAGTTGCCAATATCCTCTTCAGACTCTCGTCCATCAATATCTGTATGAACCTCTCCATTTCTGTTTGAAGGTTCACCTTGTTCAAAATTTGAAGAGAAAATATGCTCAAAAGAGTTTACAACGCCTGAACCAAGGTTGTTAGCGTTTGATCCATCAACGCCTGAAATGGTGTTGTCAACGTTTGAGCCATCAACACTTGAATTTGTCCTGTCAGCGCCATATTTTCCTTTGTCAGCGCCTGAAGGACCATGCATGTTGTTAACTGGTGGTACTTGGGGACCACCATTATCCTTTCCAGCAGCAGCAACAACAAAAGCATCTGTCCATATGGGAATAGTGACATACTCTTGTATGGGAGATGACTTGTCTTCTTGTGATCCAACCTCTTCATTAACCTGTGTACCTGAAACATCAACAATTGGTTCTTCCACAACATTTGAAGTTACCTTCACAATGTCTGGATCAGTAACAGGCATATAATTCAAAGTCCTAGATAGAGGTTCCAAGTCAAACAACAAATTTAGACCACTTTCAGGATCACTAGGTTTACTCTCTAAAAACCTAACATGTTCTTTTTCAAGTATACGTTTTTCCTTCTTAAGGTAAACCCTATATCCCTTACTCTGCACTGAATAACCCATGAAGTAGCCTTCATCACCTTTAGCACTAAATTTACCTAAGGCATCACTAGTATCTAAGACAACTACATGACAGCCAAAAGTTCTAAGAAAACCAATATTAGGTTTCCTTCCCCAAAGTAACTCATAAGGTGTTTTGTTATGTATCTTGTTGACCAATGCTCTATTCTAAACATAACAAGCTGTATTCACAGCCTCAGACCAAAAAGTTATGGGAAAGTGAGCATCAGCCAACATAGTCTTGGCTGCTTCAATTAGGGTTCTATTCTTTCTCTTAGCAACCCCATTTTGCTGTGGGGTTCTGGCAACACTAAACTGCCTAGTAATCCCTTTCTTGGCACAAAAATCATCCAACAGTTTATTTCTAAACTCACCACCATTATCACTTCTAAGCATTTTAACTTCATTACCAGTTTTCTTTTCTATTAGGGTAATAAAGCTAATTAAAGTATCAGTAGCTGTCACTCTTCATAGCGAAAAAGAAAGTCCAAGTAAACCTAGAAAAGTCATCTGTGATGACAAAGCAGTATGATTTACCATTCAAACTCTCTATATTAGTTGGACCAAACAGGTCCATATGTAGCAAGTGAAGTGGTTTAGAACTAGAGTGCACCTGTTTAGACTTAAATGAGACCTTGTGTTGCTTACCTTTAAGGCATGCAACACAAGAGTGGTCATTGTGGAAAGCCTTTTCAGGCAAACCATCAACCAAACCAAGTCTCACAAGTCTGTTTAGATTCTTAAAGTTAATGTGCCCTAGTATCCTGTGCCATAGATTACTCTCATCAACTGAAGCTTTAGCATAAAAACATGCCATATTATTATTCATCCTAATACCATTAAGATTCACATTATAAATGTCCTTATGCATAGGTGTTCTATAGTCAATATATTTCTCATCTGGAATTTTAAAATCCTTGCTTAACACCAAACATTCAGTATCAGTAAAAAGAACCTTATTTTTGTTATCATAGACTTGTGATACACTAAAAAGATTGTAATCAAGTTCTTTTACCAAAAACACGTTTTCAAAACGCAAGTTCTTGGTGAGAAGAGTTCCTTTGCCTGTGATAGTTCCATATCCGCCTCCAAAGTAAACTTTATCACCATCCTTAATGGGATTGAAGTTAGTGAGATAATCTTCATTCCCAGTCATGTGCCTAGAGCATCCACTATCCCAATAGCCATAATCATTTACCTGTTTTTGAATGCCCTGCACATAAAGAAAACAAGTTAGTTTTCTTTGGGAATCCATGCCTGAGCAGACTTGGATTCATCTGGTTGTTCAACAAGAACAGACTTAGTTCTCATAACAACCCCTTGTTCATCTCTTTTTGGATGAAATACCCAGTTAACCCCAATTGGTTTTGTGATGACCTTTGAAATATAATTAAATCTGTTGCAGGTCATAGAAATCCCATTAGAATTAGGGTTTTGATCTAGCTTAGGTCTCCATGTCAAGCTAGAAGAAGCTTTAGACCCCTTCCCCTGTGGTTGCACATATTTAGGTCTGGCAACGTTTCTGTCAGCGTTAGATTTGGTCTTGTCAAAGATGAAATTACCCTTATCAGTGTTTAACCTAGGGTTTGCTACAAGAACCCATTGCCTATTAGACCCTGTATTGGTCTTTTGAAAAGGTCTTTGTCCATGAGTGTTAGACCCTTTAGTGAAAAATGGGGCTGGTCTAACAACTTGTGGACTTTTCTCCATAAAAGTTTTGGGTCTGACAGTGTTTGACCTTTTAACAGCGTTGACCTTGGAAGCGTTGACACACTTATATGCTAAATGTGAAAAGCTACCACAAGTATAATAGGCTTTTCTAGACACAACTCTAGGTCTATAAGAAAAGAAACCTGTTCCATTATCACTAACTTGGCTTTTTGGTGACCTAGTATTCCTATACATTTCTGCATACTTAATGCTAGGTTTTCTAATAGTGTTTGAGCCAAGGTCAACAGTCTTGCCAGTGATTGGGTTTGTTACTTTGATATGGGTCGACTCATTTGGACTATCACAAAGCATGCCACCCTTGACAAATAAGGTAGGGTTGGCTTTCGTCCATTCATTCAAGTCAGTCAACTTTTGCCTATATTCCTCAACTGGGGTAAGGACTCTTGGTGGAGGAATAAATTCCTCTTCTTGGAGTTCTGGTAAACCAGTTCAAGATAAGTCCTTTCTTTGGACACCATAGAAATCCCCAGTTGGTGGTAGAACACCAGTATAGTCTTTCATCCCAATCCCTGTTATGTCCTTAGGATCCCTCTGTTTATTAACACATTCTCCTAGGGTTTGTGAGGCCTTATCAAATCTCTGAATTTTAAGGTCTACATTATCCTTATTCTTGATAGCCTCATCTAACTTAGCCTGTAATTCAGCATTGACCCTTTCCATGATGTTTCTAACATCATTACTATCATTTAAATCATGTTTTAAGATATTTATTTTATCTTTTAGGTCAAGCTCCATTTTCTTATACTCAGAAACTGTCTTCTCAGTTTGAGTGAGAGCAATTTGATAGTTAGACAACTTGCATCTCTCAGTACTCACATCACTTACCAATCTTAAAACCTCTTTGTTAAGCTTTTCAGTATTTAAACGACAACCCTTACTACAAAAAGCATCATCGTATACCTCATTGTCTGATGAAGAGGAGGAGTGTGCCATGAGAGCATATTGAACATGCTCTTCTTCTTCTATTTCAGCAACCAAAGCTTTATCCTCTTCCTCATCCTTAGCCAAATAGCTCCAGTCCATCCAATGCCATCAATTTCTTGCACTGCCACCATGGCCTTAGGATCCTTATCCTTAACAATTTGGCTTGAGGGTTTTCCAGCATCCAATCTTCTTGGAGATCTGCATTCTCTCATGAAGTGCCCTATACGATGACAATTGTAACACTCAACCTTGTATTTATCAAATCCAACAGTGTCCTTTGCATTAAAGGTCATCTTCTTCTTGAACCTTCTATTCTACCTGTTTGCTCTTATACTTGCAAGAGCCATGTTCCACTTTATATCCATCTCCTCCAAGTGCACATCACTTATTTGCTCAAGGTCCTCATATGTAATCACTGAACCATTGGGCAAAGAAGCAATGTATGCACACACAGTATCCAAATCCAAACCAGCATGCTTAACTCTTGGTGAGTCAATTTTGTATGTGTCAGCGTCTGAATGTGAGGCGTTGACAAGATATGATCCAGCGTTGACACATGTTGATCCAGTAACTGGGTGCATGTATGAGTCCTTCTGATCAAATTGACCTTCACTATGTGAGAAGAAGGCCATGTTACTATTGGTAGACTTACTTCCATGCTCCAAAAGAGTTTCATTCTCCAACAGCCTCAGTTTGTTGTAGATATCATCAAAACTAGAACTTTTGTGAGTGTTATTGGTAATTATAGATCTTGCCTCAATCTTCCACGCATCACCAAGGCTTTTAAGAAAAGTGGCAATAATGTCAATATCACCAACTTGTGTCCCCATGAAGGACAGCTTGCTTGTAATGTCAAGCAGTCTGCTTCTCACACTGCTAAGCTTCTCATTAGGTTGAGCCTTAAAAACAGCATACTCATGCAAGAGTTGCTTCTTCTTCTCTTCCTTAGTATCAGCATTACCACCATATGCAACTTCAAGGGCTGCCCAAAGGTCTTTTGCAGACTCATAACCTCTGTATATGTGCTGATTTTCTTGTCCCAAGGAGAGTTTCAGAATGTTTAGGGTTTTCATATCAACTCTTTTCTTTGCTATGTCTTCAGCAGACACAGCTCTACGATCATCAGGTTTTTCTTTCTTATCTTCTTCTAAACATCCTTGAATAGTCGATCTTGTAGCAATGGCATTAGCAATCTTTTGAGCTTTATTGAATGTGTTTCCATATTCAATAATCTCCCAGAGAGTGTAGTCATAGATCCCCATATATTGCTCAAAGTTGAATTTCCACATCTCAAAGTTGTTTGCATCAAGCATGGGAATCTTGATGTTGTGGTTTGTAGAGGAGGAGGTTGCTTCTAGAGTGGACATGATGTTTTTAGGGTTTTGTGAAAATTAGGGTTTTGGTGATTTTTAGGGTTCTTGTGTTCTTTTAGATCAAAGTTCCTCAACAAGCTCTGATACCACTTGTTGATCCCAAACTTAGATCAATTAAGCTTGTGTAAACGAGATTAGATCAAGTTATACACGTAGAGAAACTTTGTTTATGTATAAAGTAATCTAAGTGTTATGCGGAATTAACACTTAAACAAGAACACACAAATATGTAAAACAAACTTTCACTTGATTGATAATAACGAACTTGCTTACAATGAAAGTGTTTAACGTATGAAAACTTATTATGAAACAAAACCTAAAGGTCTTCTTTTATAGACATAAGAAGCCTTGTACAAGAGTCTACGTATCAACTATTCTAGGTAAAGATAATTATAGAAAATACAATGTTGAACTTATCTTTACTAGAAACAAACTAGAAACATAATACGCGTACACTATATCTTTCTATTAGTGCTTGTCTTCAACCTATCAACGCTTGACTTCTTCTTGTCAACGCTTGATCTGTCAGCGTTTGTTTTCTTCCTATCAACGCTTGTTTTCCTCTTCTCAGCGCTCAAGTGAACTGGCTACATTTTATTCCCAACAAAAAAAAGTACAAAGTACATAATAAACTATTCTAGAAAAGATAAAGGTTGTACTTATAGCTAACTATACAAGCAACCTACTTTGACTTAAAGTTATCTTTTCCCGCCTAATGCAAACCATCAGAATACTGAAGTGTCTTCAGCATTCTAGAGGAGATCGACATCATTCAGTTTGGTGTTGTCAAACCAATATGAATTGAAAGCTCTTCTTTAATACTTGTTCTTCAGCAACTAGACCGCCTAGTATATGAAGTAAAGACTCCTTTGTCTTCTAAGTTTACTGGAAGAGGAAAGCTGAACATCCTTCAGCACCATATTCTTCAGTAGGAACTTTGTTCCTCTGGTCATGCTTCAGTAGACTCACCTTGCTGTTGAACATGCAATACTTAGGGGGATTTTATATTCAAATCCTAGAGTTGCGTCAGGGTCAGTAAATACTGACCCAACAATCTCCCCCTATTTGGATATACAAATAACCTAAGTCTAATGTCAGTAGTAAGTGATCATAACAACTTCTTCTTACTTGCACTGAACAATAAAATACTTATAAACATCAGATAATCATTTATTCATAAAACATTACAAATAAAAATAAAAGCAATACAAATGATTATTCAATCTTCCTTACACCTAAGTTCTTCAATGACGGGAGTCTGAATTAATGGATCTGAATTAATGGACCTAAGTTCTTCAAGTAAGCACACGTTGAAGCTTCTTGTAGCATCAATACGTCCTAGGCCTCCACGCTGAGAGTAAAAGATCCTTTGAACATTCCTAAGAAGTTCATTGTTCATTTCATCGAGGTCATTGATTCCAACAAAGTCTTGACGTTTACGATAGTTGAACATTATCATTCCCAATTCAGGTTCGTCTAGTACATGCCCATGGAGATGATTTTAAAAGTGAACAAAGCCCTTGTATTTCTTTGTGGTAACAAAAATGTCACCCACACTAGGTTTGATCAGATTGGCCCTTTTGTTCAGCTCAAGTATCAGATCTTGATCCTCTAGAGAAACATCAGTGCTGATATTGAGAACCTCACCCAGTTTTTCATGATTTCTCATGAAGTGTTCAATTCTGGTGCGGACTTCATCCCCCATCTCTTGGATTTTCTTTTCTCAATCTTCTCAGTCATTTCAATCCATTCAGTGTAAGAAACCTCCTTCCCTTGGATGTTTTCTAAGATCTCATCAGAACCATCGCCCCTACAAAATTTGAGATGAATATCACCTCTGCTAGTAAGCATATCAACATTGGTGATAGGTGAGAGATATCTTTTGTTTAGTCTTGTTATACAAAATTTTTCATATAACATCTTCTTCTTGAAAAGGCTTTCAACTTTAGATTTACCAATTTGTTCTTACAAGCTCAGCTTCAGATCTCTTAGTTTTTCTTCTTGGTGGAGCTTGTATAATTTATCAAGTTCTTCTTGAGTGGCCACCCCATCTTTTATTCGTCAATCATTCAGTGCAAAATCTTTCTTGGGTATAAAGGGAGGTGTACCAATATCAGTTGTATCCTCACTTGTGGTTAGTCCATCCACATGACCGTCCTTAGTTGAAGACTCTCCCTTAGCCTTAGATGGACTCTTCTAAGAAAATGGTGACTCATAGAAAACATGTTGTTTCTGAGCCTTCTCTTGAGCATGTTCTTGGAATAGCTGATGGATGGTGATTTTCGCCCCCTCAATAGAAGACTGCCCAACAGCTTCTGATGACCCACCAGTAGGGAAGAGACCACAAATATGATCAAGAGTGGAGGATACCTTGGCCAGCATTGCTGGTACATTTTCAAGGGCATCCAGCTTTTGTTGAACCTCTTTTGATAAGGTCAACTTTTTTTTCTCCAGCAACGCCACCCTATCCTTTATCTTGGACACAAAGTTACACAAATCATTTACATGGCCAGGTATTGGTGTAAACTCTGGTGGAAACTCTATGGTAGCACTATTGAGAGAGTCCATAAGTGAAGACATTTATTGCTTAAGGTATGTGGTGGTGGCCACATCTTTGACTAATGGCTTCAGAGCAGCAAGAATGACATCCTTGATTTGATCAGCAGTAGGAGGAATTGGTCTTGCTTTAAGAGTTGTGATTTCGGCATCAACAAGCACCTTTTCCTCCTTAAGTTTAGCCACCTGTGATTAAAGAATTAACACTAGATTTGTCAATTCTTTTACCTGTTCAGATCTGGGGGATGGTGGTTTTGGTATCACTTCAATAGTATCATCTTCAGCTTCACTATCATCAAGATTGACTGGAACTCTGTCATAGAACCCAAGCTCTTTTTCCAAGTCATCTAAAGACATACTGAACATATAAGTAGGAAAGTGTCCCACCTTGGCGCCAGTGGTGATAGGCACTTCCTTGTTGGTCTTTGATGAGACTGCTTTTATACATAGTCTCATCGTCCAAATCGGGCTTAAAATGCATAAAATATCATTAAAACTGCCAAATATATGCTCGTGTTTGTTACTTGTGTATTTTAGGTACGGATATTGAGGAAATGGCAAAAAGATCACAAGAATCAATCAAAAACGAACACGGGAAACGAAGCTGCACAATGAACCGGACCCAAATCTGGAATTTCCAAAATGGACCTTGAAGAATTGAAGATTGTCAACATTGGTCCCTCATTTTTGAAGACTTGGCAATTTATACCCTTGCAAAACTCATAAAATGCATTGTGGTCCCTAAATTATCAAGATATTACAAAAACAGCCCTTGAAGATTGAAGAAATTACATGAGAAGCCCTTGTTTTATGATTGAAAACTTAAATGTGCCAAAAGTGACAAGTTTCCAAAGTTGTTATCAAAGGGAAACGAAGTTTGATCTGTTAATTACAAAGTGAAGACAAAAGGAGACATGGGGGGGGGGGGGGGGCATTATTGCCAGACAGCTAAACCCACACAACCAATACAAACTGCCACCTCACCATTACCCACCCATTTACCCAAACCCTTACCCACCAACCCGTCCAAACCCAGCCCACAACCCACACCACCAGGTTTATTAAACCTGGTCAAAAAGTCAAAACTCCCTTCCCTCCTTAACACCTTTTTAAATTTCATTAACCCCTAATCCTGATTAAACACACACACAACACACACTTATGAATCTATAAACCCTAATCCAATTAACACCCTTAATCAAAGGGTTTTTCGCCCCACTTTTCCAGATTGTAAATTAATCCCATCCACATCAAAACCCACATCCCAAATACACACAAGACACACCCATGTGTCTTGTGGGACCACCCCTGCAATGTCCCTTTCCCTTAAAACCCCAAAACCCGACCAGATCGACCACCCAAATGTGTCCCTTCCTCCCAAAGCCAATATAAACGACCAAGATTAAAAGAGATAGCTGGCATGTCATTTTCATTCACGAGCTGCAAATTTGACCAAGAACTTGAAGAATCTTCAAAGGGAAAATTAGGACTTTCATTGTTAGGGTTTCTGCATTTCTAGAATGTACTCTTAGTTAGTATAAAAAGAAGTGTCGACATGTGGCATTCTTTTGTTCCAGATTTTTCTCCTTAAATTTGTAATACCTTTTTAAGCTATAAAAGTTGGTGTTTTTGAGTAAAGAGTAATTCCTTTTTATATTTAAAAGTTGGTCTGTTTAGGAGAGATAATCTGAGTTCCATTAATCACTTGATACACACTTTGTGTGTTTGAATTTTCAAAAGGTTTCAAAAAGTCTTTTTAATTTTCAGAAATCTAAGGTTCATGAAGTGAAAGTGGATTGAACCATTGGATTTCTGATATTGGACTTGTTTCATAAGTTGTTCAAAGGTCCAAGGTTTGTTGGTTGTAGGTTTGAAAAAGATTTGAAAGGTTTTAAAAAAATAAGAATTTTTGGTGTATTGTGCTTGTTTCATCTTTGTTGGCAGGTTTCATTGAAGCTTGCTAAGCAGCCACTGAGGGACCTGGATGTAGGTCCCTCAAGGTAAAATCCTTGATTCCATTTTTAGTTTTCAGTTTATTTGGTGTTTATGTGATTTTGCATGTAAACTTGTTATGAGTTTGTTTTAGTGCTTTATATTGTTGATATAAGGTGTAGGATGCATGTTAGAAGGCTTAAAATCAGTTTGGTAAAGATTTGATTTGATTTGCTTTGTAATCATCATTTTCAGAAACATTAAGGAGTGTTTGGATTTGCATATTAATTGAGTTTCTTTGAAAAAGTTTTGTGTTAAAACCTGTTAGAATCACTCATTAGTTGGTTAATAGGTGTTATTGCTAGCTAGGTTTTCAGTTTGGTAGGTTTAACTCACATTGGCATGATAAAAATTTGGTCTAAGTAGCTTAAAACAGAAACTGCTTTGGTAGCCTGATTTTGTAACAAATTTGTTAAGTTGCTAGATTATAGGTTGATTTAGGGTTGTGCATTGCTTATTTGCCATTTGATTGGATTGAGTACAATAATTGAGCCATTGAAATTCACTTGTGTGCATATTGAACCAGCAAATATTCATCAGTCAACATAAGCTTTATCAGAAACTTTGCATGCCTAATTGTGCTTGATTTGTGTGAGTAGCTTATTGTTTTTGTGTTTGTATTGACTCCCTACACTCCAACTGAGTGTAGGGGTGCCCATTTGTCCATCAAAACCAACACAAATCCAAAGGACAAGTCCTCTTGTCAAATCTGCACAAGTGAAGAATATCAGTTTTCTTTGTGTTCATCATTTTGAAATCTGGGTACGTTTTTGGTTTCTAGCAGCTTGATTCTAGTTATTTGTTGATTAAATTTGTGTTTTAGAGTGAGTTAGGTTACTGTTTTTGTGTTTTAAAGTTTAAAGAAAAATGTTTTTTCAAAAAGGACGTGGCCAGGACTCGAACCTGCGCCACTCCTCCCACACACCAACGCGTTTACCAAATGCCCTAGGGTCTTTGACTGGTAACTCTTTGCAACATTTGATATTTAAGGAGTGTTTGTTTTGTGGCTTATTTAACAATCAGCTTAAAATTAAGCTGATTCCAGCTTATTTTCTTAGGTTTTTTAAAAGTTAGCATTTTTCTTTGGTTTTTATTAGGTTTTAGGACGTTTTGGTTTAAAAAGTTTATTTTTCCCGTATTTAATTAATTTTCTAGGATTATTTTAAGTTTTAATTTTAGAAAGTGAATAAAAAATAGGAAAAAGCATTTTAAAAATCTAAAAAAATAGTTTTTAGGTTTTTATTTATATTTTTGAGGTTTACAGCAAAAAAAGTTTTCAAAAAGTCTTATTTTTGATTTTATAGGATTTTAGGGTTTTTATCCAACTTTAAAATTTAATATAAAATTATTAATTAGGTTTTAGAAACTTTTAATTGCATCTCTGTCTTAGTTATAATATTTTAGATTTTTGGTAATTTTTTAGAATATTTTAATAGACTTTGAATTTTTTTGAATATTTTATTATTATTTTATTATTAAAAATTGAAAGTTAGTTTTTTCTACTTTTTTCATTTTTCCTGGATTGTAGACACTTAAATAGGAATTTTGTAACTTTCCAAATATTTGTAGGGCTTTTCAATTATTCTCTAGAATAAATTTAAGTTTTAATTGATTTTAATAGTTTTTAAGTATTTAAAAATAGTTTAATTTGGTTTTAAAATTTTTAAAAATACTTTTATAGCTTAATTAGGTTATTTTTGAGGTTTACAAACTTTGAAATCTTGTTTAGGGCTTTTTAATAATTAATTGTGATTTTTAGGGCTTTAATTAGCATTAAAGTGTCATTATCTAATTAATTAAAAGGTTTTAGTAAGTTTGGATTTTTTGTAAACTCTTAAAATATTATTGTGGATTTTTAGTAATTTTTAGAAATTTTTAGGTTAAACTTTTAATTTTTGTAGTTTTTACGGTTTTACGTGAACGCTTTTTCGTCTTAGCTCGATCCGTCTTCGTAACCGTCTTTCCTTTCTTATTTCTATTTTCTTTTTCTTAGCAATATAATCATAAACATAATCAATTCATTACACAACACACGTGCCTCCTCGAGAACGAACTCACTTCACTTTTAGGGTCATTCACACACGGTTTTCCTAAATCGTCATGCCCACTTGCCCTATTTTGTTGCTCTTTTTCCTAAAAGGGTGTACAAAAAGATTACATCAGTCTTCTCAACATCACCTCTGTTGAGAAGGTCAGTTTCTACTCCTTCATCACCAGGGTTGGTTTTACCTGATGGATCCTGAGAAAAAGTCCCTGATGAGTTAAGATCAATTTATGTGTTTTTGGTTCCTTTAGTAGGACCATGTTGTGGGGGGTGCTACATCATTAGAAACAGATAGTCCAGGGTCAGCGTTAGTTGTTGTATTTGCTGACGCCTCACGCCCTGATGCTGACCCAGAGTGACAAATGATAGAGATTGGTAATGAAATCGTAAATGTATTCAGATATAAATTACTTACCAATGCTTACTCAACACTACTGAGCTGAGGGTGCGCTCCATCTTCACCCTTATCTCCTAAATAGGTTGAGATAAGGGTTGCCTTCTGGGCCTCTTTATGCATGTCACCTCCAGTAGAGACTAAAGGTGACGGCTGGATTGGGTTCTTGTCCTTGGTCGAGGACTTATGTTTCTTCAAGACTTTGCCTTTGGGATCATCAACAACCTTCTTTGATGAAGATTGTCTGAGGTCTCTCCTCTTTCTGGACTCACGTCTAACCTTCTCAGTATTAATAGAAGTTTGCTTCTGAGGAGGTCCAGAAGAACCTCTAGAAGAACCTCTAGAAGAAGCTCTAGGCTTTTTGCCCTTCAGATCCCCTTCTCCAGTTGGAGAGTGTCTTGTGGAGCTTTGTATACTACTGGAGCATCTGCTGAGCAGATGTCAACCATTGTTTGTGTAAGAGGAGGATCAATGGTGCTGACTGAAATGTTCCAGCGTGTAAGAACAAAGCATCAAAAAAACAATTTATTTCCATAGATTTTAGAAAATTCATCACCAAGATGGTTAGCAAATAGGAGAGATATAAATCTGGTGTAAACAAATTTTTTCTCCCTAGTCTTTTTCTCCATCTTCCCATGGAGATCTTCAAATATAAGCCTCCAAAAATTAGCTTTTATCCCCTTGGCTAGACAATATAAAATTATAGCATCCTTTTTGTTTATCTGGTCAAGGCCTCCATCCCCCCCCCCCCCCCCAAACACTCAATCAGTATGTTCATAAGGAAATTCCACTTTGGTGGCAAACAACTCCTTTTCAAACCGCCTTTCTCGGTGATCTCTTTAGTATACCCAATTTCTTTAAAGAAATTTCTAACAATAGAAAAATCATCACGTATAGCTTCATAGTCACTAGGGTTTTCTAAATAGTTTAGACCCAAAACCCTTCTAAATAATTTCAAACCAATTTTACCATGAATCCCAACAACAATAGAATCAAACTATATTGATTTCTTATTGTGAGAAGCTTGTGATGTGAACCAAAACTCTTTTAAAACATTATGGAACATCATTCCAGGATCCTTAAACAATGCATCACGTAAAACACTTTTGGAAAAGTAAGTCATTACTTGATCCCTAAGAACATATTTAATGGTATCTGGTTTGTTTAGGGTGATGTTGTTGGGCTTGAAGATGGTATCTTTTAACACCCCTAAATTTACACGCAGCGAAATACATCTTTGGGTGCTAAACAATGATACAACAACACATAATTTATAAAGAACGACTCGAAAAGAGACGTTTTAGATTTATCATTCCTAAAACATTTGTCAGAGTAGCGTAGTCCCAAGACATCGTAACCAAAGTACAACCAAAACAAAAGATTTAGATTGTCTTGAACAAAAGGAACGACAAATATTCAAAGAGTTTATATTGCAAAGTAGTGCACAACATTCATTCATGTGGCTTCCAAGCTTCAGCCTTCTTGATTACCTGAAATACATGTGAGAAAATCATCAGCAAAAATGTTGAGTGAATCTATAGGTTTAAATAATCATTTTGAACACAAGCTAAGATTATAAGTTTGTGGCATACTTGAAGGCAACAAGCATCAAATAATAATTTGCGTCAACAATAATGATTGTATATAGCATAAATTGCAATAAGCTCATGGAACCGAGCCCTTAGACACTCCCTTTAGAGGTCTGATAAGACAGGAGATTTATTAATTGTCGGTTACCTCCAGATTATTGGTACATTGCCGTATACCTGACTTCTCAATACAATATGTTCAAACAGTGTGGATGTCGGGCCTAAGCTTCTATGACAAGTCCACAAAAACTGAACCGGGGCGGCTTCCCCCATAGATCTATTAATTGTACTAGCGGTTAACCCATCATATGTTAATTAACGGTCCATAATTGAGGTTTTAACAAAGGCAATCACTTAATGCAATTTAAAGGCAACCACGGGTCCATTCATAAAGGGACAAGCATACCATAAAAATCTTGTGTTCTAAGTTTACAAAACATGTATTCCCCCTCGCGGGTTTTAAAATATTTGAATGAGCTCAAACAAGGCTATAGACTCACCTTAGTACTTATAGTAGTTGAAGACAATCGCCGACGATAGTAGATGCCCGATAATCACGATAACCGCAACCTAGCAAATAAGGTGTGTACTTTAATAACAGACTCGAGAAATAAATGATACTTAATAAAATCAAACTCGAACTCATAAAACCACAATACACTCGAAAGTAAACGATATAAATAACTTCATTATACTTTACTACTCATTTACTTAACCATTTTATACTTTTAACAAAATCCGCCGGTACATACTACATGTACTAGCTTATTTACCCCTTTTAAACTTGTCAACCGTTTATGAAACGACTCGATAAACTAACTTACTATATATAGAAAGTCCTCCTACAAGATTATCAAATGAAATTACTTTTAAAGTCCTTTACTCGACTCATTTTCAAACCACAAAATCCGGACAGATTTACGTTAATTTTTCATACAGTCGTTTTAACTTATTTAAACGACTCCGTTTACAAAACCGACACTCGGGTTTTAAAGTAAACTCAACCTAATAAATAAATAACTCATTATCAGTAGGTTACACATTTTAAAACTTCTATTTAGAGTCCCCGAGATTCGATCCAAATATCGACAACAACTATATGTAGTGTCGATACTCGTCTCCCGGTACACGATTATTCAAAACATCATAACTTCGCGCTCGTTTTGAGCTAGAAGCTCTACCTTATATCGAATCGAAGCTAAGGAAATTATCTACAACCCTAGGCTATAAGTTAAGTCATTTTCAAAACATAAAAAATCGGATTTTTCAGTTTACCTACTGCTATATGATGGGTACCAAAATCTTGTACAAAATCAACTTTTTGACCACAACCAACCATAGAAATGGTCATTCCTATACTCTAATATCATGAAACATCCACCATAACATCAAAATCATAACAAAAATAAAAATCTTTGGATCAAAATATAGTTTTTAACAAGATTTCTAGCAAGAACCACCATGGATCATGCTAAAGACACCATGCATAACCATGGCTTCCACCTACCAACATCAAGAAAATAAAAAGTGCTTGCATGTGTAAAATTTTTATACCTATGTGATCCTTGATCAAAAATAGAGATGGGTCTATGCTTGGTTTAGCTAGAATCAACCTCAAACTCAAGATAATTTGAAAATTGTATGGATTTGGGGTGATGGGTGGTATTTTGGCAATAACAAGGAGAAGGAGAGAGAGATGATGATTTTTGGAAGTAAAAAAAATAAAGTGTGTGTTTATTTTAAATTTTCATTAGTGGGGTAGGGACCAAATTGCAATTTGGCAAAAGTTTGGCTAAAAAAATGTAAATAGTTAGTTAAAAGTGGGAAATAATTACTAGTCAATTTTGAAAATATTTACGGGACTCGGGTTTCGTAAAAATACTTAAAAGTTTAAACGCACACGAAAAATAAAAATATAACGACTCGATACGTAATTAAAACGATATCGTCGAAAATGTTAAATATCGAAACGATCGATAATGAAATATAAAATTTTGGGCATCCGTCGGTATCGCGATCACTAGTAGTCCTCGTTGCTCGTCAAAATATTAAAATAAAATATTTAATATCGATTTCAACTTAAACCGTTAAACGTAATAATATTTAACGTCATAAATACTTCAAAAATATTTGAAAAGTAAGAATTAAGTAATGACCTTATTTTGTTGGTTTTACATCCTCACCACCTTAGGAGAGCATCGTCCCGGGGCTTACTTCTCCTAAGGTCCGTCTACGAATTAATGTGGATACTTGCTCTTGATGTTGTCCTCTCGCTCCCAAGTGTATTCGGGTCCACGTCGGGAATTCCATCGCACTTTCACTATCGGGATCCAACTTTGCTTAAGCCGTTTCACCTCTCGATCCATAATCTCCACCGGTTCTTCAATAAAATGCAGCTTGTCGTCCAGTTGAATCTCCTCAAGTGGAATTATCAAATTTTCGTCCGCCAAACACCTCTTAAGATTAGAAACGTGAAAAATATTGTGAATAGCACTTAACTTCTCTGGCAATTCCAACTTATATGCCACAAGACCAACTCGATCAATAATCTTGAATGGACCAATATAACGTGGACTAAGCTTTCCTTGTTTGCCACGAATTACTCCTTTCCAAGGTGATACTTTCAACATAACCATATCGCCAATATCAAACTCCAATGGTTTTCTCCTCTTATCCGCATAACTCTTCTACCTACTACGAGCTGCCAATAAACGATTCTAAATTTGCACGATCTTCTCAGTTGTTTCTCTAATCAATTCAGGACCCGTCAACTGACTTTCTCCAACTTCACACCAACCAACTGGTGATCTACACTTTCGCCCGTAAAGTGCTTCAAAAGGCGCAGCCTTAATACTTGCATGATAACTGTTGTTGTACGAGAACTCCACCAAAGGTAAGTGTCGACCCAACTACCTCCAAATTCTATTACACACGCTCGTAACATATCCTCCAAGGTCTGAATAGTCCTCTCACTTTGTCCGTCCGTTTCCGGATGATACGCAGTGCTCATATCCAACTGAGTCCCCAAAGCTCGCTGAAGCGATTTCTAAAACTCAGATGTGAACCGACTATCTCGATCAGAAATAATTGACAAAGGAACTCCATGTCTACAAACAACTTCCTTCAAATACAACCGAGTAAGTTTGTCTAAGTCATCAGTTTTCTTTATCGGCAAGAAATGAGCCGACTTAGTCAACCGATCAACAATCACCCAAATCGTATGATAACCACTAGAAGTCCTCGGAAGTCCCGAAACAATGTCCATAGTGATCTTATCCCATTTCCATTCTGGAATTTCAGGTTGTTGCCGTAAACCCGAAGGTCTCTTGTGCTCAAACTTCACCTTCACACACGTCAAGCAGTTACTAACATAAGTAGCAATGTTAGCCTTCATATTCGGCCACCAGTAACATTTCTTCAAGTCTTGGTACATTTTATCCGATCCTGGGTGAATCGAATATTTAGACTTATGAGATTCGTGCATAACTAGATCTCTCAGTCCTCCATACACCGGTAACCACACACGATTCTCGAAATACCGAATTCCGTCATCATGAATTTCGAATATAGGTGTCATCCTTCTACCCAAGTCTTCATCTCTCACATTCTCTTCCTTCATCGCCATAGTTTGAGCTTTAAGTATTCGATTAGATAAATCAGAATAAGTTTTCATGGCTAAAGCTCTAACCCTTTTGGTTATTTCTTTGTCCTTCCGACTAAGTGCATCGGCAACTACATTCGCCTTGCCGGGATGATAGCAAATTTGAATGTCGTAATCACTCAACAATTCTACCCATCTTCTCTGCCTCATATTGAGCTCCTTCTGATCTAGAATATGTTGCAGGCTTTTATGATCGGTATATACCACACTCTTTGTACCATAGAGATAGTGTCTCCAAAGTCTAAGAGCAAAGACAACAGCTCCTAATTCCAAATCATGTGTAGTATAATTCTCCTCATGCTTCCTCAATTGAAGAGATGCATACGCGATTACTTTCTCCCTTGGCATCAACACAGTACCAAAACCCTTACGTGATACGTCACAATATACCACAAAGTCTTCAGCTCCGTCGAGCAAAGCCAAAATTGGTGCAGAACACAGCTTCCGCTTTAAAGTTTGGAATGCTTCTTCTTCTTCTGAACCCCATTCATACTTCTTGTTTTTCTCGGTAAGTCTAGTGAGAGGTTTAGAAATTAAAGAGAATCCTTCTATGAATCGCCGATAGTATCCAGCTAATCCCAGGAATTGTCTAACTTCAGTCGGGGTCGTAGGCCTATCCCAATCTCTAATAGCTTCAATTTTGGAAGGATCAACATGAACACCGCTACCATCGATCACGTGCCCAAGGAATTGGACTGAATCCAACCAAAAATCACACTTGGAGAATTTTGCATACAACTTCTCCTTCTTCAACAACTCCAAAATAATCTTCAAATGACCTTCATGCTCCTCCCGACTTTTGGAATAAATCAGGATATCGTCGATAAATACAATCACAAACTTGTCGAGGTATGGTTTACACACACTATTCATTAAGTCCATGAATACCGCAGGTGCGTTAGTTAACCCAAACGACATCACTTGAAGTTCAAAGTTGTTAATGCAAGTGATGCCTAAAAACATTATGAGTGTTAACTAATCTTTCTTAGTTTTGATCACAACAAACCATACAACACATTTAGTGTAAAACACAAAATGAATTATTTAACTAACACTATCATCAAGGTAATAATCATATCACTAACCTTTCTTAATCATACTTAGTGATCATCAAAATGATTATCCTTAAAACTCACTTTTGTTAATAAGACAAAAGACTTTTTAATAAACTTTCTTTTTTAGAAAATGTTTTATTAAAATGGAAAATGAAAATTTGAAAATGGCATATTCCAAATGCTGTTAGAATATCCTTTGAAGGGTTCAAATACCTCAGATATTCCCACCCCACTAAAAGACAAAAAACGGAGCGGAGTCTAGTGGCGGTACCTTAAGTACCTACGCGGTACCTTAGCGATATGGTACCGCGGGGTGAGTTAAGGTACCGCACACAGTAGCCGTTATAGATCCGTTGTAACTTTGTCTCCTTTAAATAGTGGGTCAAATCTCATTTTCCAGTAAGCCTCTTGGACGTTTTTCTCAGCCCTCTTTCTATTTTCTATAGCATAATCATTAGTAAATGATCACTTAAATTGTTAAGGATGTTTACATATGATTATCCTCTTGATCCCCTCCTTTACCATGTCCAATGAGAAGATCACTCACTCACTAGTGTAGTGATAAAGATGAATCTATGAGCTAGTCATATTCATCATGATACCCTTTTTGTTTTAGGTTAATCCAATGTATTTATGAATACTTGGACTAGTTGTGTTCATCCAAGTTATTTGTGGATACTTAGATTTGTTGTGTACATCCATTGCATATGTGTTTGCTTGGATTTGTGTTGTGTAAATCCAAGCTACATGTGTGTACTTGGATAAGTCTAGTTGAGTTGTAATAGATTTGATTAGGAGTTCTCACTAAACTATAAAGTGATGTGGTTGTGTCTTGTGAGTTCTCACTAAACTTTAAAGTGATTAGTAGTTGTGTTGTGTGAAGTTCTCACTTAGCTTCAAAGTGAAGAGTCGTGAAGATTGGTTCTAGCTTTCAATTAGAACTCGACATCTAGCCTTGTGTCGTTAAATTGTGAAGTAGGCAACGTCGTGTAGATTGGTCCTAGCTAAAGATTAGGTCTCGACATTTAGCTTAGTGTCGGAAAATAATGTAAGCAACGATGTAAGGTTTTCTCCGCCGAGAAGGGAGCTTGTGGATATAGTGGAAATCTCGAGTAGGTGTACTCGAGGAGTGGAGTAGAAACAAGGATAGAGCCTCGTTGTCGAACCACTATAAATATTGGTGTCTTCCCACTAGGTTGTCTCCTTCCATACTCTTTACTTATTTCATTATCATTATACTTGCTTATTATCCTTGCTAGTGCATTTCAATTGAACCTAATCATTATGCAAGTTAGCATCAAGTAAAAGATAGTTTTGATACAAACCAAATTGAAAGTAATTTTAATTTGGTCACCAATCGAAGAGAAACTATTCAACCCCCCCTTCTAGTTTCTACAATTGGTATCATAGTGATGGTCACTCAAGATCTTTGAAGTATATTGTACTTTGAAACTTGGATCTATCCATTGTCTCCTCAAATTAGAAGGTTTAGTTGTGCTAAAGTTTCTCTTTGGTCAAAACTATGTTTTCTTTGAAAATAGGTCTTTTAATTGATAATATTGCATCCCACTTAAGATTAGTAGCCTTTATGCATTTTAGATATACTCTTGAAATGTATCTACTAGTTTTCATCTTTCTTTGTGTAGGTACTCATGAAGATCAATCAATTAATTGGTTATGGATTGAGTTACTTGCACTTTTAGAAGAATCATCTTCATTGATCATTAACATCTTTGAAGGATGATACCAAGATGATTGGGAATGATACTAGTCCTTGAAGACTTAGTACTCATCATAGTCATTGATTGGGCATAGCACTTATTCCTTCATGGATTGCTCTTTGCGGCCAAGGTACGCTTTCGTTCTTCTACACGCCCTTTGATCATTATTTTGATCATTACTTGACTATGTGCTTGTTCTCGGCATCCTTGCCTTGACATTTATTTGTGGTTTGTGTTTCTTTTCTTTTATCCTCTCAAACCTTCATTGCTTGGATACTTGATTCACTATGGTGATGTAAAGTGAGTTAGTAGAAGCTTAAAGTATCAAGCATGATTTCCATGGTTTGCACCCATACGGTTAGTAGGCCCTTTGTGGGAGAGAAAGTGAATTAATACCTTGCTCATATTTTAGTTTAGACTAAGACTATTATTGAAAGTGATCTTAGTCTATACTTGAATAATTGCTTTGTGCTTATTCATTACCAAAGCCGTTTATCGTTTCGTCGGAAAGGCACGTTTTAAACCACTATATATGACACAAGCTCTTCGTTACAACTACTTGAAGATTGTCATTAATCCCTTGAGCATTCATCCTAGTCTTGATTCACTTCTCTTGACTTCTCTCCACTTAGTCGTTTTGCTACGAGTAGTCGTTTGTCCGTTTCGGTTCTTTTCGATCTTGATTTAACTCATAATCCTTCATTAAGGCATATTACTTAGTGTTATGATGATCCAATGATATTCTAAAAGGCTCATGATTTAATTTTAAGTATTTTAGAAAAATTGGATTTTCAAAATTTGGCGTTTTTAGAGATAAAAACCTGCCTCTGTAGGCGGTTCCTTATCTCCGCGACTCAAACCCGTGGTTCCTTATCGATAAGGTACCGCGGGCAGTAACTTTTGTCAGAGCGCCAGTTTGAGTTTTTTATTCTTTTTCAAACCAAACTCTCTCTCTCTCCTAAAAACACATAGCCGACGGGTTTTACCTTTTCCACCATTGTTGAAGCTTCCAAAACCTTCAATCACTCAAATTAATTGATTTCAAGTTGTGGGTTTCACTCATCCTTCATCTAACATCAATTAATTGTAAGTATTTTCTTTCAATTTCATCTATTTTTTTCTAGGGTTCATCCTTTCATAATTGGGGATTTTTAAAATTGAAATTGAATTAAAACCTTAATAGGAATGTGGGTTGACATGGTTATTTTACTATGATTCCTTAGGTTGATATTCATTAAGATTTCACTAAAACCCACTTGTAGAACAAATCCGAATTTAGGCTAAATGATTTTGGTTGAATGATGAATTTGAGATGAACCCATGAACAAGTAGGTAATGACATTGTTAATGCTTACCTAAAAACCTTGTTTTTAAAAACCAATGTTCTAATCCATTGTTGATCTAACATAGATCATGTGTTCTTGGTTAATGATGGAATAGACACATTGTGAACATGAAAATGATATGGATTCAATCCTATGTTTGTCAAGAAATTGATATAACACATTTTCATTTTTCGTTTTCCTTTTGATTCTCATATGAGTGATTGGAAAGATTGTTTTTTGTGTTTAGGTACTTGTCATGTCTTCAAGATATCAAAAAGATCACGAACGAACACGAGCATACATGCCCTCTTACCCTCATTTGATTCACTCTCACAAAAACTCGTCTAAGTCTCTTGAACATCGTTGTTTTCATGAAGGACGCATCGTTTGTCCCTTTTTCGCAAATGAGTTTATTTGTGCCATGTTTAAGTCTATTGGGTTTGATTGTCTTCTTGATATTGATGAGCCAGTATTTCCTTCGTTTCTTATGGAGTTCTTTAGCTCATTCACATTGATAAGCATCAATAATGGTTTGTCTATACGATTTTCCATTATGGGGAAAATCATTATTTACACTCTTGAAGAATTTGGTGTTATTCTTGGAGTGCCATCTAATGGTCAATGTCGATTCACCGATGCTTGGAGTATTAGCTCTTTAGAATCGGCCCCTATTGATGCTCATTATGTGACTATGCTTCCATCATCTTCGGACATCATTCATGTCATCTCTAAACCTCGTGAACATCCTATTCTTGGTAAATCTCAAAGATTTGTTCGAAATCTCTCCTTTTGGGAATTACTTACTAGCGATCTTAATGATTTCATGATTCCTTGGGCCGAAATCATTAGGGAAAATGCAATGTGTCTATATGGGAATCGGGACTTAATACCCGCTTGTCTTGTACATATGTTGTATTGTGTTGCTACAACAACTCCTTACAATCTTGCATTTTTCATTGCTAGAAGAATTAGATCTGTTCTTCTTGAGTCTGAGTCAAGTCTTCCCTACGGAATGCTTCTCTCTCGTCTTCTTAGAAGAGTCCTCATTGACTTTCCATCTCTTCTCTCGTCACCTTATCACTCCGTTGATCGTGTGATGTCTCCCATTCAAGGGAACATTTCACCCAAGATCAATGTGAACTCGAGTCAAGTCGAAGACACCTCTCAAGAAGAGTCTTTTAGCAATCCTCCTTCCAATTTCTTCAACTTCATGACTTCTTCTATCTCAACTTCTTCATTCCATGAAATTGATTCCGATTATCAATTTTATCTCAATCATCTTCTTCGAGAACGCCTCAGAAGTGAATCAAGGAATTAGATATTTTGCTCATGATAACTTGCAACACTCATCGAGGATGATTTCATGTCTTTCTTCTCTTCATTTGGTTATGTATTAACTTATGCTTGGATTATTATTTTCTTTGATCCTAAATGTTGCTTATGCCATCATGTTTGTGTTTTACATAGCTTTGTGAATGCCTTTTGATAGTTAGCTTATTAGATTATGATATGTAGTTAACTTTGGCTTGTGAAACTTTTGGGAAAAATCTGGGTTTATCAAAAACTGGGTAGGGAAATTTTTGAAAATCTTCTGGTCGCGGTTCCATATCGACCCGCGGTTCCTTATCAATAAGGTACCGCCGGTCCTAGATAAGGAACCGCCGGTCACTATGCACGACAGCATCTTTGCTTTACACTGTATTCTTAATTTTGTGTAAACCTTGCATGATTTTCAGTAATAAACTGCACATTTCCTAAACTAGGTTATCTTAATTCATTATTCACCTAAAATGATTTTAACCCATTACTAGTTTGGATCATCCCCTCACCCATTTAAACCCACCTTGTTTGCGATGTTCTTCACACATCAAACATACTTCCCTAAACCTTAAACCACCCTAATCAACCATGGTGTGTACCAAAACCTTAAACACTTCCAAGACCTCCACCCCAAGGAAAACACTCAAAATAAGGGTTATGGTAGCTAAGCCTAACTCCTCACCTTTTCACACACCTAAGAATGAGAATGCTCCTATCCTCATTTCTTCATCACATTCCCCACCTCTTGCACCATGCAAGACTTCATCCACCCATGGTACTAACCACTCCATTGGTTCTACCTCCTCTTCATTCAACTCTAGAATGAATGAGCTCTCTTCACCCTTCACTCCAAGTGCACCCTTCGAAGTGACCACACAACCTCAACCAATCCAAAGCATTCCTTTTGGGAATGACTTTGATGATACTTTGGTGACTTCACCATTTACCCCTCACAACTCACCCATTTCACCAACCTTGGAGGATTTACCTCCACACTCACCCATTTCCCCTTTGGGGAACATGCCTCCACTTTCACCCACATCACCCTTGGAGAACTTGCCTCCTCCACCTCCACCCAACTCAAACATCCTAATTTTGGGTGTCCCTCTTTCCCTCCTCTTGGGTGATCCTTACTTTGGGTTTCAACAAACTCATGGTCCTAGATGTCCATGTTGTCTCTACAACCACTACCTCATCCATAACCTAAGGATGGATATGTATGAACTACATATGGGTTTGCAAGACTTCTTGCTTACTTTGTTCTCCATGCCTCCTCCTAGGAGATGAATGATGGAGTTTCATAATAAGAGTTTTCAACAACAAGCCAAAGAAAACTACTTATCTAGATTTAATGATAAGCTAGCTATGTATTAGTTAGTTTTATTTGTCTTTGTACTTGTTCCCTTAATGAATGTTTCATGTTGTTGACTTATGGATTTAGCTTTGTGTGATTCTATCCTTTTGTGTACACTAATCAACTTTAATTTGAAATTAAAATTGAATCTAAATCTATCACAACCCCTAAACTTGACTAAAATTGGTTCAAAATGATATCTAAATTATTTTGTCACCCTTTATCAAGACATTCTTTGTGAATGTGTTGCTTTATGCAACCCTAGCATATTTTGGTTCTAATAGAGGTAAAATTCCAAGATTTTTCACTTTTTGAAAAAGTCTTAGTTTTTCCCAAAACCCAGGAAAAACATGGTTTAAAGTCCACTGGACGCGGTTCCTTAAAGACCCGCGGTTCCTTAGTGATATGGAACCGCCGGCCCCTATAAGGTATCGCGGCCAGAAAGTGGCTTTTGACGATTTTTTGGTTAAAAATTTTAAAACCCTATTCCCAGTCAAGATTCCTTTTTTACTCAAATTGACTAAACATTCCTTGACACTACACATTTTGTATTTAAATTCTTACCTTGATTACATTTTACTTATACCCCAACCTTGAGATTTCATTCTCACACCTTCCCAACCTTGAGAATTCATTCTCACATAACCTTGAGATATCATTCTCACACTCTCACAATGCCTAACTCCTATATTCCTAACCTTGATATTTCTTTGTCACAACCCCTCTCACCTAAAGCTTCCTCATCGAAGCTTTCAAAGAAACCAAAATCTCGGTTCGACCCGTTTGGGTTAAGAAGAATGAACCATCTTCGTCCAAACCACCCAAAAACCCTACCTTCTCTCAAATCAAGTATTGGAATGAGACTTACACCATAAACCCCATCACCGGAGCAAAAGAACATGTTCCACCACCACCACAATCTTTCAATACCCCTCAACTCAATGACCTTTCAACCTTCCCAAACCTCACAAGGCATTGTGAAAACACTCCCAAACCCTTTACCCCACCACCACCAAACCCTAAGTTTGATGCCATATGATGAGATGGCATTTATACATGATCTCATCATTCTTTTCGGGCTTTAAATGCATAAACATGTCATGAAATACCATATATATGCTTGTGTTTTTTTACTTGTGTATTTTAGGTATGGATATCGTGAAAAAGACAAAAGATCACAAGATACAAGGAAAAACGGACACGAGAAACAAAGCCGTACAAAGAACCGGGCCCTAATCATGAAATTCTCAACAAATACCCTTGAAGACTTGAAGACAAACAAGACTGATCCTCATTTATTGAAGAAATGATACTTAAAACCCTTGTATATTAATAATTACAAGTTTGGTCCCTTAAGTTTGTCAAAATTACACAAAAGGTCCTTCAACTTTGAAGAAATGGCAAGATTGGTCCCTCAACAATTCCAAATTGTCAATTATGGTCCCTCATCAAACCAAAGATACATTGAAGACCTTTGAAGATCAAGTATGTCCAAGATTAGTCCTTCAAATATGCAAAAGTGGCAAAAATAACCCTTATAAACCTTTTTGGAAAGTTTATGCCAAAACTGCCAATGTATGAAAGTTAAATACAAAGGGAAATCAAGTTTCTAAGGCTGAAAACACGTTTTACCAAAAATCCCAAAATACAAGGACTAAAGGTGTGTTATTGAAACATTTTAAACGAATTTGCGCCAAACACTTTCCACTCCCCCAATTTCGGATCAAAACTACCACTATTCACCCTTCATCCACCCAGTTTTTACTCCACTTAAACCAAAGGGTAAGTCCAAATTACCCATACCCACGTTTGATTCACACATACAGAATCCCATCCCACAGACAAAACCCTCACTCCCACTACTCCCTGGACCCCACACACAACATTCTCAACCAATGAAAACACAACTTGTCCTTCAAGTAAAATGACGTGGCCAAATCAACAGCCTAGACTCTTTGCTTCATATCAAAGCTGAAATGAACGTCCAAGATGAATTTGAACAGCTCATTCCATCAAAACGTCTAGAAGGACTTAGGGCGTTTAGGGAATTTCACTTCTAGGGTTTGTGAATAGTGTTTAGCCGGGCATTTGCCTATAAAAGGAGACCTCAACATGTGAGAGTCCCTTTGTTCCAGATTTTAGCTTTAAATCTTTGTAATTCCTTTTTATGAAATAAAGTTTGAATTTCTTAAAATTTTGAGTTCTAATCTGTTATTTATAAAAGTTTGGTGTTTGATAAGCTAAAATCTGAGTTCCATTATCTTGTTTGAAGGTTTTTGAGGCAAGGTTTTAAGTGATAAAGCTTGTGCATCAAAAATCAGAAAGTTGGCATTATTTTTGATCTCACCTTGTGGTTTGTTCTTCTTAGCAGCTTGGAAGCTGGTACTTGTTCTTCTAGTACCTAAGCACAAACAATCCAGGGCATGGATGTAGGTCTTGGAGGTTTGCATCCTTCTCCCTTTTCATTTTCTCTTTTATTTTTCTGAATTTGGTGATTATTGCATGTTTATGCTTGAATCTGTGTTATTGTGGTGGATTATTGGTGATTTGGTTTGGTTTGATGTTATTGAGGTGTTATTGATCTGATTTGTGGGTTAAATCTTCATAAGCCTTTGAAAATTTGTGGAATCAAGTTTTAAAAGGGTGTTTGGGTTTACTGCATAAGTTAGGATTGTGGTTTGTTAAGTGCTTGTTTTGTGTAAGCAAGTGTTGGTATCTGCTTGTTAGGTGCATATGTTCATCTGTTTGCAGGTTTTGTGGGTTTGATCACATAGATTCATTATTTGGCTATAAAATCTTTAAAACTTGGTAAAATTGGCTAGGATTTTGAGGACACCTAGATCTAAGCTTAGGCTAGGGTTAACAAGTTCTAAATCATAGTTAATCACATCAAGGAAGAAGGATTTGAGGCTTGAAATTGGATCAAGTGTCACGTATATCAGCAAACTTGTTTTCTGCATATGTTCATTGTTCATCAGTAACTTCTAGTGCTTTGATCTTGTTATTTACTTTGATTCAGTGTTTGATTCTTGTTGCTTTGTGTTTATTCTTAGTTTATATAGCTTGTGTATGCATCCTGTTAAGTTTGGTTGGCTTATTGTGGCTAAATCTGCTTATTAAGTGCTTAACTGCTTATTTCCATATCTGGTGCATATCTGGTGAATGTTTGGCTTATTGTGGCTTATTGTGTGAACCAATTTGTGATTTTATTGTTGCTATTGACTCCTTGTGATTCACTGATCACAAGGGTGCCTTTGTTTCCAATTGAATCAAACCAGAACTCTCATATAAGCTTGGTCAAATAGTCAAAGCAGTGGGAACTCCTTTCCCCTGCTAGTTGCCACTGATAGTTTAAAACTGGTGTCAGCTTATTAATAAGCTATAATAGCTTATTCCAACCTGCAACAACTTTGTTTTTGTAATAGGTGCTCTTATTTTGACCCATTTGTTCATACTGGAGCATTTGGGTGTTTGACTTTAGGGTTTGACTAGAAAACCAACTCCTTTGACTTTTACATAAGTTCATTTATGCTTATTATGGCTTATTGGTTGTGCTTATTGGATTTTTGTTGATTGATTTTGCTTATTGAGTCCATTTGAAAGCTTTTGCAAGTTGAATCAAGTCCTGAGGTGCCCTAAATCTCTAAAACGACTATTTTGTCTTTTAGTGAATTTTTACTTTGCTTATTTCTGGCTTATTGAGTGAGTTTTTTCAAAATTTCTTTTTACAGATCTCATAAGCATACCAAAAGAAGGTTGTGTGTCAAATTAGAGCTTATGGCATTAGCTTATGGCTTAATGGGCTGAAAAGCCCAATAAGAATAAGCTGAGTGTTAAATAAGTTGTGATAAGCTCATATTCAGCTTTTGGGCCTTTAGAGTTTTGTTCTTAGAATTGAATTTTGAGTCAGATAGGGCTTTTCCAAGTCAATTGGGCCAAGTTTGACTTTTTGGGCCCAATAGCCCAATTTGGTTGACTGTTTTTGGTTTTGGCCCATTTGAGGGCCCAATAGGGGTATTCTGGTAATTTCACTTTGATTTTCTAATTTTTAGGTTAAAATAAACTAGTTTGCAAGTTTTTAGAATTTTTTAGAATTTTTGGATTTTTAATATTATTTTATTATTATTTTATTATTATTTTTAAAATTTCACTTTTTCCAACTTTTTACATTTTTCTTAGGTTTAATACATTAAAATAGGAATTTAGCAACTTTTAGAATAATTTTATCTCTTTTAGATTAATTTTTATAATTATTTTAAGTTTTAATAGTTTTTAAATCATTTAAATAGTTTTTATTAGTTTAGAAATTCTTAAAAATAGTTTTTAATCTTTTTAGGTCATTTTAGAGGTTTACCAATTGAAAAATCTTTATTTGGGCTTTTTGATAATTTATTTGATTTTTAGGGCTTTAATTAGCATTTAAAAATTGAATATTTAATTATTTAAAAGTTTTGAAAAAGTTTTGATTTTTGGTAAACTCTTAGTTTATTTAATTTGATTTTTGGTGAATTTTTGGTAATTTTTAGAATTTATTTTTATTTTTGTGGTTTTTAAGGTTCTACGTTTTAACTTTCTAGTAGTGTTAATTTTTATTTTTACGTCTTCGTCATTTTCTTTTCTCATCCCCTTCTAAACCAAATATTAATCACAAATCTTGAACATCTTAGTCACACACATATACCTCCTTGGGAAACGAACTTTCATTTCATTAAGGGTCATTAGTGTTGATTTTCCTAAATCATCACTCAATACTTACCCTATTTACCCTCTTTTCCTAAAGTGTGGTAAAACTCTACAATCATTTTGGCGCCGCTGCCGGGGAGGTGTGTCGTGATTAATTTGTATTGTTGTTTTTAATATTAACCATATATAGTATTTGTATTAGTAGAACTCTACTAATACGTATTATCGGTTTTCTTGGTTTTTCTTGTACAAATATTATTACTATATTGTATTAAGTATCACAATAAATTCACAATATCTCCAAAAGTGTGAAAACACAACCTTAATTGGGATTTCATCACTCAATTATTGTATTCGAATCTGAAACAAAAAGAAAAAGGCAAAAATAGATAAATACTTTCGTGAAGCTCGATTTTGAAAGATACAAACTATAAGGTGGGTATAAGGCGGGTATTATAAAATATACCCTAAGGAAAAAGGCTCTTAAGTGCTTCGCGCCGCCTCGTTTCCCCGCTTGCTTGTGAGTATTTTGAGATTGAAGGCTAATCGAGGGTTTTGCCGCCCAAAGTATTATTACGTATAGTATATTTGCTTGGTTTCTTTGTGATTAAACCCTCTTGAACAATTTGGTTTTCACCAAAGTTCTAAAGTCATTCGAAGGCGTTCACTCCACGTGATCGTTTTCATTCCTTTGAGGCTTCTTTAATCAAGAGTTTGATTCGAGGAGAGATTTTGTAGATTGTTGTCTACGAAGATACACCAAAATCCAAAAAAAATTAAATATCATCAAAAAACACAAAAAAAAAATTGAAAATTCACAAAACACCCAAAAATAATCTTCTTTGCTCACCTCCCATTCTTCGTGAAGTTTATGATCACTCGTAATCAAACAAAACGAGCTCGTAAACGACTTCAAAAGCAAGCCAATCAAGAGACGTTGATTGTTGAAGAACCTCCAATTGTTGAACCTATTGTAGAACAAGAAGTCGTCATGGCTAATCGTACTATGATGGAGTTGCTACAAGCACCCACCGAGGGTTTTGGAGAGGCTATTGTGATTCCCGCCATCCTTACGGAGAATTTCGAAATTAAGACGGGTTTAATGTCGATGTTGCAAGCAAATAAGTTTAGAGGTCACGAGAAAGACAACCCGCACTATCACATTAGGAATTTTAACCGTCTCACCGCCACTAGCAAGTTTAAGGATGTTCCACATGACGCCATTAAGATGATGTTGTTTCCATACTCGTTAGATGGACCCGCAAAAATTTGGCTTGAGAAAGAACCGCCAAATTCAGTTTTGACATGGGCCGATCTCGTTTCTAAGTTTGTGAACAAGTTTTTTCCACCATCTAAAACAACACACTTGAAAAATGAGATTTCACGATTTGTGCAAAGAAATAATGAAAGTTTTTCAATGGCATGGGAACGATTTAAAGAAATGTTACATGAATGTCCACACCATGATTTTACGGAATTGCATCAAATTGACACTTTTTATAATGGGCTTAATGATCATGAACGAGATTATTTGAATGCCGCCGCGGGTGGTAATTTTTTGTGCAAGACGACAAATGAGGCTTTACAAATCATCGAGAATAGATCTAAAGTTTATAGCCCTCGTAACACACCGAGTGTTGCCAATTTAGGTTCGTCATCATTGTCACAATCGTCTCGTAGCATTAATGCCTTACATGATGAAGCTAATGAGGAAAATCGGTTTTTTGATAGATTTGCTAATCTTATGTCCCATTGGAAGGCTCAAGAAGCTTCCAATTCCGCTTCGGTTAAAGCGGTTGCTAAGAGTTGTTTGTCTTGTGGTGGAGCTCATGATCTTTCCGAGAGCATTACTGTGGATGGTAACACTTCGAGTGCTTATGTAGCAACGGGAACTTACAACCAAAACGGTCAAGGTTCCCGCCCAAATCAAGCTCCACCAAATCAAAATGTTAACAATTATCGAAACAACAACCAAGGTAATTACCAAGGCAACACACGTAACTACAACAAGGGGAATTATCAAAATGGGAATGGACAAATTTCTAATCAAAACCAAAACCGCGATTTTCAAAACACTACACAAGGTTTTCAAAATGCTCACACTAAAAATTTGCAAGGAGAATTTTTGTATTATGCTAAAGCAAATGATGCTAAATTTGATAACATGCAACGTGAGATGATTAGCTTAAGATCCGAGTTGAAAAACGAGCTAAAAAATGAACTTGTTAATGAACTAAAAACTCATGCAAACAAAATGGAAGGAAATGTCCAATGTCTTCAACAAAACCAACAAAAGATGGAATTAGGACAACATGAGATTAAGCAAGAGTTATTAAAAGCGGATGCTAGGCAATCAAAATTTGAGGACCGAATGGGTAAGATGTTTGAAGCAATCATGTGTAAACCCTCTTCCTCGGGTGGTCTTCCTAGTGATACCATTGCAAACCCGAAGGGAGAAATGAAGGTTATTACTACACGAAGTGGTAAAACTTTCAAGGAACCAATCTCTCGTCCAAGTACTTCTACGGAGAAGGAAATCGAGAAAGAACCCGAGGTGATGGTCGAAAAGGAGCACATTACAATCCCACAAAGTACCGCTCATACCACACCTACGGTTGAACCAATACCAATTGTGGAACCCGAGTTTCCAAGGCCGTTGCCTAATGTCCAACCCACACCACCTTTACCTTACCCTTCGAGACGAAACAAAGAGAAATTGCAAGAACGTAACAAACAACAAATCAAGCTTTTTATAAAAATATTTCAACAAGTGCATTTTGATGTGAGTTTAGCCGACGCGTTGTTATATATGCCTCGTTTCGCTTCCACTTTTAAAAGTATGATGAGCGATAAGGAAAAGCTTTCAAAGCTTGCTAATTGTTCTTCGGTTTATCTTAACCGCATACCGGAAAAAGTTGGTGATCCCGGAAAGTTTCTCATTCCTTGTGACATACAAGATATGAAAGAATGCCTTGCCTTGGCCGATCTTGGTGCGAGCATTAATTTGATGCCTTTTTCCATTTGGAAATCGCTTTCGCTTCCGACTCTCATTCCTTCGAACATGTCCATCGAGATGGCCGATCATTCTACGATTATGGCATGTGGAGTAGCCGAAGATGTTTTCGTGAAAGTGGGGAAGTTCTACTATCCCGTTGATTTTATAGTAGTTGACATCCCCGCGGATCCTCAAGTTCCTCTAATTTTAGGTCGTTCATTTTTAGATACTTCGAGATCACTTATCGATGTTCATGCGAGAACAATCACTTTGAGATTTAACGAAGAGGAACTTGTTATAAACGCTACTCAAAACTCGAAACCTTCTCATGTTTATGCAATCGCTACCATCAATCACATTGACATCGTTGATGTGGTTTGCGATGAGTTTTCACAAGAAGTGTTAGGTTTTTCCGATAGCTCGTCAAGTGGCAATCCCACTATTTTGGATCCGATTCTTGCTAATTCTACACCAAATCTCACTCCATTCCAAGGAGGCGATCTCACTTCAAATGAAATCGACAATGAAGATGAGGTGTTGATTAGTGATGATACTTCTATTCCACCATTTCTTTCGCCGATGGAAGTTATGAGTGTTGAACCAAAATCTTCAATCGAGGAACCACCTATCCTTGAATTGAAAGATCTTCCTTCTCACCTTGAATACGCATTCTTGGAAGGTGATGACAAGTTGCCGGTTATTATTGCAAAAGGTCTTGCTAATAATGAAAAAACCGAGCTCTTGAAAGTTCTTAAGCCTCATAGAGGGGCAATTGCGTGGAAAATATCCGACATTAAGGGCATTGACCCAAAATTATGTACTCACTAGATTTTAATGGAGGAGGACTACAAACCTGCAATTCAAAGTCAAAGAAGGGTGAATCCCAAAATTCACGATGTCATTAAAAAGGAGGTCCTTAAACTCCTTGACGCGGGAATGATTTATCCTATATCCGATAGCCCATGGGTGAGCCCAATCCATTGTGTCCCTAAAAAGGGAGGAATGACCGTTGTGCCTAATGAAAACAACGAGTTAATTCCCACTCGTGTTGTGACCGGTTGGAGGGTGTGTATTGACTACCGAAAGATAAATGACGCCACTCGTAAAGACCACTTTCCTTTGCCCTTCATGGATCAAATGTTGGAGCGACTTGCGGGAAATGAATTCTATTGCTTTTTAGATGGTTTTTCCGGTTACTTTCAAATCCCTATCGACCCTCGTGATCAAGAGAAGACTACGTTTACGTGTCCTTATGGAACGTTCGCTTATCGTAGGATGCCTTTCGGACTTTGTAATGCACCCGGTACGTTTCAACGGTGTATGATGGCGATTTTTCATGACATGATCGAGAAGTCGATGGAAGTATTTATGGATGACTTCTCGGTGTTTGGTAATTCGTTCACGTCATGTTTATCTAATCTCGAACAAATGTTGAAACGTTGTGAAGAAACCAATCTTGTGCTTAATTGGGAAAAATGTCATTTTATGTGTAAACAAGGGATCGTCTTAGGACATAAGGTGTCAAAGGCGGGGATTGAGGTCGATAAAGCTAAGGTAGACGTAATCGCCAAATTACCTCATCCCAAAACCGTTAAGGGAGTTAGGAGTTTCCTAGGCCACGCGGGCTTTTATCGTCGTTTCATCAAGGACTTTTCGAAAATCTCTCGACCTATGACACGCCTTCTTGAGAAGGATGCTCCTTTTAACTTCAATGAGGATTGTGTTAAGGCTTTTGAAACTCTCAAAAGGAAACTTACCGAAGCTCCCATTCTTGTTGCTCCTAATTGGGAATTACCCTTTGAAATCATGTGCGATGCAAGTGATTATGCTATAGGGGCCGTCTTAGGGCAACGTTATGACAAGCATTTCCGTCCTATCCACTATGCTAGTAAGACGATGACCGAGGCTCAATTAAAGTACACCACAACGGAAAAGGAATTCCTTGCCGTGGTCTATGCTTTTGAGAAATTCCGACCTTATATCGTCTTGACTAAAAGCATCGTGCATACCGACCATTCGGCTATCAAGTATCTCTTAGCTAACAAGATGCTAAGCCGAGATTGCTTCGTTGGATGCTCCTCCTCCAAGAATTTGATGTCACCGTGCTTGACAAAAAAGGAGCCGAGAATCTAGCGGCCGATCATCTCTCTCGTCTAGAAGATCCTCACAAAGATGTTTTCGAGAATAAGGAAATTACCGAAACATTTCCTCTTGAGACTCTCGGTGTAGTGAATTCTAAAGACACCACCCCATGGTTTGCCGACATTGCAAATTACCATGCGGGCAATTTCATAATCAAGGGTATGACGACACAACAAAAACGAAAATTCTTTCGTGACGTCAAGTTCTATTTTTGGGACGACCCTTATCTCTTTCGGATTTGTGCGGATCAACTCATTCGACGTTGTGTGTTTGGTGCCGAAGCTTCTAATATCCTTAGAGCTTGTCACGAGGGGCCCACGGGTGGTCACCACGGTGCTAATCTCACGGCTAAGAAAGTGTTCGATGCTGGTTTCTTTTGGCCTTCTATCTATCGTGATGCACACGCACTTGTGAAGTCGTGTGATTCGTGTCAACGTCAAGGAAAATCGTCTCAACGTGATGAAATGCCGCAAAACATAATTCAAGTATGTGAGATTTTCGACATATGGGGAATAGACTTTATGGGGCCGTTCCCATCGTCTCATGGCAACAAATATATCCTCGTCGCGGTGGACTACCTTTCTAAGTGGTGGAATCTAAGGCTTTGCCTACTAATGATGCTCGTGTGGTAGTGAAGTTTTTGAAGCAACTAGTCTCTCGGTTCGGAACCCCTCGTGCTATTATAAGCGATCGTGGAACCCATTTTTGTAATGACCAATTCGAAAAGGTTCTAAAGAAATATGGAGTTACTCATCGTCTTTCTACGGCTTATCACCCGCAAACGAGTGGGCAAGTCGAGGTTTCGAACCGAGCTTTGAAGAGGATTTTAGAGAGGTCAATTGGAGAAAACCGTGCTTCATGGTCCGACAAACTTGATGACGCTTTATGGGCCTTTAGGACTGCTTATAAGACACCTATTGGTTGCACTCCTTATAAGTTAGTCTATGGGAAGAATTGTCATTTGGCCATTGAGTTGGAGCACAAGGCATATTGGGCCCTTAAGCATGCAAACTTTGACTTGAAGACCGCGGGAGATCACCAGAAAATACAATTGAATGAATTGGATGAATTAAGAGATAATGCTTATGAAAATTCATTAATTTTTAAAGAAAATACTAAAAAGTTTCATGATTCGAAGATTAAAACCCGGGTTTTTAACGTTGGTGATCAAGTGTTGCTTTTTAACTCTCGTCTTAAGATATTTTCCGGAAAATTTTAAATCTCGTTGGTCGGGTCCGTTCACCATTACACAAGTGTTTCCTTATGGGACCATTGAGCTAGCTCAAGATGATGGTCCTAATTTCAAGGTGAATGGACATAGGCTTAAGCACTACTTTGGTGGGGAAATTCCTTCAATGGTTGCCCTCGACCAAGTCACCTTCCCCAATGATAATTAGCATTGAGGGGACCGAGTCGAGCTCATGACTCGGTAATCAAAAACGAGGTGCCTCGTGGGGGAGATCCCATGCTTATCTTTTATGCTTACTATTCACTAATAAGGGGACTTGTACCCTTTCAACTCGTTGTCTCGTGGTTGTGTTATCTAGATCATCATCATCATCTATGATTGAAGACTCTCGTGTTCGTTTACGTGAGCCTCCATCGTTTGTTTTAAGAAGTTTTTCACGAATCCATGACATATCCTTTATTGTTCTAACAATTATCTTTTAGCATACTTAATAAACGGCTTTAGATATATTGTTGATCATCCTTTCCATGCTAGATCCTAAGCATTCGACTCTTTGTCTCTAGTATGGGGGTGCTCCACCTTTAGACTCGAAACATTCAGGACAATGTTTACTTTTAGTATGGGGGGTGAATAGGTACTTGCTTTGCTACGCCCTCACGCTTTCCAACTTTCAATGTTTTGTTTTGCTAATAAGGCTAAAAATGGCCAAATTTTAAATTTTTTCTTAGTTTTCATAAGTGTTTTTAAGACACGAATGTATATTTTCTGATGGGTAGAATAAGAGTTAATTTTTGACTTGATGGGCATTTGGAGCCATTTACATTCCTTAACCCGCTCAATTCAAGTTTTGCTAGACTTTTATATAGGGAGCTTTAAAACGCGAAAGTCTTAACTCTTTCGGGTTAAGAACGAGAACTTTTCGCAAGTTCCTATAATTGATCCTAGAAAGTCACTTATCAAGGGAACTATAAAACGCATTCTCTAAACTTAAAAGTCCAAGAAAGTGCAAGATCCTATAGGTGGCTTGAAAACCCAAAACTATGATTTGATATAGTCTTAATGAAAGCTAATCCAAATTTGGCTTAATTTTGACTTGCATGGCTAAGTATTCACGAGTCTCTTTAATTAGAGGTCTTTATATAGTGAAGAACGAGAAATGATAGAGTTAGACAAGTGATCATGCTAAACGTAGAACACGAAAGTGTTCTTTCAAAAACTCATATGTTTTTAATTGTGGCTTTTTCTTCCCATAAGATCAATGCAATAGGAATAAATCATAATTGCAATAAGTAAGGTCGTAAGATTTGAAAGGTTACTTAGCCTCTAGCGCAAGATCGTTTAAAAGTTGCTCGGGGTTGAATAGAGTTCAAAGCCAAGGCATAACTTATTAAAGCGGGACGCGAAGATTGGCGATTATCCAAAAAGGCCCTAACAAGGCATGAGGATCTCTATTTTTGCTACAGATCCCAAGATGATGTGAAGTATCATTATTCCTAAATCAATATGAAGGATCGAGACACACGACGAAAAGCAATTACTCCCCTAAAGATCATGGAGAAAGTCTATCCAAAAAGACCCTAACAAGGTATGAGGATAAATATATCCAAGTCCGAAAAGGAGGCGGATCGTTATATATCAAAATCCAAAGTAAAGATTGAAGAAAAATGATGAAGTCGTGGTCCAATATGAAGAATCTCTCAAAAACGTCAAAGTGAAGAAATTCCAAATATATGAAGAGAAGACCATAGTTTCGAGAACGTCTTCCCAAGATTTGAAGTATGAAGTACATGTCAAATATCGGTCCGAGAAAGGTCTCAAATCGTGAAACGAGTTATGCCAAGATATGAACTTAAGGAGATACACGAGAAGCCATTTTAAAAGATTTTGTCCTTCGGCTAACTATTGATCAAATCGTGCTACTTTGCTTTCGGACTAATAACTACTCAAATAAGTCAATATGAATCACTTGTGATCCATGACAAATAGATAAAAAATGATAGTAACCCATTTTCTTTTATAATAACTAGGTTTGCGGGGAGAAAAAGTATTACACAATTTGGACGTATGAGTAGTGTTAGCATTGTGACTTGTACCAAAAATGATCTCGTTTTTGCACTTAGAATGGAATGTATGACAATCAAGGATGACGAAGTTTACTCTAAGGGACATTGACTTGTTTCTATTCTTTGACCCTAAAAGTCACTTTTTGTGATGAAAATCATACATTATGTCTTTACACATCTTCGTAGTATGTTGCAAGTCTTTTACTCTTCAAAAAAGGTGAATAAAGTTGAACTTTGGTGATGCTTAGATACTTTATTCTAGCATTGCGTGAGGGCACGACAATGGCTTAGTATGGGGGAGTGATGAGATGGCATTTATACATGATCTCATCATTCTTTTCGGGCTTTAAATGCATAAAAATGTCATAAAATACCATATATATGCTTGTGTTTGTTTACTTGTGTATTTTAGGTATGGATATCGTGAAAAAGACAAAAGATCACAAGATACAAGGAAAAACGGACACGAGAAACAAAGCCGTACAAAGAACCGGGCCCTAATCATGGAATTCTCAACAAATACCCTTGAAGACTTGAAGACAAACAAGATTGATCCTCATTTATTGAAGAAATGACACTTAAAACCCTTGTATATTAATAATTACAAGTTTGGTCCCTTAAGTTTGTCAAAATTACACAAAAGGTCCTTCAACTTTGAAGAAATGGCAAGATTGGTCCCTCAACAATTCCAAATTGTCAATTATGGTCCCTCATCAAGCCAAAGATACATTGAAGACCTTTGAAGATCAAGAATGTCCAAGATCAGTCCTTCAAATATGCAAAAGTGGCAAAAATAACCCTTATAAACCTTTTTGGAAAGTTTGTGCCAAAACTGCCAATGTATGAAAGTTAAATACAAAGGGAAATCAAGTTTCTAGGGCTGAAAACACGTTTTATCAAAAATCCCAAAATACAAGGACTAAAGGTGTGCTATTGAAACATTTGAAACGAATTTGCGCCAAACACTTTCCACTCCCCCAATTTCGGATCAAAACTACCATTATTCACCCTTAATCCACCCAGTTTTTACTCCACTTAAACCAAAGGGTAAATCCAAATTACCCATACCCACGTGTGATTCACACATGCAGAATCCCATCCCACACACAAAACCCTCACTCCCACTACTCCCTGGACCCCACACTCAACATTCTCAACCAATGAAAACACAACTTGTCCTTCAAGTAAAATGACGTGGCCAAATCAACAGCCTAGACTCTTTACTTCATATCAAAGCTGAAATGAACGTCCAAGATGAATTTGAACAGCTCATTCCATCAAAACGTCTAGAAGGACTTAGGGCATTTAGGGAATTTCACTTCCAGGGTTTGTGAATAGTGTTTAGCCGGGCATTTGCCTATAAAAGGAGACCTCAACATGTGAGAGTCCATTTGTTCCAGATTTTAGCTTTAAATATTTGTAATTCCTTTTTATGAAATAAAGTTCGAATTTCTTAAAATTTTGAGTTCTAATCTGTTATTTATAAAAGTTTGGTGTTTGATAAGCTAAAATCTGAGTTCCATTATCTTGTTTGAAGGTTTTTGAGGCAAGGTTTTAAGTGATAAAGCTTGTGCATCAAAAATCAGAAAGTTGGCATTATTTTTTATCTCACCTTGTGGTTTGTTCTTCTTAGCAGCTTGGAAGCTGGTACTTGTTCTGCTAGTACCTAAGCTCAAACAATCTAGGGCCTGGATGTAGGTCTTGGAGGTTTGCATCCTTCTCCCTTTTCATTTTCTCTTTTATTTTTCTGAATTTGGTGATTATTGCATGTTTATGCTTGAATCTGTGTTATTGTGGTGGATTATTGTTGATTTGGTTTGGTTTGATGTTATTGAGGAGTTATTGATCTGATTTGTGGGTTAAATCTTCATAAGCCTTTGAAAATTTGTGGAATCAAGTTTTAAAAGGGTGTTTGGGTTTACTGCATAAGTTAGGATTGTGGTTTGTTAAGTGCTTGTTTTGTGTAAGCAAGTGTTGTTATCTACTTGTTAAGTGCATATGTTCATCTGTTTGCAGGTTTTGTGGGTTTGATCATATAGATTCATTATTTGGCTATAAAATCTTTAAAACTTGGTAAAATTGGCTAGGATTTTGAGGACACCTAGATCTAAGCTTAGGCTAGGGCTAACAAGTGCTAAATCATAGTTAATCACATCAGGGAAGAAGGATTTGAGGCTTGAAATTGGATCAAGTGTCAAGTATATCAGCAAACTTGTTTTCTGCATATGTTCATTGTTCATCAGTAACTTCTAGTGCTTTGATCTTGTTATTTACTTTGATTCAGTGTTTGATTCTTGTTGCTTTGTGTTTATTCTTAGTTTATATAGCTTGTGTATGCATCATGTTAAGTTTGGTTGGCTTATTGTGGCTAAATCTGCTTATTAAGTGCTTAACTGCTTATTTCCATATCTGGTGCATATCTGGTGACTGTTTGGCTTATTGTGGCTTATTGTGTGAACCAATTTGTGATTTTATTGTTGCTATTGACTCCTTGTGATTCACTGATCACAAGGGTGCCTTTGTTTCCAATTGAATCAAACCAGAACTCTCATATAAGCTTGGTCAAATAGTCAAAGCAGTGGGAACTCCTTTCCCCTGCTAGTTGCCACTGATAGTGTAAAACTGGTGTCAGCTTATTAATAAGCTATAATAGCTTATTCCAACCTGCAACAACTTTGTTTTTGTAATATGTGCTCTTATTTTGACCCATTTGTTCATACTGGAGCATTTGGGTGTTTGACTTTAGGGTTTGACTAGAAAACCAACTCCTTTGACTTTTACATAAGTTCATTTGTGCTTATTCTGGCTTATTAGTTGTGCTTATTGGATTTTTGTTGATTGATTTTGCTTATTGAGTCCATTTGAAAGCTTTTGCAAGTTGAATCAAGTCCTGAGGTGCCCTAAATCTCTAAAACGACTATTTTGTCTTTTAATGAATTTTTACTTTGCTTATTTCTGGCTTATTGAGTGAGTTTTTTCAAAATTTCTTTTTACAGATCTCATAAGCATACCAAAAGAAGGTTGTGTGTCAAATTAGAGCTTATGGCTTAATGGGCTGAAAAGCCCAATAAGAATAAGCTGAGTGTTAAATAAGTTGTGATAAGCTCATATTCAGCTTTTGGGCCTTTAGAGTTTTGTTCTTAGAATTGAATTTTGAGTCAGATAGGGCTTTTCCAAGTCAATTGGGCCAAGTTTGACTTTTTGGGCCCAATAGCCCAATTTGGTTGACTGTTTTTGGTTTTGGCCCATTTGAGGGCCCAATAGGGGTATTCTGGTAATTTCACTTTGATTTTCTGATTATTTAGGTTAAAATAAACTAGTTTGCAAGTTTTTAGAATTTTTTAGAATTTTTGGATTTTTAATATTATTTTATTATTATTTTATTATTATTTTTAAAATTTCACTTTTTCCAACTTTTTACATTTTTCTTAGGTTTAATACTTTAAAATAGGAATTTAGCAACTTTTAGAATAATTTTATCTCTTTTAGATTAATTTTTATAATTATTTTAAGTTTTAATAGTTTTTAAATCATTTTAAATAGTTTTTATTAGTTTAAAAATTTCTAAAAATAGTTTTTAATCTTTTTAGGTCATTTTAGAGGTTTACCAATTGAAAAATCTTTATTTGGGCTTTTTGATAATTTATTTGATTTTTAGGGCTTTAATTAGCATTTAAAAATTGAATATTTAATTATTTAAAAGTTTTGAAAAAGTTTTGATCTTTGGTAAACTCTTAGTTTATTTAATTTGATTTTTGGTGAATTTTAGGTAATTTTTAGAATTTATTTTTATTTTTGTGGTTTTTAAGGTTTTACGTTTTAACTTTCTAGTAGTGTTAATTTTTATTTTTACGTCTTCGTCATTTTCTTTTCTCATCCCCTTCTAAACCAAATATTAATCACAAATCTTGAACATCTTAGTCACACACATATACCTCCTTGGGAAACGAACTTTCATTTCATTAAGGGTCATTAGTGTTGATTTTCCTAAATCATCACTCAATACTTACCCTATTTACCCTCTTTTCCTAAAGTGTGGTAAAACTATACAATCACCATACCCCCATCAAACGATTTTGTGTTGCATCATGGATCCTCGTGTGATTGTTGCTGATTTCAACAAATTGAACTTGCTCATGTGTATGAGAAGTTAATTTTTCTTGAATTCCTCCTCACTCGACGTCCTATTCAAGTTTTCGTTCCGGTGGACAAAACTTCGAATGATGCATCGTCGTATTTTTAGTTTTATTATATTTTTAGCAATCTTGGAAAATATCACTATTAGACTAGCTTATGCTTAGTGGTTTATTTTCCATATTTATTGCTTTTAGATACTCATACTATGTGTATGACTATCTTTTTTGTTGTATTGTTTGTAACCTTTGTGTTATTTGTGTGCTATTTCATTAGTTCTATTTTGAGTTGATCTTGGTTAATTTGTTACAATTGCTTATGGGTGATTCCATCAATTCTAAAGCTTTAACCCATTGACAAGCTTATCATCTTCATTGGATTGAAGTTTGATTTTGTCAATTACCTCTTTGGACATACTTAGCAAAATACTTGCTTCTAATTTGAGATTTCTTCTCTTTCTCCCTCTCAAGTTACTTAGTAGGTAGTGATCATATATACATTGGTGTTTCTTTCCTTTCTACTAACCTTTGTGTAGCATGTCACCTTAGCTCATAAACTTGGTGTCCCAAGCAAGGGGGAGCAACCACCAAGGGGGAGCTACTAGCAAAGTTCGATGTTCTTCAAAGACTTATGCTAACCTTTTTGCTACGACAAAGGGGGAGAAATGATAGTGATAAACTAGTTAATAATTCCATAGTTTGTGCTTCTACGTAAATGAGTTTATCGTTTGTCGTAATCAAAAAGGGGGAGATTGTTAATGCAAGTGATGCCTAAAAACATTATTAGTGTTAACTAATCTTTCTTAGTTTTGATCACAACAAACCATACAACACATTTAGTGTAAAACACAAAATGAATTATTTAACTAACACTATCATCAAGGTAATAATCATATCACTAACCTTTCTTAATCATACTTAGTGATCATCAAAATGATTATCCTTAAAACTCACTTTTGTTAATAAGACAAAAGACTTTTTAATAAACTTTCTTTTTTAGAAAATGTTTTATTAAAATGGAAAATGAAAATTTGAAAATGGCATATTCCAAATGTTGTTAGAATATCCTTTGAAGGGTTCAAATACCTCAGATATTCCCACCCCACTAAAAGACAAAAAACGGAGCGGAGTCTAGTGGCGGTACCTTAAGTACCTACGTGGTACCTTAGCGATATGGTACCGCGGGGTGAGATAAGGTACCGCGCACAGTAGCCGTTATAGATCCGTTGTAACTTTGTCTCCTTTAAATAGTGGGTCAAATCTCATTTTCCAGTAAGCCTCTTGGACGTTTTTCTCAGCCCTCTTTCTATTTTCTATACCATAATCATTAGTAAATGATCACTTAAATTGTTAAGGATGTTTACATATGATTATCCTCTTGATCCCCTCCTTTACCATATCCAATGAGAAGATCACTCACTCACTAGTGTAGTGATAAAGATGAATCTATGAGCTAGTCATATTTATCATGATAACCTTTTTGTTTTAGGTTAATCCAATGTATTTATGAATACTTGGACTAGTTGTGTTCATCCAAGTTATTTGTGGATACTTGGATTTGTTGTGTACATCCATTGCATATGTGTTTGATTGGATTTGTGTTGTGTAAATCCAAGCTACATGTGTGTACTTGGATAAGTCTAGTTGAGTTGTAATAGATTTGATTAGGAGTTCTCACTAAACTATAAAGTGATGTGGTTGTGTCTTGTGAGTTCTCACTAAACTTTAAAGTGAGTAGTAGTTGTGTTGTGTGAAGTTCTCACTTAGCTTCAAAGTTAAGAGTCGTGAAGATTGGTTCTAGCTTTCGATTAGAACTCGACATCTAGCCTTGTGTCGTTAAATTGTGAAGTAGGCAACGTCGTGTAGATTGGTCCTAGCTAAAGATTAGGTCTCGACATTTAGCTTAGTGTCGGAAAATAATGTAAGCAACGATGTAATGTTTTCTCCGCCGAGAAGGGAGCTTGTGGATATAGTGGAAATCTCGAGGAGTGGAGTAGAAACGAGGATAGAGCCTCATTGTCGAACCACTATAAATCTTGGTGTCTTCCCACTAGGTTGTCTCCTTCCTTACTCTTTACTTATTTCATTATCATTATACTTGCTTATTATCCTTGCTAGTGCATTTCAATTGAACCTAATCATTATGCAACTTAGCATCAAGTAAAAGATAGTTTTGATACAAACCAAATTGAAAGTAATTTTAATTTGGTCACCAATTGAAGAGAAACTATTCAACCCCCCCCCCCCCCCCTTCTAGTTTCTACAAAAGTGTCCATAGCGCGTCCGAAAAGCTGTAATAGGTATGTCCTCCTCTTTAACACGAAGTTGATGATAACCCGACCTCAAGTCGATCTTCGAGTACACACACGAACCTTGAAGTTGATCGAACAAATCATCGATCCTAGGAAGTGGATAACGATTTTTAATAGTTAACTTGTTCAACTCTCGGTAGTCTATGCACATTCTGAACGATCCGTCCTTCTTCTTCACGAACAACACTGGAGATCCCCAAGGTGACGAACTTGGTCTAATGAACCCCTTTTCCATTAACTCCTTCAACTGATCTGCCAACTCCTTCAACTCAGATGGTGCCAAGCGATAAGGTGCACGCGCCACCGGTGCAGCTCCCGGCACTAGATCAATCTTGAATTCGACTTCTCGCTGAGGCGGAAGCCCTGGCAAGTCATCGGGAAATACTTCAGGAAAATCACGAATAACCGGAACATCTTCCACACGCCTAACCGGTAGTTCCTTCTCCACTACTTGAGCCAAGAACAGGTGACAACCTCTTTCTACATATTTCCTCGCCTTGATACAAGATATCACCGTCAGATGAGATCTACCGACATCACCTTTAACTTCTAACACCTTGCCCTTAACTGGTATGTGAACAACTCTCTCCCCACATACAATCACCGCATCATGAGCAACCAACCAATCCATACCAACAATCACATCAAACGAACCCAACTCAATCGGCATCAAATCAATTTCAAACAAATGATTTGCTAATTTCAAAGGAAACTTCTTAAATATAGTGGTAGTACTAACTAATTTTCCATCAGCTAACTCGACCTCATAACTAGTATTTAGGCTTGTTGGCTCAATATCAATTAAACGACTAAAGGAAGTGCTTATAAAGCTCCTATCAGATCCTGAGTCAAACAACACACTAGCATAACGATGGCTGAGTAAGAACGTACCCGTCACCACATTTGGACCTTGTGCCTGATCAGCATCCTTAACAACATAAACTGCCCCAGCAGCTTCACCTGCTTTCTTGTTCTTCCACTTCGAACATTGAGGACGAAGATGATCACGTTCTCCACATTCAAAACAAGTCCAGATCGGAATAGCATTCGCTCCAGTAGCAGGGACCCTTGTCTTACATTTCTCCACAACATGACCAACCTTTCCACACTTAGTGTAACTCGGTGGACAATTACCAAAGTGACAAGCACCACAACTCTTACATTTCTGGGCTGGTCCCCCATGATCAGCATTATCATTCTTGTTAGTTGCACCTCTAGCCCCATCATTTCTCTTCTGATTGTACTGACTATGGCGGTTACTACCTTGATTACCACTCTACGAATTCTCCCATTTCCTTTTACTACCCTCAACAGCTCTCTCAGCCCTATCTTGCACTTTCTGCCCCATGAGTGTATGAGCCATTCTTACAGTCTCAACAAAGTTCTTGGGTCGAGATGAAGTTGTCTCACCTTTAATGTACCCAGGCAACCCTTTGATGTATTGGTCCATCTTTTTCTTCTCAGTAGCAAAAGCATCTGGACACAACAAAACCAACTCATTGAATCGGCTAGTATATGCAGCAATGTTTGTATCTTTTAGCTTCAGGTGCCTCAACTCATCCTCCAAAGCAGATAACTCTTCTTCTGGACAGAACTCCTCTTTCAACAACCTTTTAATTTCATCCCAAGGTTTCCTATTTGCAGCTTCTAAACCAACTGTAGCAACTTGAGTCTTCCACCAGCTTAAAGCTCGATCCTTGAAAGTAGCAACTGCGAACTTAACCTTGTTCCTTTCTGAGCAATCACTAATCTCAAATGTTGTTTCTGTTTTCTCAATCCACCTGAATATTTCCAGTGCTCCACCAGTTCCTTGAAATATAGTAGGTCCACACTTCATGTATCCAGCAAAAGTACATTCTTTAACCACAGCAGCAGCCGGAGCAACCTCATCTACAGGATTCTCAGCTACACCTGCCCCTCCAGCAGCTTCTGGTCCAGCAGGTTCACCTTCACCTTTAGCACCCGCACCTCCAGAGCCACCTGCTCCTTTAGTGTTAACACGTGCAGCTCTATCCGCAGCTAATGCTTTCGCAACCTCTTCAGCAACTAGCCTTGCAATGGCATCATTTGTCATTCTCCTAGGTGGCATGATTTTGTCACATCACAAAGAGAAGATAAAATGAATGAGTTAATTGTATTCATGGTATAGTCATATCATGTACAAAATCAATCATCAAATGCATACACATTATCAATACAAGGATTCACAATCATTATAAGGATCAAAGGAAACTATTATCATCGATCAACAAGGAATGATCTTAAAGACAAATAGAGTATAACGACACAAAATAATAAACACTAGTCACGTGGGGATCCACATGGCTTAGTTGATTGTGTCTCGCTTGCAGCAGTGAAACCTTCTTCCTCCACATCGAAGACGTAATTTGACGGTGGTAAATTTCACAAAATAGGTATAAGGTCATAATAAAATGAAATAGAATAATTTCCAAAAATTTAAATAAATATAGAAAATCCTTCAAAATAATTACAGGAAAAATTCCAGAAATTTATTTAAGTAAATCATTAATAAATGATAACTCTTATCAAAAAGTTTAACGATATCAATATATATATCGATAAAGGATTATAGTATTTATTTAGAAATACTTAGCAAAAAGGCATACATAATAATGTATACTAAAGTTGTAATCCCAGAAGTAGCTTAAACCTGATGTCACGCGAAATCATGTGCACCGACTCTTTGAAAAATAAAAACCGACAGTTATAGTTTAGGTTTTTAGAAAAAGACCTAGTTCTCTATAACTCATGGCTCTGGTACCAATCTTTAACACCCCCAAATTTACACGCAGCGGAATACATCTTTGGGTGCTAAACAATGATACAACAACACATAATTTATAAAGAACGACTCGAAAAGAGACGTTTTAGATTTATCGTTCCTAAAACATTTGTCAGAGTAGCGTAGTCCCAAGACATCGTAACCAAAGTACAACCAAAACAAAAGATTTAAAATGTTTTGAACAAAAGGAACGACAAATATTCAAAGAGTTTATATTGCAAAGTAGTGCACAACATTCATTCCCGTGGCTTCCAAGCTTCAGCCTTCTTGATTACCTGAAATACATGTGAGAAAATCATCAGCAAAAATGCCGAGAGAATCTATAGGTTTAAATAATCATTTTGAACACAAGCTAAGATTATAAGTTTGTGCCATACTTGAAGGCAACAAGCATCAAATAATAATTTGCGTCAACAATAATAATCTTATATAGCATAAATTGCAATAAGCTCATGGAACCGAGCCCTTAGAAACTCCCTTTAGAGGTCTGATAAGACAGGAGATTTATTAATTGTCGGTTACCTCCAGATTATTGGTACATTGCCGTATAGCTGACTTCTCAATACAATATGTTCAAACAGTGTGGAGGTCGGGCCTAAGCTTCTATGACAAATCCACAAAAACTGAACCGGGGCGGCTTCCCCCATAGATCTATTAATTGTACTAGTGGTTAACCCATCATAGGTTAATTAACGGTCCATAATTGAGGTTTTAACAAAGGCAATCACTTAATGCAATTTAAAGGCAACCACGGGTCCATTCATAAAGGGACAAGCATACCATAAAAATCTTGTGTTCTAAGTTTACAAAACATGTATTCCCCCTCGCGGGTTTTAAAATATTTGAATGAGCTCAAACGAGGCTATAGACTCACCTTAGTACTTATAGTAGTTGAATACAATCGCCGACGATAGTAGATGCCCGATAATCACGATAACCGCAACCTAGCAAATAAGGTGCGTACTTTAATAATAGACTCGAGAAATAAATGATACTTAATAAAATCAAACTCGAACTTATAAAACCACAATACACTCGAAAGTAAACGATATAAATAACTTCATTATACTTTACTACTCATTTACTTAACCATTTTATACTTTTAACAAAATCCGCCGGTACATACTACATGTACTAGCTTATTTACCCCTTTTAAACTTGTCAACCATTTATGAAACGACTCGATAAACTAACTTACTATAAATAGAAAGTCCTCCTACAAGTTTATCAAATGAAATTACTTTTAAAGTCCTTTACTCGACTCATTTTCAAACCACAAAATCCGGACAGATTTACGTTAATTTTTCATACAGCCGTTTTAACTTATTTAAACGACTCCGTTTACAAAACCGACACTCGGGTTTTAAAGTAAACTCAACCTAATAAATAAATACCTAATTATCAGTAGGTTACACATTTTAAAACTTCTATTTAGAGTCCCCGAGATTCGATCCAAATATCGACAACAACTATATGTAGTGTCGATACTCGTCTCCCGGTACACGATTATTCAAAACATCATAACTTCGCGCTCGTTTTGAGCTAGAAGCTCTACCTTATATCAAATCGAAGCTAAGGAAATTATATACAACCCTAGGCTATAAGTTAAGTCATTTTCAAAACATAAAAATTCGGATTTTTCAGTTTACCTACTGCTATAAAATAGGTACCAAAATCTTGTACAAAATCAACTTTTTGACCACAACCAACCATAGAAATGGTCATTCCTATACTCTAATATCATCATACATCCACCATAACATCAAAATCATAACAAAAATAAAAATATTTGGATCAAAATATAGTTTTTAACAAGATTTCTAGCAAGAACCACCATGGATCATTCTAAAAACACCATGCATAACCATGGCTTCCAACTACCAACATCAAGAAAATAAAAAGTGCTTGCATGTGTAAAATTTTTATACCTATGTGATCCTTGATCAAAAATAGAGATGGGTCTATGCTTGGTTTAGCTAGAATCAACCTCAAATTCAAGATAATTTGAAAATTGTATGGATTTGGGGTGATGGGTGGTGTTTCGGCAATAACAAGGAGAAGGAGAGAGAGATGATGATTTTTGGAAGTAAAAAAAAATAAAGTGTGTGTTTATTTTAAATTTTCATTTAGTGGGGTAGGGACCAAATTGCAATTTGGCAAAAGTTTGGCTAAAAAAATGTAAATAGTTAGTTAAAAGTGGGAAATAATTACTAGTCAGTTTTGAAAATATTTACGGGACTCGGGTTTCGTAAAAATACTTAAAAGTTTAAACGCACACAAAAAATAAAAATATAACGACTCGATACGTAATTAAAACGATATCGTCGAAAATGTTAAATATCGAAACGATCGATAATGAAATATAAAATTGTGGGCATCCGTCGGTATCGCGATCACTAGTAGTCCTCGTTGCTCGTCAAAATATTAAAATAAAATATTTAATATCGATTTCGACTTAAACCTTAAACGTAATAATATTTAACGTCATAAATACTTCAAAAATATTTGAAAAGTAAGAATTAAGTAATGACCTTATTTTGTGGGTTTTACAATCTTTAATGGGAAAGGTGACATGAGTGGATGGGTTAAGTGTTATTTCTACAACTTTTTGTGAAGAAGATTCAACCATTGTTATGTTTTGTGGTTTTTAGAGAGAAAGAGTTTGTGTTTTTTAATTAAAAGATTTGTAAGCGTGGAATGAAATCCAAATGCAAGGGATTATATATAAACTTAGACTGATTTGTGAAAAGTTTTTAAAACCATTTGAAAAAATTATAAATCTTTTAGGGTTTCTTTTGAACATTTGGCAAAAACTCTCTTATTAATGTTCTACAAAAAGCTATGATTTTCTGTTGCTTTGAACAGTGAAATGCCTCATGTGTCAGGAAGTTGTTGACTGTGGATGGGGACGTTTGAAATTTCCTTAATTAACAAATGGCAACTTTTGAAAGAATGTTTGTATTATTCACAAAAAAATTCAATGCCATTTAATACTTTTCGACTTATGATTCATTTGTTTTAAAAGCTGTTGCTCGGATATGCTGAAGCTGATGGCAATACTTGTGAGCTTTAGTGCGTCAAATGAGGCGACAAAACCCCATATACATGTTCACATAAGTGAAGAAGACATATGACATTGCACGCTTGATGAGACCGCTTTTATAGATAGTCTCGTCGTCCAAAACGGGCTTTAAATGCATAAAATATCATGAAAATGCCAAATATATGCTTGTGTTTGTTACTTGTGTATTTTAGGTACGGATATTGAGAAAATGACAAAAGATCGCAAAGAACAAGCAAAAACGAACACAAGAAACGAAGCCGCACAATGAACCAAGCCCTAGTGTTGATTTTCCAAGAAAAAACCTTGAAGAAATGAATATTGTACAAGAAGGGTCCTCTAATATTGAAGAATTGACACTTTAAACCCTTGTATATTCATAATTACAAGTTTGGTCCTTAAAGTTTGTCAAAATTACAAAAGGGCCATCCACTTTGAAGAATTGGCAAGAATGGTCCCTCAACAATCAAGACTTGTCAATTTTAGTCCTCCTTAAAGTCAACAATACATGTCAAGACCATAATCTTTGAAGAAAGTTCCAAAACAACCCTTCAAGAATCATGAAATAGCAAGAAATACCCCTGAAAATACATTGGAAAAGTATTTGGGGCAAAAGTGTGAAAAATAAAACTTCTAATACAAAGGAATCTGATTTTTGCCATGTTCAAACTTGATGTGAAAAGAAAGAAAGATGTAAGGGGCCAAACATGGACGACAGCAAACTTACCTTAACCTGTGGCAGCCTTCCACGTGCCCCACTCACCAAAATCCACCAATCAAAACCCACCCTTCCTCAACCTCAGCCTTCCACTCACAACCATATTAACTAATCTCTGATTAGTTTAATATTTGGTGCTTAACATAACTTTTAAAACCCAAAACAGATTAAACTTGTTATTATTTACTCAAGAAAACGAATTAGGGTTTAATGATTAATCAAAAATTAAACCTCCATCTCCTCCAGAATTATGATTACGGTAATTGATGAGACTGCTTTTATACATGGTCTCATCGTTCAAATCGGGCTTAAAATCAATTAAATATCATTAAATATACCAAATATATGCTCGTGTTTGTTACTTGTGTATTTTTAGGTACGGATATTGAGGAAATGGCAAAAGATCACAAGAATCATTCAAAAATGAACACGGGAAACGAAGTCGCACAATGAACCGGGCCCAAGTTTGGAATTTTGCAAAATGACCCTTGAAGAATTGAAGATTGGCAATTTTGGTCCCTCATCTTTGAAGAACTTGTCACAAATGACCCTCCAATAGTTATTTGTACAAGTATGGTCCTTAAGGAATGAAGACTATACAAGATCAGCCCTTGGAAAATGAAGAAAATGCAAAAGGAGCCCTTGTTAAAAGTTTTGAAACAACTTGTGCTATTTTTGACAACTTGCCAAAAGTTGTCATGTGTTAAATGGGCGCTGATGGGTATTTGTTACAACTTGAACAAAAGAGAGAAACTTGGGGGGCAGTTCTGCCAGACATCCCAAACTTTCCCCACCAATCACTCTTCCACCTCACCTCCTCCAACCAACCATATACTCCCACGTCACCTCCCCCATCCCAGTCATCCTACACTACCCGTTTTTTAAATAAGATTTGAAAAATCTTATTTAATTTTCCCACTAAACACTTATTTAAAACCCATTTAATCCCAAATCAGATTAAACTAAACCCTTTATCCCCCATGAACCCTAGCTAAACCCAGATTCAATTCACTTAAAAACAAAGGGGTTTTGTTTGATCATTTCCAGAATGATAATTACCCACCATATTAACAAAACCCCACACCCAGATTCCCTTTCCAACCAACCCATGTGACTGTGGGGGCCTCCCCTGCACGTCACTTTCCCCTCAAAACCCTAAACCCGACATGATCAACGTCCCATATACCCCAACTTGTCCCCCAAGCACAAATGAAGGGTCCAAGATCAAACAAGACAACTGGCCATCACTTTCCATCACATGGGCACGAATTTGACCAATTCTCAGTCAAATTTTCAAAGGGCATTTTAGGGCATTCCATTGCTAGGGTTTAGTTATTCTAGATAGTTCTCTAGTGTAGTATAAAAGGAGAATGAGGCATGTTCATTTCCTTTGTTCCAGTTTTTAGCTTTCTCCATTGTAATTCCTTTTTAATATTATAAAAGTTTGGTGTTTGTGTTTAAAACAAGTGTAATTCCTTTTTATAAGTGTTAAAAGTTGTGTGAGTGTGATTGAAAGCTAAGAACTAAGTTCCATCATCATTGTGTAACACTTTGAGTGTTTAAGGTTTTCAAAATGTTTTTGAAAATATTTGGTTAATTTCAGAAAATTTTAATCAAGGAAAGTGAAGGTGGACTTTGATCTTTGGTTTTCTGATATTGACATTGATACTAAAACGTGTTTAAGTTAATTGGTTCATTGGTTCAAAGGTTTTAAGGAAGTTTAAGAAAATCAGAAAGTGTATTTTCTTTGTGTTTGTTCTTGTTTGATTTGCAGGATTGTTGAAGGAGTTTCCAAGGTTCAGCTCAGGCCCCAGCCTGAAAGGAGGTGACCTAGCTGTCACTAAGGGTCCTGGATGTAGGACCCTTGAGGTAGTCCGTTGTTTCTTTTTCATTTTTCATATTTGGTGACTGATTTTGAGTGAATTTATGAATTGTATGCAAGTTGTTTAATTGATTGTTTAAGTGTTTGAGTTCACTTATTTGGTTGTTATATGCATGTCTAGTTAGCTTAGAATCAGATTTGGAGTGATTTAAACCCATTTGCTTTGAAAAATTTGGAATTCAGTAACATAAAGGGGTGTTTGGATCTGCATGCTAGCTGAGAGTTTTGAAAGATTTAGGAAGTTTAATCCTGTTAGACACACTCATAGGGTAGCATAAGGTTGTGTGTTAGTTAGTTTTTCAGATTGAACATGTTTTGAACCAATTTGCAAGCTAAAAATGGTCAATGGCATATAAAATCAGAAACTGCCTTGTTTGTATGATTTTTGAGAGATTTTGGCTTAATCTTTTGGTCATTGCTAGATTAAAGGTTGTTTAAGGGTGTGCTATAACCTATTTGTGCTTTTGTGGATTTGTATGCAAGTTATGAAGGTTTAAAATTCGATTTGGTGCATGTATCTTGCTTCATTGTTCATCAGATAGCAAGTAGGGTTGATCAGTAACTTGTTTGATCTTTGCTGCTTGATTTGTGTATTGACTTGCTTGTTTTTGATTGCTGTTGACTCCTTGTACTCCAAAGAGTACAAGGGTGCCCTTTGTTCCATCAGAAACACCCACAAATCCACAAACCAAGTCCTCTTGGTCATACAATCACAAGTGAAAACATCACACTTGTTCATCAGAAACAAGTGCTCAACTGGGCAGGTTTTGGCTCCTATTTGATTCAATCTTTGTCATTTTAGGTTTGTGTTTGTGTTTTTGTACTTAACAAGTGTTACTGTTTGAGTTTAAAAGTTAAAAAACAAAGAAAAGTTTTGTAAAACCTCACCTTGCCTGGGCTCGAACACGCGACCTCTCTTATGGAGGAGTAACGTGTTAACCAGTGATCTGGATGGGTTTTTATGTTTACACTTCATTTCATTAGTTACTTAAGCTGATTTTGTTTTGTGCTTATTTAAATAAGTCGTAGCTTATTTTGCTTATTTTAGCTTATTGGCTTAGCTTATTTGGTAGTTAGCAATTTTCCTAGGATCTTATTTAGTTTTCAGACTTTTCTGTTTAAAAATATTATTTTTTCTCTTTATTTAATTATTTATTAGGATTATTTTTAGATTTAATTTTAGAAAGTAATTTAAAAATAGTAAAAAGTATTTTAAAAATCCAGAAAAATAGTTTCTAGGTTTTAATTTATATTTTTGAGGTTTACATTCCAAAAAGTTTTCAAAAAGTCTTATTTTTAATTTTATTTGATTTTGGGTTTTTTATTAAACTTTAAAAATTAATATAAAATTAATTAAAAGGTTTTAGGAACTTTAATTTGCATTTTCTTCTTAGTTAGAATATTTAGGATTTTTGATAATTTTTTAGAATTTATTTTTAAACTTTTTATTTTTTATGATATTTTAATATTATTTTATTCACAAAAATTCAAAGTTTAATTTTTAACTTTTTTTCATTTTTCCTAGGTTATAGTCATTAAATTAGGAACTTTTTCACTTTCCAATTAATTTTTAGGCTTTTCAATTAATTTTTAGAATTAATTTAAGTTTTAATAAATTTTAATAGTTTTTAGGAGTTTAAAAATAGTTTAATTTTGTTTTAAAATTTTTAAAAATAGTTTTTAGCTTAATTAGGTCATTTTTGAGGTTTACAAACTATTAAATCTTGTTTGGGGCTTTTTAATAATTATAAGTGATTTTTAGGGCTTTAATTAGCATTAAAAGTCATTATTAAATTAATTAAAAGGTTTTAGCAAGTTTGGATTTTTTGTAAACTCTTAGAATAATATTGTGGATTTTTAGTAATTTTTAGGAATTTTTAGGAATTTTTAGGTTAAAATTTTAATTTTTGTGCTTTTTACGTTTCTACGTCTTAACTTTCTAGTAGTAGTTTTTGTTAATTTTTTTTATTTTTTTCGTCTTCGTCATTTTCTCTTCTTGTTAATAATCAAAAACATTAATCAATCATTCATTACACAACACACGTGCTTCCTCGAGAGAACGATCCCCATTAAGGGTCATAACTTGTGGTTTTCCTAAATCACTCGTTAATACTTACCGCTATTTTACCTCCTTTTCCTAAAGGTGTGTAAAAACTAAACAATCATTTTGGCGCCGCTGCCGGGGAGGCGTGTTGTGTTTTGGTTGAACCATTGTTTTTTTTATATATAGCCATAAAAGTAATTGTATTAGTAGCACTCTACTAATACGTATTATCGATTTTTCATTTTTTGTGAATACTACTATTATATTGTATACGTAGAACAATAAATACACAAGTACTCCAAATACGTGAGCAATCACAACCTTGACTTGGGAGGTCATTACCCAATCATTGTATTCGAATCTCAAACCAAAGAAAAAGGCAAAAATAGATAAATACTTTCGTGAAGCTTAATCTTGAAAATACAAACTATAAGGTGGGTATAAGGCGGATATTATAAAATATATCCTAAGGAAAAAGGCTCTTAAGTGCTTCGCGCTGCCTCGTTTCCCCGCTTGCTTGTGCGTATTTGATTTTGAGAGTGAATCGAGGGTTTTGCCGCCCAAAGTATTACTTACGTATCATATATATTTTCTTGGTTTCATTTGATTAAACCCTCTTGAACGATTTGGTGTTCCACCATCGTTTAAAGTCATCGAAGGCGTTCACTTCACGTGATCGTTTTCATTCCTTGAGGCTTCTTTAATCGAGAGATTTGATTAAGGAGGAGATTTGTAGATTTGTGTCTACTAATACATTCCAAAAAATCCAAAAAAGTTAAAAACAATCAAAAACCACAAAAAAATTGAAAAAGTAAAAACACCAAAAAGAATCTTCTTTGCTCGCCTTCTCGTTGTACGTGACGTTTATGCAAACTCGCTCTAAAGCAAGACGTGCTCGTAAACGAAGAAACAAATCACTCACTCCTACTAGTGAGGACTCTCCTATTGACGAACCCATTGTAGTGAAAGAAGCACCCATGGCTAATCGTACTATGATGGAGTTGCTTCAAGCACCCACCGAGGGTTTTGGAGAGGCCATTGTGATTCCCGCCATCCTTGCGGAGAACTTTGAGATCAAGACGGGTTTAATGTCTATGCTTCAAGCAAACAAGTTTCGCGGTCACGAAAAAGACAACCCACATTATCACATTAGGCAATTTAATCGTCTCTCCGCGACAAGCAAGTTTAAGGATGTACCACACGATGCCATTAAGATGATGTTGTTTCCTTACTCGTTAGATGGACCCGCCAAGATTTGGCTTGAGAAAGAACCGCCAAATTCGATTTTGACATGGGCCGATCTCGTGCCTAAATTTGTGAATCAATTTTTTCCACCATCTAAAACAACACATTTGAAAAACGAGATTTCACGATTCACACAAAGACCTAATGAAAGTTTTTCAATGGCTTGGGAAAGGTTTAAAGAAATGTTACATGAATGTCCACACCATGATTTTTCCGAATTGCATCAAATTGACACTTTTTATAATGGGCTTAATGATCATGAACGAGATTATTTAAATGCTGCCGCGGGTGGTAATTTTTTGTGCAAAACGACCAATGAGGCTTTGAAAATTATAGAAAATAGGTCTAAGGTCTATAGCCCTCGTAACACACCGAGTGTTGCCAATTTGGGCTCGTCATCATCTCGTTCCATTAATGCCTTGCAAGATGAAGCAAATGAGGAGAATCGGTTTTTCGATAGGTTTTCGACTCTTATGTCTCATTGGAAAGCTCAAGAAGCTTCAAATTCCGCTTCGGTTAAAGCGATTGCTAAGAGTTGTATTTCGCGTGGTGGAGCTCATGATTTTTCTGAGTGCATTACCGCGGATGGTAACACTTCGAATGCTTTTGTAGCCACGGGAACTTATAACCAAATCGGTCAAGGTTCCCGCCAAAATCAAGCTCCACAAAATCAAAATGCTAATAACTATCGAAACAATCAAAGTGGTGGTTACCAAGGAAATCGAAGGAATTATATAAAGGGTAATTACCAAAGTGGAAATGGGCAAATTTCTAATCAAAACCAAAACCGTGATTTTCAAAACAATGCCCAAGGTTTTCAAAACGATCACACCAAAAATATTCAAGGAGAGTTTTTGAATTATGCAAAGGCTAATGATGCTAAGTTTGACAATATGAAACGTGAGATGGTTAGCTTAAGATCCGAGTTGAAAAACGAGCTAAAAACGAACTTGCTAATGAACTTAAAACTCATGCTAATAAAATGGAAGGAAATGTCACACGACTCCAACAAAATCAACAAAAAATGGAGCAAGGTCAACATGAGATTAAGCAAGAGTTGTTAAAAGCGGATGCTAGGCAATCTAAGTTTGAAGACCGTATGGCTAAAATGTTTGAAGCTATCATGTGTAAGCCCTCTTCTTCGGGTGGTCTTCCTAGTGATACCATTGTGAACCCGAAAGGAGAATTGAAGGTTGTTACTACTCGTAGTGGTAAAACTTTCAAAGAACCCATTTCTCATCCAAGTACTTCTATGGAGAAGGAAAAAGAGAAAGAACCCGAGGTTGTGGTTGAAAAGGAGCAAATTACAAGCCCACGAAGTACCGCTCAAACCACACCTACGGTTGAACCTACACCAATCATGGAACCCGAGATTCCAAGGCCGATGCCTATGCCTACTTTGCCCCAACCCACACCACCTTTACCCTACCCTTCAAGACGAGACAAGGAAAAGGCACAAGAACGAAATAATTATCAATTTGAACTTTTTATGAAAATGTTTCGTGACTTGCATTTTAATATAAGTTTTGCCGACGCCTTAGTCATGATGCCTCGATTTTCCGCGAACTTCAAAAGTATGTTGAATAACAAAGAGAAATTGCAAAAATCGTCTAGTTGTTCTTCGGTTTTTCTAAGCCGCATACCTCAAAAAGTCGGTGATCCTGGAAAGTTTTTAATCCCATGTGCTATCCAAGACATGGAAGAATGCTATGCCTTGGCCGATCTTGGTGCTAGTATTAATTTGATGCCTCTTGAGATTTTTAAATCGCTCAATCTTCCAAATCTCACTCCTTCAAGAATGTCAATCGAAATGGCCGATCATTCTACGATTCTAGCTTGTGGAGTTGCCGAGGACGTCTTTGTGAAAGTTGGAAAGTTCTACTATCCTGTAGACTTCATTGTTGTTGATATTCCCATCGATCCTAAAGTTCCGTTAATTTTAGGTCGATCTTTTTTGGATACCTCGAGAGCACTTATCGATGTGCATGCAAGAAAAATCACTCTTCGTTTCAATGAGGAAGAACTCGTCATTAATGCAACCCAAAACTCCACTCTTTCTCATGTGTATTCCATCACATCTTTGTACAATGTCAATCCCATCAAAAACATTTGCAAAAAGATTTCAAATAGAGTTTTAGGAGTTGTTGAGAAAAATGAAGTTCCGTCCCCTCCGCCGATGGAGGTTAAGAGTGTTAAGCCTACGATTCCAATCTCGAGTGATTCTTCGGATGATGAATACGTTGATCCCGATGGGGAGGTTTTCTTTGTTGACAAAAGATTTGAAAACTTACCACCACCCAAACCAAAAAGATTTCAAAATGTGAGAATTTTTAGTGTGACTAACATTGTTTTAGATACACCAAATATTTTTGACATAATCAAATCGGGTTTTCACAAGGAGAATGTTAAAGATGAAAAAGGAAAAGATTTTAACTTGGATTTAAAAGATTTTTCTATAACTCTAACTCCGTCATCACCGCATTTATTGAGTACTACAAGCTCGTCTTCTCCTTTTGACGATGCTTTGTGTGGACTTAGTGTGGGGGAATCCCCTTATGTTCCCTCCCCTTTCTCCACCGAGGACGAGATATTTGATCCTGGAATTGCTTATATAGGGAAATCTCGGTCTTCCACCGATGCAATAAATGGAAAATCTTTTCATTTGATTGGTGCGAGTCTACCTCGAGTAGCTCAATGTTTTGACTTACCCATTGTCCCACCCTTCTATTTCTTCTCTCCTATTTTCTTCTACCCCATTGGGGTTTGTGTTGAAGTGGTGTTGTTTCGTCTTTCATCCGAAAACGAGGACGCTATCTTTGACCCCGGTATACGTTTATCGGGTTTTTAAAGTACTCCACGTGCTTTTGGGCCTTGTTTATCATGTAAGCCCCACCAAAAATTGACCATACCATGATTATCCCTAAATGATCACATTTATGGGGATTCGAGTCGAGCTTTTGACTCGGTTATCAAAAACAAGGTGCCTCGTGGGGGAGACCTATGCTTATCCATGTACATATTATTGCTTTCTAATTAGTTTAATGTGAGGGGATTTGTACCCTTCCAACCTTTGTTCCATGGTTGTTTGTGAATTGTGGTTTTTAGATCATGATCTTCACGATTGGAGCCTCTCGTGTTCGTTTTATGGGAGCACTCGATCGTTTGCTTTGGAGGCCTTTCCCAATATCCAAATGATATATCCTTTTATGTTCTAACCTTAGGTTTTTAGCACACTTCATAAACGGCTATTACTTATTGGTTACACCCTTTCCATGCTAGATTAGGCATTCGACTACGTCTCTAGTATGGGGGTATTTGCACCCCTAGACTCGAAACATTGAGGACAATGTTTAACTTTAGTATGGGGGGTGAATAGATACTTGCCTTGCCAAACCTTCACGCTTTCCAAAAGTTTATCGTTTTGTTATCGTTTTTGTTGCAAATAAGGCTAAAATGGCCAAATTTTAAATTTTTCTCATGTTTTATAAATGTTTGAAGACACGAATGTAGGTTTTCCAATGGCGAGAATAAGAGTAATTTTTGACTCGACCGTGCGTGTTGAGCACTTAGCTTTGATTCCTTAACTACACATTAGGCTAAGTCTCTTAAATGAGGACGAGAAATGATAGAGTTAATTATAAGTTACTATGCTAAACGTAGAGTACTCGTATTCTTTCAAAAACTCATGTGTTCTCGTTGTTTGCTTATTCTCCCTTCGCTTGTAAATATTTTTTGCTTAATAAATATTGGCTTAGCGGTTTAGTTAGGATTGTTGGGTTTCTAGTCTTTTCTAGTAGCTTCCGTGTAATTAAATTGGGAAGACATTAAGGTATCGCCAGCGTCACGGTTTTGAAGTATTGGCACCCGAATAATCGAAAGCTTCACCCAATAATAAGATTTCAAGTGCTCACCTAAATCTAGCAAACAATTTGAAGCCCCACAAGGCCTAAAATCTATGCAAAATTGAAAGTGAATCAAGCCTTAATCTTCGAAGCTTTAAAGATCCAAAATTCGCTTTAGCGTGAGGATATACGTCTTTGGCTAATAAAACCACCGATGAGGCGGATAATAAAAGGCAAGGCAAGACCGAAGTCATAATAAAAGCTTCATGGCGAAGTTGAATAAAAGATGGAGGTAAACCAAAGATAATAAGGTCCTTCCGTTAGGGGGCGTATAAAGTCTTGGTAATAAGTCTCATGTTCAAAAACGTTATAAAACCGTGTTTATCGATTCTTCTTGTCAACTTAATTTTTTGACATCGTTGTCTATTAGGAGGGGTTATTGATTTGATGGTCTTAGTTACACCGTTAGGACTCTATTTTTAGACCTAAATCTCTATTATCGCATAAGTCAATGATGTATCCTCGTGATCATTAAGACATAATAAAATATAAGAGATACAACTTAGGAATAATGGGAGGATAAGTACGTGATTAGGGCATATGAGTAGTGTTAGCATTACTAACTTATAATGACAATGATCTCGTTGCACGCTTGGCATGGAATTAGGGTGAAAATCGAGGACGATGAAATTATTTCTAACGAAGCATTCACGTGTTCTTATTCTATGAACCTAAACGTCCCATTTTGCGATGAAAATCATACATTATGTCTAAAAAAAAGTAGTAGTAGTGTAGCTAGTTTTCATTTCAATAAAGTGAATAAAATAAAATTTTGGAGGTGCTATGATACTTTATTCTAGCATTGCGTGAGGGCACGGCAATGGTTTAGTATGGGGGAGTGATGAGACTACTTTTATACATGGTCTGATCGTCCAAATCAGGCTTAAAATCAATTAAATATCATTAAATATACCAAATATATGCTCGTGTTTGTTACTTGTGTATTTTTAGGTACGGATATTGAGAAAATGGCAAAAGATCACAAGAATCATTCAAAAACGAACATGGGAAACGAAGTCGCACAATGAACTGGGCCCAAGTTTGGAATTTTGCAAAATGACCCTTGAAGAATTGAAGATTGGCAATTTTGGTCCCTCATCTTTGAAGAACTTGTCACAAATGACCCTCCAATAGTTATTTGTACAAGTATGGTCCTTAAGGAATGAAGACTATACAAGATCAGCCCTTGGAAAATGAAGAAAATGCAAAAGGAGCCCTTGTTAAAAGTTTTGAAACAACTTGTGTCATTTTCCCACTAAACACTTATTTAAAACCCATTTAATCCCAAATCAGATTAAACTAAACCCTTTATCCCCCAAGAACCCTAGCTAAACCCAGATTCAATTCACTTAAAAACAAAGGGGTTTTGTTTGATCATTTCCAGAATGATAATTACCCACCATATTAACAAAACCCCACACCCAGATTCCCTTTCCAACCAACCCATGTGACTGTGGGGGCCTCCCTTGCACGTCACTATCCCCTCAAAACCCTAAACTCAACATGATCAACGTCCCATATACCCCAACTTGTCCCCCAAGCACAAATGAAGGGTCCAAGATCAAACAAGACAACTGGCCATCACTTTCCATCACATGGGCACGAATTTGACCAATTCTCAGTCAAATTTTCAAAGGGCATTTTAGGGCATTCCATTGCTAGGGTTTAGTTATTCTAGATAGTTCTCTAGTGTAGTATAAAAGGAGAATGAGGCATGTTCATTCCCTTTGTTCCAGTTTTTAGCTTTCTCCATTGTAATTCCTTTTTAATATTATAAAAGTTTGGTGTTTGTGTTTAAAACAAGTGTAATTCCTTTTTATAAGTGTTAAAAGTTGTGTGAGTGTGATTGAAAGCTAAGAACGGAGTTCCATCATCATTCTGTAACACTTTGAGTGTTTAAGGTTTTCAAAAAGTTTTTGAAAATATTTGGTTAATTTCAGAAAATTTTAATCAAGGAAAGTGAAAGTGGACTTTGATCTTTGGTTTTCTGATATTGACTTTGATACTAAAACGTGTTTAAGTTAATTGGTTCATTGGTTCAAAGGTTTTAAGGAAGTTTAAGAAAATCAGAAAGTGTATTTTCTTTGTGTTTGTTCTTGTTTGATTTGCAGGATTGTTGAAGGAGTTTGTCCAAGGTTCAGCTCAGGCCCCAGCCTGAAAGGAGGTGACCTAGCTGTCACTAAGGGTCCTGGATGTAGGACCCTTGAGGTAGTCCATTGTTTCTTTTTCATTTTTCATCTTTGGTGACTGATTTTGAGTGAATTTATGAATTGTATGCAAGTTGTTTAATTGATTGTTTAAGTGTTTGAGTTCACTTATTTGGTTGTTATATGCATGTCTAGTTAGCTTAGAATCAGATTTGGAGTGATTTAAACCCATTTGCTTTGAAAATTTTTGAATTCAGTAACATAAAGGGGTGTTTGGATCTGCATGCTAGCTGAGAGTTTTGAAAGATTTGGGATGTTTAATCCTGTTAGACACACTCATAGGGTAGCATAAGGTTGTGTGTTAGTTAGTTTTTCAGATTGAACAAGTTTTGAACCAATTTGCAAGCTAAAAATGGTCAATGGCATATAAAATCAGAAACTGCCTTGTCTGTATGATTTTTGAGAGATTTTGGCTTAATCTTTTGGTCATTGCTAGATTAAAGGTTGTTTAAGGGTGTGCTATAACCTATTTGTGCTTTTGTGGATTTGTATGCAAGTTATGAAGGTTTAAAATTCGATTTGGTGCATGTATCTTGCTACATTGTTCATCAGATAGCAAGTAGGGTTGATCAGTAACTTGTTTGATCTTTGCTGTTTGATTTGTGTATTGACTTGCTTGTTTTTGATTGTTGTTGACTCCTTGTACTCCAAAGAGTACAAGGGTGCCCTTTGTTCCATCAGAAACACCCACAAATCCACAAACCAAGTCCTCTTGGTCATACAATCACAAGTGAAAACATCACACTTGTTCATCAGAAACAAGTGCTCAACTGGGCACGTTTTGGCTCCTATTTGATTCAATCTTTGTCATTTTAGGTTTGTGTTTGTGTTTTTGTACTTAACAAGTGTTACTGTTTGAGTTTAAAAGTTAAAAAAAAAAAAAAAGTTTTGCAAAACCTCACCTTGCCTGGGCTCGAACACGCGACCTCTCTTATGGAGGAGTAACGTGTTAACCAGTGATCTGGATGGGTTTTTATGTTTACACTTCATTTCATTAGTTACTTAAGCTGATTTTGTTTTGTGCTTATTTAAATAAGCCGTAGCTTATTTTGCTTATTTTAGCTTATTTGGTAGTTAGCAATTTTCCTAGGATCTTATTTAGTTTTCAGACTTTTCTGTTTAAAAATATTATTTTTTCTCTTTATTTAATTATTTATTAGGATTATTTTTAGATTTAATTTTAGAAAGTAATTTAAAAATAGTAAAAAGTATTTTAAAAATCCAGAAAAATAGTTTCTAGGTTTTAATTTATATTTTTGAGGTTTACATTCCAAAAAGTTTTCAAAAAGTCTTATTTTTAATTTTATTTGATTTTAGGTTTTTTATTAAAGTTTAAAAATTAATATAAAATTAATTAAAAGGTTTTAGGAACTTTAATTTGCATTTTCTTCTTAGTTAGAATATTTAGGATTTTTGATAATTTTTTAGAATTTATTTTTAAACTTTTTATTTTTATGATATTTTAATATTATTTTATTCACAAAAATTCAAAGTTTAATTTTTAACTTTTTTTCATTTTTCCTAGGTTATAGTCATTAAATTAGGAACTTTTTCACTTTCCAATTAATTTTTAGGCTTTTCAATTAATTTTTAGAATTAATTTAAGTTTTAATAAATTTTAATAGTTTTTAGGAGTTTAAAAATAGTTTAATTTGGTTTTAAAATTTTTAAAAATAGTTTTTAGCTTAATTAGGTCATTTTTGAGGTTTACAAACAATTAAATCTTGTTTGGGGCTTTTTAATAATTATAAGTGATTTTTAGGGCTTTAATTAGCATTAAAAAGTCATTATTAAATTAATTAAAAGGTTTTAGCAAGTTTGGATTTTTTGTAAACTCTTAGAATAATATTGTGGATTTTTAGTAATTTTTAGGTTAAAATGTTAATTTTTGTGCTTTTTACGTTTCTACGTCTTAACTTTCTAGTAGTAGTTTTTGTTAATTTTTTTATTTTTTTCGTCTTCGTCATTTTCTCTTCTTGTTAATAATCAAAAACATTAATCAATCATTCATTACACAACACACGTGCCTCCTCGAGAGAACGATCCCCATTAAGGGTCATAACTTGTGGTTTTCCTAAATCACTCGTTAATACTTACCGCTATTTTACCTCCTTTTCCTAAAGGTGTGTAAAAACTAAACAATCAGTAATCATAATCAGATCCGAACTTTAAAAACACATGCAACGTCACTACCCAAGTCACATGTATAGTGCCCTGTACACGTTTTTGGGAATGAAGACAAAGTATGCCAGGAATCTAACCACCCACAATCCTGCTTTCTTCCTAAGCTCATTGTGAGCATTTAGATGCAATTCTACCTTTGACACCTCACACAAACTGCCAATTCTCCTTCACATGATTCAAGCAAGTTCAAAACCTCAAGGGCAAAACGGGACTTCTACAGCATTAGGGTTTACGTTTTTTATGTTTTCTAGATAGTCATTGTAGCCTATAAAAGGCATAGGACCTCATACATTGAGGCTTGCTCTTGGTTTTTCCTTTATTCACTTTTCTGTAAATCCTCCTTCATGTTTAATGAGAAGTGTTTGAATTTGTGAAGAAAACCCAAGTGTCAATCTTATTTACTGCTTGTTATTGATATATGTTTGAGTTTCTGAAATCTTAAAACTTGTTTTTAAAGTTTGTGCAAGAAATTGCATATTTTTCCAAAATCTTGATATTTTGCTATGTCTTTGGTACACCTTTGGAATTTTTGGGCTATAAGTTGATCATAACACCCTGATAAAGAGTTATCAAGGTGTTGTGAGGCTTGTGGCTTGGGGATAATCAAAGAGTTGGTACAAAGGTTGCATCAATCAAGCCTTTTTCACCTTTATGTTTTTTTATATTATTGTTCTAACCCTGTTGAATCTTAACAGCTTGTTTGTGGAAGCTTGTGCCTTGTTTTGCTAGGCACATCAGCTCAAAAATTCGTGAGTGTGGATGTACATTCATGAGGTTTGAGTTCTTGAACCCAAAAATCTGTCAAAATACTTGAATTTTATGATTTTGAGTTCTGCTATTGTTCTTGTTGTTTTTATGGCTTAATCTTGCTTGATACTGCATAATATATCTATTATTGTGTTTGATTGGGCTTGGGTAACACTGAATCACACTTATACTTGTTTAAATCTTGGATTGAAAAAGATAAGGGGTGTTTGGGTTAACCTCTTTAAGATCATAAGCTGTTTTTGAGTTGTTGAAAGGTGTTTTTTATTGTTTGAATTTGCTTAATACATGGTTGTGTGATAATATCTGCAAGTTTTCAGCTTTAAAACATCAAATACAAGATTGTGCTATAACTCACTTGATTTTGCTTATTTTGACATAAGATTTTGGAAACACCTAGAGTGTATGCATGTTTAGGGATAAAAAGTGTTAAACCAAAGTTTGTGTAACCTGTTAAGAAGATTTTAGTGTTTGAAATTGGATATGTGGTGAAGTATATCAGCAAAGTATCAAAACTGCATGTTCTTGTTCATCAGTAACTTTAATCTTGATCTAGACTTTGAATCAATGCATGAAACCTGTTTATATTTGTTCATTTGAATTAATTATAGCTTGTGTATGCATTTGGTAAAGTTTGGCTGGCATAATCTTGCTAAAAGTGCTTATTGAGTGAAAACTGCTTATTGTTCGTGTCTGGTGATCTTTTGATTAAACTGTATTGATTGGCTTATTGAAATTGTGATTTGATTATTGTTATTGACTCTTTGTGATTAACTAATCACTTGGGTGCCTTTGCTTAACCTGAATCCACAAAAAATTCACAAAAGATAAAAAGTAAAAAAGGTCAAGCAGTGGAAAGTTTTCCCACTGCTGAACCTCCAAAACTAGCCCCTGCTAATGTTAAACATCAAACAGCTTATTCATAAATCATTTTTGCTTATCCAGACTTGCAACAACTTACTTTTTGTGATAGATCTTCTTTATTTGACCCATTAATTTGATCTGGAGCTTATTAGCGTTTGACTTTGACTTTTGACTAGAAAACTCATCAAGTTGACTTTTACATAAGTGCTTAATTGCTTATTCTGGCTTATTTCTTGGGCTTATTGGAAAGCTTTTTGGTTATTTTGCTTAATTGAGTCATTTAAAACCTTTTGAAACTTTAATCAGCACTTGAGGTGGTCTAGAACTCAAAAACGACTATTTTGTCGTTTTGTGAAGAGAGACTTGGCTTATTTCAGGCATATTTCTTGTGCTATTTAAAAATTTCTTTTCACATATCTCTTTGGTAACTCAAAAGAAGCTTGTGTGTCAAATTTTATTTTATGGCATCAACTTATATCTTAATGGGCCAAAAAGCCCATTAAGAATAAGCTGCTTTGAAATAAGCTAGCTTAAACATATTTTCAGCTTTTGGGCCTTCAGAGTTTTGTTCTTAAAATCAAATTTTAAGTTAGATAGGAAGTTTTGGGCTTATTTGGACAACATTTTTCTTATTGGGCCATAAAAAGCCCATTAAGGGGTCTGTTTGGACTTTTGGCCCATTTTAAGGCCCAATAGGGGTATTTTTTTAATTTCAAGTCCATTTCTGTTTTATTTAGGTTAAAATAAACTAGTTTGCAACTTTTTAGGATTTTTATAAATTTTGGATTTTTATTAATATTTTATTATTATTTTATTATTAAAAATTAAAATTTTGATTTTTACAAATTTTTAATTTTTCTTAGTTCAAATACATTAAGTTAGGAATTTTTCAATTTTTAGATTAATTTTATTTCAATTTTATTAATGTTTAGAATTATTTTAAGTTTTAATAGTTTTTAATTGTTTTTAAATAGTTTTAATTAATTTTAAAATTTTCAAAAACATTTTTAAATTTACGTAAGTCATTTTAGAGGTCTACCTGTTAAAAAATCTCATTTTGGGCTTTCTGTTAATTAAATTGATTTTTTGGGCATTAATTAGCATTAAAAAAATTAATATTTAATCTAATAAAAGGTTTGAGTGCTTTTTGATTTTTTGTAAACTCTAATTATATTTTTAGGATTTATTTCAATTTTCTAGGAATTTTTAGGGTAATTTTTTATTTTGGTCACTTTTTACGGTTTTACGTGCACGACTTATCGTCTTAGTTTAATTCATAATTGTAACCGTCATTCTCTTCTAATCTATTTTCTATTTTTCTTTTCTCATAAGTCATAATCACATCATTAATCTTATCTTTACACAAACACTAGCCTCCTTGGGAAACAAACTTTAACTTAATTGGTCATTAGTGCTTGGTTTTCCTAAACCGACACTTAATACTTGCCCTATTTACTATCTTTTCCTAAAGGGTAGTAAACCACTACATCAACGCTCCTCTACTAAGGCCTAGCTACGCATTTGTACTAAAATTTTGTCCAGATTTTGCTGGAAAAAAAATAATTTTGATGACTTGTGATTGTTAGTTTAGCTTTAGTGAATCAGATAAGACGACAAAACATCATATACACAATCACATATTGTGAGATATACATATGACATTGCACAATCACATATTGGAAATTCTCTTTATAGTAGTAAGATGCGATTCCTTTGGGACTACTTGGTATCATGCACAAAGGCATGTAGAGAATTGAATGTTAGGTATGCTTGTAGTTAAATACATGAGTGACCTAATCATACCTCTATACTGAGTCTCATTGACTGATTGTCCATTGAGATTAGGTCATAAGTTGTTAGGGGGTACCATTGGTGTTTTTATTGAAGCATAATTGATATCATACTTCTTCAGCATATCCTTGACATATTTTTCTTGATTAATGGAGATGCCTTGGTCAGATTGTTTAATCTGAAGAACAAGGAAGTATGTGAGTTCTCCCATCATACTCATCTCAAACTTGCTGGTCATAAGCTTGGCAAATTGTTTGCATAGTTTCAAGCTTGTTGAAGCAAAGATGATTTCATCCACATAAATATGTACAATCATGGTGTCAGTTTTGGATATATAGATAAACAAGGTGCTATCTATTTTACCTCTGACAAATATTTGTTCAATGAGAAATGTTGAGAGAGTTTCATACCAAGCCCTTGGGGCCTACTTCAGTCGATACAAAGCATTGTAAAGCTTGTAGACATGATTTGGGTATTTACTACTCTCAAAGCTAGGAGGTTGTGCAACATAAACTTCTTTTTTTAGGTAACCATTTAGGAATGCACTTTTGACATCCATTTCGTAGATGGTGAAGTTCATGTAAGTGGCATAAGCAAGGAAGATTCGTATGGATTTTATACGTACAACTAGAGGAAAGGTTTGATCAAAATCAACACCAGGCTCTTGATTGAATCCTTTGGCCACCAGCCTAGCTTTGTTTTTGGTCACCACATTGGTTTCATCTCTTTTGAGTTTGTAAACCCTTTTGGTGCCAATGGTTCATTTACCATATAGAAGAGGAACCAATTTCCAGACTTTATTTCTTTCAAATTGATTTAGTTCCTCTTGCATGGCATCTACCCATTCAGGGTTATTGAGTGCTTCATAAATCTTTGTAGGTTCAATTTCTGAAAGAAAGTTTGCATAGAGGCATTCTCTAGGTGAAGCAACACTCAGTTTCTTTGCCATAAATCTAGTCACTCTACCTTCTCCAAGATTGCCCACTACTACACAAAATGTTAAAGAGACCCCCTTAAAAAGACTGGTTATGAAAAAACATGTCTCTATGACCAAAAATGGTGGGAAAGGAATGCATAGAAACTTGTTTTCTTGAAAAAAACAGTCTCCATAATGTGTATTATAAAGAAACCGGTTTTTAAGATACAACCAGTCTTTTTTATAAAAGTAAAGACACTAGTTTTTACGTAACAACATGTCTCTATGTGTTTGTTTTATGGACACCATTTTTTATAAAAAAGCCCCAGTGTTTTTACACATTTTAAGACATTGGTTTTTAAAAAAACCAGTCTTGTTTTATTTTAATAGATTGTGGTTAATTTTTTTTAAACTTATAAGCATAAGGACTAAACGGTACATACTTGTTTTTATAACATATTACGTTTTTAGACTTTATAAAGTATATATGTGATTAAAGTATAAGGACCATTAATCCATTTATGCTATATGAGTCCATAGGGTATCGTTGTACACGATAAAGGTCGATATGGTATCGGTGTACATGACAGGATTTAATAGGGTATAGTCGTACACAATATTAGTTGATTGGGTATCGTTGTACACGATATGAGTCGATAGGGTATCATTCTACACTATATGAGTCCATAGGGTATCGTTGTACACAATAGGATTTGATAGGGTGTCGTTGTACACGTAATGGTTATGAGTTTAAGGTTATTATTACAAATTTATTTTTATTAAATTTTAAAATAATATAATATTAATAATAATAATATTTATTAATAATTATTTATTTATTTTAATTATTATTATAATAATAATATATTACTAATATAAAAACTATTATTTCGTTAATAATAATAATTTTATTATAAATAATTATTTTTATTTTTTTAATAATACTTATTTTATTAAAACTAATAATTTTTTTATAGTTATTATATTGATAAGTTATAATATTTTAATAATTTAATAATAATTGTTACTAATAATAATGTAATTAATAGTAACTTTTTTATTTGTTTGATATTAATTTTCGATTAAAGTAAAAATGTTTTGTTGAGTAAAAAATCTCCCTCTAACTTTTCGCAAACCCACCTAAACATTTTCCAAAAAATAAATTAACCATCTACAGTTTTCTTATCCGTCTAGATCTCACATCCTCAAAACCCTAAAAAAACACTCCCAATCTCCGGTGAACCTCAAAGCCCACGCATCTCAATCTCAAATTAACCTCCCTAAACACATTTTCATCCATCACCCCCCTTCATAAAACCCTAACTCCCAAACACGGTCTAAAACCCCCATTGACCCATCTTCAAATCACTCATGATGTTGTAAAAAAACAATTCCATATTGGGTCTTGATTCTGTGTGAGAATCTTCGGTCTGATAAATTGTCATTTTTCCACTTTATATATTGTAAAATGTGTTACGGAGTATTATCATATCAGTCATTTTTCTTGATTTTGGACAGGTGATTTTATTTATAATCAATCACGGCTGAAAATGCCTTAAATTTCTTTCCCCACTGTTCCTTTGGTATGGTAGCAATCAATCATTGGTCATTTTTGTGGAGTCTCTTTCCGCTTTGCCCCTTATTCCCTGTGAAATCTGTAATTTGTTCAATTGAGAGTTTGAGATCTACTCAAAATCGTTATTTTGGCCTATCATTGCCTAAAAAAAAGTTATTGGCAGCCACAAAAATATCTTCAGTACTCCCAAGTTAGCATTTAGGTCGTCCCAGATACAATACTACTATCGAAAATGACTGGTTCTTATAGTAGATCAAGATATTAATCTGAACAGTTGGATTTTATATCTCTTTGATATTGCCATAAAGCTACTCTTTGTGAATAACAGATGGCATAGGGCGGTGGTGTCTCTTTGTGAATAACAGATAGTATAGGTGTTTAACATCTGTATTTTGAGCTTTTGTGGTCGAGTGAGCATTCAATAGAAGGCTTCTTGTTTTAATTTAGGTTTATAGGCGACACATCCCTTTCATTCATTTTGTCTCAATTCTTTTTCCTTCCAATCTTTCCTACTACTCACTCTCTCCTAACATTCTGAAATCCTGATGACTAATTATGAGAAATGCATCAGGGAGTGAGGTTAGATGATAAACAAATATAGTCAGATCACTAGGAAGTAGAAATCTATGATCTTAGGTCGATCATCAAGGTAGGGTCGTTGTCAGAAGTTTTATGAACTCAAAGGTATTGGGTGCTCTAATCTTCGTATACAGAGACATACATACATTCTTGTCCAGAAATATCAGAACAAACACACATGATTTGACTATTATCATGGCTATGTTAGATGTTAGCTAATAATCAATTTGGCACAACACAGTTCTAGATCAAATGTCTTTATCTGTTCTTAAGTTTTCATAAACATGCCTTTTAAATATATGTAAAAATTTAGTGAGTCAATTGTAGTTTTTGTTTGTCTTCAACTGCAGCTGGCCGAGCTGACTGGTATAAGTACAATCAGAACATTAAGATAAATACAGCTGCTATATTAATTTATTGGCTCAAAACCAGCTCTTGAGTGTATTAGCTACACAGGACAAGATTGATAGTACTATACATTTTTAGCTAGTTTTAAAAGATGTTAGCCAATAATTTTAAATATCTTGCCGATTGTCTAGATTAACAAGTAAATATACTTTTTATTTAAACAGGCTAGCACTTAAACATTATGCACATGTCAGAGTGGCTTATCTTCCATGTGCGTCTGTAAATCATGCAGGTTTCATCCTAAGTGCATGGGGATGACAATTGAACAGGCAAAGAAACTCGAGCTGTTTATGTGCTCAGATTGCGCATCCGATGATGAAAGGGGCATGTTTGCTGATCCAAGAGACTGAGGTAAATATTATCTTAGCAAAACATGCTTTTAACAATTTTTAACAAGTTTAGCATCTTTTATTTTAGGGGGAACAAAGAAGACCTTCTATACTATCTCGAGGACACCATGGGGTTGATAACGATGGAATACATGTATATAACTAAACCTTCAAAAAGAGGCTGTTATAGTTATGGGGGTTGATATGGACTTCTGCTTCTTGACGCTTTTGTGGCTTATATTATGAGTTCCTGAAACTAATTCTACAAGTAGGTACTTTAAGAATCAAAATGCTTCCAACGTTAGAAAAAAATAAATTGTACTCATTTTTTAGGTAAATGTTTCATGTTACTTTGCATTCCAGAGTCAACGAGAGGTCAGGTTTGTGTAAGGTGAAGGCATCACTTGTAGATGCTAACATTTAATCACTGACCTAAATGTAAAGGTACACGATTCTCAAACTTTGAAATCTCTTATCCTTATTACACTACTCACTTTAAATCTATTTTTCTTCTTTACTTTGGTTGTTTGTAATTTCTGAGAAACTATCGAAAGAAATACTAATATTTATCCTTATTCAGCGCGAGTATATAAATAGTTCCTACGTTCAACGTGGTGCGTAATTTGTAACACCCCCAAATTTATACAACTCAATACAGCGGAAGACTCGTTGGTGTTACGGGATAGCACATTACTCACATCATAGATAACGCATAAAAATCGCTTCGTTTAATAATAAATCATTTCCATTCATAAATATCAAATTTACATAGGTCCCAAGTCATTGTATTTAATACAGGTTTTACAAAGCATTTGAATGGAAATTATTGTTTAAGTGCGGGCCATGAATTCTTGTTGTCTTCCCGAAAATAAGTGAGTTCATAATGTAACATTAAAATAATGTTTTCAAATAAATATTGAGAATAAAATATCAACCATAAATTGACGGATTGTCACAGCATTTACCCCTAAACAGGATCTTTGTCCTCAAAGATCATCTTACCTTACTACTCGCTTCTTATAGAGTTAAAGCCATGTGGGTATTTCCTCCACATTCGGTCTTTTCTCACAAGTGTAATTCATTACAATACGCGAGTTTCATCAAACATAACTACGGGAATAAGATCAGGCTAAATGTTGACTTACTTTCTCTATCCATGATGTTCACGGGTTTCTGATGAATGCAACTTTTCGCCGATCTAAGCTTTACTAAGAAACAATCAGAATTTCACTTGATAGATATTCCATCAAGTTCGATTTACGAAACATAATTCCCGCAGTTCTTGAAGTCCTAGGGTAGATCCAGCTTATATGCCTTTCAAACCAATCTTTCACATCATCTCAATGGTCCCATACAACGGGGACTTATATCCCATGATTTGTCAGATCATTAATTCATTTTTCCAAGGTTAAAATTTTTGGCATAACTTCGCTACCCATCTGGCACTTCAAGATCTACATTTCATATTCACATAACCTCCTGCCCACTATCGGCAGTCAACAATCAAATCCTAATTTCAACAATCATTTCCGGTCTCGCGGGTCGAATATTTTGCAAGGTTAGGTTCGGCATCATAGGAAACCTTAAACCTAAAAGACATGTCCAACTCACAATGGGTGTTTGTCGGGTGTGTTTAACTCAACTCCTGCTTACAGATGCTCTAATATTTAGATCCTAACAAGATTAGATCTTAATCCTAATACGATGATTATCAATGATAATCCTTCCAAAGGAAAATGATTATATGGTTCATTACCAAAGGTCAATCATTCAAACATAAAACATCACTTATATTACTTCGTATCGTTACTTTACCTCGTCCCTTCGATTGGGGTGGTACATAGTACTCTCATCAAGGTTCGTTTTCAATGATTTCTGAGCAAATCTCTAGAAATTCGTTGCGAAGCGAGGATCTTGATAAAGATGTTTGATACAGGCACACTATGTTTACATAACTCTTTTGCATTTATCATTGACGGGAACGATATTAGCAGATTTGGTCAGTCTGTCGACGATGACCCAAATCGAATCAAATTCAGATGACGACCTTTGCAATAGCTAGACGTTTACTAATGTATGAGGCGGTGTCTGCCTTCATAATTTGCCATTAGTTCAACTTCTTCAGGTAAGGATACATTTAGTCAAAAATGACATAAATAGAATACTTATACTTACAAATTCCAACATAACTATATCTCACAATCCTCTATATTTAGGCAACCACCAGTGGCCTTTTATACATTTAACACTATCAGCATCTCAATTCTAATGGTTCACATTAGCCGCGAACCACTTTTTATTATTTATATTATCCTTTTCACAAACATCGTTTATTTTTATATTGTTTGGCAATTTATTTTGCACCTTCATTATTAAGGAACACATCCTAATTGGTTCATTATATTTTCTACATAATGTGTCAGTATTTATATTCATTTTTCTTGATGATATAATTATCATGTCCATATTTATTCAAAAATTATTTCTTCACATTTTCTGAGTTTTAGTTTCTTCTCAACTATCATTTTTATCCGTTTTACTCAATCCGTCGTCTAAAGCGTCGATAATTATTATAATTAATTAAATAATTATTAGTTAATTCTTATGAAGCGTAAACGTAAAAGTTTTAAATTTCTTAGTTCGACCAATTATATAAAATGTTCAAAAATAAATTTGAATTTAATTAACACGATTTTTGTTGATTTATTGAAAATATTTAATAAGATCCGTAAATGTTCGAAAAACCTTTGTTTATATTTTGGTCAAAATTTTCTTAGTTGGTTTGTCTAGAAGTATACACAAACATTTACCCCTAAACAGAAGTTTAGTTAAATGGTTTGTGTATAAGGTAATAATCCCTTAAAATCCTTTGTTAAAACATTTGTCAAAATATATCTGCACTTTCTTTTTAGTATAACTCAAATTTCTAAATGACTTCTAAATTTTTAAGAGTCAATTTATATTCCATTATCTATTAATCACACGGTTAAATCATGTAAAGGATTAAGTCTTTAATCACATGTTAAATATTTAAGATATAGGTTTTTATTGTTCGGTCAATTTAGGGCAATCTATAATTAATTATTAACTCATTCTTATTCTTATAAACAAACAAATAGTCCTTAATGATCACGAGCATGAATTTATCAAATCACAGCCTACACACGTGATTCACCAAATTTATGAATGCTACATGTGCATTAGTCAATCAAAACGACATCACGTGAAACTCATAATGTTCATTACAAGTATCGGATGTAGTGAATGGAATAGATAATCCTTTTCGTAGATGCGAAGTTGATGATAACCATGTCATGGATCAAATCTTTAAAACATACGCTAGAAGCTTGTAAATGATCGAACAAATCTTCCATTTCGAGTTATGGATATCGTTTTCGATTGTCAATTTACTCAGTTCACAGTAATCTATATATATACGGAATGATAACACCATAGCTCTTCATGATGATAGCTTGGTAGAATAAAATCTTTCTCCGACAACTCTCTCAGTTGTACGGTAATTCCTTTAATTTAGAAGGTGCTGACGTACAGTGCACAAGCCACAGGTGCAAGACCAGAAATATAATCATTACCAGTTTCAACTTGCCTTAATGGCGAAAGTCTAGGTAATTCATTAACAAATACTTACTAAAGTTTCGGATAACATGAACATCTTTTAATAAATACATATTAGGTTCCTTCTAGATTATAATATCTATGACTAATTCATAACCATTCATGGTATAATTTCAAGTCTAAATGTAGGATATGGTCATCCATCAAGAATTATTTAGATCACTTTTGATAATCAACATCTTATCATTTAGGGGAATTCTACTCGAGTTCCCATCAATTAAGACAATGTCGTCATGTCATAATCAATCAATCCATTCTACTGGAATTATCAACTTTCCAGTTTCATTACCATTTATAAGATGTGAACCTCTCAAAAGACTAATAATAACTCATAATCCTTCACAAATTCAAGGATATCTGGAGACACAACTACTATTAAAAGAGTAAGGTCAACGCATAATCTATACGAGAGAATTTCAAATCAAATACAGATGAAAACATTTAACGAATATGAATATATCCCATGTTTTCATAATTTGAGTACGCATTCGAAAGCTCCTCGGATCATTACCCAGGTCATTCAAATGAAATCAAATCAAAAGAAATGATAGGAACGTCGATACATCCAGTCGGGTATCAACACTCGATAATCAGATACTTTTCCTAGGAATCTCACTACGGGAGAATTGGACAAGAAAGAATTGTCAATTGTCAAGAAAGGCAATTTCCACAGATGAGTGAATTCGACTCAGAAGAATAGATGCTACAGGCACATATGTAGGTGTCCCTAACATTATGTCCCTATTTTTCACTTTTTGCAGATCTCATAAAATTTAATCTTTCACAATATTCAAAGAAAATGTAGTGTTTATTCATTAGTTTTATGGTGACTACTAATCAGTCTTGCATGGTCCATTCCAAATTGTATGTAGGCGCGCAACTATATACAATTTCAAGATTAACGATGCAATACTCAGTTCGTCAAAATTTTATCATCATGTTTATAATAAAAACATTTTCATGCTTAAGTCTTAAATAAGAATCAAAAATAAATTTACAAAGATTTTCTTTGTTATGAAAACAATTAAGTTTTCCAAGGGGTTTCATAAGCAACCTTATTTCGATAATGATTACTCATAAATCTCACTTTAAATAATCCATATAGTGATGAAAATCCAATTTTTTCAATGGATACGGTTTTATCTTATAAAAACAATGAGTGATCTGCAGAAAAGTGATGAAAGCTTGTTCACCAAGAATTAACTACGATATGATAGCAAATGAGCTTAGCCAATTAATCATGAGGTTCATGACCTCGATGGCACTCAAAAGAGAATAATCCACAACGTAGCTCAAATCGAGATGAGTACTTGTTCAATGGTTTCATCACTAATGCGAACATTAGGATGAAGCAATAAAAGATAGATAACATTGATACATGTAGATTTTAGCAATCAAACGTAGTCTTTTTATTAATCACAAACAAGTCAAATTGTACCGTAACACATTGCGTGTCACTATGTCATACAATTTCCAAAACTCATCCTACCAACTGATATCTCAGTTAAGTTAGGGATTTTTAAAAGATACCACAATGAATACTAATCTACAAGAGTCATTAGGTGTTCCACATGTCCCGGAAGATCCATCGGTCTCAATTCAGAAGAAGATTTCTTCAATTTATTTCTTGGACACTAGGCATCCTCGTTAGTGGACAATGGCCTAGGAACAACCCTTAACACGAACCTACAATCAATTAAAACCTTATAATTTAATCATATGACTTAACGACTTCCTCTTAACAATCTCATATTCCATATAGGTTAAATTTTTACTTTATTCAAGTTTTCAATCAACTTATACTCAATGCGATATCCTACCTCATTTTTCAATACTTTCAATCTTATTCTTAGATCTTTAAAGGGCAATAAAAGCTCGATATGATCAATACTTAATTTTCAATCCTATACCACTTACAACAATATTTATCAAATGAGTCACTAGTATGAAATGTCTCACATAATCAATTATATTTCTCGGAAAGGTATTAGTGGCATGAGGCTTTTGGGTAATGGTTCCAATGACAGCCTCAAGTGCAAGATTCACCCTCTCGATTTCAATTTAAGAATTGGATAACAACGAATCAGATGACATCTTTCTAGGTGGTAACATTTTGTAAAACTCCACTCTATAAGGAAAGATCGTCATGACATCGATATCAGATTTAATCTCGCCAATTCTTCTTCAATATCACAATCAACTAATATCACAATCAACTCTATAAGGAAAGATCGTCATGACATCGATATCAGATTTAATCTCGCCAATTCACCCTTGACGTCTCACGTCCAAACACGATCAAGACTAATAACCATCAAACCAAACGTCCTTTTATGACTTTCTACGAACCCAAACGCACTCCTATCGCGTATCTGCAGTCCCCAAACGCCCCATCATGGGCTGCTGTTAGCTCCAAACAGCCTTGCTGATAATTTTAAACAGTAACCCAAACAGTCTCTGCTGTTCGTAAGCAACGAACCAAACACACCTGCTGCTGGAACGCAGCGAACTAAACGAACCCTTATGGCTGTTTATACGGCAAGCCGAACGCCCCTACTGCTGCAAATCAGCACTCCCTCGCTGGTGTTTTTAACCAAATATACTCTCGCTGTCCTAAACACACCTTAATACCCATGACAGCAGACCCAAACGCACCCTACACCCCTTTCAGCAGACCCAAACGCCCCCTGCTGCTAATCAGCAAGTCCAAGCGCTCCCCCTGCTGCTGCTAATCAGCAGATCCAAACACTCCTAATACTGCTGCTTCTAATGAGCAGATCCAAACACCCCGACTGCTGTTAATAGCAGATGTAAACGCCCTCTTACGGTTGGTAAACCAGCAGATCTAAACACCCTCGGTGGTGCTTGTTATGAGCCGAAACGAACACCCCTTCTACTGCTGGTAAACGGCCAACCAAACACCCCTGTAGTTGGTCACGAATGCACCATGTTGTGCCACTGCTGGTAACGAGATGCAGCCTCCGGTGCTGCTGCTGTACTCGGACGCACCATGTGGTAGTGGTGATGCTGCTGTTGGACTTAAGCAAAAACAAACAGCCTTCTGCTGGTGGTTTTCTGCTGCTCAGGACGGTGGCCTGCTGGACCACGACCACGAAACAATTGGCTGCTGAAACAAGAATGGTGGTGACGTGATGGTGGTTTGTGAAGGTGGTTGGACGAGTGAAGATGAGGGTGGTTGAGGTGTTTCGGTGGTCAGTGATGGTGTAGCAGCGGATTTATGATGGTGGATGGTGGTTTCTGATCGTGACGATGATGGCAACATAGTAGTGGTAGAAGGACGTAAGATTTATGATGGAGGTGGTGTTTTCGAGCGGCGGCCAGCGGCGGTTTCCGGTGGTCAGAAAAGTGACGGCTGCAATATGAGATAGAGAAAGTGTGTGTTTTAATTTAGGGTTAGGGTTGGTTGAGAATGAGAAGAAACCCTAATTTCTGGATTTTATATGTGCTAGTTAAACTTTGTGTAAACAAAGTGTAAGGTTTCTAATACTACAAGGACTAAAAACAAATTTTGTTATAACGTTTGTATACAAATGGTTCGAGGCTCGTTTAAGATAGTTAGAAACTGGTTCGTTCAACGAAATTTACGTCGTTCCTTTCAAAATGATTTTTACTTTAAGGTAGAGTATTTACTCGACTAATTTTGGTAATCGTCTATATTTTTATGTAAGATAGTTACCATTTATCGGTTATCTCGAATAGTTTTCGTTCAAAGAAAATATAATTCAATTTGAATGTTCTCATTTTCAACGTATGATATTAAAGCTAAAATAAAAGTATCCGATAATTTAATAAATCTTTTTATCAATATTTATGAATAGTTAAATATAAATTTAATCTGTATCGCGTCATTTCTCAGATTTCGCGCAGTCTTTTACAATATGAAAATAAACTACCGTTTTTGGATCAAATAACTTTGATATTTCTCGAAAATGAATATTGATTAATAAGTAATATAATTTTTTTATTATTTAAAGTCTAGAAAATTCTCGGTTGTCACAGTACATCCGTGTTATTTGGAGTTCGTCCTCAAACTCAATCATTGTTACCCAATTAAAAGTGTCGAGAAAGGGATTTTGAGGTTCTACTCCGTTGTTATATCGAATATACTTAGATCTACTCACATATAGTTCAATCTGAACTTTTAAAATCGCGTTATCCACCAACAGTTAATTAGGTAAGCAATAGGTAGAAGTGGATTAAACCCTAAGCGGTTCTACATGTCGATCTGACAAATCATTCGTCGTTCATAGAACGATAAAATTCGAAACGAAGAGTTTAGAAAAGTCGTTAGTTCTTAAAAGTTTATAAGGTTTCACCACCATCAGCCCGTTAGGTTCACGTCGATCCGTATATATTCATAAAAGATTCACCTAACAATTTGCAAATCAAGCGAAGCTTAAAAGATCACTCGTCAAAATGTCGTAATCATACGATAACAAGACGGAATTCGATAAACTCGTAATGACGAATCCTGAGTCAAAAGAAATACACTCCAAACTGGAATACTAAATCAATACCATAAATATACAGGGCCACGTCGGATATCCTTAAGCCCACTCATTCATAATCTCATATTTGCATACAAAAGCGTCCTAATCTACGCAAATATGTTACTATAACTTATGGTTCGGTGATTTATGATTTCTTTATGCAAATGCAAAGGCGTCCCAATCCATTTCAATAAAGACTTCATAAATCATCCTACTTAAGTGTCACCGGCACAATAACCAATTCAAAATCGTTAAATCTCTAAATGATATTATCTAAAATTACCAAAAGTAAAGAGCATGAGTTGATAATAAGTCGTCTTCCATACGTAGACGTTTCGGAAGTACGGGATCGAAGAACATAGTGTTGATAGGCGATAAAGCGGTCTTAGACGTATATCAAGCAAAGAAACTCACGGTTATAAGTAGGATAATTATATAGTACTCGATTCTAAATAAGCAATTATCCAATCACACAAACCTTTCCATCCTCGAGGAAGACTCATCAAATACCAAGCTGAGTAATAACTTATCATAACCCAACCTCGAAACCCACTCACAAAGAATGGCCCGGGTTTTGTTATGAATTATTACACATCTCAACCTTTCGATGACTCAGCTCGACTCTGAAAATACAGCACATTCCACATTAACACGTAAGGCTACAAGTCTTATCCACCCCCGAGGTAATTCATCAAAAATCATAGGTTGTGTAACATCCCATACTTAATTCCATCTCGCACACAATCAAACATGAGGCCCACTGAGGCATAGTTAAGTATTGTTACACATCTTAACCTTTTTGAATGAATTAGCTCGAACTCGGGGATTACTCATGACTAGTCGTCAATCGAAAATTCACATAATGTCTATAGGTTTGTTATAAAAAAAAATTATGCGGGACCGTTGTGTAACTCACAATGCCCAATAAATGTTATACCGTTCACATATAAGGTATATTACATGTCTAAATGCCCTAGTCAAGAAATCGAACTCATGTAAACAAGTAATAACATAACTGGCAATGAAGCAATAGCAACCATGCATTGTAAATTTTCATATAGCAGCGGAATAAGTATGATGTGATGTATGTTACTACTAAATAAAACTGAGAGCCGGTTATAGTCTAGAGTTACTAATGCAACCTAGTTCTCTATAACCAAGGCTCTGATACCAATCTGTCACACTCCCAAATTCACTGCAGCGGAAGACTTGCTTTGGGGACTTGTGACTTCATGAGTATTCGAGAGCTTGATCCGAGAACGACCTCTACATGCCAAAAACCACAAAGAAGACTCCAAATAATCCACATAGTCAAGTACCTGAAATACATGCTTAGAAATGTCAACATAAAGTTGGTGAGTTCATAAGTTTTGTTTTAAAACATTTATGATAAATTTGAGTTTTACCGACCACTGCACCTTGCAGTAAAATATAAGAGTTTAAAAATCACAGTTTCTGTTAAATAGACTTTCTTTGATAATTTCAAAGTTTATTGATAAAAACAGAGTTTACTAATAAAAACAAAGTTTACTAATAAAAATAGAGTTTACTGATAAAAGCAGAGTTTACTGATAGTAAATATAGCTTACTGATAACAACAGAGTTTTCTGGAAATAAATAGAGTTTTCTGATAAGACAGAGTTCATAGATAATAGTTAGCATTTTTTGATAAAAACAAAGCTCACTGATAAATGATAAAGTTTTCCAATATAATAGAATTGTTTAATGAACCACAAGATTTTCCCCAAACATTGGTGACAATATAACAAATACAAAGTCACTAAATAAAATAAGGCGTTTATTATTGTCTAAGCTCATGACACCGAAGCGTTAACAACACCGGTAGTATAATCACATAATGCAGCCCCTACGGATGCCTAACCCACGACATCCGTCCACAGACTCAAATGAAACTGTGCCCGCTTGTCCTCTGTTGGACCAAGCTGGACAGGGGCGTCAACTCCGATAGATCTATCCATAACATTCGCGCTTTCGACCGGTCATCCGGTCTGAAATTAACGGTTCATGATAATGGGCCAAAGTAATTGGGTTAAAGTGGGACTTAGACCAATACATAAAAGAGATATGCACTTGTGTTCATTCTTGCAACCATTGTCTCTACCCGAGAATCAGTAAAAAGCAGTTAAAGTTTTGGGCTATGAAAATCACAATAGAAATTTTAGTATCAGCATTCATATGTATAACAATTAGAGGAGTTGACCACTCAGACGTAACAATTAAACCAGTTTAAAGATAGTTTATGACCAACCAAGTAAGCTTAACATTAGCTTATGACAATCAAGTAATTTATAAACAGTTATAGACAACCAAACAAGTTTAATATCAGTTTCTGACAACCAAGCAAGTTTATAAGTAGTTTATGACCAAGCATGTACCTCCCCCAAAGAGCAATTATAAAACATTTATAACTCAATTCAAAGCAAGAAAAGGTGGGGTATGAACTCACCTCGACGTAGTAGCGCGAATAATAGTGATGCTAACAATACGCTCAGTAGAAACGGAAATCGATACGGCTCGGTCATGGTGTTGTGGTTTAACTAATCGGCTAAACCCAATAACTTAAGAAAATGTATATTTGAGTTCTCGATACATATGTACATCAACGTCACCCGTTGATAAAATAGTTAAGTTCTAAATTATAATAGTTCGGTGGTTGGTTAAATAAAATTAATAAATTAAGCACACACAAAATATGTAATGTATTCCGTACACATTACGTATAACCAGACGATGATATAATTCTTACGTTGAATTATATAATAGAGACAACCATCTTACAAAATAAATCAAAGTATATATTTATTCTGTATACAGTATAAAGATTGTGACAAAATAATTAGACAACATAGTCCGACATATTTTAAGAAAATCATCACGTAATTAATAATTGTCACTTTTGAGTAAAACTATACTTTTATCAGTTTACATAGTATTTATTTATTTTATCCGTTTACAATCATAATAGTGTTTATTTATTTTATCGGTTTACAATTATAATAATCTTTATTTATTTTTTCGGTTTACAAATATAATAAATTTATCGGTTTACAAGAACAATAGTAGTTTGTAATGAACAAAACATAAAGTATTAAACTTTGTAGAAAATTTCGGCATAACCCATTCGTTTATACACGTTTTCCATATTTACCAATTCTCAATATTATCTATTTTTCAAAACAATCTACGTTACCCTAGTCGCATTTTAACATATATCCAACTACTAAATAAATCACTATAATTAAGTAACAACCGAACACAACCTATGTGTTATAAATCGAAAAGCCAAACGCCCGATGTGAGCTACTTAGACACATATTTAAATGTATAATCATTTTTATAGTTCTCGTAATAATAATAGTATCCGACATATTTATTTAACCGATAAATATATATACCACCATTTTAATCCGCTTTAATACTTAATAAAATTAGATATGTTATTAACCGATCCTAAACCACAACAAACCATGAGCTAAAATCACGCCGGCACTTCTAAACCCTTGGCGTCTCACGTCCAAACACGATCAAGACTAATAACCATCAAACCAAACATCCTTTTATGACTTTCTACAAACCCAAACGCACTCCTATCGTGTATCTGCAGTCCCCAAACGCCCCATCATGGGCTGCTGTTAGCTCCAAACAGCCTTGCTGATAATTTTAAACAGTAACCCAAACAGTCTCTGATGTTCGTAAGCAACGAACCAAACACACCTGCTGCTGGAACGCAGCGAACTAAACGAACCCTTATGGCTGTTTATACGGCAAGCCGAACGCCCCTACTGCTGCAAATCAGCACTCCCTCGCTGGTGTTTTTAACCAAATATACTCTCGCTGTCCTAAACACACCTTAATACCCATGACAGCAGACCCAAACGCACCCTACACCCCTTTCAGCAGACCCAAACGCCCCCTGCTGCTAATCAGCAAGTCCAAGTGCTCCCCCTGCTGCTGCTAATCAGCAGATCCAAACACTCCTAATACTGCTGCTTCTAATGAGCAGATCCAAACACCCCGACTGCTGTTAATAGCAGATGTAAACGCCCTCTTACGGTTGGTAAACCAGCAGATCTAAACAACCTCGGTGGTGCTTGTTATGAGCCGAAACAAACACCCCTTCTACTGCTGGTAAACGGCCAACCAAACACCCCTGTAGTTGGTCACGAATGCACCATGTTGTGCCACTGCTGGTAACGAGATGCAGCCTCCGGTGCTGCTGCTGTACTCGGACGTACCATGTGGTAGTGGTGATGCTGCTGTTGGACTTAAGCAAAAACAAACAGCCTTCTGCTGGTGGTTTTCTGCTGGTCAGGACGGTGGCCTGCTGGACCACGACCACGAAACAAGTGGCTGCTGAAACAAGAATGGTGGTGACGTGATGGTGGTTTGTGAAGGTGGTTGGACGAGTGAAGATGAGGGTGGTTGAGGTGTTTCGGTGGTCAGTGATGGTGTAGCAGCGGATTTATGATGGTGGATGGTGGTTTCTGATCGTGACGATGATGGCAACATAGTAGTGGTGGAAGGACGTAAGATTTATGATGGAGGTGGTGTTTTCGAGCGGCGGCCAGCGGTGGTTTCCGGTGGTCAGATAAGTGACGGCTGCAATATGAGATAGAGAAAGTGTGTGTTTTAATTTAGGGTTAGGGTTGGTTGAGAATGAGAAGAAACCCTAATTTCAGGATTTTATATGTGCTAGTTAAACTTTGTGTAAACAAAGTGTAAGGTTTCTAATACTACAGAGACTAAAAACAAATTTTGTTATAACGTTTGTATACAAATGGTTCGAGGCTCGTTTAAGATAGTTAGAAACTGGTTCGTTCAACGAAATTTACGTCGTTCCTTTCAAAATGATTTTTACTTTAAGGTAGAGTATTTACTCGACTAATTTTGGTAATCGTCTATATTTTTATGTAAGATAGTTACCATTTATCGGTTATCTCGAATAGTTTTCGTTCAAAGAAAATATAATTCAATTTGAATGTTCTCATTTTCAACGTATGATATTAAAGCTAAAATAAAAGTATCCGATAATTTAATAAATCTTTTTATCAATATTTATGAATAGTTAAATATAAATTTAATATGTATCGCGTCATTTCTCAGATTTCGCGCAGTCTTTTACAATATGAAAATAAACTACCGTTTTTGGATCAAATAACTTTGATATTTCTCGAAAATGAATATTGATTAATAAGTAATATAATTTTTTTATTATTTAAAGTCTAGAAAATTCTCGGTTGTCACAGTACATCCATGTTATTTGTAGTTCGTCCTCGAACTCAATCATTGTTACCCAATTAAAAGTGTCGAGAAAGGGATTTTGAGGTTCTACTCCGTTGTTATATCGAATATACTTAGATCTACTCACATATAGTTCAATCTGAACTTTTAAAATCGCGTTATCCACCAACAGTTAATTAGGTAAGCAATAGGTAGAAGTGGATTAAACCCTAAGCGGTTCTACATGTCGATCTGACAAATCATTCGTCGTTCATAGAACGATAAAATTCGAAACGAAGAGTTTAGAAAAGTCGTTAGTTCTTAAAAGTTTATAAGGTTTCACCACCATCAGCCCGTTAGGTTCACGTCGATCCGTATATATTCATAAAAGATTCACATAACAATTTGCAAATCAAGCGAAGCTTAAAAGATCACTCGTCAAAATGTCGTAATCATACGATAACAAGACGGAATTCGATAAACTCGTAATGACGAATCCTGAGTCAAAAGAAATACACTCCAAACTAGAATACTAAATCAATACCATAAATATACAGGGTCACGTCGGATATCCTTAAGCCCACTCATTCATAAGCTCATATTTGCATACAAAAGCGTCCTAATCTACGCAAATATGTTACTATAACTTATGGTTTGGTGATTTATGATTTCTTTATTCAAATGCAAAGGCGTCCCAATCCATTTCAATAAATACTTCATAAATCATCCTACTTAAGTGTCACCGGCACAATACCCAATTCAAAATCGTTAAATCTCTAAATGATATTATCCAAAATTACCAAAAGTAAAGAGCATGAGTTGATAATAAGTCGTCTTCCATACGTAGACGTTTCGGAAGTACGGGATCGAAGAACATAGTGTTGATAGGCGATAAAGCGGTCTTAGACGTATATCAAGCAAAGAAACTCACGGTTATAAGTAGGATAATTATATAGTACTCGATTCTAAATAAGCAATTATCCAATCACACAAACCTTTCCATCCTCGAGGAAGACTCATCAAATACCAAGCTGAGTAATAACTTATCATAACCCAACCTCGAAACCCACTCACAAAGAATGGCCCGGGTTTTGTTATGAATTATTACACATCTCAACCTTTCGATGACTCAGCTCGACTCTGAAAATACAGCACATTCCACATTAACACGTAAGGCTACAAGTCTTATCCACCCCCGAGGTAATTCATCAAAAATCATAGGTTGTGTAACATCCCATACTTAATTCCATCTCGTACACAATCAAACATGAGGCCCACTGAGGCATAGTTAAGTATTGTTACACATCTTAACCTTTTTGAATGAATTAGCTCGAACTTGGTGATTACTCATGACTAGTCGTCAATCGAAAATTGACATAATGTCTATAGGTTTGATATAAAAAAATTATGCGGGACCGTTGTGTAACTCACAATGCCCAATAAATGTTATACCGTTCACATATAAGGTATATTACATGTCTAAATGCCCTAGTCAAGCAATCGAACTCATGTAAACAAGTAATAACATAACTGGCAACGAAGCAATAACAACCATGCATTGTAAATTTTCATATAGCAGCGGAATAAGTATGATGTGATGTGTGTTACTACTAAATAAAACTGAGAGCCGGTTATAGTCTAGAGTTACTAATGCAACCTAGTTCTCTATAACCAAGGCTCTGATACCAATCTGTCACACCCCCAAATTCACTGCAACGGAAGACTTGCTTTGGGGACTTGTGACTTCATGAGTATTCGAGAGCTTGATCCGAGAACGACCTCTACATGCCAAAAACCACAAAGAAGACTCCAAATAATCCACATAGTCAAGTACCTGAAATACATGCTTAAAAATGTCAACATAAAGTTGGTGAGTTCATAAGTTTTGTTTTAAAACATTTATGATAAATTTGAGTTTTACCGACCACTGCACCTTGCAGTAAAATATAAGAGTTTAAAAATCACAGTTTCTGTTAAATAGACTTTCTTTGATAATTTCAAAGTTTATTGATAAAAACAGAGTTTACTGATAAAAACAAAGTTTACTAATAAAAATAGAGTTTACTGATAAAAGTAGAGTTTACTGATAGTAAATATAGCTTACTGATAACAACAGAGTTTTCTGGAAATAAATAGAGTTTTCTGATAAGACAGAGTTCATAGATAATAGTTAGCATTTTCTGATAAAAACAAAGCTCACTGATAAATGATAAAGTTTTCCAATATAATAGAATTGTTTAATGAACCACAAGATTTTCCCCAAACATTGGTGACAATATAACAAATACAAAGTCACTAAATAAAATAAGGCGTTTATTATTGTCTAAGCTCATGACACCGAAGCGTTAACAACACCGGTAGTATAATCACATAATGCAGCCCCTACGGATGCCTAACCCACGACATCCGTCCACAGACTCAAATGAAACTGTGCCCGCTTGTCCTCTGTTGGACCAAGCCGGACAGGGGCGTCAACCCCGATAGATCTATCCATAACATTCGTGCTTTCGACCGGTCATCCGGTCTGAAATTAACGGTTCATGATAATGGGCCAAAGTAATTGGGTTAAAGTGGGACTTAGACCAATACATAAAAGAGATATGCACTTGTGTTCATTCTTGTAACCATTGTCTCTACCCGAGAATCAGTAAAAAGCAGTTAAAGTTTTGGGCTATGAAAATCACAATAGAAATTTTAGTATCAGCATTCATATGTATAACAATTAGAGGAGTTGACCACTCAGCACGTAACAATTAAACCAATTTAAAGATAGTTTATGACCAACCAAGTAAGCTTAACATTAGCTTATGACAATCAAGTAATTTATAAACAGTTATAGACAACCAAACAAGTTTAATATCAGTTTCTGACAACCAAGCAAGTTTATAAGTAGTTTATGACCAAGCATGTACCTCCCCCAAAGAGCAATTATAAAACATTTATAACTCAATTCAAAGCAAGAAAAAGTGGGGTATGAACTCACCTCGACGTAGTAGCGCGAATAATAGTGATGCTAACAATACGCTCAGTAGAAACGGAAATCGATACGGCTCGGTCATGGTGTTGTGGTTTAACTAATCGGCTAAATCCAATAACTTAAGAAAATGTATATTTGAGTTCTCGATACATATGTACATCAACGTGACCCGTTGATAAAATAGTTAAGTTCTAAATTATAATAGTTCGGTGGTTGGTTAAATAAAATTAATAAATTAAGCACACACAAAATATGTAATGTATTCCGTACACATTACGTATAACCAGACGATGATATAATTCTTACGTTGAATTATATAATAGAGAAAACCATCTTACAAAATAAATCAAAGTATATATTTATTCTGTATACAATATAAAGATTGTGACAAAATAATTAGACAACATAGTCCGACATATTTTAAGAAAATCATCACGTAATTAATAATTGTCACTTTTGAGTAAAACTATACTTTTATCAGTTTACATAGTATTTATTTATTTTATCCGTTTACAATCATAATAGTGTTTATTTATTTTATCGGTTTACAATTATAATAATCTTTATTTATTTTATCGGTTTACAAATATAATAAATTTATCGGTTTACGAGAACAATAGTAGTTTGTAATGAACAAAACGTAAAGTATTAAACTTTGTAGAAAATTTCGGCATAACCCATTCGTTTATACACGTTTTCCATATTTACCAATTCTCAATATTATCTATTTTTCAAAACAATCTACGTTACCCTAGTAGCATTTTAACATATATCCAACTACTAAATAAATCACTATAATTAAGTAACAACCGAACACAACCTATGTGTTGTAAATCGAAAAGCCAAACGCCCGATGTGAGCTACTTAGACACATATTTAAATGTATAATCATTTTTATAGTTCTCGTAATAATAATAGTATCCGACATATTTATTTAACCGATAAATATATATACCACCATTTTAATCCGCTTTAATACTTAATAAAATTAGATATGTTATTAACCGATCCTAAACCACAACAAACCATGAGCTAAACTCACGCCGGCACTTCTAAACCCTTGGCGTCTCACGTCCAAACACGATCAAGACTAATAACCATCAAACCAAACGTCCTTTTATGACTTTCTACGAACCCAAACGCACTCCTATCGCGTATCTGCAGTCCCCAAACGCCCCATCATGGGCTGCTGTTAGCTCCAAACAGCCTTGCTGATAATTTTAAACAGTAACCCAAACAGTCTCTGCTGTTCGTAAGCAACGAACCAAACACACCTGCTGCTGGAACGCAGCGAACTAAACGAACCCTTATGGCTGTTTATACGGCAAGCCGAACGCCCCTACTGCTGCAAATCAGCACTCCCTCGCTGGTGTTTTTAACCAAATATACTCTCGCTGTCCTAAACACACCTTAATACCCATGACAGCAGACCCAAACGCACCCTACACCCCTTTCAGCAAACCCAAACGCCCCCTGCTGCTAATCAGCAAGTCCAAGCGCTCCCCCTGCTGCTGCTAATCAGCAGATCCAAACACTCCTAATACTGCTGCTTCTAATGAGCAGATCCAAACACCCCGACTGCTGTTAATAGCAGATGTAAACGCCCCCTTACGGTTGGTAAACCAGCAGATCTAAACACCCTCGGTGGTGCTTATTATGAGCCGAAACGAACACCCCTTCTACTGCTGGTAAACGGCCAACCAAACACCCCTGTAGTTGGTCACGAATGCACCATGTTGTACCACTGCTGGTAACGAGATGCAGCCTCCGGTGCTGCTGCTGTACTCGGACGCACCATGTGGTAGTGGTGATGCTGCTGTTGGACTTAAGCAAAAACAAACAGCCTTCTGCTGGTGGTTTTCTGCTGGTCAGGACGGTGGCCTGCTGGACCACGACCACGAAACAAGTGGCTGTTGAAACAAGAATGGTGGTGACGTGATGGTGGTTTGTGAAGGTGGTTGGACGAGTGAAGATGAGGGTGGTTGAGGTGTTTCGGTGGTCAGTGATGGTGTAGCAGCGGATTTATGATGGTGGATGGTGGTTTCTGATCGTGACGATGATGGCAACATAGTAGTGGTGGAAGGACGTAAGATTTATGATGGAGGTGGTGTTTTCGAGCGGCGGCCAGCGGCGGTTTCCGGTGGTCAGAAAAGTGACGGCTGCAATATGAGATAGAGAAAGTGTGTGTTTTAATATAGGGTTAAGGTTGGTTGAGAATGAGAAGAAACCCTAATTTCAGGATCTTATATGTGCTAGTTAAACTTTGTGTAAACAAAGTGTAAGGTTTCTAATACTACAGAGACTAAAAACAATTTTTGTTATAACGTTTGTATACAAATGGTTCGAGGCTCGTTTAAGATAGTTAGAAACTGGTTCGTTCAACAAAATTTACGTCGTTCCTTTCAAAATGATTTTTACTTTAAGGTAGAGTATTTACTCGACTAATTTTGGTAATCGTCTATATTTTTATGTAAGATAGTTACCATTTATCGGTTATCTCGAATAGTGTTCATTCAAAGAAAATATAATTCGGTTTGAATGTTCTCATTCTCAACGTATGATATTAAAGATAAAACAAAAGTATCCGATAATTTAATAAATCTTTTTATCAATATTTATGAATAGTTAAATATAAATTTAATCTGTATCGCGTCATTTCTCAGATTTCGTGCAGTCTTTTACAATATGAAAATAAACTACCGTTTTTGGATCAAATAACTTTGATATTTCTCGAAAATGAATATTGATTAATAAGTAATATAATTTTTTTATTATTTAAAGTCTAGAAAATTCTCGGTTGTCACACCAGTCATGGTCAAGAAGCATGATGGAAGCTGGCGCATGTGTGTGGACTTCAGAGACTTGAACAAAGCTTGCCCACAAGATTGCTATCCATTACCAGAAATCGATTAGAAGGTGGAATCCTTATGCGGGTACTCTTTTAAATGTTTCTTGGACGTATATAAAGGATATCATCAGATCCAGATGGCGGAGGAAGACAAGGAGAAGACGGCGTTCCATACGAGTCAGGGCGTGTATTGTTACACAAAAGTGCCGTTCGGACTCAAGAACGCAGGCGCGACATATCAACGACTTTTTGATAAAGGCTTTGACTCGCATACAGGCTGTAACCTTGAAGTCTACGTTGACGACTTGGTTATCAAAAGCCATACGGAGGTGAACTCCTCGGTGATATCCAAGAGACATTCGACACATTGAGGAAATCAACATGAAACTGAACCCCAAAAAGTGCACGTTTGAAGCAACCGAAGGAATGTTCCTTGGGTATATGATTAATCTATATGGCATCAAGCCTTGTACGGAGAAGACGGACGCTGTGATACAACTACCATCCACTCGGACACTTAAAGAGGTACAATCACTTAATGGAAAGCTAGCCGGGCTTAATAGGTTCTTATCAAAGTCCGTTGAGAAGTCACTTCCTTTGTTCAAAACACTCAAGAAGTGCTTGAAGTAAGGAGACTTTTACTGGACAAGAGAAGCGGAGGAAGCGTTTGGACAGCTCAAGCAACATCTAGCGGCTCTTCCCATGCTAGTCTCCCCGCGACCTATGGAGGAGCTAATTATGTACTTATCCGCTACGTATGGATCAATAAGCACAGTCCTTATGACTTATCCGGATTCAACCCATACTCTGGTCTACTTCATAAGCAGAGCGTTGCAAGGGAAAGAGCTGAATTATTCACCAATGGAGAAATTAGTCTTTTCATTGGTCTATGCCGCGAAAAGGTTACGCCGGTACTTCCAGGTGCACCCAATTGTTGTTGTCACGGATCAGCCAATAAAAGAGATTATCTCTATAGACCAAGGACATCCATCAAGGGCCAAATGTTGGCAGATTTCATAATTAAGAAACCCAGGGAGGACGAGCCAATGTTGCTAAAGGAAGAAATTCGAAGGGAACCATGAGTCATGTTTATTGATGGATCCTCTTGCACGGACGGATCAGGAGCAGGCCTCATACTCACAAATCCGGAAGGCATGGAGTATACCTATGTCTTGCGCTTTGAGATCACAACTACGAATAATGAGGCAGAATACGAAGCATTGATTACAGGCTTAAATGTTGATCCCAAACTTAGATCGGTTAGCTTTGTGTTAACGAGATTGAATCAAGTTAGACACTTAGAGAAACTTTGTTGTTATATGAACACTCCAAATGATATGCGAAATTAACACTTAGATTTAAGAACAAGTAAAAACAAATAAACCAAACTTTCACTTTTGATTGATTATCAAACTTGAGTACAATGAAAGTTGAATACTGAAATAATGCGTATTAACTATAAACCCTACGACCTCCTTTTATAACATATGGAGTCCTGTACAATGGACAGCCTATCAACTATTTTAGGAAAAGATAAATATAGAAAATACAATATTTAAGTATATCTTTTCTTCAAATAACAAACGTGTTGACTAAGTTTTCCTATCAGTGCTTGAACTTCTTCTTATCAGTGCTTGGATATTTCTTGTCAATACTTGATTGGTCAGCGCTTGATTTCTTCCTATTAGCGTCTAATTAACTCTTGTCAGCGTCGAAGTGTCTTGGCTTATTTTATTCCCAACAATCCTCCCCTAAACTTGATATCTACTCTAGTAATAAAGTTTCTGAATAAAAACTAAATACAAGGAAGATTCTTACAAATACAAATCACTTTTTAATTTGATAATAAATAAATCTAACTAAATCTTTGCCAACATCACTAGTGTAATCCATTTCCAGCTGTGTAGACACCATCTTCTTCAAAACTTCCTTGGACATAGGATATTCAACATCCACAAGAAGATATTCTGAAAACTTTGTAGTACTCAAATGGTAAACACCAGCTGCTGAATGTAGACGCCATTGTAGTCCACTGATATCATCCAGATCCAACCATATTGGATATGATTCATCTAGTTTGAAGGTCTACATAATCTTGGCTTATTCTACATGTTGGATTGGATTGATTAGATGGAGGGATTGATTAAATAATATAAAGAAGATGAGAAGGAGATGAGGGTGTAGAGAGAGAAAGGAGAGAAAAGAGAAGAGTAGAGAGAGAAAGTAATATGGAATTATGAAAATGTGAATCACCACCCCCTCCTAACATCCTAGGAGGGGTATATATAGCCCACCCAATATGTGGGCTATATGGGCTATACGTTTACTAAGTAGATCACGAGCCCATTACATAAATATCGTTGGAGCGACCGATCCTTCATAAATACGTAAAAACGTATTTTCAACAATCTCCCCCTAAGGGAGGTCGCTCCAAGAGACAAAGTTCTAAATATTCTATATCTCGTGATCTATGCTAACTAAGATGTGACCGAGACTTTATTGGGAAAAACGTATTTCCAACAATCTCCCCCTAAGGGAGGTCACATCTTTTTACAAAATCTTAAACCTAGCATCTATGCTTGAGTCTTCGATCTTGTTCTTGTGAATAAGCTTGATGTGATCTTTGACTTTAGTCTTGAGCATGTTCTCTTGCCTTGACCTTGTACATTCATCACTTGTGATATTCGCCTCTTTGTGACTTCATGTTCCACATACTTATACCTTTAAATTCTTGAAAACTTTAGAGTTTGATACAGCGGAAGACTTGACCTTCAGACTTTCTTGAATTTGTTGAAGTACTAAGTGTATGTAGTATAAGCATGTGGTGACGACTTCTTCTGGATTATACACCGCAATGCCACCTTCTTGTTACACTGCATAAGACAGTTAGCAACAAACCATATACACGGATGAAATGGCCTTGAATATTTCATTCTAATTTGGTAGCATTTTACCTCCGGTCGGTGAAGACCGTTGGACGATATTAAATATCGTACTTGTGGCAGGTAGTTTCAACAAAGAACCTCCTTGACAAGATTTCGCGGGTAAACCCGTTCTCTTTACTCGACCGTCCAAAGCTGACTGCGAACGTAAAGAGTGAATCATTTGGATAATATTATCCGCATGATTTGAAGCCGTCAATTCATGTTCCTGGAACAAGTGAAGTTCAATTAAGAACTGCACCATCGTTGCTTTCCAGTTGTCACGAGCTTGATTCGTATAGAATCTTGCAAGTTACCTACCAAGTGCTGTTTGAGGTTAACACTAGAAGGATTTCCACTCATCACTGTGAACACTAAGGTATCACTCTGAGTGTTCTGGCAAGATCACTAAGATATTGCGTAGAGGCCTGGAACGTGTTTAAATTCAAATAAGAATTAAACAGCTGTTGCTTTCCAGTTATCAAAAGTTTGATTCATAAAGAATCACACAAGTTACCTACCATGAGCTTTTTGATTTTCGCTCAAGAAGGATTTCCATCTTCATTGTAAATACTTTCGTATTACTCGGATGTTCAGGCAAGATCATGAAGATTTTGCGTAGGACTCTTAATATCTTTCTTACTTTTCACATTGTCAAGCAAGGAGTAATGAAAAATGTGTCCTAATGAGATATTTGATGATCTCAAATGGCTCTAGACTCGATCGTGCATTTTGGATTTTAGTGATCGAAGGCTGGAGAGGAGTGCCACCTTTTCAATACCAATTTATTCGGAGTAAATAAATCAATAGATAATGCGTTGTCTCCGTGTGATTAAAACAAATATCTTTTGAGGGATATCTGAGTTAGCTGCGATATTTGTTTTAATCACAAGATGTCTAACTTCATAAAAACAAATATCAATTGTAAATTGCTACGGTTGGTGGAGATGATAACTTCATAAAAACAAGATGTCTCTTGTTTTAACAAATAAATGCAATAACATGTACATATATTCGTGTTAGATTGTGTTGTTACGTAAACACAATCCCTTACATGGTTATAAAGTAAACCATGCCCGAGAAACTTAATTCTCGTTGTTGAGTCAAAGCTTTCCGGTGAAATGCTTGACTTTAATGTGAAAAGCGGGTTACTATAAGAAATAATAGCAAGCCATATGGAGCATATTTTAAATCTTTTAAACTTCTGCTCGAACTTTATTTACAACCCCGTGTCATTATTGAATGACATTTCTAGGCTCGTAAATATTATCGATTCCAGAAGACATGCTCTTTTTATCAAAACGTTTTTGAACACACAATTTTGAAAGATTTAGAATAACCTTTTGAGAAATTCTTGAAAAATTGTGTTCAAAGTTTTGAAAACCAATTACTTGAGCTTAAGATTTGGAATATCTTAGGAAAGCTCAAGTCTGAGAAGTTGTAAACTTCTCATTGTAAGGATAAGTTACCATCGGCGATAAACTTTCCTTTTATCTGAAGGACGAGTCCTAAGCTGACATTTACTTAGAAGTCGTTTTCATGAGCTTGAAAACTTTGACTGTTTTAACGGAAAGCTCATGACCGAGAAAGGTTAATTTCTTGTTATGAGGAAAAGTTCTCTTATTTAAAAGATACACTTTCCTTTCTGATCTTAAAACTTCAAATGTTTTAAGACAGGCTCATGACCGAGAAAATTGAATTTCTCGTTATGAGGATAAGTTATCATTAATGATAAACTTTCCTTTATTTGAAGTTCGAGTTACAGTCTGACATTTAACTGTAAGTCATTGTGCATGAGCTTAATAACTTCGAATGTTTTTAATATTAGCTCATGCCCGAGAAAACTTAATTTCTCGTTGTTAGGATAAGTTTATCATCGACGATAAACTTTCCTTTATTTGAAGCACGGGTTACAGACTGTAATTTATCTATAAGCCTCCACACGAGCTTAAAACCTTTGAATAGTTTTAACGGAAGCTCGTGTCCGAGAAAATTTAATTTCTCGTTTTGAGGGTAAGTTATCGTTGCGAGATAAACTTCCCTTTCTTTGAAGAACAGGTCAGAGACTGTTATTTGAATGTAAGCCTTTGTGCATGAGCTTAAAAACTTGGAATGTATTTTATATAAGCTCATGCCCGATAAAAATGAATTTCTCGTTGTTAGGATAAGTTTATCATCGGCGATAAACTTTCCTTTCTTTGAAGCAAGGGGCACAGACTGTGATTTGAATGTGAGCCTTGTATTGAGCTTAACCATGAATCCCCTGAGACACTTGTTTCTCCGATATCTGCATCTTCAACAACCAAACTCTAAGAGTATCCTTAGTTAAACGGTATACAATGATTGGACCGCTTCGTTCTTTTGGAACATCAACTTTGGTACCTGCATTCTCATTAGGAATTTGCTTGCTTTGACATGGGTTAGCGATATCAATTTTAGAAGCACGTGGGGGTTCACAGTTGGCTTTACTTGTGTCAGAAGCGACCTGAGTAGATGATTCACTAGTCTTGGCTGGCAAACGTTTCCTTTTATAGAAAACCATAAGTTTAGGCTTAAGTGAAGTATCATCTTTATCAGTTTCCTCCCTAGTAGACTTAGTAGAATCGGAGACTATCCTAGTTAAAGGGCACTCGTTTCCTACAAGAGTGAAAGTTCTACCAGTGGGGCGCCCAACTTTACCAAAGGGTTTGATTTTAGCTATCCACTGGGATTTAATTCTAGCACGGGAGTTCACCTCATCAAGTAATTTCTTGACACAAGAATCATGATTTGCCGTAAAGACATATTTTCTACATGATTTACAAGTAGCATATTTAATGTCTGAGTAATTCCTAGATGATTGATCGATGCTCCTAGGAGATGACATGCTATGGTTAGCAGTGTTGGGTAATCTAGAAGGCATCTGACTAGGATTGACAATGCTATCTCTTACATGTGTCTTTTGCATAACTTCCCTTACACCAGATTTATGGCAAACGTCATTTGAACTAGTTCTAGATGTGGTCTTCGTATTTTTAGGGAAACTAGAGGCAATCATGTGATTAGGTCTTCCCAAGGCTATTTTGATCACATTGGGCCTAGTTGCTGGAGTGACTGGTCTAGGAAAAAGAACCAAATCCACTTGGGAGGCAAACCGCGGTCTCGAGGATTGTGGTCGCTCGGATCTAAATGCAGTAGGTTGTCTGACAGTCGGTTGTCTGACGAACTGATTTGTAGGCGGTTTCCCTAAGATTGATGGTTTTTCAAGCTTAGTGTCTACACTAGGTCCTCTATTTTTCCTTAATTCGTTTTTCAACGCAGCTATAGCAAAAACCTTTTCCTGAACTTGAGCTTTTAAGGTCTCATTTTCTTTGAGTAATTCATTTTGGGATGCCAACTTAGATTCAAGCAACTGAATTTGTTTCAAAAGATTATCCTTTTCAGCTTTAGAATCTAAAACTTTTTGATCCAATATTCTTTCAAGAACAACGTTAGACTTTTCAAGTTTTTCAAAGTATGTTTCAAATTTGTCCGTTTTCTTAGAAAATTCGAATTTGGCATCCTCAAGATCTTTTGATTGTTGAGCTACAATCGTTTCGAGCTCTCTAATCTTGGAATTAAAAGCAGTCAATGAAGCAATTATAAGACAATTATCATGATGTTTAGCATTTTGAACACTTTCTCCCCCATTATGACTCACATCGGATGAATCAGAAGTGGTAATTCTATCCCTCTTTTCCATCCCATGTTTGTCATAATTAGGTTCAGAATGCTCAATACGCGGTATGGCATCAACATATACATCATAAACAACATTACATTGTACCATGTTTGCAGGCTCTTCGTCATAAACGGGTAAGGTGTCATCAAAAGAGATCTCGTGAACATTCCCTGACGTGCCACTGGTATCATGTTGTCCTCCTGATTTCGTGCTCTTGGAATCGTTAGGCTCCAAGTTTTCAACCGTAAGACCAGTTTCCTCTTGCATCGAAGAGTCTTGCACTCCATTATCATACCCTTGCTGAAGTCGAGATCTTTCATAAATCGAAGACGAGACCGATGTCATGAGTTTCAAAATTGTATCACGGAAAACTCGAAGCTTGGTATGTGTATCTCTAAGAAATGATTGACAAATCACTGAACTTTCAGGCTTGATGATATTGAATTGGAGGAAAGGCGTGAGTTGTGTCACAAGAGCCTTATATGCAAGTGCCGATGCAGAGTGATTAAAGTTGTCATGGTTGAGTTGCTCGGCGAGTTGGTTCAAAGTGGTGAATATTGAGTTGATGAATATATGACGATCTTGACCAAATATTGTCACAAATTCGCTTCCTCCTTGAATCCATGAAAGAGTGACAAGATGAGACTGAAGCATTCGAAATGAAGTAATGCCACGTTCTCTAACTTTGTTTTGCAAATTATGCGATTCTTCCTCGTTCGATGTCGACTTCAAAAAATCCATTGAATTTTTTTGTGGTTGTTTTCGTGATTTTGAGTACGTGAATAAAATTAGAAACAGAAATTCACGGAATATGACAAAGCCACTGAAAAATCCGTGAGTTTCTTTGCGGCTCAAACGTTGACAAAACAAACCCGATCAAAAATCCGTCAGCAAAATAAACCTTGGCACTTTATCACGTTGTCACGTCACTTTGTCCCGACTATAACTTAATATCACAAAGTTTTTCCAAAATAAAATTTGAATAAAAATAAAAATAAGAATAGATTATCAAAATAAAAATTAATATCCAAAATAAAATTTAATATCCAAAATAACAATTTTTTTCAAAATAAAAATAAAATAAAGAAAAATTTGAATAAACTTAAAATGATGAAGAATTTGGAGACAAATTTTATAAAGTCTATAACATAAAACAAAAAACAAGTTTTCCCAAAAAAAGAACTGATGTTTTAAAAAAAATAACTGATGTTAAACAAAAAGAAAGATCGGATGAGAATTTGTAATATCAAAAAACGTGGCAGAAAGGCCCAATGGTGCCAGAAAGACGTGGCCAAACACTATGCCAAAAATACTTTTCTTTGGTTCCTCCGTCTCAATATAGTATTAAACTCCCTTTGAATTATCTCTCTCTCCTATCAACACAAAAAAACCGTATCTCACCAACCAATCTTGTCTCTCTCTCTTCAACTCACACACAACTCATCCATCTTAATTAGTCCGCCCCTGTTTTTGTTAATTTTTCTCTCAATGAAACGCAGATCTAATCAATCAAATAACCATATCAATCTGTTCTCAAACCCACGAAATAAATTCAACCATATCAATCTATACCCAAAAGTTTACTGAAGATGACGAAAGTAGAAGAAAAGGACTTCAAGATCCGTTGATTGGGTCTCGGGTAAGGTGTGGCGTATGTTTTTTATTTTCGTTATGGTCTAGATCGAGGATGGTTCTCTTAAACTGAGATCGATTTTGTCTTTTTTTTGGTGTCTGTGTTCGAGTAGATAGTAAGGGTTGTTGTCCATTTATGAGTCTTTGATCATAAACAATTGTTGTTTTTGATCGAGAGATGTCGAGTATTGGGTCAAAGTGGGAGTCAAAGTGGGTTGATGTAAGTGCTACGTCGAGTCTAGGTTTAGTGTGGGTTGTGGGTTGTGGGTCTGTTGGTTTGAGAATCAAACGAGTGATAGGTGAGAGTTTGAGTCGAGTCTGGTTCTTGTTTGTCGAGAGAGAAGATTCAGTTGAGTTAAGTCAAGTTTTTGGTGATGTGTTATTGTTGTTGAGACTGTTGCGTTTGAATCTGTTGAGTCTTTAAATTCCCGTTATATTTGAATCGTCTTCAGTTCATTCAACCGTTCATGCGGAATAATGATTGATCCGGAATAAACTGGTTGATCCAGAATGTTGATTGATCCGGAATAAACTGGTTGATCCGGAACAAATGCTTTATCCGGAATAACTAGTTGATCCGGAATGTTGATTGATCCAGAATAAACTGGTTGATCCGGAATAAATGCTTTATCCAGAATAACTAGTTGATCCGGAATAACCCACTCGTTCGGAATAAGTTGCTTATCCGGAATAAATGGTTGATGCGGAAAAATCTGTTGGTTCTGAAAAAAGGTGATGATGCGGAAAAATTGATGATGCGGAAAAATGGAAAAAATTGATGCGGAAAAATCTTGACACTACATCAACGTTAAACAATAATTCTTGATTCGGAAGGGACAAAGAACCAACAGGACTGATATTGTATATAAAAAGGACTGATATGGATAAGAAAGAGTATGGACACCAATAAAAATAACAAAAAAGATAAAATAAAAAAAGTAAAAAAAAAAAAAAAATTAACTATCAATAAAATAAAAAAGATAAAATTAAAAGTGCAATAAAAAATTTTCAAACAAAGATTCAATCAAAAGAAAAATAAAACGAGGTTTTGCAATCAAAATCCAAGGAGAAAAAGATAAAATTAAAAACTTTTAATTGAATAAAACCCACAAGATTTGTAAAAATACAAACTTTTCAAGATTTTGATTATAAAAAATATGAGATTTTTGTATAAAGATTTGTGATTTTTATATAAAATTAGTAAATCAAAGATTTGATTATGATTTAAAGCATAAAAACACAAACTTTTTAAGATTTAAGCTTGAAAAAAATAAAAAACCCACCTAAATCAATTAAAATAAAAGCAAGAATAAACCAATCTAACCTTGGCTCTTGATACCAATTGAAGGTCTACGTAATCTTGGCTTATTCTACATGTTGGATTGGATTGATTAGATGGAGGGATTGATTAAATAATATAAAGAAGAGGAGAAGGGAGATGAGGGTGTAGAGAGAGAAAGGAGAGAAAAGAGAAGAGTAGAGAGAGAAAGTAATATGGAATTATGAAAATGTGAATCACCAACCCCTCCTAACATGCTAGGAGGGGTATATATAGCCCACCCTACATGTGGGCTATATGGGCTATACGTTTACTAAGTAGATCACGAGCCCATTACATAAATATCGTTGGAGCGACCGGATCCTTCATAAATACGTAAAAATGTATTTCCAACATGGTTCAATCATCCTTTTGAAGGATGTCCAGATCTTTATTCCATTGACTGAAGTAGGTGATTCAGCCTCATACTTGTCCTTCATCAATATCCAAAGATATACCAAGTCTTCTCTATCCAGGCTTGCAAATAATGAGATCAAAGAAGTGAAAGAATGTACCTTCTTGCCATATCTGGTGATCATCAAGTACCCACTTGCATCTTCTTCATAGTGAACTATGAGGTTTCTGTAATCTAAAGGTAATACCTCTACAACATGTGAAGCTACCAATGGTGAGAGCTTAATGCTCTTTCTGATAACTGCTTTAATAGGATCCACTCTATCAAGAGCTGGGAACTTAATAGGAAGTCCCTTCTTCACTGGTCTTGGTCTAATTGAAGGCTTTTGGATCTGCAAATTTTCTTTAATCTCTTCTCTCCTTTCATCTGATAGAAGCCTCATAGTATTTTCTTCACAAACTCTTAACCAAATTGGATAAGCACGATGTTCCAATTCTGGAAAGGAGAGTCTTCTCAACCTATCAAAGGTCGATACACCTTGATGACACCTGAGCAACATGTAGTAAAAGTCTCTCCTATCTCTCTTAAGCTCAGAAATACCTTGATAGCCTTGGGCTTCAAAATTACTTTGCATTCTTCTTGCACTCTCAACAAGATCTCCAATCACCATATTTCTATAGTGATGGACATCTTTGGATGCTCTATTGTCTTGTTCTCCCATACAAAGTACATGTCCCTAACTTCAGGCATATCAAAATCAACTTTGCCCTTTAACTCTCTTAGCCTCTCTTTGGCTAACTCATCCTCACAATATTCTAACCTCTCTAGATCCTCTATTATCATCACACTAGATCCAAAACTATCATCATCACTACCATCTTTTTCTTTCTATGTGGTAGCCCAATCCTGCTCTTGTAGTTGTGCAGCCAAAGATTGATCAAATTGTATCTGGGCTTGTTAGCCTAAAAAATATTGAGTCAGACAAGAATGTTCGGTCAAAGGTTTATATTGTAATATTTATTAGAACGTTGTAATAGTTAGTTAAAATAGTCGTCACATTACGGGCTTGATGGTTAGCTTAAAAGGCCTCTTTCAAGGTATTAAGCATTAATTCAAGCCCGACCCAAAACATATATAGTCCATTAGAGATCCCGCATGTAGGTGGCAAGCTTTCATTTCTTAAATTCATATCTTTTCCATCTCATTTCTTTAATCTATCAATATATAATTAGGGACAACAATTGGTATCAATCACCATGGGGTAGATTCGTGTTTAGTTTGTGGTTCTTATTTTTGATTCGTGTGATTTTCATCTCCAAATCATCTCGTCTCAAAAAATTTTGTCTTTTCGAGCTCAAAAACATCATACAAATTGCCTACAAAGTTGTGGTAGAAATTTGTGTTAGTCATTTTGGTGATTTTCACGAAAAATTGGAAGTTTTGGTTTGATTTTGGGAAAGTTTGAAAATATCAAATTTTTCTTATTCAGGGTGAGTTTCATATTCGGAATAAGAGGACTTTGATATTCCGGATTAGCCTTGAAGTCTTCATATTCCGGATTACGTCAACTTTTTGATTCCGAATAAGGATTAGTGATATTCCGGATAAGCTAGAGAAATAGCATTATTCCGGATAAGAAAAACAACATTATTCTAGATAAGGAGTTTTTCGGATAACGAGTATTCCGGAATAAAGAGTATTCCGGATAAGGAGTTTTACACATTCCGGATAACGAGTATTCCGGATAAGGAGTTCTACCAACATTCCAGATAAGAGCTATAAATTTATTCCAGATAAGCTTAATTTGCATATTCCGGATAAGCGCCAATCTCTTCATTCCGCATAACATAATATTCCGGATAACGTGTATTTTGGATTCCGGATTAGGATTGTCTCAACATTCTGGATAAGCTCACAAGGGATTCCGGATAAGCAGACTGTATTCCGGATAAGCTTAGGAAGGTGCATTCCGGATAAGGACGGATTCCAGATTAGGTTAAGGAGACTTGATTCCGGATAAGATTAGGAAGGTTGATTCCGGATAGGGTTTAACTAGATTCCGGATAAGGTCACATTTTATTCTGAACAATCGTTGATTCCGGATTAGAGTAGGAAGTTTTTGATTCCGGATTAGCTTGGGATAAAATAATCCGAATTAAGTGGTGTTTGTTATTCCGGATAAGGTAAAGGAAAGTTATTCCGACTTGTTATAAAATTTTCAAAAACTTGATTTTCAAAATATCGTGTGGTTTTTCGCCTAAGAATTTTTGGTTTCTTGCGAAGACATTCTTTAAGGTTTTTCACACCATTTTTTGAAGTTTCAACCACAATCTACTCACAACAACATCTACTTAAGATCCTATACACTTCACTTCATTCTTGAGATGGATTCTACTACTGAATATCATGTTACTAATAACAACATCATGGTGGTGGGTAACAAAGAGAGACCACCAATGCTTGTGACTGGTCGATATGCACAATGGCAATCACGATTCCTTCGATATCTTGACACCAAAACCAATGGTGATGTTCTTCGATGTTGCATCAAAGAAGGACCCTATACTCTCAGTACAATAACCATTCCTACAATTCTAGCAACCGACTCGACGACCGGTTCCGATGAGAAAACAATTGAGGAAACATATGAGAACACTTCGAAAGAGAAACGTGCTTGGATTGATGAAGAGAAAGAAGCAATCTATTTGATTCTCAGTGGGATTGGGGATGATATTACTCAACGGTTGATGCATGATCTATTGCAAAAGAAATGTGGTTTGCCTCTGAACGCTTGCAACAACGTGAATCACTTAACAAGCAAGATGTCAAAACTAAATTGTTCTGGAACTTTGGTAAGTTTACTTCATTGGATGGGGAATCAATTGATTCATATTACTGAAGGTTCTACAAGATGATGAATGACATGACAAAAAAAAATTTGCAAGTCTCTACCATGCAAGTCAATGTGCAATTTCTATAGCAACTTCAACCAGAGTAGACACGGTTCGTAACTTTGGTGAAACAACAGAGTAAGTTAGACGAGGTCAACTATCACACGCTCTTTGACATTTTGAAACAATTTAAAAATGAGGCGAATGAACTTTGAGCTGAAAGGATAACAAAGACTGCTAATCCACTTGCTTTGGTGTCTACCACTCAACACGTTCAAGATCATCGCTCTCGTGCTCCAAAGTCATACTCCACTACATCCTCCTCACCAAGATACTCCACTACATCCTCTTCTCCAAGTTACTCCACTTCATCTAAGTATTCAGCTCCCACAAGATCACGAGACAAAGAACCAAGAACACCGTCACCATCACCTGAGCCATCATCTGAAGAGGACAGTGATGAAGAACTAGCTCAGAAGGATAGGGAGATGAAGAAACACATTGCTTTCATTATGAAGACCTACAAGAAAATATTCAAACCCACCAACAAAAATCTTTGAACATCATCAAATACAAAGAACCAATATGCTGAGAGTCCTCGAAGGTATGACACACGTCAACGTGATGAAAGTCCTCCTAGGTATGATCGACGTAATCCAACACATGTTGAGGGTTCTGCACGGTATGATCGACAAAATTCTAAGTATGATATTAAGAGGATTTCTACTCTTGTTAGAAATAGGGAAACTGGTTGTACTCAACTAGTTCAGCAAAGTAGGATTCAGTGTTTTAATTATCAAGGTTATGGGCATATGGAAAAGGAATGTAGGAAGCCGACACGGGTTAGGGACTCTTGCTATCATAAGGAAAAGATGATGATATGTAAGAAGATGGAAGTTGGGGTTAAACTGTCGGCTGAGGAAGGAGAAATGCTTGATGATACTGATGATGATGCCTCCGACCAAGAACTTGAAGAACATTACTCGTACATGGCAAAGGTTGAAGAAGTTCTTAACGTCACTGAAGAATGGTCCTATCTTTGATATTGAGCCAATAGATAAGGTACACACTTAAGAGGAATATAATGTGTTTGGTAATATTCATGAGCATTCTGAGCTACCCAAAGCCATTAATGACACATGTATAATGGAAACGGTTGATAGCAATACCACACCCGATTCATCAGACATGTGCAATAATGAGTCTGAGGATGATCAACATGCAAATGAGTATGATGATGACAAGGAGCGTATTACGCTTGCTAACTTAATTGCTTCTTTACCAAAAGATGTCAAAGAAACTAGAAAGAGCCAAAATCAATTGAAGAAGGCAAACGATACGCTCACTCAAAATTTTGAAGAATGCAAAGCTGCTCTAATTAAATCTAGTGAGACCATTAATAGCTATAGAGCTCAGCTTCTTCAAAAGACCAATGAGATTGAGGGGTACAAAGTGTGTTTAATTAATGTTAAAAAGGACGATTTTCAACAAAAAAATAACGAAACTCTTAAGCTTCTAGAACAAGAGAAACGTAATTATAACACCTCTTTGAGTACTGAACGTCACAAAACGTATCTTGCTACCACTAAAGTCAATGAGCTAACTCAAGTAAATGGGTTTCTTCAAGAGGATAAAACTAAACTTGTTAATGAAAAGAAAGATGTGGTTGAAAAGATGGAAAAGAATTTCAAAACTAAACAAGCGACTGACATCGACAAGATGGTGGAACTTGAAACTCAAATTGATTTTTACAAGAAAATTGTTTACAAAACTAATCAATCAATTCAAACCATGATAATGTTGGCACCTCGTTCGTTTTTCAAGGATAGACCTAGTTTTGCAAATCCTAAGTACCTTGAGCAAGCTAAATCTGAGAATCAACACTTATATCTTGATGAGTCACAATGGACTGATCTTGATTGCCTTGTTGTTAGGCCCGATAGTAATGAGACAAACGATTTGGAAGAAGAGAGTAGACCAAAAGTTAATAAAGAATTTGTTAAACCATATAATTATGCTTATGAAAACAGTCTTTATGGTCTTTTCAAACCACAAACACAGAAAACTTGTGAGCAAATATTTTTCGAATGTGAACAAATAAGAATTAAATGGAGACAAGCTTTTTCCACTAAGAAAAATAATGTTTCAAAATTTATTGACTATTTTCCTTATAAATCTTCTGTAAGCAAGAGTAAGCAAACACTTAGTATTCTCAAGAGTAACATTGAAAATTTCAAAAAGGTTGTTGATGATGAATGGAAAAAACATGAACTTTTGAAAGGGGACAAAGAAATTCATCACGATATAACTGTGCTTGTGAAAAGTATTTTGATTCCGCTTGTAGAAAGAACGCAAAAATATATTTTGGAATTTGAAACACTAATTAAGCAAGAAATATTTGATGATTTGAAATCTGTGGAATCTCTTGAACAAGAAGTGAACGACCATCAACTTGAAAGAGATGAGTTTTCTACAACATATGATCTACTCTTACATGAATGTCTCTCAAAAGATATTATGTGTGTTTATGTTACATCTTGTGCTGATATTGATGAATATTCTGATGTTGCATGCAAATATCTTGATCAAGTTAAAGAATGTGAACGTCTTTAAACTGAGCTTTCGAATAAAGTTGACCAAAAAGAGTTTTCGTTACTTCAACGTAGATATGCTTATCTTCAAAAACATTTTCACTCACTTGAACTTGCTTTGCAAAAGAAAGTTGGCAGCTTTTCAAATGATACACCTTTGGAAGTAAAATTATCTGAGTCATGTCGATTACTAAACGAAAAAAGTCTTGATATTTCGGATTTGAAAGCTCAGTGACAAGAAAAAGACATAGCAATAGCAGAGTTGAAGAAACTCGTTGCTAAGATGGATGGGAAAGTTGTGGAACCTAGCTTTAAGAAACCTGTTGTTAGACAACCCAATGCCTCTAAAGTGAATAGATCCTCTATCTTGGGAAAATCATCTACTTTCTCAAATTCCTCGTTTTTAAAACCTGTGTTTCCCACCAAGATGGATGGAAAGGAAAGGTTACCACATACTCAACCCATAAGGAATACTGTAGCACCAAGCGTTAAGCACAATAATGTGATTAAACTAGGAATGTATAGAATGACCACTAAACCCACAAACAAAGTTAGTCACTCGCCTCAGACTTCTAGAAACACTAATATTCATGTGTCTTCTACTACATGAGTAGTCTCCACTGCTACTGTTAGCCGGCCTTAGCTTAAGAGCACTCAAGTGAATGATAAATTCTGGAAACACAAGAGTCAAGGGAAGATGAAGGAAGTAGAAGAAAACCCTAGGAATTTGAATGTTTTTAAGAATAAAAAGTCTGTAATCGCGTGTAATGACGATTTGAATGCTTTGAACGATTTGAATGTTTTGAATGTTAAATTTGTTTGTGTCAAATGTAACTCCCCCAAATATTCATAATTTAGTTCAGCGGAAGAGTCATTCGTGTTACGGGATAGCACATTACTCAAATCATAGACAACGCTTAAAAATCGCGTCGTTTAATAATAAAGTATTTTACATTCATGAATATCAAATTACATAGGTCCTCAGGTCATAATATATGATACAACTTTACAAAACATTTGAATGGAAAATTTTATTTTAATGCGGGCCATAAATTCTTGTCGTCTTCCCGAGAATTACCTTCAATTACCTGAGATAAAACATGTTACAAAGTCAGCGAAACGCCGAGTGAATACATAGAGTTTAATAAAAACCATTATTATATCATCGGTATATAATTATTACCGAAAATCATTTTGTACAAATCTTTGTCGTAGGCTATAAAATAAGCCAAGGACATTTTATACGAAGCTTTGTCGTAAATCATAATATAGGCTTTTGCCTTCAAAACTATTATACGAACCATTATCGTAAAACATCATACAATATGTTTTATAACGTTGTATAGAGTTAAATAAAAACCGTTATATGAAAATGGTTATATAAAACCAAAACACGAACATAATACCAGTAATAAGACCCTGTATTGCTAGTCAGCCAATATATTATAATTCAATTCGTATATCAGTATTTTCGTTATTGGGTTATTATAAGCCGCATGACATTGCTACCTTACTATAACAAACAACGGGTAGCAAACCCGTGATTCCTTTGCCCATCTAAAACAACTTGTCGTCACAATAATTACGCTTATTTAAATCTTCTCATACATAAATTCGCTTACCAATCAATGTGGCACGACGGAGATGAACCGTCAAGGCGCGAACTGGGGTGATCTTCCCCAAATAGTACTATTATATGCATAAGCGTCTAGCAAATCCCGGTAGTTCACAATTCATGCTAATGGGACTTTTAGTGACATAACCTAACTAATAATAATCCATTTAATTTCATTCATCGGGTCATATAATCATTCATCGGGTCATATAATTATTCGGGTCCATATCAATAAGCAAACAATCGGGACAACTGGTGTCCTATTTTATTAAAACTAACATGTTATCTTCCTCGCTGGTTTATAAAACATTTCATAAAACATTTAAAAGAGTGTGAGGCTATGAACTCACGTTGATTGGGCAAAGCGGGTTCTCGGCGATTTGGATGTATGGCACGTGCTTCAATCACGGAAACCTAGACAAATAATACTCGGTCTTAGACTCTTATCCAATGACTTCATAAAAATAATGTTTATGTATATATGATGATATCATAAGTATGATGATGATCAAGTGGGATTTTATCTCGTCATACAACATTATTGTGGTTATGTGTTAGTCAATTTAGACTAGTTATACTAGTTTCAACTCAATTACATATTAAGGCCCAATAAGCCCATTAAGAGTTCAATTCATTATATTAGCCAATTTATACTTTTAATACCAGGCCTATACTCATATGTTGGGTCCAAGTGGGTTAAGCCCATGAGTAACTCCATTAGTGTTTAGCCAAATTAGTTGGGCTAATGGTCCAATAAGGCTACTTTAGCCCGTTAAGGTCCATAAGTTATAAAGCTCGGGTTTTATTGGTTTTGACTTGTCAAATGTACTTACATATCAGTATATGAGTTATAAAAATGTTACATTAGACGGGTCCGACCGTCTAAGTTTTATTTGGCGAAAACGTTAATCTTTCGGTTTTAGCCAAAAAGACGTAAAACTTATATATAGTTTTATAACTTTAGAAAATATTTGAGTCTTTACTTTTATAAAAATGCCATGTTTATTTATCATATTATATAACTTATTTTATACTACTTATTATTAGTTAGTGGGTTTTACATATTTATTTTATAATAATATTACTTGAGTGCTCATTTTATATTATATACTTTTATTTACAAATTTGATTATCAAAGTCACTTCTACCATTTTTGCCAAATCTTGAGTTCTACTAGGAGATAGAAGCTAATATTTAGGCAGCACAAACTACATAATATGTGCTACAAATAACTTACTTATAGCTACTTCTCAATCATCTTCTAAGTATTTTAAATAATTCGTCCAAAACAGACTATATAGATTTATACCTCAATAGTATTTTGATCATATCTTGCTCATTTTAATGATTCCATTGAGTGGCCAACTCTACACATATGTAAAAATCATATATATAACTGTATATTTAATAATACAAGCCTTTTTACCAAGTGTTCATATGGTTACTTACTTTTTTATACAGCCTATAAATTTAATCAAGATTTTAACATCTTTACATGTAGATTTTAGTCTTTTTAACCAAATTTATTAACACAAAATCCCCATATAATATTTTGATCATCATTCATCAACATATACATATACATTTATAAATAAAATACATGATTACTTTTACAAAATAAAAAGATGATAGGAAGAAACAATCTCTATACCACCAAAGTGATGAAAATGTTGAGATTTTGGATGAACAAGGCTTGTTCTTGTCACCAAGTCTTTAATCTTGGCAAATGAACTTTTGAGTTCATCAAATGGATGAACACCTCCATGGAAATCAGCCCTAAACCTCCTTGTAAACCCCTTCTTAGTTGTTAAGATCACCTCAAATCACCATGTCTTAAATGGGTTATCATCATATGCAAGTTATACATATGATTTGTGGTTAAGATTTTTGATAGTGGTGGTGTTGTTGTGATGAATGCGGGATGGCAAGGAGGTATGAGTAGAGAGAGTTTGTGAGTTGTTTGCATGTATGAAATGGGTGTAAATGGTTTGTGCTAGTGGTTTTTGTTAGCTTGGTGGTTTATGGATGCACTAAGGACATGCGTCCTTAGTATTATGTTAGCTTTGACACATCTTTGATGTGTTGGCTAAGCCTTGGCCGCCCATAGTGGGGGTGAGGCAAGTGTAAACTTGTCTCATCTCCACTAGTTTACGGGTACTCCTCGATTCTATTTTCCTCGATTTTCGTGCCCTCGGGTCATTTTACGAAAAACGTTTTTATAAATTATGAATCTACGGCACAAAACAAATCTAATAAAAAATTTCTCATCAAAAACGGAGCACAAAAGCGTAAATACATAAACCTACGGTTTCCGGTTTAATCTTAAAAGACGTTAAATTATGCACGTAAGTCCTAATCTCTTCTCGTAAATTTGTGAGTTTATGAACCAACACAAATTAAAATTCCAAAATAATATTCGAGAATGAATTTATTTCCTGAAATGTCGGACTGTCACAAAAATGGTGTTTGTAAACGTAAGCATGTAACGTAGAGTTCTCCGGTTTAGACGTAGTCGATGCTACTTTAAGACGTAAACCCTTATTTTTTCCCAAAATTGAGTGAGTTCATGATATAACATTAAATAATGATTTTAAATAATACTTGAGAATAAAATATCGACCATAAATTGACGGATTGTCACAACAGTTACCCCTAAAGAAGATCTTTGTCCTCAAAGATCGATTTATCTTACTACTCGCTTCTTATAGAATCAAGACATGTGGGTATTTCCTCCACATTCGGTCTTTTCTTTCAAGTGTAATTCATTACAATACGCGAGTTTCATCAAACATAACTACGGGAATACGATCAAGCTTAAGTTGACTTACTTTCTCTATCCATGATGTTCACGAGTTTTTGATGAATGCAACTTTTCTCCGATCCAAACTTCATTAAGAAATAATCAGATTTTCACTTGATAGACATTTTATCAAGTTCGATATACGAAACATAATTCACGCAGCCCTTGAAGTCCTAGGGTAGATCCAGCTTACATGCCTTTCAAACCAACTTTTTACATTATCTCAATGGTCCCATACAATGGGGACTTATTTTCCCATGATCTTTCAAATCATCAATTCACTTTTCCATGGTGAAATTTTTTGGCATAACCAACAGCCTTAATGGCTCTAATCTTTGAAGAGTTAATATAGATTCCATTATCTATTAATCACACAGTCAAATAATGTAAAGGATTAAGCCTTATACTCAAGATACATGTTTTCATTTCTCGGCCAACTCAGGCCAGTCTATAAATGATTATTAACTCCTTCTTATTCTTAGAAACAAATAGATGGTCCTTAATGATCAGAAGCATGAACTTATTAAAATACAACTTACACATGCGATTCATCAAATTCGTGAATGCTACATGTGCATTGGTCAACCCAAACGACATCACATGAAACTCATAATGTTCATTACGAGTTCTAGATGTAGTGATTCGAATAGATAATCTTCTTTGCGGACGCAAATTTGATGATAACCATGTCGTAGATCAAATTTTTGAATATACGCTAGAACCTTGTAAATGATCGAAAAAATCTTTTATCTTAGGTAATGGATATGAATTTGATCGTCAATTTACTTAGTTTGCGGTAATCAATAAATATAAGGAATAATAACACCATAGCTCTCCATGATGACTAGCTTGGTAGAATAAAAGCTTTCTCCGACAACTCTCTCAGTTGCACGGTAACTCTTTTGATTCAGATGGTGCTGTCGTAGAGTGCACACGCCACAGGTGCAGCACCAGGAATATAATCAATACCAAATTCAACTTGCCTTATTGGCGGAAGTCTAGGTAATTCATCAGCAAATACCTCTGAAAGCTTTATATAGCAGGAACATCTTTTAATAAATCCACCTTAGGTTCTTTCTAGATTACAAGATCAATGACTAGTTCATAACTATTCATGGTATAATTTCAAGCCTAAATGCAGGATATGGTCATCCATCAGGAATTATTTAGATCATTTTTGATAATCAACATCTTATCTTTTAGGGGAATTCCACTCGAGTTCTCATCAATCAAGACAATGACATTATGTCATAATCAACCAATCCATTCTAATGGCACTATCAACTTTCCAGTTTTATTGCTGTTGATAAGATGTGAACTTCTCAAAAGACTAATAATAACTCATAACCCTTCACAAAATCAAGGATATCTGGAGACATAACTACCATTAAAAGAGTAAGGTCAACGCATAATCTATGCGAGAGAATTTCAAATAAGATAAGTACAAAAAAATTAACGAACATGGATATATCCCATGTTTTCATGATTTGAGTACGCATTCGAAAGCACCTCAGATAGTTACCCACGTTGCTCAAAGGCAGTCTATTTAAAAGACAATACAAGAATATCGAAACTCCAAGCCGGATATCAACAACCGATAATTGGATAAGTTTCCAAAGAATCTCACCATGAGAGAATTGGACAAGAAGGGGCTATCAATTGTCAATTAATACAATATCCACAGATGAGTAATTTCGATTCAATAAAATAAATGGTACGGGCACATATGTAGGTGTCTCTAACAATATGTCCCTATTTTTACACTTCTCGCAGATGTCATAAAATTTAATCTTTCACAATTTCATGGAAAATGTAATGTTTATTAACAATTTCATGGTGACTACTAATCAGCCTTGCATGATCCCTTCCAAATTGTACGTAGGCGCGCAACTACATATAATTTTAGGATTAACGATGCAATACTCAGTTCGTCAAAACTTCGTCATCATGTTTAAAATATATATATTTTCATGCTTAATTCTGAAATAAGAATCAAAATGAATTTACAGAGATGTTCTTTGTCATGGAAACAATTAAGTTTTCCAAGGTGTTTCATAAACAACTTTATTTCGATAATGATTATTTATAAGTCTCAGTTTAAATAATCCATATGGTGATGAAAATTCAAAAAAATTTCTCAAGGAATACTGTTTTAACTTATAAAAACAATGAGTGATCTGCAAAAGAGTGATGAAAAGTTGTTCACCAAGAATTAACTATGATATGATATAAAACGAGCTTAGCCAAATATTCATGAGGTTCATGACCTCAATGGCACTCAGGAATATAAAGAGAAGAATCTACAACACATCTCTATCCGAAATGAGTACTTGCTCAAAGGTTGCATCACTAATGCGAACATTAAGATGAAGCAATAAAAGATAGATAACATCGATACATGTAGAATTTATCAATCAAATATAGTCTTTTCATTAATCACAAACAAGTAAAAATTTTTACCGTAACACGGTACGTATCGCCATGTCATAAAATTCCAAGAACTCATCCTACCACTGATGTCTCAGTTGAGTTAGGGATTTTAGAAGATACTACAATGGATACTAATCTACATGATTCATTATGTGTTCCGCATGTCCCGAAAGATCCATCGGTCCCAATTTCAGAAGAAGATTTCTTCGATTTATTTCTTGGACACTAGGCATCCTCGTCATTGGAAAATGGTCTAGGAACAACCCTTAACACGAACCAACAATCATTTAAAACCTTATAATTCAATCACAGAACTTAACGACTTCCTCTTAACAATCTCGTAATCCATACGAGTTAAATTTGACTTTATTCAAGTTTCAACCAACTTATACTTAATGCGACATCCTACCTCATTCTCCAATACTTTCAACCTTATTCTTAGACCTTGAAAGGGCAATAAAAGCTCGACATGAACAACACTTAATTTCCAATCCTATAGCTCTTACAACAATAGTTATCAAATGAGTCACTAGTATGAAATGATTCACACATTCAATTAGACTTCTCGGAAAGATACTAGTGCACGAGGCTTTTGAGTAATGGTTCCAATAACAGCCTCCAGTGCAACATTTACCTTCTCGATTTCAAATTTAAGAATTAGGTGACACCGAATCAGATGACACCTTTCCAGGTGGTAAGGTTTTGTCAAACTCCATTCTATAAGGAAAGATCGTCATGACATCGATATCAGATTCAATCTTGACAATTCTTTTTCAATATCACAATCAACTAATATCAACATTTCTACGAATATCGACCATTTTGTTGGGATCGTAAATATCCACAATTTGGTTTAAATCTTGAATAGCTAGAATTCCTACAGGAATAGCTTCGATTGATTTGCTAGGGGAGTTAGGGTTCCTTATGACAATCTACGTCTTATAAATAGCTCGTATAAATATTAAAATAATCATCAAACAATCATGTAATCAAATTACAATATATATATATATATATATATATATATATATATATTTATATATATATATATATATATATATATATATATATATATATATATATATATATATATATATATATATATATATATATATATATATATATATATATATATATATATATATATATATATATATATATATATATATATATATATATATATATATATATATATATATATATATATATATATATATATATATATATATATATATATATATATATATATATATATATATATATATATATATATATATATATATATATATATATATATATATATATATAATCTATGTTATATATATTAAAATAACACTTCTCAGTCTGGCCTTGTCGGTAACTCGGGAATTCTTCGACACCGTCATAGTCAAAAGATTTTTAAACATTTTACTCAAAATAATTATTTAAAAATATTTATAGCTAAATGGTTTTTGAAATGTTTTATTCAAAACCTCAGTTTTAAAAATCTTTCATTCTCTATAACGAGAGCTCGGATGCCAAACTGTAACACCCCCAAATATTCATACTTTAGTTCAGCGGAAGAGTCGTTGGTGTTACGAGATAGCACATTACCCAAATCATAGACAACACTTAAAAATCACGTGGTTTAATAATAAAGCATTTTCCATTCATGAATATCAAATTACATAGGTCCTCAGGTCATAATATATCATATAACTTTAAAAAACATTTGAATGGAAACTTTTATTTGAATATGGGCCAGAAATTCTTGTCGTCTTCCCGAGAATTACCTTCAAGTACCTGAGATAAAACATGTTAAAAAGTCAGCGAAACGCCGAGTGAATTCATAGAGTTTAATAAAAACCATTAATATATCATCGATATACAATTATTACCGAAAATCATTTTGTACAAATCTTTGTCGTAGGCTATAAAATAAGCCAAGGACATTTTATAAGAATCTTTGTCGTAAATCATAATATATGCTTTTGCCTTCAAAACCATTATACGAACCATTGTCGTAAAACATCATACAATACATTTTATAACGTTGTAGAGAGTTAAATAAAAACGTTATATTAAATTGGTTATGTAAAACCAAAACACGAACATAATATCAGTAATAAGACCCCGTATTGCTAGTCAGGCAATATATTATAATTCAATTGGTATATCAGTATTATCGTTATTGGAATATTATAAGCCACATGACATTGCTACCTTACTATAACAAACAACGGGTAGCTAACCCATGATTCCTTTGCGCATCTAAAACAGCGTGTCATCACAATAATCGCGCTTAATTAAATCTTCTCATACATAAATTCTCTTACCAATCAATGTGGCACGACGGGGATCAACCGTCAAGGCGCGAACTGGGGTGATATTCCACAAATTGTACTATTATATGCATAAGCGTCTACCAAATCCTGGTAGTTCACAATTCATGCTAATGGGACTTTTAGTGACATAATCTAACTAATAATAATCCATTTCATTTCGTTCATCGGGTCATATAATCATTCATCGGGTCATATAATCATTCGGGTCCATATCAATAATGAAACAATCGGGACAACTGGTGTCCTATTTTATTAAAATTAACATGTTATCTCCCTCGCGGGTTTATAAAACCTTTAAAAGAGTGCGAGGCTATGAACTCACGTTGATTGGGAAAGGCGGGTTATCGGCGACTTGGATGTACTGTGCAAGCTTCAATCACGAAAACCTAGACAAATAATACTCAGTCTTATACTCTTGTCCAATGACTTTATAAAAATAATGGTTATGTATATATGATGATATCATAAGTATGATGATGATCAGGTGGGATTTTATCTCTTCATACAACATTATAGTTGTTATGTGTTAGTCAATTTAGACTAGTTATACTAGTTTCAACTCTGTAAAAACTAGAAGGGGGGGGAGGTTGAATAGTTTCTTATATTTACTTGTTAAAAGATGGTTTAAAAAACCTTTTTCAAAAACTTAGGCTTGACAAAATATGTGAAATCTTCTTATGCACAATATGAACAATGATAGTGTAACTAAACTAATACTAACTAATGTATATGCACAAAGAATAAAGAATGTAAAGAGTTAAGGGTAAAGAAAGATCAAACCAAACACCAAGGATTTATAGTGGTTCGGCAACGAAGCTCGCTCCTCGTTCCTACTCCACTACTCGAGTACTCCTTACTCGAGAGTTCACTACACAACAAGCTCCTTATGGTGGAGAAAACCGTACACGTTGCTTAACCAATTTCCGACTCTAAGCTAAAAGTCGAGCCCTAATCGTAGCTAGGACCAATCTACACAACTATACTTAGTACATACACAACTTCCAAATAGACACAACTACTTGGATCTTCACAACTATGACACAACAACAAATGTATAAGCTTTGATCTTCAAATGATCTTTGGTGGTGGACTCAACACTCCACAAGGATAGTGTTCTTCTCTTTGCACTTGAAGAGGAAGGGATACATGGGATAGATTCACTTCTAAACAAGTAGTAATCAATCAAATGATCAAGGATTTGAGTGATTTAAGAAGTATGTTTGAATCTTGAAATATATGTGCAAAAGATGTTAAGAGAAAATCTGGGAATGGTCCACTATTTATAGGACAAAGGGCCAACGGTTATATCTGCCCGCGGTTCCTTATCTCAACCGGCGGTTCCTTATCGATAAAGAACCACATAGGCACTAGGGAACCGCCAGAGTAGACTCCACTCTCTTTTTGTCCTTTAGTGGTGGAGGTCTTATCTGATTATAAAATATCCTGAATGAATATTCCAAATCAAAAAAGAATCCTTATTTAGACTTAGTGGATTATAATGTAGATGAGGATATGGATGATGAAGAGGATGAACCATTTAAGGATCCTGAGCCTGAGATAGGACTAGGAGATCAGATTTCCCCTCAAGTTGATGTTGTAGAGAATGATAATGATAATGTTGGTATTGAGAATGATGATGAGATTGGGATAGATAATGTAGGTAATGAGGATGACGACGAGGATGTCGAGGAGGAGGTAGGTATAAATGAAGAGGTTGATGATGATGATGAGGCTGAGCTTATTTTCCCTTATGATGTAGCGGAGGGTAAGCCCTTACCCCCTCCAATTGATTGGTCCAATTCTAAGTTTGAGTTACTTAGAGATGAATTGTCTTAATCGTCTGAATCTGATTCTGAATCAGAGGATGATGAGGATGATGATGCAACTGATGGTACTGATGGGATTGTTACTCGTAGGCATGTGATAGGAGAGTCATCTAGGGTTCGAGAGGCTACTCATATTGATGGACTTGCACCTTGGGCCTTGAGACGTGATTTAGATGCTTCTTGTGTTCGAGGCAGTATGACAGAGGTTGGTTTAGGTGTTGTTCAGACTCAGGTTGCTTATTTAGAGTCGAAAACTATGATTGGTGAGAAAGAGCGGGAGTTTCTTAATATGGATTTGACTGATGTGGAGCGTGGTTTGAATGAGGCGTTTAGGAGATTATCTGTGTTGGAAAGTGGTGAATATGCTGAAATGAAGAAAAAGGTGAATACTATGGAGATTCAGTTAAGTGTAGCTCGTGCGATGCGTGAGAAGGCTGAAAAATAGTTGAATATATCGGTTGGTTGGAACAGTAGGTTTTATACTAAGATGGTTGAGAAAGGAGTGATTCGTAAGCGCCCAGCTAAAGATGTGTCTTATGATCGTCTGAAGAAGATACCAAAGACGATGGATGATGGACCATCTTTGTATCTTTTGTATCTTTTGTAACTTTGACTAAACCGACTTATTAGTTAGCAGATCTTGCACGAATTTTGGGCCTGTACAGTGCTATAAATTTTAATGTGGAATGTAAATTAAGACAATGTGGTTTTTTCTAATCCAATGAAATATGAATCTTTGTCTTGAAATTCCATATCGTGTCTTATTTGTATCTTGATTATGAATTCAATCAATCTTATATGAATCCCTTGTTGGGTGAATGCTTAATATACTTTGAAATTGTGCAATTATAGAACCATGCCGCCCAAGAAAGCTGTGACTAAGGATGATGTACGTAGGATCATTGCGGAGTAAGTTGTCGCATCTATGACTGAATTTATGGCTAATGCTAGAAATGGAGCTGGCGGTAGTGGAGCTGGCGGTAGTGGAGCTGGTGGTAGTGGAGCTGGCGGTAGTGGAGCTGGCGGTAGTGGAGCTGGCGGTAGTGGAATTGGTGGTACTAATGTGAATGCTAATGCTGGAGGAAATATAGGAGGAATTGGACCTAATGCGCCTGAGTCGGTGGTTGTACTTATGTGACGTTCATGAAGTGTGAACCTCTACCTTTTAATGGAACTGAAGGTGTTGTAGGATTAAGCCAGTGGATTAAGAAGATTGAGTTGGTGTTTCGAATTAGTAAGTGTAAGGAGGAAGATAAAGTGACTTTTGCTATGGCTACTCTTAAAGGTCGTACGTTGACTTGGTGGAATGGGAGAATTGCTTTCATGGGTATTGATGTTGCTAATGCTACTCCTTGGGCTGAAATTAAAAAGTGGATGACTCTGGAGTTCTGTCCCCGTAGTGTGATTATACGATTGGAACAAGAGTTGATTCATTTGAGAATGAAAGGTGTGGATATTGATAGCTACACAAACCGATTCCATGAGTTGGCATTGATGTGTCCTCGATTGGTGGAACCTGAAGATATCCGAATTGAACAATATATTAAAGGGTTGACCAAGAATATCCGAGGGGATGTGACATCATAAAAACCATTGACCATTGATGATGATGTCCGAATGGCTTACCAACTCATTGGGCAAATAATTCAGGATAGGGAGGATGAAGCATATGCTGGTGAGAAAAGAAAGGGTGATGGCGATCATGGAGGTCGAGGTGATAATAGGTAGAATTTCAATCGCCGTCAAAACCAAAGAAGGGGGAATGCAAATGCTCTTAACAACAACACACCGCGCAATGATGAAAAGTGTCCTAAGTGTGGTAATAAGAGGCATGCTGGCGATTGCTGGAAATGCCGAAATTGTGGAAAGCTTGGACACAGAGGGGAGTTATTTGCTTCAACTGTAATTAAGAGCGTCATAAGAAATCGGATTGCCCCAAGTTGAAAAGGATTGGACCTGGAAGAAACCCCCAGGGTGGTTCCTATCAACTTGGAACGGTTGAGGTTAAGAAAGAGGATCCGAATGTCGTTACTGGTATGTTTTTACTCAACAATCATTATGTTGTTGCTTTATTTGATTCGGGTGCTGATAGGAGTTTGTATCCACTAAATTTAGTGCCCTTATTGACATTGAACCTGTTGAGATAAATACCAGTTACGAAGTAGAATTGGCTGATGGTAAATTAGTATAAAATAATAAGCTGTTAAAAGGATGCTCTCTAAATCTCTTAAACTATTCCTTTCCGATTGATTTGATGTTGATAGAACTAGGTAGTTTTGATATTATTATTGGTATGGATTGGTTATCATTGAATAATGCTACTATTTTATGTGGAGAAAAGAAGGTTAAGATTCCTCTTAGGAATAGGACGTTAGTAATTGATGGTAACCGAGGTGAATCCCGTTTGAAAAACGTTTCATGTATTAAAGTCCAAAAGTACAACATGAACGGTTGCGAGCTATTCTTAGCTCAAGTGACCGGGAATGAGTCTAAGGAGAAACGATTGGAAGATGTACCTATTATCTGTGAATTTCCAGAGGTATTTCCTAAGGACTTACCCGGACTTCAGCCGATAAGGCAAGTCGAGTTTCAAATCGATCTAATTCCTGGTGTTGCACCGGGGCACGTGCGCCTTACCGATTAGCAGCTTCTGAAATAAAGGAATTATCCGAACAACTTAAGGAGTTGTCTGATAAAGGTTTTATTCGACCGAGCTCGTCGCTTGAGGAGCTCCAGTCTTGTTCGTTAAGAAGAAGGATGGATCTTTCCGTATGTGCATTGATTATCGGGAACTGAATAAGTTGACGATTAAAAATCGATATCCGTTACCAAGGATTAATGATTTATTTGATCTACTACAAGGATCTAGTGTGGATTCTAAGATAGATTTGTGGTCTGGTTATCACAAACTTCGCGTCCGTGAAGAAGATATTCCAATAACTGCATTTGGAACTCGTTATGGACACTATGAATTTCAAGTAATGCCATTTGGGATAACTAACGCACCCGTTATCTTCATAGATCTAATGAATCAAGTGTGCAAACCCTATTTGGACAAATTTGTGATCGTGTTTATTGACGATATTCTAATCTATTCTAAGAATAAAGAGGAACATGGAGAACATTTAAGGATTATCTTGAGTTTGTTAAAGGATGAAAGGTTGTATGCTAAGTTTTCGAAATGTGATTTTTGGTTGGACTCTATGCAATTTCTTGGTCATGTGATTAACAAAGATGGAATTCATGTTGATCCAGCAAAGGTTGAAGCCATTAAGAATTGGTCTGCACCGACAACGCCAACGGAGGTGTGACAATTTATAGGATTGGCTGGCTATTATAGGCAATTCATTAAAGAATTTTCTTTAGTAGCTAAACCCCTGACCAAGCTAACTCAGAAAAATAAACCTTTCGTTTGGGGAAGTGAAGAAGAAGGAGCATTTCAGATATTGAAGCAAAAATTATGTAGTGCACCAATTCTATCATTACCCGACGGAAGTGAACATTTTGTAGTATTTTGTGATGCATCTCTGAGAGGTTATGGAGCTGACATGATGCAGCGAGAAAAGGTGATAGCTTATGCTTCTAGGAAATTAAGGAAGAATGAGGAGAATTATACTACTCGTGATCTTGAGTTAGGAGGTGTAGTCTTTGCTCTTAGGTTGTGGAGACATTATTTGTATGGCACCAAGTGTACGGTATTCAACGATTATAAAAGCCTACAATTATATTCTCGATCAAAAGGAATTAAATATGAGGCAACGGAGATGGATAGAACTGTTAAGTGATTATGATTATGATATAAAATATCACCCGGGAAAAGCAAATGTTGTTGCCGATGCATTAAGTAGAAAAGATAGAGTGCCTATCAGGGTACGTTCTCTAGTCTTGACTGTGCACAATAATTTGCCTGAGCAAATTAGAAATGCGCAAATAGAAGCCTGTAAGAAAGAAAATTTTGTTAATGAAGGGTTCGAGGTGAAGGATATCCTTTAGAAATTAGAGTTGATGGAGTGAAATGCTTAAGAGGTCGTATGTGGATACCTAAGTATGGAGGATTACGAGATTTGATAATGTTGGAATCCCATAAATCTAAATATTCCATTCATCCTGGATCTGATAAAATGTATCATGATTTGAGGAAGTTGTACTGGTGGCCGAATATGAAAGCTGATATTGCTATGTATGTTCTTCAATGTTTGACTTGTGCAAGAGTCAAAGCTGAACATCAAAAGCCATCAGGACTACTTCAACAACCAGGGATTCCTGAATGGAAGTGGGAGCGAATTACGATGGAATTTATCACCAAGCTTCCTAGAACATCATCTGGAAATAACTCGATTTGTGTCATTGTCGACAGACTAACCAAATCAGCACACTTCGTTCAGGTTAAAGAGCAGTTCTAACTGGAGAAGCTAACTCGTTATGTTGAGAATGTTGTATGCAATCATGGAGTGCCTGTATTGATCATTTCGGATCGAGATCCTAGATTCGCATCGAATTTTTGGAAATCCCTCAAAAGATCTTTGGGAACGAATCTCGACATGATCACTGCTCATCACCCCCAAACTGATGGGCAGAGTGAAAGGACGATACAAACACTGGAAGATATGTTGAGATTTTATGTGATGGATTTTGGTAAGAATTGGGATAAACATTTGTATTTTGCAGAGTTTTCATATAACAATAGTATCATGCTAGTATTAAGGCTGCACCGTTTGAAGATTTGTATGGTAGGAACTGTAGATCTCCTGTATGTTGGAGTGAAGCTGGGGATACCCATCTCACAGGACCGGAATTAATCCGGGAGACTACGGAGATGATAGTTCAGATTAAGAATCGGTTGTTGACTGCCCGAAGTAGACAGAAAAGTTACGTGGATGTGCGGCGGAAACCGATGGAGTTTGAAGTGGGTGACCGTGTAATGTTGAAAGTTTCGCCATTGAAAGGCGTCATAAGATTTGGAAAGTGAGGGAAATTGAATCCCCGCTATATTGGACCCTTTAAGATTTTATCTAGAGTAGGTCCGGTGGCTTACAAATTAGAGTTACCCCAAGAACTTCATGGTGTTCACAACACATTCCATGTATCTAATCTGAAGAAATGTTTAGCAGTGTGTGATGAGAAAATATCATTGGATAAAGTTCGAATTGATGTGAAGTTGCATTTTATCGAAGAACCCGTAGAGGTTATGGATCGTGAGGTAAAGCAACTTAAACAAAGTCGGATACCTATCGTTAAAATCCAGTGGAATTCAAAGCATGGACTAGAATTTATTTGGGAACGAGAGGATGAAATGTGGAAGAAATACCCACACCTCTTTGATTTCAATAAGAAACGGACATCAAAATGAAATGGATCACGAGGACGTTGATCCCTTTTAGGAGGAAATGTTGTGACAATCTAACATTTTCAGGTAGTAAATTATTTTCTCGTATATTATTTTGAAACTTATTTTTGTGTTGGTTGATGAACACACAATTTACGGGTTGAAATTAGGGCTTACGTGCATAATTTAACGTCCTTTACGACTAAACCGGAAACCCTAGGTTTACGTATTTACGTTTTTGAACTCTCTTTTTTATGAGAAAATTTTTATTAGATTCATTTTGTGCCGTTGATTCATAATTTATAAAATCGTTTTCCGTAAAATGACCCGAGGGCACACAAATCGAGGAAACTAGAACCGAGGAGTACCCGTAAATTACTGGGGAGACAAGTTTACACATCCCACACCCCCACCATGGGAAGGCCAAGCTTAGCCAACACCCCTTTGAGGTGTCATCTTATTAAGCTAATTAGGACACTTGTCCTAGTTTTGTCACAAAATCATTCACACATCTAAAACAAGCTAACATAAACTAGCAACTCATTTTTCTACATGCGAAATCAAACAAATCTCTCTCTCTCTCTCTCTCTACTCCCTCCTTGTCGTCCTCTTTACCACCATATACCACCATTTGATCAAAATTAATCCATGAAATCTTGTGTTAAAATTGCATAAGATGAAGGCCTTTTGAACTCTTGTTGATTGTAGGTGATTCTAACATCTACAAAGGAGTTTCCTTGGAGTCTAAGGCTGATTTTTCACAAGGTGATCATATAGTTAGGTGATCTTGAAGGTGGTCTTGGTTTATCACAAGATTGGTCATCAAAAACCAAGCCTTGTTCTTAACTTTCACTATCTTGGTTGGTAACAAGATCATTTCTTCCATTACCTTGTTATTTTGTAAATGTAATTTTGTATCTTCTTTATAAATGTATATGTATATGATGATAAATTATGATCAAAGTATTATGTGGGGTTCTTTTGTTGATAAATTTTGTTAAAATGATTAAATCTACATGTAAAGATGTTAAAATCATGACTAAAATTATAGGCTGTATAAAACAGTAAAGAACCATATAATAACTTGATAAAATGACTTGGATTATTGAATATACAGGAAGGTATATGATTTTTACATATGTGGAGAGTTGGCCACTCAATGGAATCAATAAAATGAGTAAGATATGATCAAAACATTATTAAGGTTCAAATCTGTATAGTCTATTTTGAAGAATTATTAGGGACACTTAGAGGATGAATGAACAGTAGATAAAATGGAGTTAAATGTAGCACATATTATTTAGTTTGTTCTGCCCAAAATTGAGCTTCTATCTCCTTGTAGAACACAAGATATGGTAAAAATGGTGAAAGTGAGTTTCATAATCAGATTTGGAAAATAAAAATATATATTATAAAATAAGACCTCAAGTAATACTATTATAAAATACATACCTAAAACCCACTAACTTATGATAATAGTTATAAAATAAGTAATATAATTTGATAATTAAATGTGACATTTTATAAAAATTACAAATTGATATGTTTTCTAAGTTATAAAACTATACATATAAGTTTTACGTCTTTTTGGCTAAAACCGAAAGATTAACGTTTTCGTCAAATAAAACTTAGACGGTCGGACCCGTCTAATGTAAACTTTTTATAACTCATCTACTGATGTATAGTTACATTCTATAAGTAAAAATCGATAAAACCCGAGCTTTATAACTTATGGACATTAACGGGCCAAAGTAGCCTTATTGGACTATTAACCCAACTAGTTTGGCTAAACACTAATCGACATACTCATGGGCTTAACCCACTTGGGCCCAACATATGAGTATAGGTTTGGTATTAAAATTATAAATGGACTAATATAATGTATTGGGCTTTTAATGGGCTTATTGGGCCTCAATATGTAAACAAGTTAAAACTAGTGTAACTAGTCTAAAAATTTACTAACACATAACACTATAATGATTGAATAAAGATATAAAATCCCACTTGATCATCATTATACATATAATAGCATCATATATATACATAGCCATTATTTTTATAAAGTCATTGGACAAAAGTCTAAGACCGAGTATTATTTATATAGGTTTCCGTGATTGAAGCACGCACCGTCGCCGATAACCTGCCTTTCTTAATCAACGTGAGTTCATAGCCTCGCACTCTTTTAAATGTTTTATAAAATGTTTGTAAACCCGCGAGGGAGATAACATGCTAGTTTTTGATAAAAATAGAACACAAGTAGTCCCGATGGTATGCTTATTGATATGGACCCGAATGATGCTATGACCCAATAAATGAGATGAAAAGGATTATTATAGTTAGGTTATGTCACTTAAAGTCCCATTAGCATGAATTGTGAACTACCAAGATTTGGTAGACGCTTATGCATATAATAGTACTATTTGGGGAAGATCACCCCAGTTCGCGCCTTGACGGTTGATCCCCGTCGTGCCACATTGATTGGTAATGTAATTTATGTATGAGAAGATTTACCTAGCGTGATATTTGTGACGACACACTAACATAGATGGGCAAATTGTTTGTCGGGTTCGCGGCCCGTTGTTTGTTATAGTAAGGTAGCAATGTCATGCGGCTAATAATAATTCAATGTAATCAAATACAGGTCGTTATAATTTGATTATCCAAAATTGTAATGTTACCTTTAATGGTAGTATTAAGACTACAGTCTCATGGACGGTTTAAGATGTATGACTTGATTTATATATATTACCTGACTAGCAATACGAGAACTTACTTCCGATATTATACTTGTGTTCTGATTTATAATATTGTTTTATGTGACGGTTTTATTAAACTCTATGAATTCACTCGGCATTCGCTGATATGATTTTCTCATGTTTTATCGCAGGTGCTTGAAGGTAACTTGGATGGAGATCGACTCTGATGGCCCACATAATAAAAATTATTCATTCGATCTATATTTTGTAAACTTTATGACTGTGTAATTTGGGGACCTACTGTAAACTTAAAACTTTTATTCAAATGAATGTATGTTAAACCTTGTACAACCATTTTTATGCGTTGTCTATGATTGGAGTTATTGTGCTATCCCGTAACACTCTATTGACTCTTCCGTTGACCCGATACGAAATTTGAGAGTGTTACACATGCGGCTTATAATAATCCAATATTGAAACCACTGATGTACGAATTGAATTATAATATATTGCCTGATTAGCAATACGGGGTCTTATTATTGATAATATGTTCGTGTTTTAGTTTTACATAACCATTTTCATATAACGGTTTTTATTAAACTTTATACAACGTTATAAAACGTATTGTATGATGTTTTTACAACAATGGTTCGTATAATGGTTTTGAAGGCAAAAGCCTATATTATGATTTATTACAACGATTTGTATAAAATGTCTTTGGCCTATTTTATAGCCTACGACAAAGAATTGTACAAAATGTTTTTCGGTAATGATTATATACTGATGATATAATGGTTTTTATTAAACTCTATGAATTCACTCGGCGTTTTCGCTGACCTTTTTTTAAACATGTTTTATCTCAGGTACTTGAAGGTAATTCTCGGGAAGACGACAATAATTTATAGCCCGCATTCAAATAAAATTTCAATTCAAATGTTTTGTAAAATTCTATGAAATACAATGACTTGGGACCTATGTAATTCGATATTTATGAATGGAAAATGCTTTATTATTAAACGACGCAATTTTTAAGCGTTGTCTATGATTTGAGTAATGTGCTATCCCATAACACCAACGACTCTTCCGCTGAACTAAAGTATGAATATTTGGGGGTGTTACAATTATCAAAGATTAAACCCTCTTGAACGTTTTGGTTTTCCACCAACGTTCTAAAGTCATCGAAGGCGTTCACTCCACGTGATCGTTTTCATTCCTTGAGGCTCTTTTAATCGAGAAATTGATTCGAGGAGAGATTTGTAGATTTGAGTCTACATAATACACGAAAATCCAAAAAAAATTAAAAAAACAATCAAAAACCAAAAAAATTGAAAAAACAAAAAACCACAAAAAGAATCTTCTTTGCTACCCCCATTCTCTACGTTAGTGCATGCGCACTCGATCGGAAGATTATTCTAATTCTAGCGACGCTTCGAATCGACGCAATCGAAATCGAAGGAATCGATGACTTAGACGAGAATTAGAAACCGTCGTTCCTAATATCGTTATCGAAACCGAAGACGAGATGGCCGACAATCTTCGATGATGGAATTGCTCCAAGTGCCCATCGAGGGTTATGGAGACGCGATCGTAATTCCCGCTATCAAAGCGAAGAATTTTGAGATTAAGAGCGGAATGCTTTCGTTAATTCAAGCTACGAAGTTTCGAGGCCGTGAGGCGGATAATCCTCACGATCATAATTGGAATTTTGATCGTCTTTTGGCCACGAGCAAGTTTAAGAACGTCGACATCGATGTCATTAAGCTTATGCTTTTTCTATACTCGCTCGATGGTGCCGCCATGGATTGGTACGAGAAAGATCCGCCTAATTCCATAATTACGTGGAAGGATCTCGTTTCCAAATTCGTTAATCATTTTTCCCACCGTCTAAGACATCGTTTTTCAAAAACGAGATTACGAGATTTGAGCAAAAACCGAATGAATCATTTAGAGACGCGTGGGATCGTTTTAAGGAATTGCTTAGGCAATGTCCTTGTTGATCCCAAACTTAGATCGATTAACTTTGTGTTAACGAGATTGAATCAAGTTTAACACGTAGAGAAACTTTGTTGTTATGAACAATCTAATCGTTATGCGGAATTAACACTTAGAATAAAGAACAAGTAAACAGTTAAACCAAACTTTCACATTAGATTAATAATCGAACTTTCTTACAGTGAAAGTTGTGAAAACTGAATAATGTATATCAAAATACAAACCCCACGACCTCCTTTTATAACATAAGGAGTCGTGTACAAAGGATAACCTATCAACTATTCTCGGTAAAGATAAATATAGAATATACAGTATTGAGCATATCGTTACTTCAAATATTAAACGTGTTGACTGAGTATTCCTATCAGTGGTTGGACTTCCTCTTGTCAGCGCTCGGATATTTCTTGTCAGTGACTGATCTGTCAGCGCTTCATTCCTGTTGTCAGCGTCCAATTTCCTATTATCAGTGTCTGAGTGACTTAGCTCATTTTATTCCCAACAATCCTTCCCTAAACTTGATATCTATTCTAGTAATCAAGTTTCTGAATAAAAACTAAGTACAAGCAGGATTCTTACAAGTACAAATTACTTTTTAATTAGAAAATAAATAAATCTAATTAAATCCTTGCTAACATCACTAGTATAATCCACCTCTAGCTGTGTAGACACCATCTTCTTCAAAACATCCTTGGATATAAGATATTGAGCATCAACAAGAAGATACTCTGAAAACTTTGTAGTACTTAGATGGTAAACACCAGCAGCTGAATGTAGACGCCATTGTAACCCACTGATATCATCCATATCCAACTATATTAGATCTGCTTCATCTGGTGTAATCATTCTTTTGAATGTTGTCCAGATCTTTATTCCATTGGCTGAAGTAGGTGCTTCAGCCTCATACTTGGTCTTCATCAAATTCCAAAGATCTACCAAGTCTTCTCTATCCTTGCTTGCAAATAATGAGAACAAGGTAGTAAAAGTGTGTACCGTCTTGCTATATCTGGTGATCATCCAGAACCCACTTGCATCTTCTTCATAATTAACTATTGGGTTTATGAAATTCATGGGTAATACCTCTGCAATATCTGAAGCCTCCAATGGTGAAAGCTTTATACTATTTCTGATCACTGCTTCACTAGGATTCAACCTGTCAAGGACTGGAAATTCAATGGGAATTCCCTTCTTCACTGTCCTTGGCACAATAGAAGCCCTCTTGATCTGCATATTATCCTTAATCTATTCTCTTCTTTCAGCCGAGAGAAGCCTCATAGTATTCTCCTCACAAACTCTTACCCAAATTGGATAAGCATGAAACTCCAATTCTTCAAAGGACAGCTTCCTTAACCATTCATAGGTCCATCCACCTTGATTACACCTAAGCAGCATAAAGTATAGCTCACTTCTATCCCTCTTGAGTTCATAAAGCACCTTGCTAGCCTTGTGCTTCAAATTTACATTGCAATCTTCCTGAACTCTCAGCAATATCTCCAAACCCCAAATATGTCCAGTTATAGACATATATGGGTGCTCTTCAATCTTAGACTCCCATGCAAAATACATTTCTCTTACTTTAGGCATGTCAAAGTCTACTTTCATCTTTAACTCTCTTAGCCTTTCCTTGGCTAAGTCATCCTCCCCATACTCCAATCTCTCTGGCTCTTCTAAAATCACCACACTAGAACTAGAGCTCTCATCACCATCACTACCACCCTTTTCTGTGGTAGTTTCTATCCTATCCTGCTCTTGCAATTGTACAACCAAAACTGAATCAAAATTACCTTGCTAATGATAACAGGTGGTTGGGATACACCAATCATACGTGTAGGTTTGTCAGCGCTTGCTTTGCTCTTGTCAGCGCTCAAACTCTAAATGTCAGCGGTTGACTTGGTAGCTTGTTCCATCATCTCTAAAAACGACAACTTCTTTGGAATGATCAATGAAACATCAAGAACAGACTTCTATTTCAAACTAGTCAAAGCTTCAGCAATTTCCACCTGTTTACATCCAAAAGAATCACCTTCTTCTTGTGAGCCCTTGTCACTCAAATTGAATGGCTCTATTGGTGCATCCTCATCCCCTTTGTAAGAATCCTCCCCTGATGATAGGACTCTTGCCTGCTTTCTCCTAGCATTGGCAGCCTCCAAAAAACTATCCTCTTCCTCAAGGTCTTGAGTTCGAGGCCTTGACCTGTGACAACTTGTACAAGGTATGCATTTTGATTTTGCAAGCTAATGCAAACCGCCGTCAATTCCAAAAGCGTATAAGGTTCTAATATGCCCTCCTCTATGATGGGAATTTCACCTCCCAAAAGAGATTCATCGGGCATGGATGGGGTCTTAATGATGTTGGGATTGCCTTGACCTGCGACTAAGCCAGAGTCAATAGTCCTAGCCCTACCCATTTCACCAACCACACTTGTGGTGGTGGTTCTATCTGCTACATGGCTAGGTCCACTAGAGGAGGAAGTGGAATGAGGGTCTGTTTGGGTGAGAGGGTTGTTTGGGTGTGTGGTAAAATTGTCTCAACGTTTGTGTTAGATGTGTCAGCGCCTGATGGTTGAGGGTCAATGTCCATATGTTGGGGGATAGAGGGTGTTCTGGTAATGGGTCTGGTTGTGGTTGTGGTTCAGGTTGAGGTTGAGGGTGTGTTGCTGCCTCAATGATAGCAAGCATGGCTGGGGTGAGTGGTAAGTCTCTATAAGGTGGTTAATTCATATTCCCAAAAATTGTTTTCTTTTAACATGGACCTCATAAAAGTGGACATGGTCCCTATTGCAGTATCCTTGCATATCAAAAACCATTTGTAAAAATCTAGGGTAAGCAAGAGTCATCTTGTTACCCTTATTGTGACACATGCCATCAAAAATCAATTTTGAAAAATTGTACATTTGCCCAGTTGCAATACAAATAATGCCACTCCCGATTGAACGGTTGATTTCATTGAATGAGGAGCATTTGGGACTCAAACATTGTAGGATGACATGTATAAGGAACTTCCAAGCTGGGGGAAATAGTTGTTTGTTATATTTAGTTAAATGGCCCACTGGGGGCAAAGCATAACCCAAAGCTTGGAGTCCTAACTCTAGCTCTGTGAGGGGAAGGGTGGTTATACCATCAACATCATCAAGATGCAAAGCTTGGCGAAACAAAGCTTCAGTAACCACCCATGGAACCCCATGAATAGTAACAGTCAATGTAATCACTCCATTAACTGTTGAGGAACTAACAGTGTTCCAAAACTGTTTAATGTGTGTGTTAGGGAAAAGAGGAGTGTGTGAAAGTGCATACCTTAAAGGAGACACATTCAAATACCCAATCATCTGAGTGTATTGGGGATGTAGAGTATTATCAGCATCCAAGTAAGCCACCATATTGTGTTGGCTTCTGAATCCCAATTCCACTTGAGCAGGTTTAAACTTTGGTGCCATGAAGATTGATGATAGAAAACTGTGATATGAAAATAATGGAGATATGAAGGTTTGAGAGATTTTAGTTAGACAAGAAATAGCAGTTACCATGTTTGAAAGAAAATATTCGTATTTATAGGTGAGGTAAAAACATACTATTGGTTGAAAAATGAGGCAGTTATATTCAAAAAGTAATTATCACAATCTTGAAAAATATATAACTTATCTCATACATTAACTAAAAGTTATCAACTCTCTAAAATTACGGCCCATATTTTCGTCAAAAATAACAATTGGGTAGGACCCAATGTTTGTCAACGCACAAAAAGTAAACATCAACGTCTAACGGCTATATTCTTGTCAGCATTGAAAATTTGCCACGTCAGCGATTAAATTGGTCTTATCAGCGTTTGGAAAGAAAACATGTCATCGTCCAAAACAAAAAATAATTAAAAATAAAAAGGACCTTAACAAAGAAGCTTACCCTAGTGAAGATAACTCTTAGATTGAAAATGACTATAGGGTAGCAAGCACTGTCCAATTATGCACACTTGCTTAAGCAAGATTGTAACACCCCATTTGGATAAATGGGATATCACATGATAATCATGGCGTAATATCAAATCATAAGGTAACACATGACCATAAGGGATTGTTAACTTGGATTCACTAATAACACGGGTTTATGATCCGGAGGTCGGGGAGGATAGAAGTGTTGTTTAGCCATTTTAGTGAGAGAAACAAGAGAGAATAAAAGTGTGTTTTATTCTAGAGAGAGAAAGGTAAGACAAGAAATGAAAAGCCTCACCCCTCCATGGAAGTATGGAGGGGTTTATATAGCTCGGGACTTGGACTTTACATTTGACAGTATTAGTCCCTGCAAGTCCCGGCTATGAAACTAATGTAACTCCGTTAGTCGCACACATTTTAAGGCTAACAGGGATAACCAGAATCAAACATCGGTCCCTAACATAAACTCATAAACATAGCATAAAGTAAAAGTAATGCAGTAAGAACAGAACATAAAATAGCTCCCATCCTATGCGTAACCTTTCCATGCTCCTGACCTTGTGTACCTGCCGTTTGGGGACATGAAAAGAGGAAAACGGCTGAGCGAGACGCTCAGTGCGTGGATATATAATAGTAACATGGAATAGCATAACATAAGTGAAGGCTGAAATGAAAGCATAATAATGAAATTGCAGCGGAATAATGTAAGTCCTGGGAAACCTGGTGACATGTAGTAAACTTGTAACTTGAAATAAACTGGTTTATTCTTAAAGTATCATGTTCATGTAAATACTGAAAATCTGCTTTTTAACTATGAAACTGTAATTTAACTGCCAAAGAGCTCATATAAGTCATGAAATATATCAACGTGCATGAATACATGGAGGGGTGACCTCGTCATGCTATAGAGGGGTGACCTCTAAATAACTATAGAGGGGTGACCTCTAAATATTGTGCTGGGTGGAGGGATCAGCTCCAATGTGAAGGATGTAGAGCACACACCACATTCACCCTGATAACTTGTAAACTGATAAGCCTAGGATGCATCCATACGCCCCACTAAACATACTGATAAAATGGCCAAATTGAACATGAGTGGGACGATGCAGGATATCACTCTCCTGCATGTGAGTCATGACACCGGTGCCTCTAGTGCCATGGTTACGGTACCTCCGTAACTAGTACATAAACTGGTCATGCTTGTATATAATGCTCTGGCAATTTATTTAGTTATTAACATGATTACTGGGAAGCTTAAACATATACTGGGGAAAACATTTGGCTGCAGACGGGGAATCCTAAACATGCATAGGAAAGGAATTCCTTACTGAAAGGACGGAAATCCGTACCTCACGTCCAATAACACAAATGAAGAATAACGTGGAGGATGAAAACATGAAGAAGATCACACTCCATAAATGCTACATAATAAAGATGGACATGTATGAGTCGCTTGGTTAACTTATACTTAATAATTTTTAATTACTTGATGTAATCTTAACTTGTTCTTGTATTGCCTTAACGTTCTTGACTTATTTATAACCCATGTATCATGCTTAGTGTATTTTATGTTCATATGTTTAATTAGCATAAAATATATTTATTTCATGATCGTGTAGTAAACTCTACTTAATAAATACTTACGCTAAAATAATAATAATTATTAGTTAATAATAACGTGCATGGTTTTACTTGAAATCATAATTCATATCATAACATGGTAATTTAATAAAACTAATGTTAACTAGATAATTAAATAATTAATATAAGTCGCGTTTATTAATTTAATTGCGCGATAAAATACTTAGGCAAAATCTATTAATTAAATATAACTTAAGTCTCGTAAAAATATTTAACCATAACGTATAATTAATGTTAAAATAATCATGTTTGATAATGTATTTAATCGTACCCAATCCTACCGAGACACCCGTGTCTCGGTCGCACAAAACAAACAATCTAGCAAAATACCCCAAAAAATAGAGTTGTCCCATAAATGAATTCCAGTTCTGTCCAACATATTAATAAAGTGTTGTCCAATATCCGTGTTCCAGTTATGTCCAATATAAATCCTATAGTGCTGTCCAATATATATACACAGGCCCGCTGCTTCCTATAAACTACCCACTGGCCTTTGTGTGTTACTGTTGTTCGTTATAACTACCCACTGTGTTCTTGTTTTTCCTGCTGCCAGTTAACCCTACCCACTGTTATTACTACTGTCGATACAAAAACCACACAGCCAACTAGGGCTTGCGGCTGGTGAGTTCTAGGTCACCACCGAGACTCCCATGAGCCTCGGTTCACGTGTAAACAACCACGAACACATATAAATCCCGAATCCCTCCGTCTTGTTTCAATCATGTTTTATAAATTCTTGATTAATTAATCATAACAAATAAAAAACATAAAAAAATAAATAAATAGAAGATGATACCGTGGTGATTTCTGATCTACGGATTAAACACGACTCAAACCTTGTTCTTGATTTAAAACAACGATCGTTTCTTGGTTCTTGTGGGTGAAGTCGACAGCAGAAAACCCCAGGAGGAAAAGATAATCGTTGTATGTTTTGTTTTTAGGGTTTTAATTTATTTCCTAAACAACAAATACTCCCCCCCCCCGTCTTATTTTGTTTTAGGGTCGGTTTAAAAGGCCATATAGGCCACGGCCCAACTCCCTTCTCTTAATCTGGCCGCCCAAACAGCCTATATTCTTATTTTATTAATTATTTTCGCGACTTGTTAAAAACGTTACGCGTAGTCGTGATTTTAAAGTGTCGTAAATTCTCGTAGTTATTTTAGTATGTGCTAAACGTAAATAATATATACGAAATCGCTTGTCGCGTTAATTTAATATACATAAATAATAATAATTGTGTTAATAATTCGTGTCGCGTGAATTTAAATGTCGTGTATTATTATTTTGGTGGTTTTAATTATAATACGTAAATTCTTGTCGTACGTTAATAATAATAATATACGTAACTATTTGTCGTACTAAAAATAATATACGTAATAACTATATTAGACGTTCTCAAAACGTATTGTATATAATTAAATCGTAAGTTTTAAATTTATACGTAATTTCATGCAATTTAATATTCTAGGGATTTTAAGCGGGTTTTACAACTCCTCCCCTCTAAAAAGAATAATTCGTCCTCGAATTAGAGATACGATACTCTGGAAGGGACATGAACATGACGTGACAGTAGAGAACATGGAACATGACGTGACTGAAGGGAACATGGAACATGAAGTGACTGAAAAGGAACATATCTCAACTTATGGAAAAAATATAACATGAGAAGATACATGAAACGATATGATACTAAGTATCATACTTACTGGTGTAAGCACACACAAAGCATTTGTGTACGAGACATATTGAGACGTAGTGCGTGAGCAATTGTGAACGTGATACGTGAACAATTGTGATCGTGATACTTGGAGATATGGTACATAAATTATGAGACATATGGTGAAAGATAATACGTGCAAAACATATCGTGAACGTGATATTAGAACGTAGGATAAACATGACATGGAAACATATAGTGGGCGTGTAATAACTAAAGAGGTAACGTCAAAAAATACGAGATAAGATGTGAAATGTGACGTGAAACGTCTGTTTGAGGATAAGGTAATACTAAGCTTGAGTCTGGTCTCCCAAGTTTTCTGCAATTCTTTCCCGAATGAAATGAAACTGTAAGATTGGACATGATCATGAACGTGAATGCTATCATGAATGTGGAAGTGAAAATCAAATCATGAAATGAAAGAAATATAGACGTGGATAATTTCGTGAATGCTCACGTGAAACGTAACTTGAGAGCTGAAATAATCATACAGACGTGAACGCAAATAATGAATGCCAACATAAGCCTTTATCTAATCTGATAGCTGAAGAGTGTCGTGTAATCGTACGATCATTGGCTGGAAGATATCTGATAATCTGCTACTGCGTACTCCTTTCGGATGAAAGAAAACGTGTAGGATTGGTTAGATTTTCGGACGATCATTAAAATATTTCTAAAGGTTGAAATGACTGTAAGCGTGTTGGTGTTCTATCTTAACCTGCTGAAAAGTCAAGCATTTAGATATGAACGTAACTGCATCTTGTTTCATACCTCACCACCAAATGTGGTTAGGATCGTGAATATATAGCAATTGGGAAGCTATGAGTTTGGGTAAAACTTAAACATCTCTTAGCGTAGGATTTTCTGAAACACATAAGTTGGATGTAGGATTTTATCCTTTACGCGTAGGCATAGTCATGGTAAAAAAAAATTACCATGAAAACCATGTGATTCAGCGTGTCATTGTGATCAACTACATACGTACAAGAAAAATTTCAGTTTGAAATTCTCTTGCTGTAAACCTTGTAACATAGAGTGAAGATGGCCTTCGTGCTCTTCTATTGACTTAAATAAAGTCTGAATGTTAACAATGAACAGAATGATAAACTTGTCCAGAATTCATGAAAATTTGATTTCTCAAATCCTCAATTACTTCTGGGCATTCGTAAACTAAAAGGCACCAACATGGATTCATACTAAACATAACATGTGTGAAGAACAGTCACGAAAGTGTCCTGCTCTTTCACTCACAAGTGTTGATAGCCTAATCGTAACTCGATCTTGGAAAGTGTTTGGGGTCTGGTAGATGATTGGATGGCTTAATAATAATACATGGAAAAACAAATACAGCTGTAAATGGTAGTATGATTGGTAGTTCCTTCTAGTAATATATCTGGGAAGATTCTGAAGTAATCGACTGGTTAATGAATAGGAATATCGGAAGTCGTGTCATAAGTGTTAGCTAGGAAGTCATCGTAGCCAATAACACATGCTTGTAGAGAAGAAAAAAAATTTCCCGATTTTTCCCTGGTGGAAAACCCATGCTGAGTGTATTCAGGAGTCTGAACGTCTCTGAATATAAATGAAGATCTTGTCATCAACCTGAATTGGAAGTCTATATATACAGGGTGATATAACGGCTTCTAAGATGGACATGAATATCCGAATATGAAATCTTAAAATGGAAGTTTCTTGTCAGCACATAAAGTAAACGTGGCAGATTTTACTGAATGTGTTTCGTCCGTCTCACATGGAATGAACACTACGTGACCAACTATGAACAACGAGTCAAGGATGGTACTGAAATTTTTTAGTGGTTTGATTCTCACATGGCACAACAAGATAAGTATATCCTTGGAAAGATACCTGGAATCACTGGGACTGAGTTCAAAAGTTATACATGAATCGTGTGTCTCGACTCATGTGCTGTGAAGTATAGGTGTGACATGTGTCTTGATTGGTGTCTTGACATGTGTCTTTAGTACATATACATGAGAGGATGTGTCTTGAAGGATTCCTTGACATATGAAAAGAAATCATAATGGAAATGGTGGTTAAAATGCTAGAATTGGCGGATCTGTTGGACTGTTGACCCTTGTAATTCTGGTTAAGTCTGTGACTGGGTTCTGTTGTGATTGCTAGAATACTTGTTGTCACAGTAGTGGTTACTATTGTCTTGTCTGTCTGTCCCATGATGGTCATTCTCATGACGGTGATTCATGTAACTATTCAGCTGAGTGGCCGGCTGGTACTGGTTCCCACTCATATGACTGAAAAGATAATTGAATGACGTGTGACATACAACTAAAAGGTAATGACATGAATTGGGATGGAAATCTTCTAGTGGTGAAGCATCTTCTCGTCCGATCGCTTTGATCTAACGCCTTTGTCTTCGTCTTGTAGGATCTCCTGGTTGTGAACAGCATCAGCATCTCGTAGCGTCTCCACATAATCAGCAGCATCAACATTTAGTAACATCTCCCAGTTATGAGTGGCATCAACATCTTGTAGAACATCAACAATTGGAATACGCCTGAGATGATTTAGAATCGACTAGCGAATACTCGTGGAGTATTGTAAGTGAAATACACATGGATTACGGTGCATGTAATACACATGAGATACGGTACATGGAGTATACGTGGAATACTGTACATGGAGTACACGTGGAATGTACATGAAATAATCGGTATGTGGTCGAATATCTGACTTGATTTTTAAGGAAAATAATTGGTTAAACGGTTAGGAACCGAACTAGAATGAGTATCATGATAGCATAGCAATATCAGCATAGACATCAATCTGGTTGCATAGAGAAAGAAACTAGAAGTGTGGTTACATGAAATTCAACGATGATTTGCATGAAAACATGATTAATGAAAACCAACCATGACTATCATAAAAGCTGGATTAAATGAAATCCATCATTGTCTAACATGAGGGCATGATCAACATGATGAAAACATAATTTACATAAAGAGGCATGGAACATAATCATCATGAAGATGAAACTATCATGAAGAAGCATGGAAAAAAAATTAACATGAAGGAGCATAAAACATAATCAGCATGAAAACGAAGTTAACCATGATAGTATGAAAACATATTTGACATAAAGAAACATAACAGATAAATGAGAGGACATGAAAAGTTACGACGATAGTGTGGACGACTATGAGTCGTTTCACAATGCAATTTAATGCATCATAAATGGTAAGTCTGACACAATATAACATGACCTAAACATAAAAGATCCATGAAGTACTTTATAAAGCATGAAACAGTTTATAATGCATGAAACGGTTTAAAATGCATGGTTAAGAAATATGATGACATGTACATGAGTGAACGCCTATGGGTCGGTCACAAAACAAAAAGACAAGTGTGGACGCCTATGGGTCGGTCCACTAATCAAACAAAAAGTTTCGTTAAAAGCACATGCGACTAAATAGAGCCAGTCCTGTACCAACCATTATTTAGTCAAAATTCCTGCGACAATGAGATGCATGCATGAATGAATACGTGAAATGAAAATAAAATGAATGCGTGAAAACCAACTGTCTAAACCTAACAGAAAACGTATGACCAAGTATGAACTACGGTGGTTCAGTACATATTAGCCAAAGTTCTCAAGGAACATCATGTAAAACAATGACATGTAACTAAGTATGGATGACGGTTGTTCAATCCATATTAGTAAAAAATTTTTTTTGAGAAAACATCATGGTTAAAACATCAAGGTGTTGAAAATATCGATACATGGAATAACAAGCGTTTGCTTAGGAAGGTCCTGGTGACTACCCACTAGTCACAGGTCAATTTTTAGAGCCTACAAGTCGAAACCTTGGCTCTGATACCATAATTCTAACACCCCATTTGGATAAATGGGATATCAAAGGATAATCATGGCGTAATATCAAAGCATAAGGTAACACATGACCATAAGGGATAACCGGAATCAAACATCGGTCCCTAACATAAACTCATAAACATAACATAAAGTAAAAGTAATGCAGGAAGAACAGAACATAAAATAGCTCCCATCCTATGCATAACATTTCCATGCTCCTGACCTTCCATTTGGGGACATGAAAAGAGGAAAACGGCTGAGCAAGACGCTCAGTGCGCGGATATATAATAGTAACATGGAATAGCATAACATAAGTGAAGGCTGAAATGAAAGCATAATAATGAAAATGCAGCGGAATAATGTAAGTCCTGGGAAACCTGGTGACATGTAGTAAACTTGTAACTTGAAATAAACTGGTTTATTCTTAAAGTATCATGTTCATGTAAATACTAAAAATCTGCTTTTTAATTATGAAACTGTAATTTAACTGCCAAAGAGCTCATATAGGTCATGAAATATATCAACGTGCATGAATACATGGAGGGGTGACCTCGTCATGCTATAGAGGGGTGACCTCTAAATAACTGTAGAGGGGTGACCTCTAAATACTGTGCTGGGTGGAGGGATCAGCTCCAATGTGAAGGATGTAGAGCACACACCACATTCACCCTGATAACTTGTAAACTGATAAGCCTAGGATGCATCCATACGCCCCACTAAACATACTGATAAAACGGCCAAACTGAACATGAGTGGGACGATGCAGGATATCACTCTCCTGCATGTGAGTCACGACATCGGTGCCTCTAGTGCCATGGTTACGGTACCTCCGTAACTAGTACATAAACTGGTCATGCTTGTATATAATGCTCTGGCAATTTATTTAGTTATTAACATGATTACTGAGAAGCTTAAACATATACTAGGGAAAACATTTGGCTGCAGACGGGGAATCCTAAACATGCATAGGAAAGGAAGTCCTTACTGAAAGGACGAAAATCCGTACCTCACGTCCATTAACGCAAATGAAGAATAACGTGGAGGATGAAAATGTGAAGAAGATCACACTCCATAAATGCTACATAATAAAGATGGACATGTATGAGTCGCTTGGTTAACTTATACTTAATAATTTTTAATTACTTGATGTAATCTTAACTTGTTCTTGTATTGCCTTAACGTTCTTGACTTATTTATAACACATGTATCATGCTTAGTGTATTTTATGTTCATATGTTTTAATTAGCATAAAATATATTTATTTCATGATCGTGTAGTAAATTCTACTTAATAAATACTTACGCTAAAATAATAATAATTATTAGTTAATAATAACGTGCATGGTTTTACTTGAAATCATAATTCATATCATAACATGGTAATTTAATAAAACTAATGTTAACTAGATAATTAAATAATTAATATAAGTCGCGTTTATTAATTTAATTGCGTGATAAAATACTTAGGCAAAATCTATTAATTAAATATAACTTAAGTGTCGTAAAAATATTTAACCATAACGTATAATTAATGTTAAAATAATCATGTTTGATAACGTATTTAATCGTACCCAATCCTACCGAGACACCCGTGTCTCGGTCGCACAAAACAAACAATCTAGCAAAATACCCCAAAAAATAGAGTTGTCCCATAAATGAATTCCAGTTCTGTCCAACATATTAATATAGTGTTGTCCAATATCCGTGTTCCAGTTATGTCCAATATAAATCCTATAGTGCTGTCCAATATATATACACAGGCCCGCTGCTTCCTATAAACTACCCACTAGCCTTTGTGTGTTACTGCTGTTTGTTATAACTACCCACTGTGTTCTTGTTTTTCCTGCTGCCAGTTAAGCCTACCCACTGTTATTACTACTGTCGATACAAAAACCACACAGCCAACTAGGGCTTGCGTCTGGTGAGTTCTAGGTCACCACCGAGACTCCCATGAGCCTCGGTTCGCGTGTAAACAACCACGAACACATATAAATCCCGAATCCCTCCGTCTTGTTTCAATCATGTTTTATAAATTCTTGATTAATTAATCATAACAAATAAAAAAAATAAAAAAATAAAAAAATAGAAGATGATACCGTGGTGATTTCTGATCTACGGATTAAACACGACTCAAACCTTGTTCTTGATTTAAAACAACGATCGTTTCTTGGTTCTTGTGGGTGAAGTCGACAGCAGAAAACCCCAGGAGGAAAAGATAATCGTTGTATGTTTTGTTTTTAGGGTTTTAATCTGTTTCCTAAACAACAAATACTCCCCCCCGTCTTATTTTGTTTTAGGGTCGGTTTAAAAGGCCATATGGGCCACAGCCCAACTCACTTCTCTTAATCTGGCCGCCCAAACAGCCCATATTCTTATTTTATTAATTATTTTCGCGACTTGTTAAAAACGTTACGCGTAGTCGTGATTTTAAAGTGTCGTAAATTCTCGTAGTTATTTTAGTATGTGCTAAACGTAAATAATATATACGAAATCGCTTGTCGCGTTAATTTAATATACATAAATAATAATAATTGTGTTAATTATTCATGTCGCGTGAATTTAAATGTTGTGTATTATTATTTTGGTGGTTTTACTTATAATACGTAAATTCTTGTCGTACGTTAATAATAATAATATACGTAACTATTTGTCGTACTAAAAATAATATACGTAATAACCATATTAGACGTTCTCAAAACGTATAGTATATAATTAAATCGTAAGTTTTATATTTATACGTAATTTCATGCAATTTAATATTCTAGGGATTTTAAGCGGGTTTTACAAAGATAGACATAATTGTCCTCAAGTGTCCCTTGTTAACCAAAGTTCTTAACAGTGAAGTTACCTCATATAAACCCTTTGTAACTTCCCAGGTAAGCACAATAAAAATGTTCCCAAGTCTCCTAACCGACCAATTCCAATTTTAGGCCAAAAAGTCTTGGCAGCGTGCACAGTATATCAACTTTGCATGCTACAGTGCCTCACGAATTAGAAAACTAAATCGTACTCACCAGTGGACACAATCTATAAGTGTGATAAGAGTATTCTAAGAATACCCAAAAGCCTAAAGGTTTCCTAAACCTCCCCTTAAACCATGATATACAAAGTTTCAAAATAAAAGTATGTGACAAAAATTTATGTCAAGATAGGAATGAAAACATTCCAACTATCACCCATAAGCTTTAACACATTCCTTGTAATGTGACAATCCGTCAATTTATGGTTGATATTTTATTCTCAATATTTATTTAAAAACATTATTTTAATGTTATATAATGAACTCACTTATTTTTGGGAAGAAATTTGGATTTACGTCTTGAAGTAGCATCGACTACGTCTAAACCGGAGGATTCTACGTTACGTGCTTACGTTTACATACACCGTCTTTGGTGACAGTCCGACATTTCAGGAAATAAATTTATCCGTGAATATTATTTTGGAGTTTTAAATTTGTGTTGGTTCATAAACTCACAAATTTACGAGAAGAGATTAGGACTTACGATTATAATTTAACGTCCTTTACGCCTAAACCGGAAACCTTAGGATTACGTATTAACGTTTTCGAACTTCGTTTTTGATGAGACAATTTTTATTAGATTCGTTTTGTGCCGTTGATTCATAATTTATAAAAACGTTTTTCGAAAAATGACCCGAGGGCACGCAAATCGAGGAAACTAGAATCGAGGAATACCGGTAAATTAGTGGGATGAGACAAGTATACACTTGTCCCACCCCACTATATGGGACGGTTACACAAGTGACACCACACTTGTAATGTGTCAAGCTTGTAGCAACAAGCTTCCACTTATTGTCTTAAAGCTTACAAAGTAAGCAAAGCTTACACAAAACCATCTATCCTAAACAACTAGCTTCATTCACAACATGCAAAACTGTGACACCCTAGAATCGAGGTCATTAACGATACCCTAAATTACGCTAATTTTTGAAATTTTTAATAAATTTTAATTTCTATATTTATAAGTATTTTGGTTAGAGCTGATGTTCGAGGTTATAATTTTTACGATTGACGTTTTAAGAAGGACGATGACGATTACGATCCCGAGGGATGCCCAATTTCATATAATTTTTGACGATTTATCGATAATGTAATTTTTCGAGAATTTTATTTACGGTTCGTGTTAAGTTGAGTCGGGTGAGTTTTATAGCCTTCCGAGTACATTTAAAGTATCCCAAAAATATTTTGGAGCGTTCGGGAAGATTTCTGACTCCCGTAAAATTTTCAAAATTGACAAATGAGTCGAACCCGCAAAGTTTTGAGGACGTTTTCTATTTAAGGACAAAAGAAACTAGAAATTGCCATTTGGTCCCTCCCAACCCACCAAAAAGGCCAAATGTGACACAAAAACAAACACATACAAAATTTACACCAAAAATCAAACTCTCTCTCCCTCCTTGCTCTCTCTAGCCGACGGACACCCCTAGACCACCAAGAAATCCACCAAAAATCTTTTTCCACTTGATTTTCCTAAAAACTAAGGTAAGACCACATCTAGTTTGGTCATTCCCCACACATTCATGTGCTCAAATCCCACATGCACTAACAAAAATTTTTCAAGATTTTTCAAGATGATCCAAATTCGTTTTTGTGGCTAAATGTGCTAATGCATGTTCATTTTATGAGTAATGGATGCAAGAACACCAAGAAAACCCACCAAAATCAATTTGGTTGTGGTGATTGGGGCACCCAAACCCCACGGCAATGGGGGTGTTTGGGGAGCCATGGTGGTTGTTGATTTTGAATGTTATTATTGTGTTTGGTTTATTGTTTTAGGATGTTTTACATAGGTTTAATTAGTTGCATGTTCATTTCTTTGAAATTTTGATTTTGAGATTGGTTGATCAATAGGGGTAGGACTGAAATTTGGTGTTAGGATATGTTTGGGAAGGCTTAGGATGATGTTTAGTGGTGGTTAGAAGGCTTGGAATCGAGTCTAAGTGTGTTTTTGGTATGGTCATTTTTAGGCAGAAATATTAGGTCCATTTCATAAAAATTATTTTTTTTTTCCAGGTCTTGAAAACAAAATGTAGTTTTAGAGGGTCTTCTTGTCTTTAATTTGGTATAAGGTAGAGCCCGTGACTCAAAACGAGCTAAAAGTTATGACATTTTAAAGATCGGGTACCGGGAGACGAGGACTTTCATAATCCGAATTTGTGCAAAGTTTTAGTCAAATCCCGAGGGTCACAAGTATAAATTGGTAAATGGTCAAGGGTCAAAATTTGGTCCCTAACCTGTGTAAATGGGTCTATATGTTGACTTAAGTGTCAAAGAAGTCAAAGGTATTTTTCATATAGGTCAAAGAGGTCAAAATTGGTCGAAGCGCAATTTCAGCCCGTAAAATGTAGTCGTGGAAAAGAGTTGCGTAACGGGTCGTAAAAGTAAAAACTTTTATTGGGTTTAAAAACATGTTATCTACAGGTCTTATAGGATTTTTGGAAATTTTGTCAAATTTTATAAGTGTGGTTAAATAAGGTAAAACAGCCCGTACTTTAGTCAAGTACCGGCGAGAACGAGTAAAAATGGACAACGTAAGTAATGAGAACGAATGGTATAAAATGAGTGATGCTTGTTGTTTTTGTTTTTGGCGTGAGTTATACTTGTCCTAAGTGACTAGTATATATGTATTTTATACAGTACCGTAAAGTATTTAAATGAGATTACTCATTACGCGTTATTTGTGATAGGTGTTGATTTAACCGGGCATCCGTTTCGTCGTCAGTGATCATCCCTCGAACTACCGACTACTTAAGATATAAGGTGTGAATTTATAGCCTCGCTTATATTTATTTCAAATTGTTTTACCCGCGAGGGAAATGCATGCTAGTTTTTAAAAGGGACGTATATCATGAATGATTGTTAGACCCGAAAGTTGCCTTAGAATTGTGTTGAGTACCAAAGTTGCAAAAGTCCCTAAAATCATGAACTATTAACTATTGTCCTGCCCTCGAGTAGGGGGAAATAGCCGCTTATGCAATTTGTAGTACTACGGGGTTAACGACCCAATGCTAGCCGAGAAGCTGTACTTTTAGTAAGTTCTTCGGTAGATTATTTTGTATGAGAAATAAGGTATAATTGCAACTGATGCCTTTAGAAGGGGCACTGGTTTCATCTGAATCACGCCGGTATTATTTACGCGGGTGATTGAGTTAACGGATTAGTGTCATGAGCTTAAACACAATTGTCAGTATCCTGATTATAGATTGTTTGATCGACAAGTCTATAAATGATCACGAATGGTTTTTATTATATATACGTTCAAATGGATTGTAAAACCTATGAATTCCACTCAACGTTTTCGTTGACCAAATTTTTGGCATGTGTTTCAGGTAACCGCTGAGGTGTAGGATGGAGCATGCATGGGATGGATGTTGTGTGTACGGCTTGGAGTCCGCTTGTTTTTCCCTCCTTTTCTACTAAAACAATTTTTAAGTTTAATGTCATGTGGTTGTAAACTGAAGTTTTTGGGTTGAGATTCATGGGGACCGAAAACGCTAAACTCTGTGCACCATTTGGGGTTGGAAAAACTGTGGACATGTATCATCTAACAATTTTAATTTCAAGTTTTAAAGTTGACGTCTTTTTAGCGTCGTTTGATATATATTGTGTGCAATGAATACTGTGTAGCACCCATTGTTGTAGTTCCGTTGCACATAGCAATTGTGGGGGTGTTACAGATTGGTAATCAGAGCCACGAGTTATAGAGAACTAGGTCGTTTTTGAAAATCCTAAACTATAACTTTTGGTGTCGTAAGAAAGGGTCCAAGCACACACAACTATCCTGCATGGCTCCGGTAAGATTTATTGTTGTATTTATGGCATTTGACGTATACTTTTGAGTAAAGTATATATGTGGGTAATTATTACGTAAGTATGGAATTACTATATGTAGACGTTGAACTTTACGTGAAATATCCGACATCGTAATTTTCATATAAATCATGCATGAGCATCATATTATTACATTTTGGGCATATGTACCACCTTTGCATTGCATTTGCATGCATATATTTATAATTATTGTATAATTACTTATGTACCCTCCGAAATTCGCTGTTATTGCAGGAATGGCCGAGGTACCGCCTAACGATAACGGAAACGATTACGTCGTAGGTCACGAAGGGGGACCGTTTCCTCCGAACCCGCCGGATAATAATAATGGATGGATCGCTCCAGAAGACGAAATAGGGCCGGAAAACGACAATGACGAAAGTGAGGTGGATAATTTCAGCATGAGTAGTGACGAGAGTGAGGATTCCGAAGAAGAGCCCGAGGAGCTAATGGATGATGGCATTCCCGAGGATGCCGTAGGCCAGACCGAACCCGATTTGTTTCAATCCCCGAATTCACCGAAGGGTTATGAAGTACCACCGACCGGTCGTTATGAGCAGCAACCCTTTGATCGCCCGATGGACAATTATAAGGATTATTTGAGAACTGTGCCAGGATTGGTTAGAGTAAGTAATGGGAGCAGTGGAGAGTCCATCAAGTCATCCAAGTCGCCATCAATTCATGAGAACATTACAAGGGTCTACTTTCCGAGACCGAGACACTACTGGGATCCCGCAGGTCGTTTGGGGAGGATGGAAAGGTTGATGTATGAGCGGTTTGTAGTTGAGACTAGGGTGATTAAGAAGTTTGATAAGACTGAAAGGGAACACCAAAGACTGTTGGAAAGGACGGCAAGGATTGAGTATGACGGGAATGTGAACAAAAGTGACATCAACAGTTTAAAATCAATGGTTGCGAATTTAAGTGCTAGTCTTGACCGTGTTAGGGAGGATCAGATGAGGTTGTCGAGGATGCAGAGTTGGGAGCATCGTGTGAGGGATTCATTGCCCCCGGATTGGAGATTCGTAGACGATTTGGAGATGGAGGCGAATGACTTCATGATTCAGCCGCCTACTAGAGGTGCTTGTATTACGGTGGGAAGTCAGGTAGCGATTGAGTATGGATCCACATCAGGGACGAAAAAGGAAACGGAATGTGGGCCGGATGAGAAAGGAAAAAGGAAAGTGGATGATGTGGATGAGGACATTAGTGATGAGGAAACCGAGGAAGACGACGACGAGCCGCCATCCAAGAGGCCGTGTGGATCACCACATGCCTAGTTACTTGTTTTGTATTTTCTTTGATCATTGTAATAGAACTATTTTAGACCTTTGTATGATGGTATTATGACGAGAAACTCAAGTACTTGATGTTTTGTGGTGAACGATTGTAGTGGCAATACTTGTCACGATTTTGGTTAACTATCAATACAATCTATGTTACCTTTCATGATCTGTGATATGTCTTAAATTTGATCTTTTGTGGTGTGAATTGATGAATATTAGTAACTCCGTAGTGATGTGTCGTTGTATGTATTTTATGTCTGGGAAACTTGATATGAATACTTACATTGTTTTTCTATTTTCTTTGTCTTGCAGAAAGAGATATTCGATAACACCATGCCTCCAAAGTTGATTGCCGATCGTGTTAACACCATGATTCAGGAAGCTATAGCTAATGCGTTGGAAGCGGACCGAGCTGGGAGAAATCAGGATCCAGGAAGGAACGCGGGGAGACAGCAAGCCCCGAGAGTGTGTACCTATTCTAGCTTTATGAAGTGCGGTCCCACGCAGTTCCGTGGAACGGGTGGAGCTTTAGAACTTAGACGATGGTTGGAAAAGGTTGAAAGTACGTTTGAAATCAGTGGTTGTGCAGAAGCGGATAAAGTGAAGTTTGCAGCTGCTACGTTTCTCGATGATGCGTTAAGTTGGTGGAATACCCAGGTAGCTACGGTTGGATTGGCTGTAGCGAATGCAAGGACGTGGAATGCGACCAAAGCTTTGTTGACTAAGAAGTTTTGCCCAGAGGAGGAATTGGGGCAATTGGAGGACGAATTGAGGCACTTGACCTTGAAGAACAACGATATAGCTGCTTACACCAGGAGATTCAATGAGTTAAGTCTTTTGTGTCCGGACATATTTGCCAATGATGCCAAGAAAATGAAGC